>JANHMN010000019.1:9722388-9829371 GCA_030674055.1 Rhabdomys pumilio | reverse complement strand
ATAGATAGATAGATAGATAGATAGATAGATAGATAGATAGATAGATAGATAGGCCTACTGACCATACATACATCATACATCATACATACATACATACATACATACATACATACATACATACATACATGCTGTCAGGCAGCCAGCAGTGCAGAACTAATGGGCCCACCCCACAGAGTTTTGTTTCACAATCTTTGGAGTTTTTCTCTCTGGGAACAAATCCTGCCTACCTTCTTGAGTTGAGTCTTCTCACAGAGAGGCAGAAGTCAGGAGAAAAGGTGTATGTGAGGGGTCTTGTGGGGACCAGGTCCTTGCTACTTTGTGGGTTCTTTCTCCCACCCTTTCTCCCCCCTGGTTTCATCCCCAACACTAGATAGGAGAGAAACAAGTATAGAAAGGAATTAGGAAAATCCTTGAGTCTAATTTCTTTCCTTTCATTTCTTCTCGGACCCACAGCTGCTAACAAACCGCAACCAACCTCCCTAAACTGCCAACACCCTGGCAATCAGGATGCTGGGAGGTCTCAGGGTTTAATTGTCCCTTCTTCCGTCCTCCAGGACCCCTGGCCTTAGAGCCAGGGCGTGGGTGCAGCAGGTGTCCACAATTCAAAGATGGGTCATCCACACCTGCAGACGTCCCAAATCAAAACCAATGCCTGCATTTCCATGAAGACACTGGCACAGGCCGGTATAGTTTACATTCTTTATTTTCAAAATTCATGTTCTACATCCCCCCCTCCCGCGCCACGCCCCCCGCCGCCCAGGACCGTGGGGTTCCAGGCTTCCTGACTCTCCGGAGATCACGATTCACGCATTCGCACCGTCAGTGGATCCTTCAAGGTATACAGATGGCTGTCACCCCACCATCACCGCCCCGAAGAAGGTCTTCCCTCTCCTATAGTCCACCATGTCGGGGTGACTGATGTTGACGTAGACCCTCTCGCCGCTCCGGAGCTGCGCCAGGCCGCCGAACCCCACGCTCGTGTACCATAAAGACCCGTACCCGACGGGGTCCACAATAGGGGTCACTGTCTCCGCGCCCTCCAGCAGCAGCTCGGGAGAGCCCCGCCCGTAGGCGCCCCCCGCGCGGTACAGGGCGCTGCGTAGCGTGAGCGAGCGAGCGCGGCTTCGGCCGGCAGGGGGCGCCCTGCCCCGGTACCCGACGTGGCAGTAGAGGTAATAGACTCCGTCCTGCGGCAGCGCCAGCCCGTGGGTGCGGGAGAACTGCGCCCCGCTCCTCAGAAACGCTTCTTCTTGGCTCGCCTCCCAGCTGAGTCCTTGCCCGCTCATCCAAGCGCCTGCAGAGAGAGACACCCGTGAGCTCTCGGGCCGTGGTCTCTAGATGGGGGGGACCTGGGCAGGATGAGCCAGGACCTGGAGCCCTGGATCGGAGGGGCAGGATCTTCCTCACTCAGCTGGGAGGGGCAGAAGTAACGGTGCTATCACCCGAGGGGACTAAAGTGGCGAGATCCCGACGGGATTTTACCTGTTTCCTGAGAAGTCCTAAGGAGAGAGAAGTTGGTGGTGGAGGAGTTGGGAAATTACCAGGAGTGTCTGTCATAGCAGAGCCAAAGGACTCTCGCTTACTGTGGAGGTGTTTACTGAAGCTGGCACCCTTCAAGTCTACCAGATGCTTACCTATGAGGTGGGCGGCAGGAAGCTCGGGGCTGAGGTCAGTTTCTGGTTCCTGCTTTGGCAGCTGTTGAACCCCTCGGTCTCTTGTAGAATCTACCGGAGACAGGGTGGTCACCCATGCAGATGCCTCCCGAGAGGCCTGTGCAACAGGGCCCTGGGATGCAGAGCCTAGATCATCCCTAGAAGAATAGGATCTCTGAGGATGCAGACGGGGGTCAGGAGTCTCTGAGAGGCTGGAGGGTGAGGGCAAGATGCAAGATGGTTTGTTGTCATCCAGTCTTTTCTGAGCCTGTGCTCCCGAGCCAATAATCTTCTCAACCTGGATGGGTCGGTAGGGTTACAGTGCCCAGAGGTCAGATTCCGCTAATGGCAACTCCACCCCTCCCACCATAGAGCCCAGCCCTAAGGCCTGGGCCTGCAGTGCCTTCCCTAGAATGCATCTTGCTGGAAGAACAAAGCAAGCCTATGTATGCAGGCAGAAAGACATAGCACAGCAGCGAATCAGGAAGAGAAGCCAACCAGGAAGGGGCTTGCAAATTCAGGCTAGGATTGCCTGGAGAGTGGGCAAAGACAGACCAGACATTCTCTCCGGAGAGAGCGGTCAGCTGAGCCCGGTGGGCAAAAGCACAGCCATAATTAAATAAACATCCACAAGAGGTAGCCCCCTGGAGCCGGTTGCAGCCACTCACCCAACGTCCCTGGTCCTGGGGCACCAAGGCCAGCACAGCCAGGACAGTGATAGGCACTGCCAACAACAGGGTCACCAGGGAAGTAGCTCCTGCCACAGCCAGCAAGAGGCAGCCCCTCCCCTGGGGCCTCCCACCCAGGCGGTGCAGTCCCTGTGTCCCCATCCAGACTCAGAACTAGGACCGGGGCAGGGGCTTTCATACCTCAGGGCTAGGGCCAGCCCTCCCTGCAGACCCACACACCTGCCCCCTGCCTGGGACTTTCCGAGCACCCTAGCTCCCCTCACCCTGCTTCCTGTTTACCCAGTGCTGGGGCCAGGGTTGGGTGGCTGGATGCCTGGGTTCTCTGAACTGGGGAAGGAGATGGGGTAGAGAAAGGTTTTCAAGGTAAAGGTGAAAGGGGGTCTTAGCAGGGAGGGAAAATGAAACCCAGGGAAGGAAGGTAGCTTTCAAAAGGCCAGGCAACAAACAAAGTTGTAATGGCCAGGCAGGACTTCAGGTATCTCATGTGGTGTTCATGCTTCTGGATCTCACAGGCCAGTGCTGGAGGGAGGGCTGCAAACACTGCACATGCACACACATGCACACACATGCACACACATGCACACACGGGGGTGAGGAGATGGAGTAGGAGGCCAACAGGGGGCGGCTGTGTGTCTGCATCCCTGAGATGGCTCTCTGCCCACACTGGCTGACTTTGTCCTGTCCCAGTCTCTAAAACCAGATGGGAAAGGCAGAAATAAGCGGGTCTACAGTGGCTATGGCTTTATGAAGGGGACTCAGCAACCCCCCCCCTCCCTTCTCAGAAAGAACTGAGGTGATGACACCTCTGTCCTGATGGAGCAATACAGAGGTACCCTCCACCTCAAGGGGGTCCGTCTAGAATGAGCCTCTTCCATTAGGAAGCATGAAATGCTTATAAATGGGCGATAGGGTGAATGAATGAATGAATGAATGAATGAACAAGCAATTCGTTGACTTCAATGAACAGCAGGAACTGAATTAATGTCAGCTGAGGGGCAGCTGATTGGAGCCTGGGGAAGAGTAGATCCAAAGAAGATGGGCCAAAGTCTCAGGTCATCGCCCTTCCCTGACGGCAAGTCTCTGTATCCCAGACCAGAATACAGCTGACAGACACACAGCACTGAGAATGTGCTGGCCACTGGTCTACAGTCTCTGTTACACTAGCCACTTCGTTTCCATGGAAAAGCCCTAAGAAGCCGAGGGCCAGAGACGGAAAAAGCCGTCTTGGGAAGGCAGTGGAGCTCACTGGGATGGCAGTGGAGCTCACTGGGGACAGGGTGCTTGGCCAGTGGGTTTGACTCTGTAAGAGGCAAAACAGCACTAATTCCAGCTTCGCACATTTTACTAGATGTAAATTTTATCTTCCTGAGGTAAGGAGAAAAAAAAAAAAAGAGGAAACAAAGACTAACTTGAGCAATTCAGCGGTAACATGAGGTAATGCTCACAACTTGGAAAGATATGAGAAGTAGCCCAGGGCTGTAGTTCACTGGGAGAGCGCTTGCCCAGTATGCCCAGGGCCCTGGCTTTGGTCCCCAACACTAAATCAAGCAGGCCTGGTGCTGTGGGGCTGTAATCTCAGCAGGATAATCCGAAATCCAAGGCCATCTTTCACTGGTTGGCAAGTATGAGGCCAGGTTGGGATGCATAAAAACCTGTCTCAAGAAGGAAAGAAATAACCAACATTCACTCTGGAGGCGGAGGCAGGCTGATCCAAGTTCAAGACCAGCCTGGTCTACAGATCACATTCCAGGACAGCCAGGGGTACACAGAGAGATATCTGGTCATTAAAATAAAGGTTGGGCGGTGGTGGCGCACGCCTTTAATCCCAGCACTTGGGAGCCAGAGGCAGGAGGATTTCTGAGTTCGAGGCCAGCCTGGTCTACAGAGTGAGTTCCAGGACAGCCAGGACTACACAGAGAAACCCTGTCAAAACAAAACAAAACAACACAAACAACAACAACAACAAAAACAAACACAAAGGAGAGAGAGAGAGAGAGAGAGAGAGAGAGAGAGAGAGAGAGAGAGAGAGATGTGACTCAGCAAAGTGTTGCTTGTAGACCTAGGTCACTGGTTCTCAACCTTCCTGATGTTGCAACCCTGTAATACAACCCTCCCTCATGTAGTGCTGACCCTCAGCCATAAAGCTACCTCGTTGCTACTTCCTAACTGTTGTTTTGCTACTGTTACAAATGGCAATGTAAATGTGTCATATGCAGGATGTCTGGTGTGTGATGGGGGTTGGGACCCATGGGTTGAGAACCAGTGATCTGGGTGCTAAGACTATGTTTATGGGGCCTGAAGCGATGGCTCAGCAGCGAAGAGCACTTGCAGCTCATGAAGAGGGCCTGAGTTCAGTTTCCAGCACCCCAGTCAGGTTACCTATAGCTCCAGCTCGAGGGGATCCCACGCTCTCTTCTGGTTTCTGATGGTATTTGCACTCAAGTTTGTATGCATACATGAACACAAACATAATCAAAAATAAAAACAAATTATATATATATATATATATATGTGTGTGTGTGTGTGTGTGTATATATATACACATATGTGTGGATGTGCTCAAGTGTGTGTATGTGTGTGTGTATGTATGTGTCTATGTGTGTATATGTGTGTACATGTGTGTATGTGTGTATATATGTGTGTGTATGTGTGTATGTGTGTGCATGTGTGTATATGTGTGTACATGTGTGTATGTGTGTATATATGTGTGTGTGTATGTGTGTGTATATGTGTGTATGTGTGTGTATATGTGTGTACGTGTGTGCATGTGTGCATGTGTGTATATGTGTGTGTATGTATGTATGTGTGTGTATGTATGTGTGTATGTGTGTATGTGTGTGTATATATGTGTATACGTGTATGTGTATGTGTGTATATGTATGTGTGTATGTGTATGTGTGTATATGTATGTGTGTATGTGTGTGTATATATATGTATGTGTGTATGTGTGTGTATGTGTGTGTGTATGTGTATGTATGTATATGTGTATACATGTGTGTGTGTATGTGTGTGTATGCTTGCATGGATGTGCTCAAGTGTATGTATGTCTGTATGTGCATGCATGCATGTGTCTGTGTGCACACACGTGTGTTCTTGAGTATAAGTTCACAATCACGTCAAATGCTACTCCCGGCCAGCCTTCCACCTTGTCTGAGACACGGTCTAGTTGTGACATTCTTTGAACATTCCAGGCCAGACACCCTCACCCCCTGTGATCTTCCATGAATTCTCCATTCTCCACCTCCCATCTCACACTAGGAATATGGAATTTCACAAGTGGCTGACGCACCCATCTTTATGTGGACCCTGGGGACTCGAACTCAGGTCTTCATGCTTGTGTGGCTTTTACCAACAAGAACTCTCTCCTCACCCATTGTTTAAAATTTTTAAAAATATAATTATAAAATATAAAAAATTAGAAATCCACTTAAATTGTGCCTTATTTGTTGAGCCGGGGGAACACTGGGGATGTGGTTGGTGTGGGAGGAAGTACCACAAAGTTCCTGAATTTGGTTAACAAAACATGCATAGGAACCCAGGCACCAGACTCACCCACCCTGTCTCCATCCTAGCTACCAGCCTTCCTCTGTTCAAAGATTGGGATGTAGTTTTCTAGCACCCCCTTCCCTCTTGGTCACAGTGGCACTGAGAGACCTTCACCTAGGTCCCTACTGCCCTACTGCTCAATGCCAGAATGCTGCCTCCTGTGGGAAGTCCTCCCTGACACCCCATGTTTTGCTAACACCAGCTCCTTGTCGTCACCCACTTCCTGTCCTGCATCTGTCAGCAGATCTAGTCTGGCTACCTCTGACTCCCCCGCTCCTTAGGCAGCACATCAATATCTTGCTGGATACACCTGCCAGACACCAAGAGAGGTGCCCCGAGACACCCAGAGCTGTCTAGCACTCGAGGTGCTGGGAGCACAAATGCCAAGATCATGAACCCTAAGCAGGCACAGCAGAAGGGGCACCTGGAAAGTCATCAAGGGAGGCCCCTGCAGGAGGTGGGCATTCATTTGTCACTACAGGATGAATTGGAAGGCTGCAGCTGAGGGAGTAACCACCCTAACCATAGCTAGGAATCTCAAAGGAAAGATGTAACACTATCTCCCAATGGCTACTCTTCCTCTCCTAGATGCAGGGAGGTACAGAGGCCAGGTAAAGCAGCTAAAACTGCAGGAGGGGTGAGATGCCTGAGGTGGGATGCTTTTCCACTCTGAACAGTTGAATGTGTCCCCTCTGTAAACCAAGAGTCTGGGTCAGCTGGGTGTGGGTGGAGATCCAGGATGAGCGGGGATACCCTCTGAGATAAAGGGAAGCAGACCTGGAGTTCCCTGAACCTGAAGGAATCTGTATTCAGACCCTATCCTCTGAGCCCCTGTGTCTTCATTTTCCAAAGATGTTAAGTGATCTGCAGCTGAAAGTGGTGGCCCGCTGTATACTCTGTAGGCTGAGGCAGGAAGGTGGTGAGCCTCAGGCCAACCTGGACTACATAGCAAAATCCTGCTAACAATAATAAAATAATAATAATAACAACAACAACAATAATCTGTTGTGTTCCTGATTCATCATGACTCCTCAGGGCTCCCCCCAAACTTACAACATGCCTCTTATAACTGGGAGGTTCTCGGTTTCACACTGTTGTCCCGCAAGTGAGGGACCTTTATCTGGCCTCAAACAGGAAACAGCAGTTAAAGGGCAGGAAGTACCCAAGGAGAAGTTAAAGCATTCTTGGTAGCCTACTACTCCACACCAGCCAAATAAGGTCCTCTCTCCTGGAGAAGGGCCCCCTTCTCTCTGTTTTTCTGGAGGTCACCACACCTACTCCAGACCCTGGCTCCCTTGCCTTCACCAGCCCTCTCATCAGCATTCAGGATTGTGCAGTGTTTCCAGACTCCTCCAAGCCCCCTCCCACTCTCCCACTCCCATCATCCTGGGGCAGAGGATATGGGGGTGAGGGTGGGTAGGGTACAGCTAAACACTTTCTCTGCTTCTTCTGAGTCTCCCTTGGCTGTTTGCTTGTTGAGACAGGGTCTCACTGTAACCCTGGCTGTGCTTGAACCCACAGAGATCCATTTCTACCAATAGGGCAGCATTGGGCTTTCCTTGTTAAAATTTCAGGTTCCTGGCCTGGGGAATGGGCACCACAATATGTTAAGACAAACATAAAATGTCCAGCTCAGCCGGGCGATGGTGGCGCACGCCTTTAACCCCAGCACTTGGGAGGCAGAGGCAGGCAGATTTCTGAGTTCGAGGCCAGCCTGGTCTACAGAGTGAGTTCCAGGACAGCCAGGGCTACACAGAGAAACCCTGTCTCGAAAAATCAAAACAAAACAAAACAAAACAAAAAACAAATAAAAAAAATGCCCAGCTCAGTGAGGACAGGATTGTAATGGGGCCCCTTGCCTCAGAGATGGGGAACTTGGGGACACGTGACTAACCCAAGCCATTAAGCCCAGCAGAAGAGAGATTAGTTTGGTCTTGACCTTCTGGTCTGTTCTCAGTCCCTGGACTATGTCTGGTAACAATGGCATGTGGTGAGTAGAGACCCCTCTGTTCTGCAAGGGAAGGGATGTGAGGGCTCGGGAGTGAGAGACAAAAGCAGGATGCAGGGTTAGGAAAGGTGGTCAGAAGGCCTCAGAACAAGGCAGTGCAGGTGGGAGTGGGACCTCTTGAGACCCGGAAACAGTAGGGTGTGAGCATAGAGCCAGGAGAGGTAACCGGTAGGTGAATCTCTAGAGGAAGTGAGAAGTTGAAGTCTGGGTAACAAATGTGTCTTTGGCTGGGGATGTAGCTCAGAGCACTTCACGGCAGGAACGAAGTCCTGGGTTATAGTGCCTTCTGTAAACCCAGCAGCAGAGAGGTGGTCCGAAGGACCAGAAATCAAGGACATGACCTGTCTCTGCATGAGGCCTCAGGGAATTTGGAAGCAGCCTAAACTATAGAAGACACTGAAAAAAAAAAAAAAAAGCAAAGCCAGGCGGTGGTGGTGGTGCACACCTTTAATCCCAGAGTGGGTATGGGGGGTGAGAGGGTGAGGGGGCTGGAGGGGTGGGAGACAGAGGCAGGAGGATCTCTGTATGTGAGTTCAAGGCCAGCCTGGTCTACAGAGTAAGTTCCAGGACAGCCAGGGCTACGCAGAGGAAACCCTGTCTCTAAAAACAAAACAAACAAAAATAATACAAAATCCCCAAATCTAGAGTATATTTTCCTTTATCTAAAACTGTGAGAGGATAGCAGAGTCCTGGCCTTGACCCCAGAGCCACATAAAACAGCCATGGTGGTCCACTCTTACCAGCCTAGCACTCAAGACACAGGGGTGTGAGGATAAGAAGTTTAAACAGACCACGAGAATCGGAGGCCTCCCGGGGACACATGAAACTGTCAACAAGAGAGACAGAAAGGTGGGAGAGACATGGGTTGAGAGTGGGAAGAGGGAGAAAGGACTTTGGGGTGGATATGATCAAGAGACTTTGTATATACATAAACGAAATTGTCAAAAAATAGAAAGAAAGTAGGATCGATCAGGGAGAGGAAGACAGGATAAAAGAAAGAAAAACAGGGGTACAACCCGAGAAAAATATAGGAAGCCGGGAAACTTACATTTAACCAGGGGTTTGGGAAACTGTTGGGAGAAAGACCCTCATAGAAACCCTGTTTCAGACGACCCTTCAGCTAAAATCTGTTACCTGGTGTTCGGGGGCCTGGGAGTGGGAGGCTTCCTCTTCCTCCTCGTCATTATCCTGTTCACCTGCCAGTGCCGGTTCCATCAGAGAGGTAAACCCTATACACCTCACAGACACCCACAGCTTGCCCTTCACACCCTTCCTACTGCTGGGGCTGAAGTCCCAGGAGTCCTGGGATAGGAGAGGCCAGAGGAATTGTCCCAAAAGGCCCAGGCTTTGGTTGTGGTTCCTATGACAACCAGCAAGTGAGGAGGGGTGGGGGGTCCAGTCAGTGTGTTATGGAAAGCTGTTCTGGGGTAGAGTCCTATGGGGTTGAGGAACTAGGGTGTATGTGGCTGTTCTGGAGTTAGGGGCCTGGGGTGGGGTGCTATTCTGAGACTGCAGATCCAATGTGAGGTGCTGTCCTAGGGTGGATGAGCCAAGTTGGGGTGCCACTCAGGCAGGGGGATCAGAGAAGGGTTTTGCTGAACTCTTTTTTTTTTTTCTTCTAGTGAAAAGACTGGAAAGGAATGTGAGTCTGGGGCGGGGGACAAGGGAGGAGGGGATGAAGGGGCGGGGGTTGGGGGTTGGAGGGCAGGGAAAGTGTCCCAGCAGGAGGTGAGATGATGAGGGAATTCCAAGTAGGGAGTGGGGCTGGGATGAAGGGGTAGAGCCGAGAGAAAAGGGAAGAGGAAGTAGGAGAAACGGAGAAAATGAAAGAGGTAGAGAGAAGAGGCAACCAGGAGAGAGGGAGGAAATGATGTGTTTATAAGAATATGAAACACTTCAGAAAGACGGAGAGAGGAGGAAGTGAGTGAGAGAAAATTAGAAGAAAAAAAAAAAAGCAGAGAGAGGAGTTAATCAGGACTACAGAAGAGTCCCTGTCTCAAAAGAACAACAGAAGCAAAAGGGGTGGGGTGGGGCGTGGCTAGCAGTGTGGTTTAGTTACAGTCCGTTTCTAGCCTGTGTAGAACCCTGTGTTTGATTCCCAGGGCAGCATAAAACCAGAGTGATGGTACGTGACTGAAATCCCACGTAGAGGCAGGGAGTCCATCCTTAACTACATATCAGGTTGAAGGCCAGCCTGAGCTTCATGAGACCCTGTCTCAAACGAAGAGGGGGTTTGGGGGCTGGAGAGATGGCCCAGCGGTTAAGAGCACTGATTGCTCTTGCAGAGGCCTGAGTTCAATTCCTAGCAACCACATGGTGGCTCACAACCATCTGTAATGGGATCCGATGCCCTCTCCTGGTGTGTCTGAAGACAGCTACAGTGTGCTCATTTAAATAAAGTAAATAAAGTAAATAAAGGGGGCGGTGGGGGGGGGTGTGGGGAGAGAGGAGGTTCTGAGAAAGTGTTTGCTATAGCAGGGTGTGGTGGCTTGTGCCTGGAACCCCAGTACTGTGGGGTACAGACAGGCAAGTTCTAGGGGCTCTCTGGTGGAAGTGGCAAACTCCAGTTTTAGTGAGAGAACTTGTCTCAAAACAGATAGATGGATAGATAGAAATAATGTGTAGAGACAATTGGAAAGTGGACGTCCAAGCATGGACTTCAGGCCCTACACAAGCACAGGTGGACACACTTCTATAGAAACAAAGAAAGAGGAAAAGCAAGGGAAAACAGGTTCAAGAGACATAAAGAGACTGAGAGAAAAGAGTGAACCGGCAGGGAGAAAGGCAGGTGGGAGCTGGGGCCAGGGGAGGGATGTGACCGCGGAACCCCGGGTCCTTACATCATTCTCTGAACCTCCAGGCCCAGGTCCCAGAGCAAGAGCTCCACTATGCATCTCTCCAGAAGCTGCCGCTGTCCAGATGCGATATCACAGACAGAGAGGAAGGCGAAGGCATGAAAGAAGACACCAGCACTGACTATGCCTGCATCGCCAAGAGCAAACCCACCTGAGCGCTCCCAAGAGCCCCACTCCCTCTGGGTGGGTGCCCAGAGTCGCCCTGTGTTCACCTAGTAAAGTCTGGCACCCCACTTCTGCGTCAGGCTTCTCTGTACATGTCCAGCCCATGGCTTACCTCCCACATGCTGCGGAGGTGTCACTGGGCAGTCACTGAGCAAGGGTATTTAGTCACACCCCTCCTCTAAACGCTATTAACAGCTTGTGGGAGAGCTAAGAGTGGAGGGGTGTGTGTGTGGGGGGGGGGGGGACTAGAGAATGAAGAAAATACGAGAGTCCTAAGTGGGAGAGAGGAGCAGGTAAGGATTTATTGCCGGCCTTTTGAGAGTGCTGGATCATTGGGATTTAGAATCGCTCCACAGAGGCTGCTGCGGGAAGAGTGGCGGTGTTTTCCACGTGACAGGGACCTGGGGAGAAATAGCAGGGGCTGCTCAGAGTTACAGGTCTGAAGCTCTCCTCTCCTCCTGCAATCTGTCCCTCCCATCTCTGCTCCCTTGACCCTGATCAGCAACTCACATTTGCCCTGGTAATAAATGGTACTGCCCGTGGCCACGGAGAGAAAGCCGAGGGCATAGAATCCAACCCGGAGGAGGAGACTTGTGTGGGCCGCTTGCTCTGGGTTGGAGGCTTGATGAGGAGGCCCTACAGCAGGGCGGGGAGAGGGTGGAGAGGAAGGAGCTCGTGAACTCAGAGCAGGGGACAGTGCCTAACTTCCAGGGACACTTGGGGGTCTCCCACCACCTCACCTTTCTCCACCAGCAGCCGAGTCCCGTTTCCGGTTCCCACGCCCAGGCCTAACACCTCCACCCTGCACACATAGATTCCGGCATCCTGGCTTTGGGTGTCTTGTATGAGCAGCCCTGCCTCGTGGTCCCTAAGGAACTGGGAAACCGAAAAAGAGGCCAAGCGGCCTCTGAACCCTGGGGTCGCGTTGCTCAACTCCATCCCAGCGGCTACTTTGTCTTGGTACCACCTGACAGAGCCAATGGCCGCTTTTCCTCGGCTGGCATTGAAGGAGCAGGGCAGGGAGGCAGTAGTGCCCTCCTGTGCACGAATCTCAGGGGGCTGAGACACCCAGAGAGCACAGGATCCTGGGAAGAAAGCAAATATCCAGAGAACACCTACTCAGTTATTCCAAAACGAAAAGCATTCTCCACAGCTCTCCTTCCCCGTGGGGGGTGGGGTGTCAGGACAAACACACACCCCCCCCCATGTCTCATTAAACCTTTCCTCTTCACCAATTTAAATTTTTAGTTTTTAAATTCTTTTACACACTAATTCCCGCCCATATACAGTCACCTTCTCTGTCCCGGCCTGAGCTGCTGCTGCGGTCAGCGGGTCAGGGTCTAGCAAGAGAGAGAGTCGGGGAAGAGACTCGAAGAATGGAGACAAGACAGAGGGTCTGATCAAGTCTCAAGTCTCCTTTATTGAAGGGAAATCTGGGGTATTTATATGCTTTGCCACGTGCTTTGTAGGTGTGGATACCGTGTATGTGGATGATGTGGATAGCACGTGCACTGTGAACCTTGCAGCTGGGGTCACTAAACAGCAAAACAAGATATGTGGGAAAAACAAGATATTTATCAGGGTGTGCTCAGCTGTTTGTAGGCTGTTGAAAACAAGTCTCTTGTCAGGGCATATGACTCGAGATGGCTGCAAAGATGATAGCTGCTTTTCTGCTAGGAGTCGGCTCCCAACACTTCTCTACAGACCCGTTTTGGCTGTCTTAATCTCTGCAATACACTTAGAGCTCATGAATGAGTGTAGTTGCCTCCGTGAGTAATGCCATCTGGGTATTATTACTGTGATGGGAGTTGTTTTGTTTTGATTTTGGTCTTGGCTGTATTAGGGCTTTAACCGGGACCTGATGAGTGCTGGCAACTAACTCTACCAATGAACCATATCTCCAGCTTCAAGTTTATACTGAAGCTCAAATCTTGGCTACATTCTATAAGAAATTATTATAGATACTTTGATTGCGTTGCCCACAATTAAGAAAGTATTTTACTACATGTGTATGGGTGTTTTTGTCCCGTGTGTGTTTGTATCACAGAGGGTATTGGATCCCTGGGAACTGGAATGGGTTCCCACAGTTGTGAGCCGCCTGTGGGTGCTGGGGACTGGACCTGTGCACTCTAGGAGAGCAGCCAGTGTTCTTAACTCCTGAGCTACCTCTGCATCCCCTACACCCTTTAAAAATAGTCTTGTATGCCCAGGGTTGGCCTTGAAATCATCACGTAGCTAAGGATCACCTTGAATTTCTGATTCTTCTGAGTACCCGGATACAGGTTGTGTCACCATGGCCTGTTGACGCAATGCCTGGGGTCAACCTCAGGGCTTTGTACATGGCGGGCAAACACCCTACCACTATGCCACACCCCTAGCCGAGTTTTTTTTTTTTTCCCTGAACTTCACTGGCCAGGAACTTCTTGCATTGATACTGGCTCTCATTAGAGCCCTAGCTACATAACCTTCCAGGGGAAGACAGAGCTGTGGTTGGCTGAGTGCTCTAAGACGTCCATTCTGATGAAGTAAACAGATTGTTAGAGTCTGTGATTCAGTCTTTTTTAAAAAACTAGGTACAGTTACTGGTCATTCAAATGCTGTGGCTCTCAAACTTCAGAGTGTATTGAAATGATCTGAAAAGCCATCTGTTTGAGACAAGGTCTCATTATGTAGACCTGGAACTCTCTATGTAAGATGGCATCAACTCACAGGAATTGTGATGCCTCTGGAATTAGCGTAGGGCACCACCAGCTCCTGGGTGGTTTTCCTTTCTTTTCTTTTATTTTTAAAGCTAGAATTTTGTTATAATATCTCCGGGCTCAACCCATTCCTCTGCCTCAGTCACTTAAGAAGCTGGAAACACGGTCACCATCTTGGAGCATTTGTCAAAGCTTTCTAGAAGGGACGGAAGACACAGCTCAGCAATGAAGAGCTGTGGGTGATCATCCACAGGACCTGGGTCCTGTTCCCAGTACCAACATAGTGGCTCACAATTATCTATAACTCCAGTTCCAGGAGCTCTAAAACCCTTTTCTGCTGTCTGGCCTCCTAGGGCACCAGGCATACATGTGATATACAGACATTAATGCAAGCAAAAACACTCATACACATAAAATAAGATTATAGTAGCAGGCCAGGCACTATGACATATGCCTTCAGTCCCAGCACTCAGGCTGACAGAAACAGGAGGATCTCTGTGAGTTTGAGGCCAGCCTGGACTACATAGCAAGTTCCAGGACAGCCAGGGCTGCATAGAGAGACTTTCTCAAACCACCGCCCCCCTCAAAAAAAAATTATAGTAGCTAGGTGTGGAGCTTATTCCTATAATCCCAGCACGTGGGAGATGGAGGCAGGAAGATCAGGAGTTCAAGGTCACCCTAGGCTATATATTGTCTTTTTTTTTTTTTTTTTTGAGATTTTATTTTTTTAACTCCAAGTATTTATTTTCATATGTATGGGTGTTTTACCTACATGTATGTCTGTACATCACATGTCTGCTTACTGGCTGTGGAGGCCAGAAGAGGGTGTCAGATCTCCCCCAGAACTGGAGTTACAAATGGTTGCTAGCCACCATATGGGTGTTGGGAGTTAAATTTGGTCCTACGGAAGAGCAGCTGAGGCTTTTCACCTCAGAGTCATCTTTTGAGCCCCTACATATTAATTTTTAAAACTAGCCTGGGCTATTTAAGATCCTGTCCTTCAAATAAACATTTAATTGGAAAATAACTGAAAGCCGAATATGATGTTAGGCATGTAATCCTGGCACTCTGGAGCCCACGTCAGGAGTATCTCCAAAAGTTCAGAGATCCGTCTCAACTACAGAGAGCTGTAGGCCATGCAGGGCAAAATAGTGAGACCTTAGTTCAAACAAGAGAAGCCCTGTCAATCAGTCAGTCAATCAGTCGATCATTACCATGGGCCAGCTCATTAGAGAGCTTCAGAAGAGCCCACGAATTTGCCCAGTGTTCTGATGTCAGTGAGCCTGGGTCTGCAGTCTACAGTTTGAAAAGCACTGTCTATGTTCGACAAACAGCTTTTAATGTTATCTTGATGAATTAAAATGAGTTTCAGTAAGAAAAAAAATTTTAACCTTAGACTTGTCTCTCAAACTCCTAATTATATCTGCACCCTACCTAATAAACTTAATAATCTAATAGACATCTTACACAACAAATTAAACCCTCAAGAAAGAAAATCAGACTGGCTATATGGCTTAGCTGGTAAAGGCACTTGCCACAGAGCCTGGGGTCTAGAGTTCGAGTCCCAGGGCCCATGCTGCAGAAGGAAAGAACAGACTCTTGCGGGTTATTCTCTGACTTCCGAGAGCCTCGACAGTGGTATGTTCCACCTCCAAAATAACTTGATGCAATTTTAAAAATTAAAAATTTTAATGAAAGAAAAATCTGCTCAGTGTATTAGTACAAGCCCGATCTCTCAGCACTCAGGAGGTTACAGAAAGAGGATCGAACTTTCGGGGCCAGGCTGGGCTACACAGCTAGGGCTAGGGAATTTAACTCATCTGGTAGCAAGCAGGAAGCCCTGGCTTTGATCCCCAGCAACACACAAGGTGGTGCACCACTGTAATCCTAGCTCTTGAGAGGTGAGCTTGGGAAGAGCCAGTTCCAGGTCATCCTTGGCTATATATGAGTTTGAGATCAGACTAAGCTACCGAGACCCTGTCTCAAAAACAAGCAAGCAAAACAAAACAAAACAAAAACAAAAACAAAAAACAAAACAACAAAAAAAACACAACAACAACAACAACAACAACAACAAAAACAAGCAAGCAAAAATAACACCAATAGTCAAACTCAACATACCAGCCCTTTTTTCTACCCCCTTTCTTCTTCTGGGCCTTTAGATTGTATCTTTCTTGAAAGGAGGCTGAGAAGAAAAAGGGCTATAGAATGGATGATAGAAATGACCCTTTTGGGGTGGCAGGTGACCTAGCAGGTCTGGCTTCTGGAAGAGTCCTCAGGAGACAGTTTTCTGAAGTGCTTTCTGCGCCCCTCAGGGTTTCCACTAGACACCCCCTGGACCATCTAAATCCCACCTCTTCTTTTCCTCCTCCTCCTGTCCCCACGCCCTAGTTCCCGAGCAAACACCCAGTCACCTGGATAAACCATGATGAAGATGGCCAACAGCACCTTGGTCATGTCTCCCGTTGGTGAAGCGGACGGACCTCAGCAGTGAGGTCTAAGTAGAGAAGTGTGCCCCAGGACTTTAAGCATCATATGCCTGTCCTGCTAAGGAGAAAAGATGCCACCGATGGACATGCCTGGGCTCTCTGGAGGCAGCTAGTGGACAGGTGGTATAACGGGACAGGATATCCTCATGTGTGGTTTTATAAGATTGGGTAGGTGAGACCAGGATGTGGTTCTCTCACCTTCTGAGGTTCAAGACCAGACCTTCACCCGAAAAAAAGCTCTGGCACCCTCCAGCTGAGAGACTAGGCTGCTCCTGCCCCTGTCCTTTGTTCAGCTATGTCCAGGCCCAATGTCTCCATCCCTCCCCAGTCTGCCTTTCCCTCTGGGGAGCAAGCCGATGCTGGTGGCAATGGAAGCTTCATCTGTGCAGGTTGGACCTATTCCCCCAGCCATGTTGACAGAGGAGCAAGAGCTATTAATGCATAAGTCTGAGTTTTCATTTTCCTGTCTCCTGGAAAGGAACATTCCCAGCAGAAACCTGCTTTACTGTGCCTTGTTCACGGACGTACTCATGAGAAATCCATTCGTTTGTTACTTTAGCTGCTGTTTAACTGCCTCTTTTGTTTGTTTGTTTTGTTTTGTTTTGTTTTGTTTTGTTTTGTTTTTCAAGACAGGGTCTTTCTGTGTAGCACTGGCTTTCCTGGAACTCACTATGTAGATCAGGCTGGCCTCGAATTCACAGAGATCTGCCTGTCTCTGCCTCCTAAGTGCTGGGATTAAAGGTGTGCCCCACCAGAAGCAGCCTATGCAAACACATTTATTGGGAATCTACAAAGTGCGAGTCACATGAGATGTTCTTCACAGGCACAGTGGTAGTGAAAAGGGTTAAAATTTTTAAAATCTTCTAGCAGGCTGGGCAGAAACAAGAGTGCAGGTCAGCTGGTCGTGAGCTCTGTGTTTCAGGAACTTGGCTGACCACAAGATAGATGGCTGATTATGTACAGGCTCTTAGAGAATAGCCCATACAGAATGTTCTCCCTGACTCTTCCTTGGACCCTGTCACAAACTGAATAATGGGCTGGAACTTTCCACAGGTGCTCTCCAATAACCCTCCTTCACTTCCCCTGGGTTGTGGATCCCCCCCTGAGTTGTGGTTTTTGCCTTTAAATTCTCTCTGTCTCCAAAGCCCCAGGGTCAGACCCCACGGCCCCTGTGTAGGTCATGGGTCTTGACCTCAGTATACTGATTAAAATATACCTCTTGCTAACTACATCAAGTTCGGTGTCTTTTTTTTGTTTGTTTGTTTGTTTTTTGTTTTGTTTTGGTTTGGTTTGTTTCGGTTTGGTTTGGTTTTTGGTTTTTTGAGACAGGGTTTCTCTGTATAGCCTTGGCTGTCCTGGAACTCACTCTGTAGACCAGGCTAGCCTTGAACTCAGAAATCCGCCTGCCTTTGCCTCCCAAGTGGCGCCACCACCGCCCGGCCTCAAGTTCGGTGTCTTACAGTTAATGAATGGCCGAAAATTCCTGAGACTTGGGTGAGGTCCTCCCTTCGTGGGGAGCCTTACAGTAGATGTCTTGTTACCCATACCTCGGGTCACGCGGATGCCGGTACGCCCTGGTGTGTACTTTACAGACCCACAGGAGATGAAAATGCACCTGGAAGAGAGGGGTAAATTGTAGCATGCCATGTGGAACATGGGCTCATCCTTACCATCCATCCTCGGGCTCTTTATTTTCTTCAAATTTTTGTATGCTTATTTGTGTGCATGTCTACACGGGCGTGCATGCCACGGCATGTGTGTAGAGGTCAGAAGACAACCCGGAGGAGTGAGCTCTCTCTTTCTGCCATGTGGGTCCCAAGGACAGAAGCTAAGTCATGGGTCTCAGTGGCAAGGGCCTTTATCTGCTAAGCAATCTTGTTAGCAGTCTTTTTTTTAGGTTTAGTTTGGGTTTTTGTTGTTTATGTTTTTTTTTTTTAAAGATTTATTTCATTTGTATTAGTACATTGTAGCTGTCTGCAGACACACCAGAAGAGGGCATCGGATCCCATGGTCGTGAGCCACCAGGTGGTTGCTGGGAGTTGAACTCAGGACCTCTAGAAGAATAGTCAGTGCTCTTAACAACTGCTGAGCCATCACTCCAGCCTTGGTTTTTTTGGTTTTGGGTTTTTTATTTTTATATATATAATAAGTGTTTTGCCTGTATACGTGTGCACCATGTGTGTGCCTGGTGTTCACGGACATCAGAAGAGGGCATCAGATCCTCCAGAGCTAGAGTCACTGGAGCACCCTGTGGGTGCTGGGAACTGAGGCCTGTCCTCCCCGGGGAGGACAAGTGCTCTTAATGGCTGAGCTATCTCTCTAGGCCTTGACCCCATCTTTGAAACTAATGCATTTTCCCCCTCCTTGTGTCTGTGAGGAACTCTGTTCTGTAACATGCTGATATACTGTCCAGTTGCCTCCCACTGTGAAGTGACACATGACTCTGTTAAAGAAGCAATATCCCATTGTTAACAATGCTGGCTTGGAGCACTTCCGGTGCTAGCTCCCTCCCAAACTACTCTCAGCCACCTGGGTAACCACACCACCTGGGAAGGCCTCACTAGGTCATCTGCCCACCAATGAGCTGTGAGAGGCCTTTTCCTTAAGGTAACTAAGTGGAGGGTGTGGGACCCAGGTGCCATGAGCAGGTACGTGCTGCCCCCTGCTGGCCACAGAGCCTGGGACCTGAAGCATTTAGGTTGTTCTCCACAGGGCCTTAACTCCCCCTCCCAAGATCTCTTAGTTTTCTCCACCATAAGCCTATGGTTTAGGGAGAGAGGTACAATGGCCTCTGGTTTGAGATGAATGTTGTATTTTCTTGTCTTTTCTCTTGTTTTATATGTATGAGTGTTTTGTTTAAATGTATGTCGGGTCACCTGTGTGCCTGGTGCCTACAGAGACAATAGGGCATAGGATGTCCTGGGACTGGAGTTACAGGCAGTTGTGAGTTGCCATATGTGTGCTGGGAATTAAACCTGGGTCCTCTGGAAGAGCAGCGGACATTAAGTGCCGAGCCCTGAAGCCCCCAACCTATATTTTCACAATGCACACTCTGACACAGGGCAGTACTCTGTGGCTCAGGAAACAGTGGTTTACAAGTCACCCGTCCTGAACTAGACTCTGTGTTCACTACTTGTGTGCACATCTTTAAATTGGGAATCGTAACTAGGAATTTCCAGATTTCCCGTCCTAGCTACTTAGTGTATATAAGTCTCTCCTCCCACTCTTGTGCTGGGGTGATCCAGGAGGTGGCTGGGCCTAAACTTAACGGGACTCTGCTCCCTCATTCCCTCTCTGCCAGGTAAGACTTCCAACCCTCTTGTCATGGCTATGGATTCTGAGACACTACATGAATGCTTCTGATATCAGTCCATGTCTTACGTTACTATTGCTGTGATGAAATGTCATGACCAAAAGAAACGTAGGAAGGGCTTATTGGGCTGACAGGTCCTGAATTACACAGTCCACTGAGGGAAGCCAAGGCAGCACCTCACACAGGCAGGAACCTTGAGGCAGGAGCTAATGCAGAGGCTGTGGAGGGGTGTTTCATACTGGCTTGCTCCTCATGGCTTCTCAACCTGCTTTCTACAGAACCCAGGACCACCAGCCCAGGGATGGCCCACCCACAGTAAGCTGGGCCCTTCTCCAACCAGACTGACTGCAGGCATTTTCTCAGTTGCTCCCCGTTTCAGATAATTCTTCTTGTATCAAGTTGACAGAACTGTCTAGTTCAGTCCATCTAGAGTAAGTCATGGTGTACGTGTGTTCAAGAGCAGTTTTCATTATCTCAGACTTTCTAGGGACTTTAACTGCTTTGTTATTATTGGCTGATTTTTTTTTGACAGGGTCTCAAGTATGTAGTTCTCGGCTCACTCTGGGACTCTATGTGTAGACCAGACTGGCCTTGACCTCACAGAGATCTACCTGCCTCTGCCTTTTGAGTACTAAGATTAAAGGCGTGCGCCGACACTCCCAGCCTTCAATGTATGTCTTAATGAACTTAAGACACATCCTACTCTGTAACCCAGGATACGTGAATGTTGAGTATGTAGGCCAGATTAGCCTCAAATGTTCAGTAACTTCTTGAATTAAAACATTAGGTCTTGGGGGCTGGAGAGATGGCTCAGCGGTTAAGAGCACCCACTGCTCTTCCAGAGGTCCCGAGTTCAATTCCCAGCAACCACATGGTGGCTCACAACCATCTGTAATGGGATTTGATGTCCTCTTCTGGTGTGTCTGAAATGGCAATAGTGTACTCATATACAATAAATAAATCTTTTTAAAAAATTAGTTCTTGGGGTTAAATAAATAGCTCAGCCAGATAGTGCACTGGCTGCTCTTCCGATGGACCTGGGGTCCATGGCAACTCATGTCCTCTCACGACTCCTGCTTCAGTGTATCCAACACCCTCAGTTGGCCTCTGGGACAGACTGGTGCTCAGACATGCATGTAGGCAAAAGACCCCTGCCGCCCCCCATTTTTAAAGTTATTATTCAAACCAAGCAATGGTACTTTGTCCTATATGTCTTTATTAAAAGTGTCACTGACTTCAGATCACAGCACTTGGAAGGCTGAGGCACGAAGGTCATTGTTCATCTTCAGCTACGTAGTGAATCCCAGGCCAGCCTGGGCTACGTGAGATCCAGTCTCAACAAGATGAAAAGATGAAAAGAAAAGTCTATGACTTTTCCATCACAGATCATTTGAGATCTGCCTGTGGGCTACTGACACCTGAAAGAAATCTTGGCAGAGTGGGTACCTCAAGAGGACTTCTGGCCATAGAGGAGGCTGGGCCACTGTGACATCATAGAAAGGTAGCCATGGCGACAGGCACCCAGTTCCCCCATCCTATTGTTTCCCTGTCAGGCTCCTCCAAGGCCCAAACTAACTGGAAGCCAGATGCACCCTCTGATGTGGTCTGCACAGGTCAGTCTCCTGGGCAAGGAGCAGGGCTGGGAGAATGGAGGGTAAATAGAAGGCTCTCAGGGCACACACACACACATACACACACACACACACACACACACACACACACACACACACACCACTCTCCATAGTCATTCTCCTTGGAGAGCACACAACTGTAACAAAGGCTCTTAGCAGACTCTAATCTCACAGTTATAACAGCTCCCTCCCTGACTCCATTCCCAGGCCTCTTCTGGTACATTTTATTTTGGGGTTTTGGTTTTTCTCTTAAATTTATTTACTCTCTGTCTGTGTGCAAGTGCATGACTGGACTGGTTAGAGGTCGGCTTGTGGAAGTCTGTTCCTTCCTGTCTACTATGTGGGTTCTCGGCTTCTCACTCAAGTCTTCATGCTTGGTGGCAGTGCTGTCACTCAGGGAGCCCCGCCCTGGCCATGGCCCTTGCTTTTCTTTCCATACCTTGTCCGTCTCAGGCTCACCTAGAACTCCATAAGGCTGCTTGCCTCAAATCTTTGGCGGTCCTGACCTGACCTGCTGGGAAATACAGTCCTGCATCTCCCTGACTGGCTTTTTAAAAACCTCTTTACTCTTTTATTAGCCCCAAACAAGCTTCAGGCCAGCTTCCTCTGTAGCTGCTCTAAGCGTACTCCAGCCAGGAAGACTGCTTTCGCCTTGGAGGGGCTTTTGGGTTGCTGTTCTTATGTTCTCCATGTCACACCAAAATATAGAACCTCATTCACTTCCTGGGCAAAGCTCCTAAAACCCTGGCACTTTGCTAATTGATAAAGGTTTAATAAGACATCTTCTGTCTATGATAGTAAGACTCTTTTAACTGGGTTGTTAACAGGGTAACTTTTGGAAAGTCCCTAAAGATAAGAATCTTGTTGCCAAGGGCAGGAATGAGGAAGAGGGCTATAACTTTCAACTCAATTGGTCTGTAGCCAATAGATGATTATTTAAATAGCTAATGATTTAACGGGCCATCCCAGATCTCAGCCTGGTGGTACCTCCTTAAACACCCAAGAAGATGTGGGTCAGAGGGCTGCCAGGCACCGTTAGCAGAGAGGGCACGGAGGCTCCAGACCCCTCTCCCCATCTCACTTGTACCTGCCTGCTCCTGTGTTGGATGCTTTATAATGAAGCACAAATGTGGGCAAGGTGCTTTTCTTGAGTCCTGTGAGCCAGCCCAGTAAATCACCAAATCTGAAGAGGCGCTTGTAGCATTCTTGATTTATATGGCTGGCTGTCAGAAGTACAAGAGGCCTGGACTGCAGACCAGCATCTTAACCTTGAGCAGGCTTATAAGGACAGAGCCCCTCCACACGGAGGATTGGTCGGCATTGTCAGAACTGAATTCTACTATAAGATGAGTGATCAGTTTCCACCAGGAACTGAGGAACTGGTTGCTGCTGGAGGAACCCTCCCATGAGGTGCTGTTAACTGGGGAACTGGTTGGATCCAGCTCCTGCAAGTTCTTTAATTTCTATACACATCCTGTGCTACGAATGCCTACACACACATACAAATAAAACAGTAGAAATTAAAAGAAAATTTAATTAAAAGAAAAACCACACACTGTTTTTTCCCTTTCCACCCACAAATCTCAATCTCTGGCATCTGAGAGCACTTTCTCAGCCGTCTCCCATAGCCGTGCTATTCAAACCTGCCTTCTCCATACAGGGCTCTGTGTGGAGACCACCAGACCAGACTTTTCCTCTGTTGGCTCCCCAGGCCTAGCAGTGTGCCCTGCAAACAGGAGGCATTCGGCCTTCATTTGTTGCATGAACGTGGCTAGAGAACTGTCTCCACCAGACACTGTGAGCCTCTCACAGGGCCAGATGCTGCAGTCTTCTGCAGAGTGGTCAGACACAGCCTCCAGTACAAGGAGGCATAGCCTGGGGGAGGGGAAGGCACAAGGGAAGGGGTCTGAATGTACTGGAGTCACAGCCCTCCCTCCCCTGGCCACCCATTGACTAAAGGGACCTACCCCTGGTATGAGAGGAAAGCATTTGCAAGAGTTAGACCCCTGCTCAGTCCATGGTGGGGACAGGAAGTGGCTCCATCTGCTGTCCCTTTCAGTCTCACTTTCTGTTCCTCCAAAGTGTCCTTTAAACTCTCAAATGACTTTGTAGATTCAACTAAAGATTTCAGAGCAGGTGAGGCAGGAGGTTGGCACTCAAGAACTTGAAGAACAGAAAGCAAGGTCTTTCTGGGAGATGTCTCCATGTGTCCAGAGTGTTCCTCTGTAGCTCCTGAGAGGGGTGTCTTTCCTTTCCAGGGCCCTAGGCTCAGCTCACCCCATTCCTGGAGCAGCCTGCAGACTTCAGCCTATCTCTTCCATACCAGAGAAAGTCAGCCAATCCTCCTCAGCTGCCTGTCTTAACCTGCATCATGAAGCCTGAGGAAATTTCAAGTAAACCCTCACAGCCCCCACGTCAGGATCTAGGGAAAGCCATTGTTGACTGCTTCCTTGGTTTGGGTCTGAGATAGGTTCTTACTGGGGTAGCCTGGCTGGTCTCCAACTCCCAGGACCCTCTAGCCTCAGCCTCTCTTAGGTGCTAGATTGCAGGCCTAGGGTATCACGCTTGGTCCCTCAGATCCTGGTGCCCTTCCACACCTCCAGGAGCTGATCTAAGTCTTTCTCCCATGTACAATCTGCTGCTTTGGAGGAACTGTGTGGAGCTAGGTGTGTTACAGGGCTGCAGTACACATGTAGCCATTGGGAGGCTGAGGTCGGACAGCTGCTTGAACTCAAGTGCCTGGACGATGACCCTGCCCCCTCCCACCATCCCCCACAAAGGAATTTTTCATCTCCCTTTTCAACCCGGTCTGCCTTCTCCTGGGGTGCTGGTGTCAGCAGAAGCTGATGGGGAAGTGATGCCTGGGAGTTAGCGAGGAGGGAATGAGTGGAAAGGGGAAGTACGGGAGGTCCCAGAGGAGACTGGGGAGTAGGGGAACAGGGGAGCCAGCAGACAGACTGCCAGCCTCACCATCTCCCCACCTAAGGCCACCAGTGTCTGAGGAGCTATGAGCCAAAGCAGGGATTTGCAGGGTAGGGAAGGTGTACCACACAGTACCAGGAGCCAGGAGGGCTGCTGGAGGATCTCAGAGGGCAGCACTTGGGTAACGCTTGGGCTGGGCACGGGGAGGAGGAGAGGCAGGAAGGGGTGGCTGACATCTGTACCCCTCAGGAGGAAAAGCTTTTGGACTGCTGAAGGCCCAGCAGGAAGAGAGGCTGGACGGGATCAACAAGGTAAAAGCCGGAGCCAAGGGGAGGGGTCTGGAGCGCCTCAGGCCAGGCTGACCAGGTTAACCCCCATCCTATCTGACCCCCAACAGCACTTCCTCGATGATCCCAAATACAGCAGTGATGAGGATCTGCCGTCCAAACTGGAAGCCTTCAAGAGTGAGGAGGGCTGTGGGTGGGGAGGGAAGCTGGGGTCTGGGGGGCCAGAGGATCGGCCAGCTGACTGTTGTGGAGGAGGAGGGAGGCTGCCTTCAAGCTCCTCCTTCCCATTTGTGGTCCTTTTCCCTGCTCTCCCCATCTTAGCACCCCACAGGTGCTCTCACAAGTCTCTATCCCCACGCCCTCCTTCCATATCTCCCCCCTGGCATCGCTTAGTCACCTCATCCTCAAACCCCCACAACAGCAATGATTCTTTCTGCTCTCTTTCTCACCAGCGAAGTACATGGAGTTTGATCTGAATGGAAATGGAGATATTGGTGAGAAAAGGGTGGTTTGGGTTAGTATGCAGACTTAGGGAAATGGAGGCCTTGTCCCCTAGTTCTGTCCCTCGTAGACAGGAAAAGGTCTAGCCACAACCAATACAAGGGTGGGGGTGGGGACACGGAGGCATAAAATGGCAGAGAGAGGGGACCCTCCTTTTCTACCTTCAGATATCATGTCCTTGAAGCGAATGCTGGAGAAACTTGGGGTTCCCAAGACCCACCTAGAGCTGAAGAAACTAATTAGAGAGGTGTCTAGTGGCTCCGAGGAGACGCTTGGCTACTCTGATTTTCTCAGAATGATGCTGGGCAAGAGATCTGCCATCTTGAGAATGTGAGATCTAGTTCCAATCCCCCAGGACTTCCCAGCCTTCTCCATCATAGCCCCAGCCTTGTCCCCACAGCCACCCTTCATTCTCACATGGACCCTTCACAATCCCCGCAGTCCCCAGCACTGTGTTCCTGGCCCTTCCTCTTCTTCTGCACTCTTAAAGCAACCTAAGATTTATTTACTCCCTTGAGAGATTTGTCCCTGATGCCTGTGTCTCTTCCAGGATTCTGATGTATGAAGAGAAAAACAAAGAACACCAGAGGCCAACTGGTCCGCCAGCCAAGAAAGCTATTTCTGAGTTGCCCTAATTGGAGGTGGATATAACATGGTGGGACTGAGGAGCTTCTAATGACAGCAGCATAGAAAAGAAGAAGCAGTTGTGAGCCAGAGTCAAACTAAATAAATAATGCTCCCTAGTGGGCCAAGTCAGCTCTGCGTTTACTGGGGATACCTGTCCTGGATCGGGGGAGGAAGAAGCATCTTGGAGTAAGGATTTGCCATCCTTACTATTGGATGGGTTTGCTATGGCTAATACTCCTCTTTGTACTGAGGGAAGAGTCAAGAGTTTCAAGACAGCTTTAACCTCAAAGATTCTAGGTGCCTGGTGGTGGTGGTGGTACACCCCTTTAATCCCAGCACTTGGAGGGAGAGAAGAACTCTGTAAGTTTGAGTTCAAGGCCAGCCTGGTCTACAAAGGGAGGACAACCAGGGCTCCAAAGAGAAACTCTGTCTGGAAAAACCAAACCGAACCATAAGAGAATGTAGGTGTGATATCTTTTATCTGTCCTGGCTCACAGGAGCTTCTTAGGGGTGAAGGTGACCTTTACAGGGCCTTCATCTCACCAGTGCTCCAGACCATGACAACCACACAGTCTCTCAAGCTTTACTTTGGAAATGGGAACGACAGCTAGGCTTTCTGTTTGCTTTATTTTTTGAAATGTTTCTCTGTGTAGCCCCGGCTGTCCTGGAACGCATACTGTAGACCATGCTGGTCTAGCCCTAGGTTCCCAGTACTGCCAAAAACAAAAGTCCCCATCTACTAACAAAGGGAAGAGTGGGTACACTGAGAAGCTACCAGAGGCAAACATGGTGAATTCAGCATCTCTAAATGATAGAAATTGTGCAACAGCCAGTCAGGAAAAGCCACGGACCTAAGGACCTTTCCTTCTCTGAGGGACCCAGGTAATTCGTCTCCGGCCGCAGAGTCCAGAGTCACTCACTGTTCTCTCCTTCCTCCGATGCTCGGTTGAACCTAGGGCTTCCCACATACTGAGCAGGCACTCAAGTAAAATATGCCTCAGCTCGTCTTTCTTTAATCCCTGAAAGAGCTTCATAGGCAGCAGCCCCCCCGCCTCCAGGCCTCGGAGCAAGGGAGAGGTCTTTTTTGGTAATTCTCATAGGAAGATCCAGTAACTGTGTAACGCTTCAGGAGAGGGGAAGGCTAGAAAGGGCTCATCAAGTAAGCGTACACACTGCTCTCAAAGAGGACCAAGGCTGAGAATGGAGTTCAGGGCAGTGTGCCTGCCTAGCATACATGAGCCTTTCACTTTAGTCCCTAGACCAAAAAAAAAAAAAAAAAAAAAAAAAAAAAAAAAAAAAAAAAAAAAAAATCCATTTTGGTTCCTAGGACCCACTCCAGTTCCAGAGCTTCTGATCCCCTCTGCTGTTGTCTGTGGGCAACGCTCTCTCACACACACCCTCCCCAGTACACATATGCACACAATTTAAAAGATTAAGCCAGGCATGGTGGTGAACACCTTTAATCCCAACACTAGGAAGCACTGGCAGGTATATCTCTGTGACTTTGAGGCTAGCTTGGTCTCGGACATAACTATATCACACATGCACACATTTTACCTGGTGCTGAGAATTAAATGAAGGGACTCCAGCAATTCTTCATTATTAAGCTGCACTAAGCAGGGCTGCAGTTTTTTAGACCGATTTTTGATTATGTGTATGTAGGTGGGCATGTTGCACGTGAGTACAGGGGCCCTAGGACCCCAGAGTTACAGGAGGTCTGAGCCGCCTGAGAGGAATGGAGGGAGCTAAACTCTAGACCTCTGCAGAAGCAGCCACACTCACTACTGATCAAGTCATGTCCTCAGTGCCCCACCCCTCTCCCCTCCTCTCTCTCTCCCACATCTCTCCTTTTCATCCTTCTCCCTCCCTTTCCAAGCTTCATTGTAATTTAGGCTATCCCAAACTCACTATGTAGCATAAGCTGGCCTCAAACTCATGATCCTGCTTTAGTCTGGGAAGTGCGGGCCCAATCAGAAGTCCTTTTGTTCTACCCAAGTAATTACCATCAGCAATCAAGAAACGCTGTAAGTAAAGGTTTTGGCTGGTTTTGCAGCAATGGCGCCCTCTAGTGTAAAACTCTCACATAGCTCTTGTGTAGGTAGGGAGAGGAATCAGGATTCTTCAATCCTTGGCAGCAATTGGAATTGCAGCTTCCTGGCAGGTGAGCCTAGTATCCTTCAACCCTTGCCAGCAGGCAGCATTACAGCTGTTGGCTAGGGGTATTCAGGACCTGTCCTGAAAACTTGACAGCTCTCTGTAACTCTTAACAATGACTGGGGCCGCAGTTTCTTTTCTCTGGATCTCATATCTTTTTAATTATTACTTTACAGATATGAATGTTTTGCCTTCCTGTAAGCCTATGGACCACATGTGTGTCTGGTAGGCCAGAAGAAGGTTTCAGATCCCTGGAACTGGAATTACAGACTGTTGTGAGCCACCATGAGGGTGCTGGAAATTGAAGCCAGGTCAGCTGTAAGAGTGTGGTGAGTGGGGCTGTCGAGATGGCTCAGTGGTTAAGAGCTCTGACTGCTCTTCCAGAGGTCATGAGTTCAAGTCCTACGGCTTACAACCATCCAGAATGAGATCTGATGCCCTCTTATGGGGTGTCTGAAGACAGCTACAGCGTACTTACTTATAATAAATAAGTAAAAGCCTTTGGGCAAGCCTTTGAGCCGCAGTGAGCAGGGTCGGGAGTGAGTGCTTCTAACCTCTGAGCTATCCCACCAGCTACTCCTCCCCCCTTTTGAGGCATCATCCCACTATGTAGACCAGGCCGGACTGGAACTCACACAGATCTGCCTGCCTCTGCTTCCTGACTGCTGGCACTCATGGGTGTACTCCCAGCTCCTCTTTGGTTTATTACAGTCCTCTACTCTTCAGCCTCCGCTCGCTCTTCCCCTTTTCCTGTCTACATGCTCTCAAACTGATGGGCTGCCACCTCTTCGTCTGTCAGGCCGTCTGCCTCTGCTATCTCTGCCGCTTTCTCCGCTGCCAGCTTAGCCCACACTACTAAAAGCAGGCAAGAGAGGATCATCTAAAAGGAGTCTTTAACTGGGGCCCAGTGTGCTAACACCAAGGGAGGCAGCACGGGAGTGCTGCCCGAGCAACTTCCAACTGAGCCAGACATCTTTGCTTATATTGTCTCGGGAGGGGGCAGTGTCAATCACTGCAAAAATCTCCTGAAAATGCTTTGTATTGTAAAACTCATAAATTGTCCCTTCAGCACCAGTGACAGCAGCATTGCTACTAGGCCACTATGAGGAAATGGCAGAAGATCATAAATAATTCATGGATGCCTATGATAGCAAAAAAGTTGAGTACAAACTACTTGAGTAGCCCTGGCTGAGGATGAGCAGGGGCTGTAATAACCAGGTAAAACCATTTCTCCAGTATTGTAGACTTCTTCAGGCCCTCCTGTATATTGTATATTGAGTGTATATTGAGCTGGTCGAGAGGGGTGCACACCTTTAACCCCATGTCCCAGCACTTGGGAGACAGAGGCAGATGGATTTCTGAGTTTGAGGCCAGCCTGGTCTACAGAGTGAGTTCCAGGAAAGCCAGGGCTACACAGAGAAACCCTGTCTCAAAAAACAACAAAAGCAACAAAAGACAGGGCTGGAGAGATGGCTCAGCGGTTAAGAGCACTGACTGCTCTTCCAGAGATCCTGAGTTCAACTCCCAGCACCCACATGGTGGCTCACAACCACCTGTAATGGAATCTGATAACCTCTTCTGGTGTGTCTGAAGACAGCTACGGTGTATTCACATATGTGAAATAAATGTTTTGAAGAAAACACACCAAAAAAAGGGGGGTATATTGGCAAAGAGTAGTCTGGCTAGCTATTGACTGACCGCTCCTCCTTGTAAAGAAGCAGGGTAGGTAAGAAGGGAGAGTCAAACTGTCCCGTGCTCCAGTGTCTTCCATTCACAGGAAAGTGATCAGAAAAGTATTTACCTTAAAGAACTTGTTACTTAATAATAATCTGGACAGATTTTAACAGTGCTGAGTACCCAGTGCTCTAAGTGGGGTGTTTCAGGATTTACAAGCACATGTTAATTCTTTTAATAATTTTTTAAAAAGATTTATTCATTTATTATGTATATAGCATTCTGCCTGCATGTATGTCCGCAGGCCAGGAGAGGGCATCAGAACCCATTACAGATGGTTGTGAGCCTCCATGTGGTTGCTGGGAATTGAACTCAGTCCTCTGGAAGAACAGACAGTGCTCTTAACCTCTGAGCCATCTCTCCAGCCTCCACATGCTAATTCTTAACTGTGTCCTGCTCACTTTTCATCTTCATTGTCCCTATTGGACAAGTGATTCTTTTATTTACCTACACCAGCTAGGCACAGGCCTGCAAACCTTTGCTTCTACTCATCTTTCTCATCTTTCTACTCATCTATGTTTTGCAGCAATGGTGCCCTCTAGTGTAAAACTCTCACATAGCTCTTGTGCAGGTAGGGAGAGGATCAGGATTCTTCAACCCTTGGTAGCAATTGGAATTGCAGCTTCCTGGTGGGTGAGCCTAGGATCCTTCAGCCCTTGACACTAGGCAGCATTTCAGTTTCAATATGTCCCAAAATGGACTAAGATTTGCACCATCTGTGTGTGTGTGTGTGTGTATGTGTAAAAGAGAGAGAGAGAGAGAGAGAGAGAGAGAGAGAGAGAGAGAGAGAGAGAGAAGATATGAAGTTATGTATATATGGAGGCCAGAGAGGAACCTTGGCTGCCATTTCTCAGATTATGCCCACCTTGGTTTTGTGTGTGTGGTTTTGAGATGGGTTCTTTCATGGGCCTTGACCTAGCCTGAGAGAGTATGCTGGCAGGCCAGTGAGTCCTAGGGGGAATCTACCTGTCTCTTGCCTCTGTAGCATTGGAATGACTGTGGATGCCAAGTGCTACTTTCTCCCTCCTCCTCTTCTCTCTCTCCCCATATATTCTGAGGTTTCCTAGAACACTTTCAACCTGCTCCCACCAGGACATCAGGTTATTTCTCTGCCTCTACAATATCCCTTGCGTGTCTCTGGTACTTCAAAGTGTTACTAATGGCTACTGGAGAGATTGTTTGGCATTTGCTGTTCTTTCAGAGGACCTGGATTTGATCTCCAATATCTACATCACAACCACCAGTAATTCCAGTTCAAAGGGATCCAACATCCTGTTCTGATGAACCCACTTGGTACATATGCATATATGTAGATATGCATACACATAAAATAAGAATGAATAAATAAATGTTATTTCTAGAGTTGGGGAAATGGCTCAGGGGAAGAAATGCTTCCTGTGCAAGCATGAGGACCTAAGTTTGGACCTCTCATGTATAGGCTGGGTGGATGGATCACTTGTGCCTGTAACTTCAGCACCGGGACGCAGAGACAGGGAGATCTCAGGAGCTCACTGCCTAGTCCATATGGAATCTGGGCTCACCCACCCAAGCACCAAGATTCACTGAAAGATTGAAGAATATGTCTCAAAGAATGAAGTGTTTGGGGGAGACCTCTGGATGTCAGCCTCTGGCTTGCACAAGCACCCATAGAGGCCAGTGCACCCACCAATATACGTAAAAATTAACACGGAAATGTAGAGTAGGTAGTAGGTGTGGTGAGAGGCAAAGGATTCTACAGTCAAGTACCAAGAAACAAAGAGGGGAAATAGTATTACCTTTAAAGCTGAAACTCATTGTTGAAAGAATATTAATTATAAAAACAGTTTTAAAAATTATTGAGCATAAAAGTAAATGTCAAATGTCCGCCTTAGTTATTCGCTGCTAAAATTTGGAAGAGTAGGTCATTCCTGTCTTTGTTCAAATTATTTGCATATATTATGCAAATACCCAGAACCACTCGAAGAACGCCTACTCAAAGAAAGTCAATGATACACTCCTCTGGACCCTTTGATTGGCTTGCCTATCCACTTCATTTGCATGACGTGATTTGATAACTGGAAAGCCCCGCCTCCCTGACGCGTTTACCTCTCCCGAATGGACACCAGACCTGAAATTCTTCCAGCGTCTGTGTAACTCCGCCCTCGACTAGCTAATCCCTTCCATTCGTCGCAGTTCCTTCCGTCTTCTCCGCTGAGAGTGGCCGGGGCCTAGCATCCCTTTGCTGCATCTCTCCGCTCCCAGCCTTCCGCGGACGCACCACGCATGCGCATCCTTTTTCTCCCACCATCCGTCGTGTAAATTCTGCGCCCCAACGGCCCCGCATTCCGCCTGGTCTACGCGTCTCAACTGCCGACGCCAAGGCGTCTCTCTAGCCAACCGGCGTCCTAGCGTCTGTAAGTCCCTCCCCTTTATGCAAATATCCTCCACACTCTGCCTTTATTTTTTAAAGTAGGGACGACCCTGTAGAGCGGAGGGGTCGGAGAGGAAAGGGCTCCGCCCCCTATGCAAATCAGGGGGCGTGACCAGCCGCTGAGGGAGGCGGGAGGTGGGGGGTGCTCCCGGGGGCGGCGGTTGCCCGGATGGGCCGTTAGTCGGAGCCCAGCCGCGGAGTGAGCGAGGGAGACGGGAGGAGCCGAGCGCGGCGCCATCCGCCGCCATCCGCCCCCGCCCCGCCGCCATCCGCCCCGGGAAGCCTCTAAGCCCGGGTCCCGGACCCCCACACACCCGGCCAGGTGAGTCTGGGCGAGCCGGGCGCTGACGCCCTTTCCGGCGCGGGGCGGCGGCGGCGGCGGGCCGGGGGAAGAAGCTGCCATCAGCCGCCGCCATCTTGTCCTCCTGCCGCCGGCCTGCCCCTCCCCCTCGGCCTGCGCCGGCCGCTCCCAGGCCGCTGTGGAGGGCCGGGGGGCGACCGCAGCCCAACAGCCCTCTCCCCAGGGCGCGACCGTGCTCCAGGCCGCAGTTCCTGCCCGCGTCGCGCCCTCGGCCCCTCGGCCGCCTGTTAGACCTTCTCTTTGAGGAGAGCCCTTCCTACCACCCGGCGCTCCGGTTCCCGGCCTTTCCTTGGTCTCCGCGTCGAGTCACTCCCATTCTCGAGCCCCGCTTTGGCCCAGCATCTTTGCCTTTCCGCGTTCCCCAAGCCCCCGTTTTCCCTTTCCTCCCGAAGCCCTGTCGCCTCCTTTTTCCTCCTTCCCTCCTAGCTCCTTTGACACTGCCCCCTCCTCAGCCTTCCTCGGCCCTTCCCTGCTTTCTCGTTGACTCGATGACTCTCTTACTGGTTTAAAGCGGCCTGCTCTTGTGTTTTTTCTGCTCTCCCCCATTTCGTGGTAGATTTCAGATCGGCTTCCTTAAGTGCCTATAGAGCAACCCCCATCTCCTTGTCTCTGGCTTATGGTAAAGTTCTCTCCCCGATCTTGGCTTTCATCCTAGGCCTGCATGCTTTCTCGCTATCTATCTCCCATCTCGCTTTTTCACACTGTTCCCACCCACAGATGAACGCCTGGCCACTCTAGGACGGACTAAGATGTAGGTTTTGGCCTGCCTGGGGAGTAAGGGCTGTTAGGGAAACAAATGACTGCTTATGAAGGGATTGGATGAGAGTAAAAATTGTACTTGGTTCTGGTTTTGGCCCTCTGCTGTCTAGCCCATGGTTACAGGGTATTTTTGAGGTAGCTCCATGATGCTCTGGTTTTCCTTAGTTTTACATTGGGTCCACTAGTATTTATTTATTTATTTATTTATTTATTTATTTATTTGATAAGAATTGTTTCCAAGGGCCACGGTGGGGGCTAGTTAAGGAATAGGTGGAATATTGTGCATACAGGGGTTTTGTTCAGCCTGGGAGTGTGTGGAGCCCCTGTTGTTTAGTAAGACTGATTCTGGCACCAGCTCCCCGTCTGGCCAAGCAAGCTCATAAAAATCCTTAAGCTCCCAGCATACCTTCCTTCAAACCTCCCCAGTTGGGACTTAAGGCTGCTGGGAATGGAACCTAGGACACAGGGCCCAGGGGCGTGATTAGGGGAGCTGGTGTCTAATGGGTTGGCAATCTGAAGTTCTCATACTTGCTAGATGGAGTTGTGTACCTCATTCTCGTTTTCTCTGGGGATTTGACATGGTTCAGTCTTATCATGTATCTCTGAAATTATTTTGGAGAAGTAAAAAAAGATTAGCTGGCCGGGCAGTGGTGGCGCACGCTTTTAATCCCAGCACTTGGGAGGCAGAGGCAGGCGGATTTCTGAGTTCGAGGCCAGCCAGGGCTACACAGAGAAACCCTGTCTCAAAAAACCAAAAAAAAACAAAAAAAAAAAAAAAAAATTAGCTGCCATTTCTAAAGTGGCACAAAGGATAGATTGGGAAGATTCTAGGTTGTTATTTGGTTTTCTTTGTCGGGATATGTCGGAGTGAAGGGACTGGCCGTGGAAGCTGAGTGGACTGTGGTTGCTGAAGAGACTGGAGTAGTTACACAAGCTCGAGAGCCACATAATCTGGTCCCTAAAGAGAATGCAGAGAGCTTCTAGGCTTTTGTCTGTGAAAGGGCCAGAACCTGAGCTGCCAACTGTCTGGTCCACAGGCACCGGCTCGTTTTGGGGGAGGTGCCTGCAGGACCCAACGTACTCAATGAGCTTCCAGCGCAATGTCCGATCGCTCGGGGCCGACTGCCAAGGGGAAGGATGGAAAGAAGTATTCCTCGCTCAACCTGTTTGATACGTATAAGGGCAAGTCCTTAGAGATCCAGAAACCCGCTGGTGAGGGTCCTGTAATGAAGTTCCTGGTATTTGCAGGCTGAGCATGTGTGGTGAATAGGCTTTCAACAAAGGCAACTAACAGACCAGAGGAACACTGGAGACCTCTCGGTTTCATCTTCAGTGCTGAACAGGGTTCTGGGCTCTGGGTAAAACAGGTCATCCTCCTACAAAGGCGTGTTTTTGGTTCCCTGTCCTTGGACACGTAAGAGTCGGAGGCAAAGAAATGTGGTGGGTTTGGAAAGGTCTGGGACCAGCTTGCCCCTCGCAGGCTCAGGATCAACCATCCCACAGAGGAGTGATGACTATGCTGTATCTCACCTTTCCCAGCAGAGCTTAGAGATTGTTGAGTAATGGAATGGTTTCTGAGAAACACCTATAGTGAAAAGGCTGTAAATAGGATCTGTGGGTGGGACGTGGTGAGGTCTCCCATGTGAGGCCTTTTTGACCCTTTTTCTCTCCACCTTTTCTTCAGTTGCCCCTCGACATGGCCTGCAGAGTCTCGGAAAAGTTGCCATTGCACGGCGTATGCCACCCCCAGCCAACCTTCCAAGCCTGAAAGCCGAGAACAAAGGCAATGACCCCAATGTCTCACTAGTGCCGAAAGACGGAACAGGATGGGCAAGCAAACAGGAGCAGTCCGACCCCAAGAGGTAGACTGTGGCCTGTGGAACCTGATGAGTCTTTTAGCTTTGAATTTGAAAGTATATTAAAGGCCTCTGTTTCTGTCAGAGACGGAGAGAGAAGCACCTAGTTTGTTAGATGACGAAGAAATGAAACCTTAAATTTAGATGGAGAGAAAACAGAAAGAAAAAGACAAGCAAGGCCTGTGTGACAGTTATTCTGTCCTAGTATTTGTAGATGGCAGTGCTAGGCTCTGTCAGCTCCAGCCTTGTACCAGTTAGAGAGCTAAGGAAGTAGTATTTTCTCTGGATGACCTTTGCATTCTGCCATCCCAGTTCCGATGCCTCAACCGCTCAGCCGCCGGAATCGCAGCCACTGCCGGCTTCACAGACGCCTGCCTCCAACCAGCCGAAACGACCCCCAACAGCCCCCGAGGTACCTGGAGAACTAGAGGGGTTAGAGGAGGAAGAATGCCCCTTACTCTGCTCTCCTCATGACCGTTTGTTACCTTTGCTTCCCTAGAACACTCCTTCGGTTCCAAGCGGGGTAAAGTCCTGGGCACAAGCCAGTGTCACCCATGGAGCCCATGGAGATGGTGAGTGCAGGAGTATTCGAGCATATGGGAGGGAGGCAGGGCCCCTGCGACCTTCAGGAGAGAGCCTTTGTCTCGTCTCCAAATCGCCCAGGATTTAGAGCCTTCCACTTTGATGTACGTGCTTAGGAAGTGAACCCACTGGTGTACACCCTCATTTTAACAGGTGGAAGGGCATCAAGCCTACTGTCGCGATTCTCTCGAGAGGAATTTCCGACCCTGCAGGCGGCTGGCGACCAGGACAAGGCTGCCAAGGAAAGGGAGTCTGCCGAACAGTCGTCTGGGCCCGGACCAAGCCTCCGCCCCCAAAGTGAGTGGCTGCCTTGCATGAGTGAGTGCTTGCCTTCTAACCAGGCTCTGCCTGTTCACACTGTGGAAGAGCTGCAAGCTGCACTGCTCACCACCTTCCCCATCTTCTTGATGCATCCACTTGGCCCAAATCAGTGGCAGCTTATCTTTTCCTTGTTTGCATTTCTAAACTACAGATTCTACAACTTGGAGGGACGGCGGTGGGCGTGGCCCTGATGAACTGGAGGGCCCGGACTCCAAACTTCATCATGGTCATGATCCCCGGGGTGGGCTGCAGCCGTCCGGCCCACCCCAGTTCCCTCCCTACCGCGGGATGATGCCGCCCTTTGTGAGTTTGACTTTGTTACTTGGAGTGGTGCACTGAAAACCAGAGTTAAGAGTTAGGGTTTAGTCTTTGGAAGACACAGAAAGTAGACCCCAGTGAGACAGGGAAGGGAGGATAATATGTCTAAAGGGCTGGCAGACTACTCATCCCTCTAAGCAGCTATTGGGCCTTTTTGCAGATGTATCCCCCATATCTCCCATTCCCTCCGCCCTATGGACCCCAGGGGCCTTACAGATACCCGACTCCTGATGGGCCTGGGTAAGCATTCAAATTCTGGGTTTGTTATTGGGGAGACCGGGTAAGGCTACTTGGGGAGAGATAGGTTTTCTACCTAGGGGTTTCAGTTTTATATGTGATTCTGCTACATGCTATATTTAACATTGCTTCCCCCCCCCCCTTCCAATACACAGCCGTTTTCCGCGTGTGGCGGGCCCCCGGGGCTCAGGGCCACCAATGCGCCTTGTAGAGCCTGTGGGTCGGCCTTCTATTCTTAAAGAGGATAATCTCAAAGAGTTTGACCAGTTGGACCAGGAAAATGATGATGGTTGGGCAGGTGAATATGAATATTTGGATCCTCTAATGTAAAATGTGGTGAAGAAATGATGGGTCGTGTGAGAGGAAGGCAGATGTGAAAGAGTAGAAGAGAGGGGATGATAGAAAGCTGAGTGCTGCCAAGGACTGAGGATGATAGGACGTGGGGTGAGGATGGTTAGCATTGACTGCACCTGCTATTGTAGTTGCAGACTGTTTGCCGCATTCTGGGAAGCTGTCTGCAATTGGAGAGCACACTGCTTAGTTAACGTCCGTTTTCTTTTACCTCAGGGGCCCATGAAGAGGTTGACTATACTGAAAAGCTCAAATTCAGCGATGAGGAAGATGGGCGAGACTCGGATGAGGAGGGAGCTGAGGGCCAGTGAGTTAGGGCACAGAGGAGGGGGGCTCTTCTTTTCTTGTGGTGTAGTAGTCTTCATAGAAGGGCTGGTTATAGCAGAGCCTAGTTATACTGTGATCTGCCCACAGCAAGGATTCCCAGTCAGCTGCTGGTGAGGAGCCTGAGACAGATGGCAAAAAGGGCACCTCCCCTGGCAGCGAATTGCCCCCTCCAAAGACAGCCTGGACAGAGAACTCTCGGCCTTCAGAGACAGAGCCAGCTCCTCCTACCCCAAAGCCTCCCCCTCCGCCACCTCACCGGGGGCCTGTTGGGAACTGGGGGCCCCCTGGGGACTACCCAGTGAGTATCTACAATGCGGGGTTGAGAGGGTCAGATGTGGGGGGTATCCACTGAATAATTGGTAATGACAAGAAGCTAGGGCAGGACTAGGGTTGTATCTGAGAAAAAGTTTGGGAGCCTTTGACTGTAGGAGTTACGGAGATGAGTTGGGATGTTGGGAAGGAAGGCCTGTGTGACTAGGTCTCCAGAGTAACAAAGGAGTTTGTCTTGACCCAGAGACCATTCATTCCAAGGCCTGGTCTTTATCCTTTAGCTATAGACAGTTGTGCGGTCCTTGAAAGAGGTGGGAGAAGGTAGAGTGACTGACATGCCTGGCCTGTTGGGTTTGCCCATTGCCAGGATCGAGGGGGTCCTCCCTGCAAACCTCCAGCACCTGAAGATGAGGATGAGGCGTGGCGGCAGCGTCGCAAGCAATCTTCCTCAGAGATCTCCCTGGCAGTGGAACGGGCCCGAAGGCGCAGAGAAGAGGAAGAGCGGCGCATGCAGGAGGAGCGACGAGCAGCCTGTGCTGAGAAACTTAAGCGACTTGATGAAAAGTTTGGGGCACCTGACAAGCGGCTCAAGGCAGAGCCTGCAGCCCCACCTGTTACCCCTCCTGCCCCGGCTCTACCACCTGTAGTCCCCAAAGAAATCCCTACACCTCCAGCTCTGCCACCGACACCAACCCCAACACCAGAGAAAGAACCTGAAGAGCCAGCACAAGCCCCTCCTGTGCAGTCCGCCCCCAGTCCAGGTGTGGCTCCAGTTCCCACTTTGGTGAGTGGGGGTGGCACTGCCAGTAGCACCAGCAGTGGCAGCTTCGAAGCCAGCCCAGGTATGGAGAAAATGATAGGACCTACTGGGTGTCGAGTCTGCTGGGCCTGAGGAGGTCCCGGGCAGCACAGATGGGTGTCCGTGCCTGAGAGTACTGAGTGGCAGGGTATGTGGGAGGAGAGTCTAAACATTGTGTACAACAGAACATTCTGGTTTTATGTTTTCTGGTCGTATCACAGGGATACTTGAGACTTTAAAGTATTTTTATAGCTCTTAAACAGGATGAGCACTTAGACAGTTGTATTTTGTTGAATACTTACTTAACGGGTGTGGAATTTCTGGGATATTTGACTGTTGTGATGGACCAAGTCACTGTTATTCACTGCAGTGGAACCCCAACTGCCTTCCAAAGAGGGTCCTGAACCACCAGAAGAGGTTCCTCCACCTACCACACCCCCAGCCCCAAAGGTGGAACCCAAGGGTGATGGGGTTGGTCCTACTCGCCAGCCCCCCAGTCAGGGCTTAGGCTACCCCAAATACCAGAAGTCATTGCCACCTCGCTTCCAGCGGCAGCAGCAGGTGAGGCCAGGTTCTCCCACTTAGGGCTCTTTGTTCTCCACTGTCCTTCCATGTGTTGTCTTCAGGCCTGGGTTGTCTTCCTGTTGTAGCGAGGTCCCTGCACTCCATATCTTACCTTTCTTTGTACTGATGCCCTGGGTGTGGGCTGTGGTAACCTTTTCATCCTGTCTCATTCCTTGCAGGAACAGCTCCTGAAGCAGCAGCAGCAGCAGCAGTGGCAGCAGCAGCAACAAGGCACTGCCCCTCCTGCCCCAGTGCCCCCATCACCACCACAGCCTGTGACCCTGGGAGCTGTACCTGCCCCACAGGCACCGCCCCCACCTCCCAAAGCCCTGTACCCAGGTGCTCTGGGCCGGCCCCCACCAATGCCGCCAATGAACTTTGACCCCCGCTGGATGATGATTCCTCCTTACGTGGACCCTCGGCTTCTCCAGGGCCGGCCCCCTCTGGACTTCTACCCTCCTGGTGTACATCCCTCAGGTATGGGTCCATGGGAGTGCTGGTGACCTCCTTAGTCCAAGGAGGGAATACTGTCTTTGTGTGACAAATAGCCAGGGAACGTGGTGGTATATCTGCTTGGCACTTCTGAGAGTCTTGTGAGAATAGGCTTGGGAAAGAGGTAAATAGTGATCCTTCATTGGGCACAGTTTATTTGTGGGGCTTAATTACCTCATAGGAAAGCTGAGTGGTTGACTTGTTTTCATGAGACAGGCAAACCCTCACAGAACAGGAGCTGCAAGTGGTGCTTGCTCTCACACAGAGGTTCATTTGGCATTGAAGGCTTATGACAGCGTGATTTCTGTGATTTCTTTGTTTTCTTTAGGCCTGGTTCCCCGGGAACGCTCAGACAGTGGGGGCTCAAGCTCAGAGCCATTTGAACGCCATGCACCCCCTCTGTTGCGGGAACGGGGCACCCCACCAGTGGACCCCAAGTTGGCCTGGGTAGGAGATGTCTTTACCACCACACCCACTGATCCTCGCCCTCTTACCTCACCACTGCGCCAGGCAGCAGACGAGGAGGAGAAGAGTATGAGGTGAGTTGCAAGAAGGAATTGGGTAGGCCTGAGGTGATGGGGTGCACGTGGAAGGAGTGTCTAGATCCTAGTTCTCCTCTGCTTGTGGTAATCCTTCTCATATCAAACTTCTTTTCTGTTTTTCTTCAGGAGTGAGACTCCCCCAGTACCTCCCCCTCCACCTTATCTGGCTAACTATCCAGGTTTTCCAGAGAATGGAACTCCTGGGCCCCCAATCTCCAGATTCCCTCTGGAGGAATCAGCTCCCCCAGGACCTCGTCCACTACCCTGGCCTCCAGGCAATGATGAGGCTGCCAAGATGCAAGCTCCACCACCCAAAAAGGAACTCCCCAAGGAGGAACCACCACAACTGTCTGGGCCAGAAGCAGGCAGAAAGCCTTCCCGTGGAGTTGGAGGTGGTAGCCAAGGCCCACCACCACCACGCAGAGAGAATCGTACTGAGACTCGCTGGGGTCCCCGACCAGGCAGTTGTCGGCGTGGAATCCCTCCAGAGGAGCCAGGTGTCCCTCCTCGCCGAGCTGGGCCTATAAAGAAGCCATCACCACCTGTGAAAGTAGATGAGCTGCCTCCTAAGTCCCTAGAACAGGGGGATGAGACCCCCAAGGTCCCAAAGCCAGATGCACTCAAGACAGCTAAGGGCAAGGTGGGCCCCAAAGAAACCCCACCAGGTGGAAACCTGTCTCCTGCGCCTAGGCTTCGGAGGGACTATTCCTATGAAAGAGTAGGCCCTACATCTTGCCGCGGTCGGGGCAGAGGCGAATATTTTGCCAGAGGAAGGGGTTTCCGGGGGACCTATGGGGGCCGGGGTCGGGGAGCCCGCAGCCGTGAATTTCGAAGTTACCGAGAGTTCCGAGGAGATGATGGGCGTGGGGTTAGTGCAGGGGGAGCAAACCACCCTTCTGCTCCCCGAGGCCGCACTGCCAGTGAGACACGAAGTGAGGGTTCAGAGTATGAAGAAATCCCCAAGAGACGCCGCCAGCGTGGCTCTGAAACAGGCAGTGAGACTCACGAGAGCGACCTGGCCCCCTCTGACAAGGAAGCCCCACCACCCAAAGAGGGAGTGCTCTCTCAGGTCCCTCTTGCCCCCCCACAATCAGGAGCTCCCCCATCACCAGCCCCAGCCAGATTCTCCACTGCCCGAGGTGGTCGTGTCTTTACTCCCAGAGGAGTGCCATCACGCCGTGGCCGAGGTGGGGGGCGGCCCCCTCCTGTTTGCTCTGGCTGGAGCCCTCCAGCCAAGTCCCTGGTTCCAAAGAAACCTCCAACAGGTCCTTTGCCCCAAAGTAAGGAGCCTTTGAAAGAGAAGCTGATCTCAGGGCCTCTGTCCCCCATGTCCCGAGCTGGCAACATGGGTGTGGGCATGGAAGATGGGGAGCGACCCCGACGGAGGCGACATGGCAGGGCTCAACAGCAGGACAAACCACCTCGTTTCCGAAGGCTGAAACAAGAACGTGAAAATGCTGCCAGAGGAGCTGATGGCAAGCCCCCTTCCCTAGCCCTTCCAACCTCCACCCCTGGACCTGAGGAGACACTAGCAACAGTCACAGTTCCCCCACCCCCTCGCCGCACAGCTGCTAAGTCTCCTGATCTGTCAAACCAGAACTCTGACCAAGCTAATGAGGAATGGGAGACTGCATCAGAGAGCAGCGACTTTGCCAGTGAGCGCAGGGGTGACAAGGAGACTCCCCCAGCAGCACTTATGACCTCTAAAGCTGTGGGGACTCCTGGGGGCAATGCAGGTGGGTCTGGACCAGGCATTTCAACCATGTCTCGTGGAGACCTGAGCCAACGAGCCAAGGATTTGAGCAAGCGGAGCTTCTCGAGTCAGCGGCCAGGCATGGATCGTCAAAACCGGCGCCCAGGCACTGGGGGCAAGACTGGCGGTGGTGGTGGCAGTAGTGGAGGTGGTGCAGGCCCTGGGGGGCGGACCGGCCCAGGACGAGGGGATAAGAGGAGCTGGCCCTCTCCTAAGAACCGAAGGTAGGTAAGGGTAGATGGCTAAGTAAATTCTTAGGGTTGCTGGTTTGAGGGTGGTACCAGGGAGTTCCAACTTTATGAGTAAGTCCAGCATCAGAAAGTCACCATAGATCTTCATCTTGACGGTTAGCTAAAGAGTTGACAGTCCCTGTGCATGTTTTATTCTGGTTTTCTCAGCACACCTTGATAAACACAAAACTTGGAAAGGGTTTTATCAGAGGAGAGAACAGGATGCTAGAGAAGTTAGAAAGTAGGTGCATGACTTAAAGGGAGCAGAGTCCGGATTTAGTGAGCCCAGGAGCTGATGATCTGCTTTTTCCAGCCGTCCCCCTGAGGAGCGACCTACGGGACTTCCTCTGCCTCCACCACCCCCCAGCAGTTCTGCTGTCTTCCGCCTGGACCAAGTCATCCACAGCAATCCTGCAGGCATCCAGCAGGCTCTGGCCCAACTTAGCAGCCGTCAAGGAAATGTAACTGCACCAGGGGGGCACCCAAGGCCTAAGCCTGGGCCTCCCCAAGCCCCTCAGGGCTCCTCCCCTCGGCCCCCAACCCGTTATGACCCCCCGAGGGCCAGCAACGCTATCAGTTCTGGTAAGCTGGAGGCAAGTGGGTGGGAATGACTCCATCCCCAAAGGTCAGGTGCTGGAGTGGGGAGCAGAGGCTTGTCATGGGGCCCCTGCTATTGGGTTCTACAGAGCTGGAAGGACTGGGAGGTAGAGTCGGGAGAGCAGGCTAGGGTCAGTGGTAGAATTGAGGTGGATGCTGACAGTTTTCCCCTTTTCCCCAGACCCCCACTTCGAGGAGCCAGGGCCGATGGTGAGGGGGGTGGGCGGGACTCCCCGGGACTCTGCCGGGGTTAATCCCTTCCCCCCGAAACGGCGGGAGCGGCCTCCCCGAAAACCGGAGCTGCTGCAGGAGGTGAGGGATGGGGCTGGAGACTGGGCCTCATTGCACTCCCACTTTGAAGGTTCTTGGTTATGCTTTCTGTCTGCTTTTTACATTCTGTTGTTGCGCTCGCTCTTACCCCAGACTCATTAGTGACCACTTGTCTCCCATGTATCTGTCTCTCCTGTAGCTGCTGCTGCTGTTCATTCTGCCCCAGCTTATTTGTATTTTGCCCTTCTGGGTTTTATCTTTAGGAAAATGTGCCAGCTTCTCATAGCTCTGGATTCTTGGGCTCTAAGCCTGAGGTCCCGGGCCCCCAGGAAGAATCCAGAGATTCAGGCACAGAGGCCCTAACTCCCCACATCTGGAATCGTTTACATACTGGTGAGTAAAGCTGGTGGAGGGAAAGGTTGGAGTGGGGCACAGCGGTGTGCGGAGGGCCTTAGTTTTCTCACTGCCTACCTCGTTTGTGGTTGGTATTCTCTTCCAGCCGCAAGCCGCAAGAGTTACCAGCCTGGCTCCATAGAGCCCTGGATGGAACCCCTGAGTCCCTTTGAGGATGTGGCAGGCACAGAGGTGAGGAGACCTTGGGATGGGGGTGGCAGCGAGGTTCATTGAGTGTTGGTCATGTTTCTTCACCTACTCTGAGTAGACACAGCGTTTGAGGCTGTTCTTCTGGTGTTGTCTCCTTTCCTTGGTTGGCATGTGGCACCTCTCAGGTGTTGGGAGTGTTTTACCTAGCTCCTTCTCCACTCTTCAGATGAGTCAGTCTGACAGTGGGGTGGACCTGAGTGGAGATTCTCAGGTGTCATCAGGTCCCTGCAGTCAGCGAAGTTCCCCTGATGGAGGACTTAAGGGGTCAGCAGAGGGACCTCCTAAGCGGCCTGGAGGACCCTCACCCCTGAATGCTGTTCCTGGTGAGAGTGCATCTGGCTCTGAACCCAGTGAACCTCCTAGGAGACGGCCGCCTGCTTCCCATGACGGGGAAAGAAAGGTAAAGTCAAAGGATGGATAAGGAAATGTCAGCGGGGCCCCTCCTCACGCCTGTGTTTGACTGACTACTTTCTTTGCCGATGTGCTTTGCTTTTTCTTGGTTTGTTTCTTTGTCACCCAAATATTCTTTGTTTCCCAATAGGAGCTGCCCCGGGAGCAGCCTCTGCCCCCTGGTCCCATAGGCACAGAACGATCACAGCGCACAGACCGAGGCCCAGAGCCAGGCCCTCTCCGACCAGCCCACCGACCGGGCTCTCAAGTTGAGTTTGGCACTGCCAACAAGGTCTGAATGGGTTCCACTTGGACATGTCCTCAATTGGGTATGAGATGATGACAAGTGGGTGGGAGTTTGAATTCTGTTACAATCTTCCCTACACATTACAGGACTCAGACTTGTGCCTAGTGGTAGGAGACCCTTTAAAAGGAGAGAAGGAGTTGGCGGCATCAGCCACAGAGGTAGGTGGGAAGTAAGAGTAATGAGCATCTAGGGCAGCAGGCCTCACCTTCCCAGCGTTGCTGCCATGTTGGTACAGCTCTTCATGCGGGGTAACCTCAGCCCTGAAGTCACTGCATTGCTACTTGATAATGTCATTCTGTTGCTGTTATGAAATGTAGTGTAAATGTCTGATATGGGGCCCCTGTGACAGGGTTGGTTCAGCAGAGGGCTTGTGACCAGCATGTTGAGAAACACTGCTGTAGAGTGTAGCGTTCCATTTGACAAGGCTTCTTTTGCTCAGGCCGTTCCCATATCCAGAGACTGGGAGCTGCTCCCTAGTGCTTCTGCTTCAGCTGAGCCACAGTCCAAGAGCCTGGGTTCTGGGCAGTGTGTTCCAGAACCTAGCCCTTCAGGTCAGCGTCTGTACCCTGAGGTCTTCTATGGCAGCCCTGGACCTCCTAATTCCCAAGTAAGCTCCATTTTTAATCATAAGCCTGCCTCTTTCTGCCTTTTCTTTTTTCCTTTTTTTTTGAGACAGCACCTGGAACATAGTATGTGGACCAGGCTGGCCTCAAACTCAGATTCACCTGCCTCTTCCTTCCCGGTGCTGGGATTAAAGATGTACCCCACCAACTTGCTCAGCTGGATAATGGTCTTTTTTTTTTTTTTTTTACTTTTTTTTAAATGTTTTTAGTTGGTGTGTCTGCCCCAGTGCATGTGTTATAGTGCAGGCAGAGTTCAGAGGTCCAGAGGATGGCTCTGCAGTCCTTTCTACCTCTGCCTGCATGGATGGGTCACAGGGTACCAGGTCAGCAGCAGGGCCTTTACTTGTTGAGTGCTCTCACTTGCCCTGAAGTTCCATTTTTTTTCCTCCAGTGTGTAGGATGGGCAGGAAGTTTTTATTTTATGTGCATGGGTGTTTTGCCTGCATGTGTGTGCACAGTACCAGTAACCTTGGAACTAGGGTTACAAGTAGTTAAGGCTGCCATGTGGATGGTAAAGCTGGAAGGGGCTTCTGGGAGAACAGCCGATATACCTACTTAACCACTGGGAGATTTCTCTATTTTAAGATTTATTTTTGATCTGTGTATATTCAGTGGGTAGGTACACGTGATTGCAGACGCTCATGGGGCCCAGAGGTGTCTAGCCTCCCTGGAGCTAAAGTTACAGATGGCTTTGCCCTGGAGAAAGTAGTGCCTGTTCTTAACTGCTGAACTGTCTCTCCAGCCCCCGGCCATGCCCTGTTCTCATATTTTATTTTGAGACAGAGTTTGCCAAGTTAATCATATTGGCCTTGAGCTAACTCTATAGTATAGACTGGCCTTGAACTTGATGGTTGCCGCCTTTGACATCTGTCTTCCTAGGAACTGAGGTTCCACCTGTCTTCCTAGGAGCTGAGGTTCCACCGGGCTCCTTTTTCACTTACATTGTGTCCAGGCCCTTGGCCTGTGGGATGGTACTGCCCACTTTGGGCTGGGTGGGTGCTCTCGTCTAGGTTAACCCTCTCCTCTCCTAAAACATCCAAACACAGAAGGGTGCTCTATTGTCACCTAGGTGTTTCTCAATCCAGTTGGCAGCGGAGATTACCCATCCCACTGCACTGGAGAGCAGACTTGGGGTTCATATGCAGTGAAACCTGCTACCACTGTGCTGTATGTATCTAACCCAAGTCAGCTTTTCTTGAACAAAGACATGAACTGCTCCCATTGCTTTTCTCCAGCAGGTCTCTGGGGGTGCACCCGTCGACTCTCAGTTACATCCCAGCAGTGGAGGCTTCCGTCCTGGGACACCCTCATTGCACCAGTACAGGTAAAACCAGATTATCTACAGACTTAGAAAAGGAGTGGAGATAGATTGCAGGGGAGAGGATACCAAAGAATAGTGGATTAAGGTATCACTCAAGCTAAGGAGTAACACCTGCTCTCCTCTCCCAACTTCTTTTCAGGTCACAGCCTCTGTATCTGCCCCCAGGTCCAGCCCCTCCCTCAGCACTGCTCTCTGGGGTAGCTCTCAAGGGCCAGTTTCTGGATTTCTCAGCACTGCAAGCCACAGAGCTGGGGAAGTTGCCTGCTGGGGGAGTTCTCTACCCTCCACCATCCTTCCTCTACTCTGCAGCTTTCTGCCCCAGCCCTTTGCCTGACCCACCCTTGCTTCAGGTATGAGGTGGGCAGCTGCTCGGGCAGCAGAGAGGATGTTCTTGGGGGACTTGACCTGTTCTGGTTTCACACTCTGTTGCCCAGGAGAGCATGGAAAACATGTTGTTCAGATTACAAGTCTGGGCCATCACACCCACCTGAGAATTGACCTTTTCCCCATTTCCCAACAGGTACGCCAGGATCTGCCATCCCCTTCAGATTTTTACTCTACTCCTCTGCAGCCTGGTGGCCAGAGTGGTTTCCTTCCTTCGGGAGCCCCTGCTCAGCAGGTATCTTTGATCTTCCCACTTCCCTTCATTTTCTGCCTCTGGCTTAGTTTGGATTTTCCCACATGCCTTCTTGTTCTAATGAGCTCACTGGGGATTTTTTGTTGTAGATGCTTCTGCCTGTGGTAGACTCACAGCTGCCAGTGGTGAACTTTGGCTCCCTGCCACCAGCGCCACCCCCTGCTCCACCCCCTCTTTCTCTGTTACCTGTGGGTCCTGCTCTCCAGCCCCCTAACCTAGCTGTGCGGCCCCCACCTGCTCCTGCTGCTCGGGTCTTACCTTCACCTGCCAGGCCCTTCCCCCCTAGCTTGGGGCGAGCAGAGGTAAGGTGTAAAGGTTCAGTATTTCAAGTTTTTGAAGGAAGGCAAGGTGGGAGGATTAGGAGCCTATGTGCCCAAAAGGGAAATAAAGGGTAAATGGTTCAAACAGGAAGTTCATAGGATAAATTATTTTTATTTCCAGCTGCACCCAGTAGAACTAAAGCCTTTCCAGGATTACCGAAAGCTGAGCAGCAATCTCGGGGGTCCTGGATCATCACGGACTCCCCCATCTGGAAGGTAAACAGGAGTGGGATAGAGGCTCTGCATCCCCAGGGATTTTCTTTGAAACCTGGGCAGGTCTTGGGCTTGCCTTGACCAACTTTCCTCCCGTAGGCCCTTCTCTGGTCTCAATTCCCGTCTCAAGGCCCCACCTTCCACCTACAGTGGAGTATTCCGAACTCAGCGCATTGACCTCTACCAGCAGGTGAAGGAGAGAACTTGTGACCCCCACCCCCCAGCCTAAGTTCAGGTCCCCTTCTGAGCCCCTGAAGGATTGCTGACTTACTCTTCCACATGTACCTGTTCTCAGGCTTCCCCACCAGATGCCCTGCGCTGGATGCCGAAGCCTTGGGAACGGGCAGGGCCACCTTCTCGAGAAGGGCCTCCCCGAAGAGCAGAGGAGCCTGGGTCCCGGGGGGAGAAGGAGCCTGGATTGCCCCCACCCCGCTGAGGGAGTTCCCCTTGACCCCCATCCCCGGGGCTTGTATATAGATTATAAATATATAAGGGGAAAGGGGAGGGTGGGGAGGGGTCGTGGGTCTGGAGCCTCACTTCCCCTCTTCTCTTCCCCACTCCCCTATCCCTGGGGCCGTTTGTTAAAAAAGAATAATAAAAGAATTTAAAAAAAAAAAAAAAAAAAAAAGGGAAAGTCATGGGTGGGGGGAATTAGCCATATTTTACACTTAAGTAGTGGGTTCAGTAAGTTGCCTGTTAATTACTTCAGGGTTCTAGAATTAAGAGTTTGATGAGGTCAGTGAGTATGTCTTAGGGTTTCTATTGCTGTGACCAAGTCAACTCTTAACAAATCCAACTCCAGTGATACTTCCTCCAACAAGGCCACACCTACTGTGACTCCATATGAGCCTTTGGGGGCCATCTTCATTCAAACCACCGCATTCCACTCCCTGGTCCCTCGTAGGCTTGTAGCCATATGTAAAAATATATTCAGTCCAGCTTAGAAAGCCCCCAGAATTATCAGTCAGAACCTTGTCTGAAAGTCCAGTCTCTTCTGACATTCATTGCAGTCTCTTAGCTGTAACCCCTGTAAAAAGGCATATCTATTTTCAACATACAGCAGCGTAGAATACACATCACCATTCTGAAAGGGGGAGAATAGTGAGGGAATAGTGCACCAACATTGGAACAAAAATCAGCTGGTCAAACTCTAAAATCTGTATCTCTCTGATGTCAGAGCTTTTCAGATCTCCCAACTCCAGCTTGCTGGCAGTAATGCATTCCTCTCAGGTGGTTCTACTCTTCAGTAGCTTTCTTCATTTCTCAACTCTGGCATCGCCAAGATCTTGGGGTTCCCAAGGCAATCCATTTCCACAGCTTCACACTCTGGGCTCTCTAGGCCTCTGCAGAGATACCCCTCCCAATTCCCTGGAGGAGATACCAGGAGCTAGAACCAAAGCTGCCAAATTCTGCTGTTTGCAGGGGCTAGGACATGGCTACCTTTGTAAGTCACATTACCAATGTTTTGTGATGGTTTCCTTTGCTGCCTAAGCTTGGCTGTCCATGAAAAAAGTGCCTGCCTTTTAGGAAGCTTAGCTGGGAGGGGCCTTGCCACCACTCTGTTTATTCCACTTGGCAACAAGCTTTTGTCTACACTTCCTCGGGTCCTGAATAGTAAGTATGTCTTGTATTTTTTCTTCCTCATCTTATTTTCATCATATATCTGTGTAAGTGTAGGCACTGATAACCATGCAACAGTCAGTACTAGGCTGTCTGGAAATTCCCTCTTTCAAAGCTAAGGTCAGTCTTCAGTTTAGTCTCAGGCAGATCTTTATTTGAACAAGGGCAGAAAACCACATTTTTTTGGTACAGTATCAGAAGAGTGGTCAGTAGACCACATACTAAAACCATAACCCCTCACAATTCAAGTGACTTTCAGAACTACTGTCTTCCGTGCTCCCAGCATGGCCCATTAAACCACACTTAACATGCTGAGCTGCTTTCCTAAAGCAAACTGCACGTTTCTGCAAACAATCCTAGGCTATCTCCAGAATACTGGTACCAACTTCTGACCCAGTTAGGGTTTCTATTGCTGTCAATAACTGGAGTTAGCATACAAGTTGGAGATTTAGTCCATTTTCAGCATGGTACTAGAGGAGCCAAGCTTTGTACATCTGCATCAGCAGGCAACAGAAAGACTTGAGCTTCTGAAACCAAGCCGCCCCATCCTAGAGACACTTCTTCCGAGGCTACACCTTCTAATACTGCCACCTACTATGGGGCCATTTTCATTTAAAACCACCACAGTTCCACGTGGCCTCCAATGTTCTTGGTTTCCTTTGGCATGGAACTCAGTCATCAGGCCTTTCAGGTGGTCAGGTGGAAACTTAATGTGAGGGCTCTTAAGGCTGCTGGTATCAGGTAGCAGAGGAGCATGGGTGCTGTCATGGAATGCTACTTATAACTTTGTCCTAGTATTTTGAGTACCATTTTTATATAAAAGCTCAAACCACTGACAGACTTGCACACACTCCATAAGGAGAGTATACGCCATGTGTGTAAGAGGATCTAGGTTTCTATGGAATGTTTGAAGAAACACATAAAGAAAAGGCACTCAACACTACCAGACAAAGGAGCCAGGAAAATCCGACTTTTATTTCTTAAATACTGTGAAGGAAGGGGGGAAATGGTCCGTCCCCTGGTGAGAAAGCTAGGGGTCATCAGCAAATGCCCGGTGGGCATTAGGGAAGCGCTGGGGGCTGTAGTTGGGATCTTCCTGCAGTCGTTTTTGGATATCAGACCGGAGCTAGAAAGAGAAAACACGAGCAGGTCAGAGGAGCCTGTTTAGACCTATGATCCCAGAAAGCACAAAAACCAACCCTTAGGAAATGCTTCCCCCACCAGCCATGCTGGCAAGCCCAATATGAGATTGCTAAGCCTTCCCATATGCCACAAGGAAAACCCTGACCATCAACAGGCAGCCCCAACACTACCAATTCATCTCTGAATAGGTCCATCCAGGGAAGCAGGAACCTGGCCCAACCCCTCCCAATAGACCATCCCTATTCTGCTGCAAAGTGGGGGCACCTGCTGCCTGTAGCTCTCCTGAACCTCTGGTGCCTCCAGGTCCCGGCTCAGGCTCTCGGGGCTTGTCAGGGGCCGAGCTCCGGCTGCCTTAGCTGCCCGGCTCACTGCCTCTGAGAGTAGCAGCTGGGGGCCCTCACCCTGCATTGTCTGGGGGACAGGTTGAGAGGGAAAAGGGGATCAACATCAGACCCAGTGCCACCACCCAGCTCACCCTTTCCATTAGTCAACCAGTGTCTACACTAGTATAGGGCAGGAAATAGCCTACAAATGGTTCTGACAGCAAAGAAGGCACCAGCAGGTCAAATCACCTGGGATTCAGAACTAGCAAAGCCCACCTTACACATCTAATCACTTGGGAGATCACACAGCTGAGGAACCAGAACTGCCAGAAAACAGTACGGTGAAGGCCCATATACCAATGTACCGTGAACAAGTCTGACTCACAAACAGGCTTCCTAACTAGATGAAGAGACTGAATTGGCAAGCAAAAGCCTCTAGTTCAGCAGGGGTACTGGATAGAGACACATCCGCAGCAAAGAGACCAACCTTTCGTCTCTTGGCAGGCATGCCACTGAGGTAGGCATCACTCAGGGGCGGCTGAGGTTTCACCTTCCGCTGGCTCTGAATGTCCTGCTGGATAATAGGGACCCATTCCTGGGGAGGAAAGGATTTGCCATAATTCCCACAACTTACAGCTCTTTAACCCACTGGATCAACTCCTGCCACTTACAGGAGGGACTGCAGCTGCCCAGGGTTCTGCATCAGCTGAAGCTCCATCCTGTTCATCTCGGGAACCTCCTTCAGGAGCAGGGGGTGGAGCTCGGGACATGGCTTCTTCTGCTGTTGTTCCGGGGGCTGGGGAAGCATTCTCTCTCTGGAAGGCATAGAACAGGAAGGTCCAGACTTCAGAACTCTTTGCCCAAGCCCCTTTTCTTCCTGCCATCTACTCCATGGTTTTGGTTTCTCAAGCAGTACCTGAGGTTCAGGGGAAGTTCTTTCTGCTCCCTGAACTTCCATTGGCTCTTCAGGAAGTGCCTGTGAAATTGGTCAAAGATATATAAGGGCTGTGGTGGGAGAGGTCAGTCCTGTGCATCTCTGGAGCTCCTGACACCACACCCTACTGAGTCCCTTACCTGAGGAGGATCACCAACCCTGCGAACGTATCTGAGGATGGCGTCGGGACCCACAGGCATGTGCTCCAAGACCACCTGAAGCCTCAGTCCCATCATAGTTGTCAGCCAGCTCACCAAGGATGGATTCACTCCGCGAGACATGCGACGCTGAGGGCCAGAAAACAGATTAATCATATACCCCTCAACCTGCTTTTGCAATCTATTACATCCAGGGCAACAGGTAGAGTGTTTGGAGAAGAAAATTAAAACCCACAGGATTTAATAAGAAAAAGCTGCAGAACTAAAATTGGGTGGTGCTCACAATTCGGCCATTGATGACGGCAGCAAGCTCCATCTGCTGCCCCCCCAAACAGTGCAGGTTCAGGGCCAGGCATTCAAACAGGCCCTGGTTACACAGCTCCAGCAGCCGGGCTCCAAATCCACTGTCTGCAGGGAGGATGTGAGAGGACACATGACCCTGGCAGTCCTGCATGGACAGTCCACTACCCATGCTTGGCTGGCCCCGGCCTGACCTGTACAGTGCAGCACGTGAGCGGCAATGCTGTTAAATTGCTCTTGAAGGAATTCCAAGTTTGTCCTGATGATATCCACACCTGGCTGAACCTGTACCAAAGACTGAACGAGACCCATCAACAACTCCAAATCAGTACTTTAAGATCTAAAAGGCAGAGGCAGCAGGGCACAGCTTCCCTACCCAAACCCGACAGGAAGGAAATATACAAAGAACACTTACAAAGCTCTCTCGTACATACTCTTCCAGCCCAGTGATCAGTGTGTGGGTTGCCATCTGTAGGGGGAACATCAGGTCAGGGTTAGCCCACAGCCTTCAGGAGCCTTACTCCTAGCCCTACAAACTCCAAGGCTGGGGGCACAGCTTTCACTGAAGAAGAGGGGCAGGAAGGAGGAAACCTGTGGGACCTGGACTTTCACTTACCCGGATGTTGCTAGGTGTGGGTTCCTGGCCACCCAGGTAGTGCTGGTGGAAGAAAGATCGCAGCTGCGGCTGGAGCCGCTGCAGTGGCTGGAAATGGCCATGGAGCAGCATCACCACATCCACCATGGAGAAGTTCTGGCACAGAAGAGAGAGCAGAGCTCCGAAGAATCCTAAGGAAAGAGGCAGAAGTGAGCAATTACGTTCATCTCCTTGCCTAGCCCCATATAGCATCAGCTAATCCTGTCTCACTAGTACAGAAAGGCCACTACCTCCCCGGCTATTTCCCCAAACTCTAACACCCACAATTTTGCTTACCAAGGGCACCATCAGCCCCAGGCTCAAAGATGTTGCTGGATCCACTGAGGCGTTGGATGAAGGCAGCGATGCTCTCACTGCTGCCCGCACGAGCTCCCAAGGAGCCCAGGAGGGAACTCAGCACGCCCTGCACCACTGAGGTGAAAAACTCTGGGGGCAGGCTCTCAGGACCTAAGCCGCCAGGACTCGCTGTTCCACCAGAAGGGGACCCTGGTGGGGGTGTGGTCTGTTGCTCTGGGGCAGGGGGTGGGGGTGGAGGAGGTGGAGGGGGTGGAGGGGCAGTCTGTGATGCCTAGAAGGAGGGATTATGATAAGAAGATAAAGACCACGGGGTCAAGAATATAAAATTGCACTGTGGACATAAAACAACAGACCTATAAAGGGGGAGAGTAAGATTCTGATCTTGACTCAAAAACAAACTATTTTATCACTGTATTTGCTGTTCACAGGCATTTTGCCTCCCTGTATGTCTGTGAAACGTGCTTGCCTCTTTTCCATGGGGACCATAAGAGGGTGTCAAATCCCCTGGAACTGGAGTTACAGATGGCTGCGAACCACCATGTGGGTGCTGGGAATCAAACCCAGGTCCTCTGCAAAAGGACCCTGAATGAACAAGCCAGGCTAGAGCTGTGACAGCACTGGCTGTTGGTTCAGCAGAAGCATCTCTAAGAGCTCACTCAGCAGCTACAGGATGGTGACAGGATACCATTGCTCTACGGCCCTGGGGACAAAAAGGGGAGTACAGCCACTTACCTGCAAAAAATCAGTCATGCCCTGGAGAAAAGCAGGGACACCAGGCATTGCCACAGTGATGGTGGGAGAAGCCATGCCTGGGCCCCCGGCCCCTGGCCCTGCAGGCCCCAGCAGATTTCCCAGGAGCTGAGAGAACTGAAGATCAGCCGCAGAGGGCTGAGGAGGTGGAGGCTGGGCAGGACCCCCAGGAGCAGGGCCAGCCGTGGTAGCTGTGTTGGTAGTGCCAGCACTAGCTGAAGCAGTGGCAGGAGCTGGAGCTGGAGCTGGAGTCGGAGCTGGGGCCTGAGCCTGAGCTGGGGCCGGAGCCATTCCTGGAGTCCCCTGAGCTGTCAGGAACCGAGCAGAGCACAGTGTAAACAAGAGCCGTAGTCTAGCTGCCTCATTCCCATTTCATCTTTCCAGTAGGAAAACAAGCAAACAAGAACTAATACCCTACAGGGACGAGGTGTAACCAGTAAGCAGGACAGGGAGTCGCCAAGCACAGCTGCCCCAAAATCTTTTTTTTTTTTTTTTTGGTTTTTCGAGACAGGGTTTCTCTGTGTAGTCCTGGCTGTCCTGGAACTCACTCTGTAGACCAGGCTGGCCTCGAACTCAAAATCCGCCTGCCTCTGCCTCTCAAGTGCTGGGGTTAAAGGCGTACGCCACCACCGCCCGGCCCAAAATCTTATTAGTTCAGGCTAACTTAGAAGTTAAGTCTATAGTCTATGTCCTTGAACTCAGTTATCCTCCAGTCCTAGCCTCCCAGGCTCTGGGATATAAGCATGCACTATCTTACCCAGTGGCAGCTGGAAATACCTAAAGTTTGAGCAAGAAAAGAACAGGACTCACCCACAAGAACAGGCTGCATAAGAAGCTGCCCCACAAGGCCGCTCACCATCTGGGCCAATGAAGTATTTGTACCCAGCCCAGCACCCTGCTGGGGACAGGAGAATTCAGTCTTGTCCTTTCAATAATCCACCAGGATTTCCCCACAGGTACTTCCCCAACCCTTGCTCACCAGAGCTCCAGAGACTGGAGGTCCCCCAGGATGCGAAGGACGAGCCTGTGGAGGAGTGGGCCGGGCAATCACCACCCGAGTTGGTGCTGTTGGGAAGCCGGGCACCTGCTGTCCTGTGTGTAGCAAAAAGAAACATCAAAGAGAGCTGAGGGTTCAGTCCTTGCCTGCCAGCAGACAACAGACACCACCATCAACTACACCCACCTCCCAGTCCTCCCCTGCCAGGTCATTACCTGCGGCCGCGGAGGCAACAGCTGCCACCATGGCCTGATGAGTGATCTGGTGGGCGACGGCGTGCATGAACTCAGGGGGCAGGGAGGGCAGCTGGATGAGGGTGGAGCCTGGGGGGTGGGTCTGATGTAACCTTGAACCTGGACCCCTTCAACCCACCCACTCAGCCATACCCCTTTTTCTACCCAGAGCTCTCAGCCTACACTGATAACCTCATTCTTACCCAGGGTCTGTCCATGACCAGGAGGTCCCAGTGGACCAGTGGGAGCACTCGGCACACCACCAGGCTGTGCTCCAGAGTCTGGGCAAAGAAGACAGAAAAATGTGAGAATGTGGGGCCAAAGCCTGGCTTTTTCCTCTTGTTCCATCCACCCTTCATGCCTCCAAAACCCTGCCCTGTGCCCATGGCAACAGAAGGCTGGGTTCCCTTCACATAAACCCAAGGCTAAACCACCTCCCTCTTGCCCGTCCCACACAGCACAGCCTCCCAGCCTCCCAGCCAGCTTGCCTGCCTGCCTGCCTCCCTCCCTCCCTCCCTCGTGCCTGTCCCACACAGCACAGCCTCCCTCCCTGTCCCTCTACTCTTCTCTGCAGTGACTGTCCTAAGTCACCTTGAATGTTCATGTGCATCATGACCACGGGCTCTACACTCTGATGGGAGATCCGGATGACCCGTGGGTGGCTGCTAGCAGGTGGCGGTGCTGGTCCGGGTGGGGGAGCTCCTTCAGTTGACGAATCAACAGTGGTAGAAGACGGAGGCAGGGATGAGGCCTGGCCTGAACCTGGAGTTGCTGCCTCCGCACCGGAAGCCGGTGGAGGCCGAGCCCCATTGCCTGTCATGGTCACAGTAGTCCCCACATTGATCTGAAAGAGAGATGGAAAGCAGCCTGGAGAGTCACCTCTAAAGACTCTATCAGCCCAGCCTCCCCAGGCTTCTTGCTCTCCAGCCTCCCAGCAGGCAGGAGCCATCCTATTGTACCACAGCCCTTCTCCCTCCTGCCAGGCTCCCTGAACCCACCTGAATGGGAATGGCTGCCTGCTGGAGCACCATGGGAGTCGTGTAGTGAGACATAGGCCGTACCACATGCAGGTGCCGTGGAGGGGCACAGGCCAGATTGCAGCGCAGATCAGACAATGCCACAAAAGTGTTGCCCAGTAGCCGCAAGCTCTCCCCCACCAAGTTGATCAACCTCTGGTCCTCCTCACGGCCCTCATGCTGTGCCCAAGTCAAACCCAGAAAAGCATGGAATTAACAACAGGGCTAACTGCCTTCTCAAACTATGCCACGTCCTCTGTCTTTGGAAGTTCTGCATTAATCAAAGCTTTCCAAGAAAAATTTCAAATAAAATCTACTCAACACACATATGGAGTTTTCTACGAAATACGCCAAATGTTAAGCAACCACCTGTAATTCTTATTCTGTACATTTCCTAAACAACGAAGGACACACAGACATACAAGACTGCCACCATCCCCATCACAGTAGGATGCTCTCCTACAGAGGATTCTGTGCTAACACTGAGGACAGTGACAGACTATCTGCATGTCAACCTGTTGCTCTGAGGTACTAGGAGGGAAAGGGCCATTAGAAGGCTCACATTGTTGTTGTAGTCTGTAGTGGCAGCAGCACCCAGAACCTCACAGTAGCGTTGCAGGAAGGGCTGAAGACGGCGCTGCAAGCGCTGAAGCTCCTGGAGCACCTCCACATGCTCTGCAGGGGAAGGGTGGCTGTGGAGACAGCAGGGCAGTGAGTGGAGGCTGTCCTCAGAGACCCATTCCATTCCCCAGGGAGAATCTCTTTGCTCTCTTAAGAACAGCAGAGAGGAGACAGCCAGTGCTCCCATCTCCAGCCCAGTCCCATGCAAAGGAGGCAAAGGCACTCAAAGCCAGACAGGCCTCTGCAAACCACAGCTCCAGGGGCAACCGAGATCACCTTGCCTTCTACTAGGCTGCCAGTCCTACCCATCTTCATCTACATGAGCTGCCCTCTGACTCTACAATACTGCAACCATAAGACCCATCCCTAGCAACCACTCTCCCTAGCAACCACTCTCCTCTCCTCACAGCCTTCCTAGTCCTTGCACTACAACATGGCCAACCTCCTTCCAAGTCCCCAAAGGCTCCCTGCATCTCTCACTTGGGTGCATTTGTCTCTGGCGCGGGTGCTGGGCCTGAGGGTGCTGTGCCTGCTGGAGCTGTGCCTGCTGGAGCTGTGCCTGCTGGAGCTGGGCCAGAAGGCGTAAGCTCTGGAGTCTGGGTTGGGGGACGTTCCTCCATTTCTTCTGACTCCATGGGCTCTCGAGGAGGGGCTTCACTTTCAACTGGTTCTGATGTTTCTGAGGCCACAGTCGGTGTCTGTGAGGGTGGCTGACTGGCCTGTGCTTGGGCTCCCCCTCGACACTGAGGGTGGAAGAAGAGTCAAGACAGCAAAGGCAGATAATATTACCGATGTTGAGGTTTATGCAGACCAAAGAAATCAAAAGTGGAGCTGACTCCTGAAAGCAGGGCTGTGCAATCCCATGACTGGTAGAGACTTGATACTCAGTTAGGATCTGCAGTACTTACAAAGTAAGGAAATATTCTCCTAATTTCCATGAAGAAAGGAAATGGTCACAGGCTGCAACTATAACACAACTGACAAAAGTACAGTACCCCTAAACTGAACAAAAATTAGGATTCCCCTAAACTGAAACACATTCAGGATATCCCTAAAGGGAAACACACTTAGAGTAGTCCTAAACGGAAACAGTTAGGGTAGCCCTAACTGAACACACAGTTAGGATACCCCTAAACTGAACACACAATTATGATACTCCTAAACTGAGCACAGAATTAGGATACCCCTAAACTAAACACACAGGATACCCCTAAACTGAAACACAGTTAGGATACCCCTAAACTAAACAAGACAGTTTAAAGATTGTTAAAGAGTGCCTGGCGGCAGTAGCACACAACTTTAATCCCAGCACTCGGGAGGCAGAGGCAAGCGGATCTTTGTGAGTTCAAGGCCAGCCTCATTTACAGGGTGAGTTCCTGAACAGCCAAGGCTACATGGAGAAACCCTGTCTCAAAATCAACCAACAACCAACCAACAAAAACAAAAAAAGGAAGGAAATTTAAAATTTGCAGCATGCAGCCACACATGGTCCCTCAAACCTATACTCACAGTACTTTGAGAAGAGGAGCTAGAAGGTACTGTGAGTTCAAGGACAGCCCAGGACAGTGTGAGTAAAAGAAGATGGGTGGTAGTGGCTACTTCTTTAAGTGAAGGACATCTATGACAACATCTAGCAAGTCTGAAATGAACTCTTCACACACCAGGGGTCCGAAGGATTGGCAGCAGCGCAGAACGGCAGCACAAGCCTGGAAGTCTCACTTGAGAAGCTGAGGCATGCAGACTGGCAACAATGAGACAGCCTCACAAAGATACTATATCTGCCTAAGAGAACTACAGAGAAAATCCCAGACTAGGAAGGCAGACTCCTCAGCCAATGTGGACCTTGCCAGGAATGTTCTTAGTGCAAGACCATGAGGAAAAGAGGAGGAACACAAAGTAAACTCTAGCCTACCAGACTGGCCCACTCACCTCCATCCGGGACAGTAAGGTCTGTATGTCCCTAATCATGTGCTGAGCCATCACCAGCCGCACCCGGGGCTCACTCTACAAGACAAGGATGTTCATGGCAGGACTGAGAGAAAGTCATGAGCTCCGCAACACACTAAACCAGCTCCCAGGCATCTTCTCAGCCAGGTCCGCCCCCCATCTCATGGCCTCCTTCTCCCAGATCCCCTTCCCTGACCCTCCCAGGCCCCTCAATACCTGAATTGGGGCCTGTTCCATGTTGATGTGAACATCCACAGCAGAGCCGTCACTCTGGGGAAAGGGCAAGGGAAGTTGCTCTGGGAGAAGCCACATACTAAACCCTTCACACTGCCAATTCCTTTCCTAGAGCCCCTCCCCTCCTTTCTTCAAACACTGAGGCCAGTACAGGTCAGAGTGCCTTCCAAACCAATGCACTCTCTCAAGACACCTATCTTCCAAGCTCCCTGCAGCTGCCATAGCCAAACCTACACTTCCCAGCAAAACCCTCCCATGTAAGAAACACAGGCTCACAGGAAGATTGAAGGTTCCAACCATGACATAGCTGTTGGCATTCCGGTCATGAACAGAGGCCCCAGGGCCCCGAGTGCCAGGCAGGGGTGCCCCACCATGAGTAGCTGAGGCAGAGCCTGTCCCAGAAGATGCTCCAGAAGGAAGCTGAGTCTGAGGAGGAGCCCGTTCCACCAGGTGGATAACCTTTCCCCCAACATCTGCAGAAAAAAAGAGATACACAGCAAACCTTTTAAGTATGTAAAACTGAGGCCACTGGACAGCAGCCTTGACCTCAGCAGCCCCTAGCCCCTTACTGTATTCCTGGAGCTTCTTATCATCTTGCAGAACCCGGCCCTGGTAGATGAGCCGTTGTTTCTCGGAAGGGATGCTGACAGAAGCAGCTATGTGTTCCTTAAACTCCTTTACATTCATCTGAAAGGAGAGCCATGTACTGATATCAGAAAGTGAGAGAAAGAATGAAGAGGGAGGGACACCTGACTTCAGGTGCCGATGTCAAAATCAGACAGTCTCACTAGCCAACTATATCAACAGGCCAAGATTTATTGAGTCAAAAATAAAAAAAAAGTCAGGCTGGAGAAATGGCTCAGCGGTTAAGAGCTCATATTGATCTCGTAGAAATCTCCAGTTCAATTTCCAGCACCCACATTGGGCAGCAGCTCACAACTACTGGTAAATACAGCTCTAGGAGACCCAGTGTCTCTGGCTTCTAGAAGCATTTGTACCCAGAGGCAGAGGCACATGTCTGCCCCCACACCAACACATAAACACAGATAAGCGGGACGTGGAGGTGCATGCCTCCTGCATTTGAGAGGCAGAGGCAGGGAGATTTCTTGTATGAGGCCAGCCTGGCTTACATATCGAGTTCTACAATAGCCAGAGCTATGTGGAGAGATTGTCTTAATTTTTTTTTTTTTTAAAGGAAATAGAAAAAAAATCCAGCCAGGCAGTGGTGGCATATGCCTTTAATCCCAGCACTTGGGAGGCAGAGACAGGCGGATTTCTGAGTTCAAGGCCAGCCTGGTGTACAGAGTGAGTTCCAGGACAGCCAGGGCTACACAGAGAAACCCTGTCTCAAAAACCAAATAAATAAATAAATCCAAATAACAACAGTAAATTAATACAACTAAATCTTATAAGAAAGAAGCTGAATAGCTCTCCCTGTCTCGTTCTTGGCTTACTATCTAGAGATAGTAGTGATCCTAAACTAAAACAATAGCAGGAGTTCATGGCCATAATCTCAAAGCTAAATGCACAAATGGGCACCATGGCACAAGTCTCTAATCTCAAGGATGCAGAGGCAGGTGGATCTGACTGCCAGGCTAGCCATGACTACAGAATGGAACCTGACTTACAGCACAGGAGGAGGCTGGAGAGAGCTCAGTGCTGCTCTTGCACAGTACCAGAGTTCAATTCCTAGCACCCACATAGTAGTTTACAGCATCCGTAACAGAGGAGGGCCATCATTTCCTAACTTCCACATCAGGAAAAGGCCACAGGACGCAGGATATGAAAGGCTCTTCTAACCTTCTTATGCACTAAATGCACACAAGATGCACATATGTATTTCCAGACAAAGCACTCACATATAGAATAAGAACAAATAAAATCTTTTAAGAGAAATTGAAAATACACACATCCCAAAACAACCATCACCACCACTGGTAAGTGATTCGGGGTTGGGAGGCAGGGTCTGAAAGGATAACTAACGAGGAAAGTCAGAGGAACACACAGCAGTGAGTACTCTGTGATAAGTCCAAGGTTCAATGCCCAGCAGAAAACACCACACACACACACACACACACACACAAAAATAAGAGAAGGGGGAAAAGAATAAACAAAAGAAAAACAATAATACCACACACCTAAAACCCCAACTCCAATCTTGTAAAGCAGAGACAGGAGGAGAATGAGTACAAGACCATCAGTTCTAAGACATTTAACTATGTAAAGATTCTACATTTTAAAAAAAGGCAAAAGCCAGTCAGAGGTGGTGCATCTACAACCCTCTAACCCTGTATCATAGTGCCTACAATCCTAGACAGCGAAGGCAAAACAAAACGGTCAGAGGCCAAAGTCAGCCTGGGCTATATGAGATACTGGCCCCACCCTCCCAGGGAGACAAGTAAATAATTCTTTGTAGGGCAGAATTAACTACCACATGTACCCACTCACAAAAGTCTATGTGGCGTTTTAAATATCTACTTTAGAAAACCACAAAAAATAACCTGCTCATGATGGTGTCTCAAAGAATTATGCAGGAAAAACAAAAGGTAATTGTGGCCACACTGCTTCAAGCTCAAGACTCAAATTATGCCTCAGCGATTGGCAATTCTACTTCCCGGTGTGTGGAAGCAGGTTTCTGTTATCTATAAAAATAGTACCAACCTATAAACAGTCTGTTTAAAAAAGAACACACACACACACCATACTAGTCTGAGGTGCCCCCTGTGTTGTCTGTCCCTTTGGGCTGGTGTTTGAAAAAGAATAGGTATAGATTCTTCCTCTGCACCTCCTTCTTCACTGAGTTCTGTCAAGGAGAAGACAGACTAAACAAAACCTGCCTCACTCAACAGTAACAGCAGATGTCCTATCCAGTAAGGGACAAAAGAGTCAATGACAAGAAAATCAGGGTCATACTTCACAAGACAAACCAGCAAAGGGGGTGTCACCTCTACAAAGTACTAGTGTCTCACCTGGGCCCCCACAATAAAAGTCCGAGTCTGAGAGTCCAGGGTCTTCACCAGTACCTCCAGGCTGTCAGGCTCCTCCATAGCGGTACTGGCACTATCACTCGGCTCCATGGCCGACAGCTCTCTAAGGAAGAACGAGGGATGGGGGGATGGTTCGCTGTCGGTCGCACTGTATTTTATACACCCGGAAGCCTCTCTGGACCCAATCTCCGACCCAATTCCTTAAAAGTTTCTCATACACAAGCACATATATTCATCATCCTCCTCATCCCCGCTTTTTGATTCGGGGGCACAGGAATAGAAACACAAAGGGTAGGAGACCGACGGCATAGGGAGATGAAGGACGAGGGGTGGGAGGGGCTCCACAATGCCAATCACAATAGGGAGAGCCAGTTGGGCTAGGAATCAGGGAAGCAAGCACGAGACCGACCAGAGACCAGTGTCATCACCGGTCGCGACCGAGCAAGCGCCCGAGAGATCGGGAAATCCTAGGACAACGCGAGGGGGGGAGGGTCGCGCTAGACTCGGCAGAGAAAGTGGCTTCGCGCACGCGCGCCACCACAATCGAACCCGCCTAAATCACCACAGACCCAAGACGACGGACACTCACGGGAGGTCGGACGGGCTCGCTGATCGCCCCCTCCTTCCGCCTCCGCCTTTCGTCGGTATTCCAGCAACACGACTTAACCAACACGCGGCCAAACACATACAAACACACATACACAGCCCACCACCCTGTGGCTCCGCCCCCGACTTCCCCACGGTACCGTCACTTCCGGTCTCCCCCAACCTGGCACCAAGGGCCACTTCCGTTTCCCCGATCGTATTTGGGGATCTCGAGGCGGTACTTCCGGCTCCCCCAGTCTCCCCCGATTTACTTTCGTGGGACACGATGAGAAGGTCCACAGCCCCGAACAGTGAGTTTCTGGGGGGCGAGACGGGCCGGGGCCGGCCTAGATGGGAGGGAGCCGACCACCCGGAGGAGCCGCCGCCGCCGCCGTCGCCCGGGGGACCGCACTGCGCCTGCGTGAGCCGCGCTACGCGTGCGCACACTCTAAGTACTTCCCTGCCCCCCTCCGGCTATGTGCGTTTCTTTCCTGCGCGCGCCGGAGCGCTACCCGAATGGGGTGGCTTCTGTAAACGCCTGAAGAAAAATTACTGGGCGGAATGCTGCACCTTCTCCGAAAAAGATGTAGGATTTGTGTGGGTTGCACCTCGTTAATCACCGTTCCTATCTTGACGGACAGAGAAATTTACAGGCACAATTCTAACTACCTAAAACGCTGCAAGACCTCTGGTCCTCCTGTCATTCTTGCTCTTCCGGAAGCCACTCTTTTCCGTGGACTGCTGGAGGAGGCGTTCCGTGGGCTGTGTTTGCTTGTGCCCGACTCTAGTTCCTGGCGGGCTTAGGCCAGTTGGGCGTTTTGCAGACTTTGGGCGTCCTATTGGTCTTTGAGAGCACCGAGGCAGTGCCCATGTTTAAGGATAACTAATCATTCTATGGCTTTTTTGGTTTTTGAGACATTTCTACTGCTTTTTAAGAGCTTTGTACAAAAAAGAAAGAAAACGGGTGCCTTGGGGATCGGATTCAAGGACAAGACTTTAAGAAAGGGGATTGAAAGGTCCGCCGCCAAGGGAATTGAACAGGGTGGGACGGTTAAGTTTCTCAGCATTCTTCCCCACTTATTCTTAGACACCTGTACTGATGAAAGTTCCAGTAAGCATTATATGATGAGACTTTTACATGCTGTCTCACTGTTACCCTGAATTGCCTTAAACTCATAAGGACAATGTCCTCTACACCACCACCCAGTGCAGGGCCCTGTGTCACTCTACCAGACTATATTTACGTTTTGAGGTTTTTTTTTTTCCCCCTCCGAAACAGGATTTCACTATGTAAGTCTGAATGTCCTGTAACTCACAGAAATCCACCTGCCTCTGCCTCCCGGATGCTGGGATAAAAGAACTTAAATATTTTTTTAAAAAAACTTTTCTGGGAGGCAGGCTGTATGGCCTGCATCTGCAACAGCACAGCACCAAGTGTGGAGATCCGAGGCAAAATGTGTCCTTTCACTGTGTGGGGACCTGGGGATCAAAGTCAGGTCCTCCAGCTTGGCTCACTGCTGAGCCACTTCTACAGACCCAGATTTAGTATTTTATTATAAAATTTTTATGGGCTGGAAATATGGCTCAGCGATTAAGACCACTGTCTGCTCTTCCAGAGGTCCTGAGTTCAATTCCCAGCAACTACATGGTGGCTCACAACCATCTGTAATGGGATCTGATGCCCTCTTCTGGTGTCTAAAGACCACGGACAGTGTATTGATATACATTAAAAAAAAAAAAAAATCACTACCAGAAGTTACAGTTGGTGCTTTGCTGTTACTGATAAGGATATTTACTTAGGACTTGATATATACATGATCTCATTTAATCCTCTGAGACTAATGGGTTGCCCATTCCAGAAATGGGAGTAAAAAGATAGAAATTAATACAATTGCCCCAGGAGGCTGGATCGTTGTTACCACCGAGTTTGCTTGATATGTATGAGTTCTCATGTCTAGTCATCAGGCTAGGGGTTAGACTACTTGCCATACTAGAGTTACACTTTTAACCACTGGAGTCTAATAGAATGTCTTCACTACTACCAAAGTCTGAATAAGCGTGAGCCCATTTGTCAGTGAGCTTTTCCCTCGTGTGTTCTAACCAGTTTCTCTACTATAAGCTCACAAGAGAAATCCTGGCTGGGCAAAATGGCACAAGCCTTCAATCTTAGCACCTGGGAGACAAAGGTAGGCAGATGATCTCTGAGTCCAGCTGGCTTACATAGTGAATCCTAGGACAACCAAAGCTACATATCGAAACCCTGTCTTAAAAGAAAAAAAAAAGAAAAAAAGAAGTCCACCTGCCCTAGCGACCGGCTGGTGCCTGTTCTAACACTTATCAGCTTGCACTGCAAGCCATTGTTTGCAAAGCAAAGCTGTTTTCCGCTTTTAAAAAAAAAAAAATTGCCCTCTGGGATTAGCTAGTTCCTGGCAAACAACTGAAATCCCAAACTTGCCAAGTGAATGAATGAAAGAAAGATCTAATCCAGTCACTTTTCTTCGGTGTCTCACATCTCAGCAGAGCTCCAATCAGATACAGTTTGGAAGACTCTAGGTTTCTACTGCAGGGCTCAGCTTTCCTCCTAAGGCCTCAGAGTCACTGGTCGTGCCAGGGTATATAGGGTGGTTGCATCCAGAAGCGGGGGAGGAATGCCCCAGTGCCATAGTTAATCTAGGCTTGGGTTGGAAAACAAGGTTGAAGTTACTTATTAGCAGGTTAAAGGGTCAAGGGTCGAGGCAAGGGGGCTGGAGGCAGAGTGGACTGAGCGGCCAGCAGAGAACAGTTAAGGCAGAGGTCCCCTCAACTGCAGAGCACCCACTCTCCTCCCGAGATGTTCCACCAAGTTTGGGCGGCTCTGCTCTATCTCTATGGCCTTCTGTTTAACTCCATGAATCAGTGTCCTGAGCACAGTCAACTACCAATACTGAAAATGGACGACATAGAGGTATGGACTGAGGGAAAGCCTGTATAGTAGAAGCCAAAAGTCTTGGATGGGTGGGTAGCTCAAGATGGCCAGAAGCCATGTTGGGAAAGGAAGTGAGGAAGAGGGTGTGTGGAACGCACTGATGGCTCCTTGCTGCAAACAATGAAGGCCACCAGAACGGCAAGCCACAAGTCTAGGTCTGCTGACGGATGGGGATGCTGGCCGGATTTTGCAATGATGCACTCAGCAACTCATCTCTTTGTTCCTTTCATTGCCTCTCCAGACCCCGGAGCCCCACTTGGGCCTGTGGTACTTTATTGCGGGAGCAGCCCCCACCATGGAAGAGTTGGCAACTTTTAACCTGGTGGACAATATTGTCTTCAACATGGCTGCCGGCTCTGCCCCAAGGCAGCTCCAGCTTCGAGCTACCATCCGCTTGTGAGTGTCGGGGAAGGAGGAAGAGGCACCACTGAGTGTGTTCTCTGCCCTAACTGTGAACAGTTGCCCCACCCAGAGTCAGGCTCCATCACTCTCTGCCCACTGAATTCCACAGCATTAAAGTCACTTTCTGGAGATGGAATGGGCCTAGTTATCTCTTGGTGGCTTGAAACCCAAAGAGCTAGGGTGTGGGGAAGAGAGAGATGGAATAAAGGTTGTCACTGTGTGGGTGGAATGACACTCAATCTTCCTATCTTGACACTGCCACCTCTGCAGGAAAAACGGGGTCTGTGTGCCCCGGAAGTGGACGTATCGTTTGACTGAAGGGAAAGGAAACACAGAACTCAGAACTGAAGGTTGGTTCCCACCAGCCCTCCCCTTGTCTAGTCTCCCTGAGCTGTTTCCCCCTCAGAACTGAGGCTTGAACCTAGGACCTCCTGCATGCTAGGGAAGCATGCCATCGCTGAACTGTATCCCCAGACCCTTTTTCTTTTGAGACAGGATTTCACTAAGTTGCCCTGATGATTGTTGAGCTCACCCTGTAGCCCAGAGCATTGAATGTGGACAGGCCTTGAATGTGAAGCGCTCCTGCCTCAGCTTCCTGGGCAGCTGGGATCATGGTCCTCACTAGTAGACCTGATTCAGTGGGTTTGCACCTATCCTCATGGTCCTCTCCTGATCTCAACAGGACGCCCAGACATGAAAACGAACCTCTTCTCCAGCTCGTGCCCAGGAGGAATCATGCTGAAAGAGATGGGCCAGGGTTACCAGCGCTTTCTCCTCTACAGTGAGTGGGGATACAGGCAGGGAATATCCGAGGGAAGCGGGAAGGCTAAAGAACCTCCCTAGGGGCTGCAGAGATGGCTCAGCGGGTAAGAGCACTGACTGCTCTTCCAGAGGTCCTGAGTTCAATTCCCAGCAACCACATGGTGGCTCACAACCATCTGTAATGGGATCTGATGCCCTCTTCTGGTGTGTCTGAGGACAGCTATAATTGTACTCATCATATACATAAATAAAATTAAGTAATTAAAAAAAAAAGAGCCTCCCTAGTTGGGACTCTTTAAAATCCTTTCAGAACAGGGTAGGCACTTCAGCAGGTCTTTTGAGAACTGGGAAGGCAGGGCTGAGAAGCAGGAACACTGACTGGTCTAGATGTTCCCTGTCCTTCCAGATCGATCACCACACCCTCCAGAGAAGTGTGTGGAGGAATTCCAGTCTCTGACCTCTTGCCTGGACTTCAGAGCCTTCTTAGTGACTCCCAGGGATCAAGGTGAGGGGTTGAAGTCGTCACCAAGGCTTCTGTGGGAACTGTGAAGAGCTTTGTGCGATGTCAGCAGAGGCCATGGCCAAAGGCAGACATTATCAGAGTGGGTACAGTGACCCCTCTAATTCTCAATGGGCTAGACTGGTACCAGAAGGACTTGTGTGGAGTCAGGAAGTGACTCACACTGTAATCTCTGCCACTCAGGTGGCAGAGGCAGAAGAATTGTCACAGATTTAAAGCCAGCCCAGTATACAAGTTGAGTTTCAGGACAGCCAGGACCATATATATAGTGAGGCTGTCTCTTAAAAATAAAAATAAAAAGAGGAGAGAGATAGGTTTCTGAGTCTTTAGAGCAGTGGTCTCACCCTTCCTAACGCTGTGACCCTTTAATGTATTCCTCATGGTATGGTAACCACCCCCCACCAACCATAAAACTATTTCATTGCTACTTCATAACTGTAATTTTGCTACTTTTATGAATCGTGTAAATATCTGACATGCAGGGTATCTGATACACAACCCCTGTGGAAGGGTTGTTTGATCCCCGCAAAGGGGTCACGACTCACTGTTGGAGAACCACTGTTTTAGATAAGAGAGGAGAGGGCCAGATATAGAGTGGAAGGCTCTCCTCCCCTGGACACCCACCCTCTTACTCTCTCCCTCCTCCCACCACAGAGGCCTGCCCACTGTCCAGCAAGTGACCAGTGACTTCACCCGCATCCTAGACGGACAAGATAGGAACTGAGCTGAGGGGAGAAGCCGGAGACTCCTGCTCCCTCTGGAGGATAATAAAGATGATTTGTCAAGCCTCATCTCCTGAGTTTTGTCTGCAGACATCAAAGACTTCATTTCTCCACTCTGACCCTCCCCTTCCCCAGATCGACACCTCCACCACCTCACATCATCAGGAAGGACACTGAGCGGAACCTCTCACATTGGACTGGTGTATTTAGGATATAGTGTGGTACATTTATTGCTGAGTGAGCAAGCCGCTAGCCTGAGTGGAGAGGCAGGCGCTGTACTTGCCCCACGGCGGTCAGAGCTGCCAGCTCTTCTGTGCTGGTCCTCATGGCAACCTGGCCTGCAGCAGCCTCGTTTCTTCTGGCTCCCACTGAGTATCAGACCCTCCCTGCAGGTACCCCAGCACCTGTAGCCCCTTCTCCCTCACAGCCTCACTCTCCTCTAGATGGTTCTGGTTCTAGGATCCAACGGACAACATGGGTCTCCCCATCACCTCTTAATGCAGAGATCTCTGCACTGCCTCTGGCCCCGTCCATCCCTGGGCTTGGAAAGAGCCCTGTGGCATCCATTCTCCACGGTTGTTTTTATTCTATTTTGCTTTTAAAAAGTGGAGGTGGAAATTAAAAAACAAAACGGTGGGTAAATGTAAAAGCAAGAAATAACAACAGCTGGTGATGTCAATGGTGATGCCCCATTGTCCATTACTGGCCACCCTAGACAGCCCTGTCTGTCAGTGTGTGACAGGACCCCCTGTGCCTGAGTTTCCTCCCATCCCTGAGGTTGCTATGCTTACAATCCAGGTTTACCCATCTTCCTCCTAAAGGACACCCCACTATCTTTACCCTTTGCTCCCACCCTCCCCCAATCACAACCCCCTTCTGGGACCTTCCCTCTGCTCCTTGGCCTCTCTCTCCTGCCCCTCGTTCTCCCAATCAGCAGTCTCCTCCTCCTCAACAGGCTCCCGGAGGCTGACAGCCAGCACCAGGGCCTGCAACAGGCCAAAGAGGCAGGCAAAATGCAGGGGGTGGGCAGTAAGTAGGCTCAGCACAGCGTGGAGCCCGTGTAGGGCAGCCAGGAAACACAGTAGCCCGTGTAGCCAGAGGCCCACAGGCCCTCGAAGGCCCAAAGCATCCAAGATGGCTCGGAGTGGCCTAGAGCACAGAGCCAGCAAGGCCGAGGCAAGCAGCTCCAGCAGGTGCAGGGTCAAATTGGTTGAGATCTGCAGGTACTCCTCTGGGTCCTGCAGGTAATGTGAGGGAGCCCCTGGTTCCCCCCGCAGCCAGCGCAGCAGCTTCTGACGGCGACCAGGTTTCTCCAGTAGGACTTCTGGCCCAGTGGTGCCCAGTCTCCCTTGAGGAGACACTCCAAGGTTCTTCATGCCACCTGAATCCACAGAATCCCAGTCCAGTTTAGGAATGGCTCCTCCAGTCTCCAGTCTTGTAGGTTCTTCCATGGTAGAGGCAGTCTTGTCACTCTTGAGGGAATCCATTCTTTTGCTCCCCAGTTGATCCACTTTGATGTCCCTGCTAGACTCTGGAGCAGCCCCGGGGGGCCTCCGTGTTACTGAACTCTTGGTCTTAAGAGGCCCCACATCTCCCATGGTCTCTGGAGCACTGTCCCAGTCACTCCCTGAATTCTCCGGGGAGCTGTCCACCCATCTGGGTTCTGGGGCAGGCAAATCAGCCTTCGTTGATTTCTTTCGGCCCCAAGGTCGAGGTAGCCAGCCACCAAGCCGTCGAAGGAACATGATTGAGCTGTGGAATGAGTTCTCCAAATCTGTGACCACTTCCTGACTCTGCTTAAGACTCTCAGGATCTCCTCAGAAGCCAGAATCAGTTCCGGTTCAGAAGAAGTATCTGTTTGGTGATGTCGTCCTACTCTGAATTCAGAAAGGACTCACACGGCCAAATGTGGTAAATGCCCTGCTTCCTTGTCAGTCTAAGGGAAAAGAAATCCATTTGCCAGCCCACACACTAAGAAGACTTCTAGGGCCCGATAAGGCCAGGGTCACCCCCACAATGTTCTGTGCTTTCAGATTTCCTTCCCAGCAGTCAGCACCCCAAGTTTCACTCACCAAAACCACATCCCAAGGTGCCCCAGAAAGGGGAGAGGTGGTGCTCCATTGAAGAAGGAATGAAGGTGGTGGTCCAGGGTCCTTACGTTCTGAATTTAAGGAACCTTAAATCGCTGCCCAAGGGAGCTCAAGGAACAGGAAGTCTCTGTAGAGAGGAAGACAGGATGAAAGTGTCCAGCGAACTCCAGTCAGTTACATGCATTCCTTAACTTAGGAAGCTATCGTTCCACAAAGTGGCCCCACCGTCCCGCGAGGGCGCAGCTGAGACGCGGCCTCCGCAAGGTCAGAACAGAGATGTCCTTGGAGATCACAGACACAAGACACAGTGCAGGCCTACCTGGGGACCCAGGCGTCTGGGTGCTCGCGCAGCGAGCAGCTCAGGGGCCCAGCGTCCGGGGAGCGGCCTCCCTTAGCCGTGTGAGCCCGGAAGCAGCTGTACCAGGTCGGGAGGGACCAGCGGGGGCGGAGCTCAGCCCGTGAGGCGGACCCGACAGAGCGACCTCCCCCGAAGCCCCCGCGATTCAGTAGCGCAGGCGTAGAGAGAGGACCACCTAAGGCCAGACCCAGAGTACGAACCCGGGTTCTGCTGTTCACCCCCCAGAGCCTCCTACCGCTGACACTGGTTAGGTACTCCAGCCCTTGGATTGGGATTTTTCGTTTTGTTTTTCAGAGTAGCCTTGGTGATCCTGGAATTAGCTCTGTAGACCAGGCTGGCCTCCAACTCAAGAGAGATCCGCCTGCCTCTTGCCTCCTTGAGATTAAAGGAGCGCTCCACCACTGTCCGGCTTTGTTTCTAAGGACAGGGGATAGATAGATAGATAGATAGATAGATAGATAGATAGATAGATAGATAGATAGATAGATAGATAGATAATCAGGAAAGCCTTAGACATATACAGCCCAGGCTGGCTTTGAGTCAATCAATCCTTTTGCCTCTGCTTCCCTAGTGTTATGATTCGGGCTGCTAGTTCTTTCCCACAATCCCCTGCCATTCCTCACCTGTGATTTCTTGTAATGCCGGTCCAGAAAGGTAAATAACAGGGGTCACGTGACTTAAGCAGAGCCCTTTGGCCTTCCAGACAGGGATTTGAAAGCTTTCATGTTCCTAGCACTCTGTCTAAGCATCCCAAGGGGGTATGTGCCAAGTCCGACAGAGAAATGTAGAAAATCATGTTGCTTGGTTTTCAGGGAGTGAAATAGTCTTACCTCTGCCTTAGGCCTGGGAAATCATTAACTCAGTAAGGTGTGAAGCCGTAAGTTACACACCCCATACTGTAAAGTCACATGGCAGTTTTAACTAAGTTTGAGGCCAGCCTGGTCTACATAGTGACATTGTGTTTCAAAAAAAAAAAAAAAACTTTTTATCTGGTCGCAGCTAGAATGCCACACAGGTTGGGGTTGGATGATGTTAGTGGCACTGGCCAATCCTGCAGGACTTCCTCACTGGGGGCTTTCAATTTCTCTATCCCCAGGCATTATATTTCATCACAGCTGCCTTCCTCAAGGAGTTCAAGGGTTTGTCTTGTTTCCAGCACAGAGCACACTTGGTTTATACTTGACTAGATTGGCCTAGACACACTCAGAGGGAAGATTTGCACAGAGTGGGGGCAATTCCTAGTTGGGGGGGTTCAAGGAGCAGGTAACATGCAGCCCACAGGACTAGGGACTCTGTCACCCGGAGAGCTTGTCCTTTTGGCTCAAGTGAGACTTCCATATAACTCTCAGATTTGTTCCAAATTCCTATTATATCACACAAGAAAGTAAACAAGCCACAAGAAAGGAAGTTTATTTATCTCCCAGCTCAGCCCTTCTCTCTAAAAGCAGAGCCCAACAGCCAAGGCCTAAGGGTCTGGAAGTCCAAGTGTCCAAATCAGAGGCCTAAGTCCAGCAAGTGCCAGACCAGGACCAGCTGGTATCAGTCAGAAGTCGAGGTTCATATATAGTCTGAGATTTCGCTCCCAGACTCTGTCCTTCTCCTCTTGCCTTCTGCTCTCCCTCTGACTCAGTGTGGCAACTCGAGGTACTCTCTCTCTCCCAGACACAGCCCGGGTATCCCGAGCTGCAAAGTGTGTGACTCGGGGTTGGGGTGGGGATCTATAGCCCAGTCCTTCCTGGTCCCTCTTGAGGACAGTGGGAATAGGGTTGGCCCGGCCTTCACCCCGTGGTCCTAGCCCCATTCCTGGTTCCCAGCCACCCCTCAGCAGCATCCTGAAGCCAGGACTGGAAGTGGGCACCCCAAGGGGAAGGTTGGAGGACTGGGGTCCCTTAGACAGTGACAGCAGATGAGCAGTAGACGTGTGGTGGTTGGAGTCTTCAAAATGGGCGCCACAGTCCTCACAGAACTGGGAGGAGGAGGGGGGAGATCTGCAGAGAAAGAAATAAGTTATAGGGGAGAAAGACAAACGGAAGCCTCAAGTTTTTCAGGCACCAGGCGGAGCAGGGCAGAGCACCTTATGCCTTTCTCCTAATTTCAGCAGCATCTTTGGTTGTGTCTTGTCTTGGAGAAGGACCCCAGGGTCTTCCGAGGGTTAGGCAGGTGCTGGAACCAAGCCATGCCAGCTCCTCTCCATTTGTCCGGAAGGGACTATGTGGAATACTGTGGGGCAGCCCTCAAGCTCTCAGGAATAGCACTGGTATTTATAAAGTGCATTCCATGTGGCAAGCACGTCCCATCACTTTCACACTAACCTACTGCATCTTACCATCCCTTTGAGAAAAAGCCTTATCCCACCAGGCAGTGGTGGCGCACGCCTTTAATCCCAGGACCTGGGAGGCAGAAGCAGGTAAATTTCTGAGTTCAAGGCCAGCCTGGTCTACAGAGGAAGTTCCAGGTCAGACAGGGCTACACAGAGAAACCCTGTCTAAAAAAGCTAAAAAAAAAAAAAAAAAAAGCCTTATCTCCAGTTCTCAAACAAGGACTGAGATCTGCAGACTTTAGGCTGGCACTGCAAATATATGGAACCAACAACCAACATTCAAATGCACAAAGGCCATGCCCATGACCACTCTATGAGGGAGCTATGCTGAAGGTTAATGGCTCCCTTTAGCTGCTGTGGGGTCCTTGGTATGAGGTGTCCATGAAAAGAAGACAATAAAGATGGGTCTAAGTGAAGGCTCCCTCCTCACCGGTTCTGGCTCTCCGGGCTCCTTGTCTCTCCGTGACTCTCTCTGACCATGCGGGCTACCTCAGGAAAGCCTGCTTCTTCAGCCAGCTGAGCAGCATCTCTGCCTCCCAGCTCACACACTCCTACCCAGGCAGCCCCTCGGCCCAGGAGATAGCGCACGGCAGCACCCTGGCCTGCTCTGGCAGCACACATCAAGGGAGTCCACCAGAAGGCATCTCGAGCATTGATATTCCCTCCAGCTCCCCCTGCCTCTTGGGGTTCCAGCAGTCTCCGAAGTTCTGTCAGATCCCCATTCTGGGCTGCCAGCAGGATCCACCGTGTCATCTTGTCTTCATCCTCAAGTGGGCTTCCTTGTCTTGGGACTCCTGTTGCTGCAGGCTCCCTCGTCACTCTTCTTCTCTTCCTCTTTCTCCCCCTGGTAGGTTCAGCTCTCTGGGGCTTAGAGGAGCTACTGTCATCTGCAATTAGAGCCTCATAGAAAGCCCGGGCTGCAGCCCCATCCAGGACGGGCTCTGGTTCCTCAGGCTGTGGCTGCCGCCGCCCATCCTTCCAGAGATCACTGGAGTCGGCAGCTGGAGTAAACTCGATGAGGGATGGCCTGGACATGGCTGTGGGAGACGTGAGAAAATGAAGACCCGGCAAGGCAAGGATTCGACAAGTGATCCAACCTTTCAGGTAACTCTTGTGAAGATGACCAGCACCACCTCCAGGGGCCCACTGGGATGACAGAGAAGCCTAGAACTAAAATGGGCCTCCCACCCTCAAACTGACTTCATACCTAGAATTCTGTAGAGCCCAGGGCTCATGGTAAAACAGACTCCAGGAATAGCAGATCCTGACACACACAATGTTAGTAAAATTTCACAAGGGCATGGTACATATGGCTGTGTAGAATGCTTACCTCGAATTTGAGAATTCCAGGTTCTATCAATAACACAGAAAATTAAAAGGGTAACAGGAAAAAATATTCCACAAGACAGTTGTCTAGGGGGTCCTGCGCTCAACTCCCATCTTCCAACAAACAAAAATGACAAGCTCTCTCTGAAAACATTTTCTAGTCCTCTAACACATACCGTTAGGAAATATCAGGTCGACCTTTTAAATCTTGCTCGATCTTATCTAGGGGTCTCTTTTTCCCAGATAAAAACGGGCGTGACATTATTCCGGAAGGTTTCTGGGGGAAAAGACGATGTACTGTCACTTCCGTACCGCAAAATGGCGCTCTTGTAATCTGTTAAGAGTTGATACAATCAAATAGCCAGCCACATCGAGTAATCACGCATGCGCAGCAGCAACAGCAACAACAACAACAACAGCAGCAGCAGCAGCAACAACAACAAAACACCCACAAGGTTCAGTTTCCCGCGCTGGAACCTTTCCAAGCATCCGCGTAAAGCATCGCGTGCCCAGGAGCGCGAGGACCCAAGGGGGACCTGTCGGTTGGGGTCCTGCTTTTACATAACGCCCCCACAATGCTCTTCGCCACCCTCGCCCTGGTCCCTCCCGCACCAAGCTCCTTCTCTGGAGCTGGGAGGTCACGCTCTGCGTTCACAAAGACTCTGAGGACACAGAGGGGGAGACCTGTGGAATGTCGAGGAGCTGTGAGATGAACACCACGGCACCCCTCAACACTACTCTGAGCAGGGTTTGAAGAACAGTTAGGGGTCCGCAGCAGAACGCTCCACTCCAGCTCTGAGGAAATGGAGAAGTACAAAGGGACGAGCGGCCCCACCTCAGGTTAGCGCTCAGGGCGATCCAGGTTCTCACGCTGTGTGCACAGCTCAGTGCATCCCAAGCACACTCGACCTAAGTCCTTCACCACACCATTGCGCATGCCGGAGCCCGAGCGCGCTCTGTCGCGGGCCTGACAGGAGAGCCGGGGTCCAGAAGGTTGGCCTGGCACGGGGATGGGGGAGAAAAACAAAGCGGAACGCTGAGGGAGCACCGCAGGGATGACAATCACTCCGAGCGCCAGCCCCGCAGCCTAGCGAGCCTAATAAGACTATATTTCCCAGGCTTCCTGGTCGGGACGATGCTGTGCTCGGCTTCCGCTTCCGGTGGCGCCGTAGTCTGCCCCGCCCCCCGGGCGGCTTCCTAGGGCCTCGCGGCCTTAGAGTCGTGCGCGGTTCCTCCTGGGATTGGTAGTTTGTCTTCCCCTCATTTCGTCAGTTTCTCCCTGCAGACGGGACTCCATCTCCCGGCGTCCACTGAGGTAGGGGGGCGGTCCTTGGCGCCTGCGCGTTGCCCTCTTCTCCCCAAACCCTCACCAGTTTCCAGTTCACCCCCTCCCCACTTCGTCTGCCGCGGCCGGGTCGGCATTCTGCGCAGTAGCGGTCTCTGCCGTTCCTTGGAAGCACAGCTCCCCTTCCCCGCCCCAGTCCCAGTCCCCCGTCCGGCCGGTGAGTGTGGGGTTGTCTCCGCGCCGAGTCGCCCGTCCCTGGGTGCGGCACTCTGGTCGGTGCTCCTCGATGTGGGGGCGACGGAGGAAGTGACCGGGTCGGTAGCCGAAGGAGGTTGGGGGGCCTGGGGAGAGGAGGCGGCTTGTGGGGACGCTCGTGAGTCCCACGAAAGTGCGGTGCCCTCGCCGACCCTGCGAGGGCAGGAGAGGCCGGGTCTGTTGGGTAAAATGAACTTCGGGAGCCTTGGGACAGGCGCCAGGAACATGCAGGCACCCGCGGTGGTGGGGAGCCGGGGCCGAGGGCCCTGTCGCGGATGACACGGAGGGGAGAGGGGCCTGGCTTTGGGAGCGCCAGGGACGGGGGTAACACGAACAGGTCAGGACCTGTCATTTCCTGGAAAGTAGCGGAATTCATTCTCAGCACACTGCAAAGGGGGCTGAGGCAAGGGAGAGAAGCTTGGAGATGCTTCAGAGGCCGGGATCCTTTAAGCTTGGCTGGACTTGGATTCGTCCGTCGTTGTGGAGAACGTGTGGGAGGAGGGAAGAGACCAGAAGCAGCTTGGTCTCCACTTACTTACACTCTTCTTTCTCAGCGGACATAAAGATGAGTAGCTCTGAGGAGGTGTCCTGGATTTCCTGGTTCTGTGGGCTCCGTGGTAATGAATTCTTCTGTGAGGTGAGTTTAGGTCGGCCCACTCCACATGTCCTCGGTGTTTTATTTTATGTTGCCTGACAGCAGATTTCAATCAAGCGCAGATTTGGATCGAGCTCCCTATGCAGCCTAGATTGGCCTTGAACTCCTGGCAATCCTACTGCCTCAGTCTTCCCGAGTGCTAAGATTGCAAGGGTTTGTTAATATGCATGGCTAACAGAGGTATCTCTGGTGACCATTAGGACAATTTAAAATATTTCACGTTAAAAGTTGTGTAGAGTGCAAAAGCACGGTGGGTTAGGGTAGAAAATTATAAATGCCTTTCAGAAACCAAACTGTTTAGCCTTCATGACTCCCAGGTCTTCAGCTCAGAGAATCCGATGTCCCCCAAGAGGAAGGCAAACTCAGTTTCTAAAAGTGAGGGACAGAAGCTGAATCATGTCTGTGTGTGCTGGGTCTGGTTAGCCTTCAAGAAAGAGCTGCCGTTTTTGTGAGACTTGAGTTCTTCTGCAGAATTGGGAGTAGGGAACAGGAGAGCTGTCTGGGCCGAGGATAAGACATACATCTCTCTTGGGCCCGGGTGGAAGATGGGCCTTCCTCTACTAGTTTCAGCCTCTTGACTTCCCTGTCCCTGTAGGTGGATGAAGACTACATCCAGGACAAATTTAACCTTACTGGGCTCAATGAGCAGGTGCCTCACTATCGACAAGCTCTAGACATGATCTTGGACCTGGAACCTGGTAATGTGCCCCTAGGGTTGTTGCTGACTGTGGGGTTGGTGATAAAATGTGCAATTGGGTGTGCTTTGTTTTTGTTCTCTTCTGGTCTCTGCTTACTTGCTTCTTGAATTTGTTGTTGTTGTGTGAGGTGTGTTTGAGACAGGGTTTTCCTGGTTGGCCTTGTCTGTCCTAGAACTCACTCTGTATGGACAAGGCTGTCCTCAAACTTACAGAGATCTGTCTGCCTCCTGAGTGATCACAGATAACAGCCTCACTTGTTTCTTAAATTTCTAAATTTCCTTTTGATTCTCCAGCTCTCCTATCCCCAGATCCCTTGCTCGTTTTGCTACTGTGTTTCCCCACCCCAGCCCCCACCTTTAGCCCCTCCATTTATAAGCCAACTGGAGCTGGGCTGTGGTGGCGCACGCCTTTAATCCCAGCAATTGGGAGGCAGAGGCAGAGGCAGGCGGATTTCTGATTTCGAGGTCAGCCTGGTCTACCAAGTGAGTTCCAGGACAGCCAGGGCTACACAGAGAAACCCTGTCTCGAAAAACCAAAAAAAAAAAAAAAGCCAACTGGATTTCACCACTTGCTCTTCCTGCCCTAGCTTTCGTTTGATTGCTGGAGTCGGGGCAGACACAGCAGTGCCTGGCTTCTCCGTTGTGTTGATTCCTTGCCTGAGGCTTGCCTTGTCTGCACACTCTCTGACAGAAACTCAGCTGTGTTAATGACAGTCTCCTCTTGGGTCCTTCTGCTGCTCTAGGGACCACCTCTGCCTTTGTCTGTTTACACTGTCTTACTGTGAAAGGAGGGAGGCAGAGACTGAAGAGGTGAACAGAGCAGGCCGTGCTGAGCAGTCCTGGCTTTATAGAAGAGTCAGAAGCCCAAGTTTCTGGGTCAGATGCATGATGGATAGGGCGAGGCTCACAAGTAGATAATTTGTATCTAGATAAATTGTAGGCGCCACCTTTTGGGTAAGGTGGGGTTACCTAAGAAAGCTAAACAAGTGGCTACCCCACCCACGTTTCAGATGAAGAGCTGGAAGACAACCCCAACCAGAGTGACTTGATTGAACAGGCAGCTGAGATGCTTTATGGATTGATCCACGCCCGCTACATCCTCACCAACCGAGGCATCGCACAGATGGTGAGGTTCTGCTCCTGCTACTTCTGCAGGAAGGGAAACAGGTGCACGAATCAGGCTTGGTTCAGGGCTGGCAGGAGTGTGGCAGAGGAGAGAGAGAGAAGCCCAGAGATGGGCGGAGGACTGAATCCACACTGAGGGTCCCATTGGAGGTGGTGTTTTCAGGAAGGGAGGTGAGACCAGAAAACGAAGGAGTCTGCAGGGAACAAATAGCAAATGGCCCTTGTACTCTGCAACTTGCCCCATGACAGAAAAGGCGCTTGAGGAGTTTGAGGACCTGTCTGGACAGAAGAGGGACTTCTAGTTAGAAGTGGGAGGCATGGGGGAACCGTGAAATGAGTTGAGATTGCCTCTTCACGCTGACCCACCAGTCCCTTCTGTTTTATACACCTCAGTTGGAAAAGTACCAGCAGGGAGACTTTGGCTACTGTCCTCGTGTATACTGTGAGAACCAGCCGATGCTGCCCATTGGTGAGTGTTGAAACGGGGAGAGGAGGGCACTGTCTGGCAGTCCTCCAAGAAGCTAGCTTAATGCACTAGTGCCCAAGTCCTATAGAAGGTTGGGAAGGGCCGGGGGTACCTGGTCTGCAGTCTGGCTATCTGTCTCCCAGGCCTTTCGGACATCCCAGGCGAGGCCATGGTGAAGCTGTACTGCCCCAAGTGCATGGACGTGTACACACCCAAGTCCTCCAGGCACCACCACACGGACGGCGCATACTTTGGCACTGGTTTCCCTCACATGCTCTTCATGGTGCATCCAGAGTACCGGCCCAAGCGACCTGCCAACCAGTTTGTACCCAGGTGGGGAGCAAAGGCAGTCACAAGGGTCAAAGAGCCATCCAAGGTCTGGAGAGAATTGAGGACAAGCACAACCTTTTCTTGAGGCCTGCCTATCCCAAAGTCGGATTTTTTTCTGCTGAGTGACGGGGAAGTTACTTGATTGCTTGTGCGTCTGTTTTCTTATCTGTAAAGCAGGGATGCCACCAATACCTGCCTAGCGACATTTTACATGTGTGGCCCTTGACTATCTAAAGAGAGGCTGTGACTCTTGCTGTCTTGGATTCTCAGCCTTTTCCCCAAGTCCTCAGACTTTGCAATCTAGCTTGGCTTATCATCTTGGTATCTTATTTTTACTGTATATGGGGGAGAAAGATTCCCATTTTGTACAAGTACTAATCTGTAGCTTCTTAAATTTGAAATCTCATATGTGGGTTGGGGGTTTAACCCAGCCTCATGCCTGCTGAGCTGTTCTCTGTTCCCGAGCTATATTGTCACTATGGGTTTCTGTTTGGTTTGGCACAGGTGTCAGGAGGGGCAAGGCGCAGGGAGTGTTTGACACGGTCATTGTTGGTTGAGTTGACCTCAGGCTATAAATGAGACAGGCCATCACCTGGCCTGGACTTTTAATTTTAGGGTGTTTAGGGTGCATTTTTTAAGTTGGGCCTGGTTGCACAAGGGGAGGCAGAGGTAGGCAGATCTCTGAGTTTGAGGCTAAGGCCCTGTTTCACAGACAACTTCTGTCTTAAAATTCATACCCCACCCCAAACCAGAGAAAGAGAGACACGTTTCCTGTATTCATGGGCAAGGAAATTGGGGTCTTGTTGAGTAGCTATGAGGAGGCTGGCGTAGGGTGGGGGTGCCTGCCACAGGCAGGGCCAGCAGAGTACTCACATGCTGCCTCCCTGACCTCCCCGACCAGGCTCTACGGCTTCAAGATCCATCCAATGGCTTACCAACTGCAGCTCCAAGCCGCCAGCAACTTCAAGAGCCCAGTCAAGACGATTCGCTGATTGCCCACCCACCTTTCCCTCTCTCTGTGACACCACCATTCCTCCGCTGCCACCCTTTCAGGAAGTCTATGGTTTTTAGTTTAAATTAAAGGAATTGTTACTGTGGTGGGAATATGAAATAAAGGAAGAAAAGGCCACGAGCTAGTCTCTTGCTGTGTGCTGCTGGGGAAGGGCTGAGGAAGGGAAGGGGTGGGCTGCTGCACTCCAGGAACCCTCATGGTCTAGTCCATCCTCCCTAGGTTGGAAGCAGCCCAGACTGGTGCTTCATGGATCTGGTCACATGCGCAGATAGTGTATCAGAGCAGCATTCTAGATCGGGGCAAGTACAGGATTGAAGAGAAAAGGTTTCAAAGGCTGAAGAAGACCTGCTCTCTTTGGGCTCCGGCTGTGTCTACTGTAGGGGCTTCACGGGAAGTACCCTCAGTTTTGCTGTTAAAGGGAATGTAACCCTACAATAAATGGAACTGTAGAGAAGGCAGAGCCCCCCAGTTGCTGCTCAGTGGTGTCTCTGTCCCTCCCCACGCCCCGCTGGGAGAGCTGAGACAGACATCTGGAAAGAGTGGGGAAGCTTGTCTCTGGCCAACCCTGCTGTGTAGGTGGACTGCGGGTAGTGCCAGAGACAGACAGACGCTAGCTCATGGTCCCTGATGTGGGGGTACAGGCCTTTAAGAATATGTGTTGGATGAAGACACGTGGTAAAGATCCAGCTGGTGCTCAGCTGTGACCTACACAGGAACCAGATAAGGTGGGTGAGGACAGACCATTCTGCCAACAGATAACTTCCTCCTCTGGTCAGGACCCTGCCTCAGGCAGGAATGTACCGATGCACCCACAGCAGCTTCTGCTCAGACTGCCTGTCAACCCATTCTGTCTCTGAAGATCAAGGGAGTGTGATCTCAGGAAGGTGGGGCTTGGGTACTCCATGGGAGTTGCTTCTCTCCCCCAAAATTCCATAATGAGGGTCTGTATGCTTGTAGGTGTGCTGATCACAGTGGGCTTTGCAATGCGGAAGGGTAAGTTAAGGCCAGGGTTTGGCGGGGAATGGGGAGAGCTGGTCCTGGGTATGCTTGAAAATGCTCCTGGCTCCGTCTCCTTTGCTCTTTGTGCCAAGGTCCAGTTACCAGCATCCGTACCTGCCACCTGTGCCTCTTAGAAGACCCTTCACTAGGCTGCATTTCTGGTACAGAAAAGTGTACCATCAGCCCTTCATCCCCGTGTATGGTGATATCCATCTATCATGGTGAGCCGAGTCCCAGGCAGGGGCTGACTGTAGAGCAGTGCGGCTTGGCCTCTTCAGCATGAGGGTTGTTTGGGCCACACAAGGAAGAGAGTGGGCTCTCTGGAGGGGAGGTAGGGTTTACAGACAGGTGAATTGATTTTTTTTTTTTTCATCTTCTGAGAATCCATGGACTAAAATGAGGTCTGCGTGAATGCCAGGAAGAGTCAGGGACTGTGGGAAGCTAGAAGCTATTAACCATGATTATTATAACTGTCCCCTCTCCTCTAGGTACTAAGGTTTACTTCCACATACGGGGCTGTGGACAGCACCAGTCCTACCGATGTTATGAGAAGCACCTCATCTACAACTCAGACTACTGGTATAGGGCTAGTTGCTGCCAGTACGATTACTGCAACTCCTGGTCCAGTGCCCAGCACCATAGCACTCTGCCTGGGCCCCCAGGAAGCCATCTGGGCATGCCCCTGTCTGCATCTCAGATCAAACAGTTCTACCATGCCCTGAACCTCTCTCTGCCTGAGCCTGGCTTCCATAATCATAAGATGTCTGAGGGCCCAGACTCTCTCATTCTGCCCCTGGAGCTGGGCTTGTCCATTGCTGAGCTGCGCCAAATATACTTGTTCCTCAACAGTTCGGGACTTCTGGTTCTTCCCCAGGCTAGACCCTGACATGTTCCCCTTCCTTTGATTCTGCTCTATCTGGGCAGATCCTTTGAGCCTCTCAAGCATCCTTCTCTGCAGTCTTAAAACATTCAAATCCTCAGATCCTTGTAATCTCTATTGCTTTCTGCTCTACGTGGCCAGCTTCTATGTGGCACCTGGATCTGGCTACTGGTTTGTCTTCCTTCTATTCAAGAAGCTTAAAGATAGCCTGGGCTGACCTGACACTGGTTCCCATTCTGCGTGTCACACACCCTGAGTCTGGTCATATGCCACATCGGAGCCTCAGTGTAAGGCTTCAGCAGGAAAGTCAAAGGGTGGACTTCTGTGCCTGGACATAGGGCACCAGCTACCTGTCTCACTATCCCACCATCCTGGTCCCCTGTCCTCATTTCACCTGATTGCCTGGGGGGGGGTGTCGGCTTCCACGTTTCTTCCGTAATAAACCGAAACTCGGCAAAATCTGTGTCATGTTCAGTGGTGTGTGTGTGTGCGTGTGCGTGTGCGCGCGCGCGCGCTCGCTCGTGCACCAGGTTCAAATGTGGGCAGGGGTAGCCAGGTCAAAGAGTTAAGTGTGGGATTCAAACAGGATTGCCAAACCCCACCCACTTGATTTGGTCTTTATGGCTTCCTCTTAAATTACCCAAAAAGACCACATCCTTCCCTTCTCTATGCTTAGCTAAACACCAAAGCATGAGGACGGATGCCCTACTTCAACTGTAACCTTCAAAGCCTGAAACATTAAATCCATGTCCTGTGCCAGGTTTTCCCGAGAAGATGCCCAAGTCCATGTCCAGGTGCAGTGAGCGGCCTAGTTCATTTCAAGGGTCCTGGCACCTTGCAGTGTATGTAGTACGCTAGGGGTTGCAGCTGTTGAATCTTTGTTTTAGTATTTAGGAGGTTTTTTGTTTTGTTTTGTTTTGTTTTGTTTTTGAGACAAGGTCTCAGGTATCCTCAGCTGGCCTTGAACTGATCCTCCTGCCCCTACCTTTCAAGAGCTGGAATTACAGGTGTATGCCACCACGTCCTAAATATTGAAAGTTCCTGATCAGACATGGTGGTGCAGGCCTTTGATCCCTGCGCTCGCTCGGGAAGCAAGGCAGGTGGATCTCTTGAGTTTGAGGCTAGCCTGGTCTACATAGTGAATTCCAGGACAGACAAAGCTACAAATTTCTCTCAAATAATAAACTGAAACATTTCAAGCCTACAGAAAGCACTCATGGGTGTTTTGCATTACTTTGTTTTATTATTCAACGGAGGACACTAATGTCATCCAGGTGTCGGCAACACCTCCAGGTGAGCGTGATCAAGCTCACCCCCTTGAAGCCAACTGCTACAGCCTCTGCTCCACTGCCTGTGTAAGTCAGTCCTGTAGTTTGAAGTGGTCACCTGTGCTGGAGGAGGGAAACCTCACGATGCAGGTCATGCATGTGCAGGTATGTGTGCTTAGGGACGTGTGATAGAGCTTTTGGGGTTTGTTTTGGCCTTTTGTGATTCAGTCTCACGATAGTCCAGGCTGGCCTTGATCTCAAGGCCATCCTGCCTCAGCCTTCTGAGTACTGAGATTAGGTGCGTGAGGCACCATGTGAAGCAGCCTGTTTTGTAAACCTTCCAGCAAAGCACAAGCTTGTGGTCACACACACTAGAGGAAGCTCTACTCAGTCAGCAGAGGCTTTCAGTGCTGCCCTCCTCATCCCCTTCCTGAGCCCGCCTAACTCGGGTACACACTACTCACAGCAGCTTGTGATGCTACACACTGTAATGTTAATACTTGGGAAACTGAGGACGGAGAAGACCAGTAAGGGGTATACGGAAAATCCACACTCCCCTCCCTAGATTTACCCTGGTCAGATTTAATTGGTCAAACTGGGAGACAGGTTTAGGAAGGGACACTAAACCTGGGAGTCAGAGAACAAGGTTCCTTGATTTTCTTGATCCTACTGTCCCCCTCCCTAGTGTTCTCAGGCACCCCCTCCTCCCTGGTTTACCTTATTTCTTTTGTTTTTGTTTTTTCAAGACAGGGTTTCTCTGTGTAGCACTGACTGTCCTGAAACTCACTCTGTAGACCAGGCTGGCCTTGAACTCAGAAATCCATCTGCCTCTGTCTCCCAAGTGCTGGGATTAAAGGCGTGCGCCATCACCGCCCGGCTCCTGGTCTACCTCATTGTTCATATTCTATATCTTGCCAATATAGTCTCTAAGACCTCTCAGTTCACCTCCACGCAGCTCTGGTCTGACAGTGCCTCTCAGGATACCTATTAATCTAACCAACCCAACCTTCATATCAGGGCATCCAGTCCCTCAATTTTATGTCTAGGGCTGGGTCAGAGTTGTCAAGGCAGAGCAGTAGAGGAACCCCATGATGGAGTAGCTTCACCTCCACCAGAGGAGACACAAACACTTTGCATACTATTTTATTTTGGGGAAACACCTGGGGACTTTGGACAAAAGAGGGGGCTGGACAAAATGGAGGTAGGAAAGCATTGTGGGTATGGACAGAGAGGGGAGGCCAGCCAGTGTGCTGCCAATGATATGAGAGGATGGGAGGGCGGGCTTTGGTGAGGGCTTTGGAGTTGTCCCAGATGGGCTCACATGGAAATCTAGAGGGTGGCTGGACGGACGTAGCGGGTTCCCGCTGTCCTAGTGCATAGAGTTCTCTCTGTTCTTCGGCTTGTTACAGAAATCCAGGAAGCAACACTGATAGTATATCCAAAAGCCAAACACCGGGGAGGCGCGGGTGTATGAGCAATGGATCATCTGCTCCTTGCTGTGGCAGCCGCTCACCATGACATTGAAACCGCTGCCTAGGGAGGGAGCACAGGCACAGAGCCCCCAAATGTACCCTCAATCCACACAGATATCATTACCACCCTTACACCCTTTCCTGAACCGGAAGAAAGCCACGGAGACCTGGACGGGAATGAGATGCCTGTGAGTCTGGGCAATGGGAGCTTTCATGGGAAGCTTGAGGGATTTGAAGTTATGACCGCGCAGGGAGACCAAGCAGCATGGACCATGAGGAGAAAGGCATGGAGGTTTACTGAAGGGTGGGCTGCAGACAGTGACAGTGCAGCTCAGTGGTAGAACGCAGCCACAAGTCCCGAGTTTTATTCCTAGCAACATGGATGAAAGAGATTGAGAAGCTGGTTCCGTGGTCAAGAGTGTTTAATGCTCTTGCAGAAGACCTGGGGAGCATGGGCTACTGAAACCCTCCCTCAAAATACCAGATAAAGTGTAAGCAAGTCAGGCGTGAAGGCTCACACACCTGAACTCCTAATGCCGAGAGGCTGAGGTAGGTAGGAGAATCAAGTTTGAGGCCAGCCTGGGCTACGTAGTGAAATATTAAAAAAAAAAAAAATGCTGAGAGTGTAGTGGCAAAGTAGTTGCCCAGCATGCTCTGGCCTAGCTTCTACCTACTGCAAAAGACTGAGATCGTGTATTGAAGGCAGCTGTCAATCAAGACCACCGTCCCTAGCTGGGTTTTTGGGTGCTCTCCTGTGATCATGACTCTCTGGAAGAGAAACAAGAGGATCACAAGTTCAAGGATAGCCTGGGCTACATGGTGTAATTCTGGCCCCAAAAGAAAAGAAAAAGGGAACCATTTCTGCAGCCACCACTAGTGTCAACTCAGCCTGTGAGACTCGGGCAAGGCTCTGGCTCTGTCTGCACTTCTTTTTTCTGTGAAATGGGGGCATTTTGATGCCCACTTCAGAGGACGCACCAGCTCTGATGTGCTTAGATGCACCTCCACGTAGACCACGCTGAGTGTCTATTCATTTAGTAGAGGTAGAGGGTTGGGTAGAAGAAGAGAAAGGAGGGAGTGCCGTCAGTCCTCCAAGCAGGAAGTGACATGGAAACATCTGAATGCAGGCCCTGGGATGAGGAGACCAGGAGAACCATGCTGAGCTAGGAAGATGTCTGAAGCTGCTGCTTAAAGCCAGGGAAGCAACCAAGGGCCTCTGTGATGCCAGAACAAAGGACCAAGCCTCATTGAGCATGAGTTCTTACGTGTCAGCAAGGCTGGGAGAAGAGAGTCTGTTCCAGGAGAGTCTGACAGCAGGGGATGCTGACCACTCCGGCCAGGCCAGTGCCTTTGGAGAGCACAGGACCCTTCAAGGCTAAACATTGCAGGAAAGTGGGAGGCAGCTGGCTATGAGCTGAGGAGAAAACAGGAGTAAAGACTGGTGTGAAACTGACAGAAAGTGCTGGAATGTCTAAGGGCAGTGGGAACAAGATTTGGTGTATAACATAAGACACTGAGAAAAGACCTGGTGGGAAGATGGCCCAAGACGGGAGGAGGGGTCAGCTTACTGTTCTTTATGTTCAGGGTGAAGCAGCTACTTCCCAGAGGTGTGAGGCAGCTGTCAGACCCCAGGAGGCACCCTGACTCTTCAGTCTCCAGTAGACATTGGTAGCAACGCAGGTACTTGTCTTGTGGAATTGCTTCAGCGGAAAGGCCACCTAAGTCGATATTCTCTAGAATGAGGAGAAGTTCCATGACTCAGATGCGTACCTGCCTCATTCCAACGGAACTCTTCCTCCTCTGCAGCCATAAAACCTCTGCTTCTTGAAAGCTACCTGCCTTAACAGACCTCATCAAAAGTCACTGGTCTTGCCCCGTTTGGTGGGTGCTCCCCTTTAAGCCTATACTCAAGGGCAGGGTTGGCATATTTCTGAGTTCGAGGCCAACCTGGTTTACATAGTAGCAGGCCACAGCCAGGGCTACATAGTGTGAGATCTATCTCAAAAAAAAGCTATTAAAACAACAACAAAAAACTAGACCTCCATTCTATGTTATACCCCCAAAGAAATGTATCTGTTTAGCATATATTTGATGGGCTAACCTATACCCAGCATTCTGTAAGCTGAGGCTGTCCATCCAGCCCTGTTAGAACAGTCTTTCCTCTATGACTTAGTCATTTGGTATCTCATCCAATCCAAGTGCTACGTTGAAGTCATGGGTTAGGATTGAAGAAATGTAGCAGTTATCTCTCTCTCTCTCTCTGTCTCTCTCTCTGTCTCTCTCTCTCAGTGCTCTATCTGCATGTATACCTACATGCCAGAAGAGAGAACAGATCCCATTACAGATGGTTGTGAGCCACCATGTGGTTGCTGGGAATTGAACTCAGGACCTCTGGAAGAGCAGCCAGTGTTCTTAACCACTGAGTCATCTCTCCAGCCCTCTGTATTCTCTTTTAAACACACACACACACACACACACAGTCTCAGTATTATAGCCTTACTTGGCTTTCAACCTTCTTGTCTAAGTACTAGGATTGTCACCAGTGGGTACACTTTCTTTTCTTCTTTTTCTTTAATTTAGTTTTTTTCAGAAGCTTCTCTGTGTAGCCCTGGATGTCCTGGAACTCACCCTGTAGACGCCTGGACACTTCGGCTAAAGGCATGAGGTACCATTGCCCAGCTCTAACATGCTTTTTTAATATGTGGTCTTCAGAGGTGAGAACAAGGTCAGGGAGAAGACAGAGTCTATGTCCTGTGGACAGGAGACCTCAATAGTCCCATGTTACCTGCCTTACTCTGCTGTCCGGTCCCTGGACAGGCTCATGTTGGAGGTTAGCTACCAATGGTCCTGCTCTGTTTCCCGCCGAGCTGCCTGCATATGCAGCCCCCTCTTCCCTGGCCCTTGGTCCCTGCCACATGTTAAGAGCCCAAGACTAGCAGGTGGCTTAGTGTGGTGCAAACACTTGGCCACCAGCTGAGGTTAGCGCACCGTCATTCTGCCTTGTGGATTCTGGTTGCTGAGAGTCTGGTACAACTTCAGTCCTCCCTATTCTGCTGGAGAAGATCTCTTCAGTATCTCTAGAACACTGTTGGTGATACAGTAATGAGGCTGTCCCAAGAATGGTCCTTTGGGATGACTATCAGACCATCAGTTCCTGGACATTCCCATACACGCTGATTTCAGCTGTCCATTATGGACAGAAGTATCCAGACCCTTGGATAAAACCAGAGTTTCTCTACCTCTCTGGCCTGATGACCCTCTGACCCTTTGGAGCAGTGTTTCTCAATCTGTGGGACACGACCCCTTCGGAGGCCAGATGATCCGTCACATGTCAGATGTTTACCTTACAATTCATAACAGTAGAAAAATTACAGTTATGAAGCAGCAAAAATAAATTAATGTTATGGTTGGGGGAGGGGTCACTGCAACATGAGGAACTGTATTGAAGGGTCACAGCATCAAGAAGGTGGAGAACCCTGCTCTGGAGCCACTTACCGTTGTTGCTGAGAACCAAGTTCATCATGACCGGCATTGTTAAGAGAACAGCATACAAGGCTTGGATGACGCCATGGAGTCCCAGGGGCCTTAGGGAGCAGCTGGCTGCAGGGCCTGCCATGAAAACCATGACTTCTCTCCAGCCTCCAGCCTGGGCTTATGTTGGTTGGAGAGAGGCTGGCCAAGAGGAGGGAGAGGGACAATAATCTGAGGTAGAAAACAGTACCAGAACAGGCAGTTCAGAGTGTCCTCAACCCACGGCACCTCAGGTCTAATATCCTGGCTGGAGGCAGGAACTTGGAAGACTTGTCTTGTTTGTCGGTTCCCTTTCCTGATGCTCCAGTAACCGAGGGGAGGAGTGTTTTCATTTTTATTTATTTGTTTTGATGTCATTATTATCAGTGTCGTCATCATTTTTTGTTTTTTGTTGGTTTTTTTTTTTTTTTCTTTTTGAGACAGAGTTTCTCTGTGAATCCTTGGCTGTCCTAGAACTCATTTCATAGGCCAGGCTGCCCTCCAACTCAGAGATCCACCTGCCTCTGTTTCCTGAGTGCCACCATGCTCAGCAAAGGGAGCTATTTTTAGCTTGTTATTCCAGGTCACAGTCCATTGTGGCAGAGAAGTCACCGCACCAGGAACTTTAGAGAACTGGCCATATTGCAACCACAGGCAAGAGCAGTGAGTGTATGCATGCTGGCGCTCGCTCACTCTCTCTGACCCCCTCCAGGTTTGTGTTTGTGTGTCTGTATGCACTCACACACATGTGTATATGGGTGACCACAAGGGCCAACAGAGAGCACCGCATCTGCTGGAGCCAGAGTTCCCACCTGCACGACTGAGCAGCAGGTACTGTTAATCTGTGAGCCATCTCTCCAGCCTAGCTGTTTCCATTCTTGTATAGTTCCGAATCCCCTTCCTAGGGACTCGAACAGCCTAAGTGGCAGGATCTTCCTACCTCAATTAATGTAATTAAGATAACTACTCATGGAGATTCTGTTCTGATTCTAGACTGTGTCGAGCAGACAATCAAACCAGCACGCTGCTCACTTGACACTATTGGCTCAATGCATTAGGTGTTAGAGATACAACTAGGTATACAGCGACCCTGCTCTTCCTGGTAAAAATCTAATGGGGGAGGCAAGGCAGCAAGCAATGAATAGAAGGACAGAGTGTGGCAGGGACACCTGAGCAATGGTAGGGAGGGCAGGGTGTGGCAGGGACACCAGGGCAGGGGGATTTCAGCAGAGAGGTAACGTGGCCAGATGTTTTATAAAGTTCTGCCTCTGTTGCACACTGGAGAATAAAGGGGTTAAGAGCAGAAGCCAGTCTGTGCCTGGTGGCACTGGCTTGTCTTTTCAGCCACTCTGATGCTCAGGAGGATTGCAGGTTAAAGACTTGACTGAGTTACAGTGAGTTCAAAAGGAGCCTGGATGATCTCCGTGTAAATTTGTCTCAAGAAGTAAAATAAGCTGTGTGTGCTAGGGCACACCTTTAATTCTGATATCACTGTGAATCTGAGGCCAGCCTGGTCTACATGGGGACTTCCAGTCTAGCCAGGACTACATAGTGAGACACTATGACAGACAGACAGATGATGCAGACAGACAGAAGGAAAATATGAACAGGTGAGGGAAGAATATTAGCTGTGTTGCCTGCCGAGCATATACATCAAGGACCAATGTTAAATCCCTAGCACAGAGTGGAAACCAGACCAGAGCGCAACTCCTGAGTTTAGTCATAAGATGGCGACATAGGATTTTGGAAGCAAGGCAATGACATAGTTGTTACGAATGGATACAGGTAAACATTGTGGGTTATTATTATTAATAATTGTAGACAAGTTCTGGCTCTGTAGCCCTATCTGTACTGAGTAGACCAGGCGGCCCTGAAACTGACCCTCCTGCCTTAGTCTCCCTACACTGGGATGATCGGGACCACAACAATGAGTTTTACAGTAGATTCAGGATTAAAACTGATGGACAGGTTTGGTGTCAGATGGAACCAGAGCGCGGGATGCAAGAAGTGGGCAGATTTGCACAAAGAAGTGACCAGGTGTCACAGCACCTTTCTCTGTGCGCAGCCCAGCTTGGCTGCGGGTCAGTGCATCTAGTCTCCACGCCCACAGATTCAGTGCTCCGAGTCCCCGCTCCATGGCTGACAGCGCAACCTGAGGAGGATGCATGGTTGCCCCCACCTTGTGCAACCGCAGCTGGTAGGTGACTGGCAGGCATGGACACCGTGGAGCCAGCACACCAGTGAGCGCTCAGCAGTTGATGCTGTGTCCATAGAAGGTGGCGCTGCAAGCGCATCTTACTCTGGGCCCCCGGGACCCAGGGCTGGGCCGCTTGCTTGTTCCTTTTCTTTTCCCTAGGTAGGCTGCTGGCTTGAGACTTTGCTTTTGTTTTTTCTTTAAGCTTCATAGTGCTACAGGAGACACCTCCTGCTTTAGTGCATAACCCCTTCCCCCCCCCCATACTGTAAGAACTTTCCACAAACCATCACATCTCAGGGGGAAACCAACGGAGGATAAAACGAAGCCCTGAAAGATGGATGGGGAAGTGGGGACACGTGGGAAGTGGAGGGGATAGGGGTTTATGCTTCTGAAAACCAAAATGAAACTTAAAACGTTGTTGAGGGGCTGGGGGAGTATCCGGCACCCACTGATACAAGATACAAATGTCTGTTGAATGCATGAACACATAGTGACAGAGGTCAGGAGGTCAGGAGTCCTTCTCCAACAGTGCACAGGGCACACTCTGAGGATGCAAAGGGAGAAAAGGAGTCACTGGAGGTCAGAGCCTTGAGACACACCAAGGATGGCCACAGCCCTGGAAATGTTTCAGGGGATGACGGGGCTTTCGTTGGTAGATGTCTAGAGTCCTTGTTTCTTTTACAGTAATTTTTAAAAGTTTACACACATGGATATGTCTGTACACAATGTGCACAGAGCCTGTAAAAGCCAGAAGGTGGTGTGAAGTTATGAGTCACCATGTGGGTGCTGAGAATCCAACTCTGGGTGATCTGGAGGCACCAAGAGTCATCTCCTGGCCACCCCACCCCCTTGTTTCTTTTCTGTCAGCTGTTGGAGATGGCTAGCAGGGACCCAGGGCCCAGACCGATCGTTTCTATGACAACAGCTTCCCTGCAGATTTTCCTAAGGTAAAGAGGGCTTTGCAATGGTCATCACGGTGACAGTAGCCGATGACCACATCCATGCTGAGTGCCTGGCCTTGGGACAAGGGATATCAGAAGGTGAACAGCCAGGAGATGAAATAGGCAGGGTCAGAGGGCAGAATGTGCAACATTACAGATAAGGAGAGATACATACACAAGGGGCAGGCCTTGGCGACAGCTTTGGAGAGGCAGCTTCTGCAAGGAAAGTCACTCAGAGAAACAGAGCCTTTAGCTGAATGTTAATAAGTTCATAAGGAGGTAGGGATGGATGGATGGATGGATGGATGGATGGATGGATGGATAGTAGGACGAGTGGAGACTCAGCTTTCTGAAATAGTTGGGCCTCCACCTCAAGGGTGTTTCATTCCAGGCCTCTTGCTTTGTTTTGACAGTTTTGGAGGAAATATTTTCTCTTCGTGGGGGGTTGGAGTAAATCTTCAACCTATCCTGGGAACAGCACAGGCCTAGACCCTGGCCAGTGACAGTAAGGTGTGTTCTTGTCCAGGGTTAGGGACCACCATGTATGTATGTATGTGTGTATGTATGATGTATGTATGTATGTATGTATGTATGTATGTAATCTCCTTCCAGAGATGACCTCCCCTCCATTGGTCTGGTTTTCCAGGTGCCTGGGTATCAGGGAGGCCCCACTTGGTGTCTAGAGCAGCAGGGCCCAGAGCCCTAGTAGCTGGAGTAGGGGATGTCAGCTGACTGTGCCTCAGCTTACTGAGCCTTAGGATACAGGGTGAGAAACAGGCAGCCAGCCAGTCCCCACCCTGAGGTTACACACAAGGAAAGTGCTCTGTAGTAGACGACAGCCCTGGTGAGGAAGTCCACAAGCCACACGGTAAGCAACTACTTCCCACATCCACTTAAGATACCTAAGGGTAGCGGGTGGTGGTGGCGCATGCCTTTAATCCCAGCACTTGGGAGGCAGAGGCAGGCGGGTTTCTGAGTTCGAGGCCAGCCTGGTCTACAGAGTGAGTTCCGGGACAGCCAGGGCTACACAGAGAAACCCTGTCTCAAAAAAATAAACAAAAAGATACCTAAGGGCTCCTCCTCATCTGAACCATATGTCCTAGAAGGTGGCTGGCAGGATGACATTCCCTGATGGCTGTCCAGGAGGGGGAGCTAAGACTCGAGGGTCCCTTGACTGAACAGACTTAGTTCCAGGAACTTAGCCTGGACGGCAGGATAAGGGTCATGAGCACACTTGCTTTGGCTTTTTAGCTCTGTCTGACCAGGAACTTGCTATGTAGACCAGACAGGCCTTGAAGTCAGACTCGCCTCTGCCTGAGTGGATGCCACCATGCTCTGCCCAGTGTAGGTTCTTGCTACACACATCCCACCCTGACTGCCTCCTGGGTGGAGCAGAGAGGGCACCAATACCAGCTGTTTGCCAAAGGCAGAACATTCAGAAACTATGGCAGTCTCCCCTCTTCTAACCCCAAACCTTAGTCATATCACCTGTCAATCTCAGCCCGCCTCCTGTAAGATTCAGCACACGGTCACTGAGCTGCTGAGCTGACAGACACACAGCCTCTGCCCCGTGATTAGAGGGTCACACGTGGGGTCAGAGGCCACACAGAAACCAGAGGCTGTAACCTGCACCAAGCACTGACGTCTTTGTTCAGCACCTTGTTAAGAACAGTGGAACTGGAGTAATCACCTGACAAGAACTTTCAAGGGAAGGAGGCCAGCCTGTCATTCCATCCCACAGGTCCAAAGATCAGAGTACGTGTTGTGAGGATCCGATTTCTTCAGGCTCGGCGCAGGGAGGACAGGAGTGCTTGGTGTCTAGCCCTCAGTCCCCACGGGCCCTGTTTGCTGACTTGCAAACAGGGTATATGGACAGACTTCATGTCAGGGCGAGAATAGGCATGGGGTTGGTTTGCTGCAGGGGTCACTCCTGTTCCTAGTGGAGATAAGGAGAGCTGAGCAAGGACAATGGGGGTGGGAGGGAAGTACTTTCAGGAGAGAAGCTGAGGAGGCAAAACTGTACATCACAAAGTACAGTTATAAAGGAGGGGTGTTCTGACTCATCCTCCGGGCAGCCGCAGGCAGAGTCACGGGAGCTCTGTGTGAACACTGGGCGCAGCACAGCAAGGGTCTGGATTGCATGGTGGGCTCAGTGCATGATGGCTGAGGCAGAGAAGTAAAGCTGTTCTGAGAGCCCAAGCCTCACTCTCCAGGGCGGCTGCTGATCTCCCTGCCTGAGCCACTTGCTGTCGGGACATCTGGAAAATCTCTCCATCGGCCAGATTGTAGAAAAAATACCTTTTTATTAATTATTAGGAATAAATCATTCATTTAATGCAGGCATGTACAGGGAGAGCTCAATGCGTCCATGTAGATGAGGGAGCCGTGCAGGAGGTCAGTGGCCAGAGGGGACGCCCCACTGCCCAGCCGATAAACAGCAACATCAAAAGAGTCACAAAAGTATCCCCTCGTGTCTCCTTCCAGAAGAGTCTAGATATGGTCCCTAGAGGTGCCAGGGCATCTGGAAGTGCTGGGCTGGGAGTGGGGTGCAGTGTGTGGCCTCAAAGTTGTGTAGATGCTTCCGGGCCTGAGGAGAAAGGCAGGGCAGGTAAGTGCAGGGCAGCTTCCCCCTGGAACCCACCCAGCGCTCTAGGATCCTGCATGAGCTCTGTAAGCCTCTCCCTGCAGGGCTTCCCCTCACAGACTCCTGAGCTCACCAGGAACAGCGCCAGCTGCCTCCGTCCCTCTGCACTCATGTCTTCCCCTGCAGAGAGAGAAAAGGCCCTCAGCTCTGTCTGGGACGTCCTTCCCTCCTCTGCCCTCCACGCTCCTTACCCACGTCCTTACCCACGCTCCAGGGGAAGTCAGGCCCATGCTCTGCCTGGTAGGAGCGAAGCACAGACACGCACCAGTCCTCCTCCACCTCCCAGCGACTGTAAATGGAGGCTGGGGGACAAAGAGGAGTCCATCGCACAGCACGCTCTCCTTGCCAGGCCCCGCCCACCAGCCTCTGGACACCTCACCTTCCTCTAGCTGGGAGGATGCCTCCAGCCACTGCCTTACAGCTCTGAGCCCCTCCTCCACCATCACTCTCGGGTACCTTGGGAGGAGCACAAGGCAGGACAGAGTGGAACCAGTTCCCACCTCAGCCCCCACCTCATCCGTCCGTCCGTCCATCCCCTCATGGTGTGAGCACTGAGGTGTCTTCCCAGAGCTCACCGGAACTGCAGGAGCTTCAGCAGGAGGTCATTGCCTCTGTTGGACATGATGTCCTCAGGAACCCTGGGGGATAAGAGTTGACCTAGGTTGGGGGAAGCTGGGTCCGTCCATGGTGGACAAAGGTGGGAGAGAAGGCAGAGCCCGGCACTCACGTGGTGGTGATGATCTCATCCTTGGTTCTCCGGACCAGAAGCACAGGGCCCTGGAACCTTCAGAACAGAGCGGCAGGGAGGGAGAGCTCAGAGAGCCAGGCCACAGCTGAGCAGGACTAACAGATTTAAGAAGGGCACAGGCTCAGTCCGGCCCTGGTAGCCAGGCCTAACCGTTCACTGACAGATCACCAGTGAGTAAATTCAGGGTCTCATAGGCCCAGGAAGGGAGGGGCTGGCTGGGGTCGTGGCAGGGTCGCCTGCTGACCCTTCCCTTTGGCACACCTGAGACCCCTCACCTGCACAGCTCACCTGCACAGCTGCTCCGAGTTGTTGAGGTTGAGATGCTGTCTCACAGTCCTGGTGACCAGGCCTCCTAGAGTGGGCACCACCCAGAGTGGGCACACAGGTGAAGGCCCCGCCACCCACCAGGCAGGGAGCCTGCCCCTCCACCCACATAATGACCGCACTCATCAGAGGCCAGTGCTGCCACCCTCCCAGGGAAGGCCCGGCCTGGGGGAGCTGCACTCACGCCAGCTGTCCGGCATGACCTTCAAGGCCAAGGGCACCAAGTCATCGAAGGAGGCATCCAGGATAACAGCACTGATGTCGGGGTAGGACATGGCTGCCCACGTAGCTAGTAGCAGAACAAGAAATAGGACTGGGCCCTTCATGTAGGACTTACCCACTTCCAACCTCTCTCTCTAAAAGCCTCCACCCCCTCCTTGGGAGCCACCCGTGCCTGTGCTCCTATCTACTGGGCAGGGACGAGCAGAGGAGGCAGGTACCAGTGAAGCCTCCAATGGACCAGGCGTAGATGACAATGTCCTGGGGCTGGAAGCCCAGGCGGTGGATGGCAAACTGAACCACCACATCCATGGCATTGGCCTCGTTCTGTGGGAATGGTACCCCCTGCAGGGAGATGGGCAGAAGCAGGAGGGGTCAGCCAGAAGACAGCTCACCTAGTGTGGACCCTTCTTGCAGCCACCCTGTAACACACAGAGATCATGTGACCCATCGTGTCCCTGACTGGCATGGGAGGAGGGGCTGCAGCTCCCCAGCACCCAGGTCACAGGCATGTGGAAGGCCCTTCTTCCCATGGCTGAGCAGAGTAAGCCGCACAGGATTCTGGGAAAGGACAGGTCTTCAGAGAGGGTCTCACCGTGCTTCCAGCAAAGCCTGGATGATTCCAGCCCAGGACAGAATATCCAGCTGTGACACAGGGAGGAGGGAGAGGGGTCATGAGACTGCAGTGGGGCAGGAGAACACGTTTGCTTAAGCCCAGGCAAGGAGTGCATGGTTAACAGGGCGGGCGTGGACATTCCCTCTGAAGTGAGAGACTTGGACCTCACCCTGATGCACTGGAAGTCAGGCCTGGGGAGGTCAGCATGGGAGGAGACGCATTCAAGTCCAAAGTACAGAAATAAGAGGTGTGAGCCATGTGCTTACCTTCTAGGGGCGTGGAGACACAGCCCACCTCATAGAATCCCGCATTCCCCTCACAGCAGATCACCTGGGAGCAAACAGAAGTGGGAGGGTGCTGGGGTGGGGCAGTCTGTACAACAAGGGGCAAAGGGACTGCAGGTGCTATGTGACAGGGCCTCAGGAGACCACAGAGCCTGAGCCCAAGCCACCAGCACAGTGACCAGTCTCCCTGAGATGCCACCAGAAGACTCTAATAGAATGGGATGCAGGGGCTTGGGGACAGCTGGGGTGGAACCCAGAGCCCACATTCACTGGCCTGTGACTCTCTTAGGTGTGCAGACACTTTTCTCCTCACTGCCCTCTACAGTGGTCAAGCCAAAGCTCAGGGACGGTGGCAGGTGGCAAAGCCAGTGGCAACATCCAGCCCCCTGGCCGCCTGTGCAGTACTTCCCCAGGCCAGCGCCACCTTAAGAGCCACACAGCTCTTAAGTGGGCCACACAGCTCAGGCTGCAGCGCTGCTGCTCACTAGCTGTGAGAGCACAGACTCTGCAGATAGCCCCAATTGTAGAAGGCACAAAGAGGCCCACAGGCTGATCTTGCATGTGTCAATGTTATCTCTGCTCTCCTGAGGAGGCAGGGTCTCACCAGGCCGCTCAGGGTGGGCTGGGACTCAGTCTCTCTGCCTCCTGCATCACCATCCCATCTGCTGTCTGCTGCTGTAGAGCAGGGCCCTGTGTACCTGTCTCACTCTGTCAGATCACCTTAATCAGCAGAGCCTTCTGCCTCTGCCTGCTCTGCCTGCTCAGCCAGGGATGACAGTACACACCAAGCCTGGCTTTGTGTGCGTGTCCTGAGAACTAGGCAGGCTCTCTACACCCAACTCAAGTAACCAATCCTGTCCCCCACTTTGGTGCTGGTGACTAACCTCCCGCTGGGTGGCATACGCTGCAGTGACATCCCCAATCTGCTATGATGTTCTCATCTTTAAACTTTTACTACTTTTTTGAGACAAAGGCTGTGTGCATGAATGCACTACAGTGTGTGTGTGTGCACGCACACGCATGTATACATGATCTACAGCACGTGTGGCGTTGAGAAGAAAACCTCCACTGTCACCCATCGCCTCCGACTTTGAGGAAGGATCTCTGTGGTGCGTGGCTGGCAGACAGTGCCCACGGATTCTCCTGCCTCCCTCCCACAGGAGTGCTGGGACTATAGCTGGTCACCATGCCAGGCTTTACATAGGTTCTCAAGATCAGAACTCAGGTCCTCTCACTTGCATGGCCAATACTGCACCCACTGAACCATCTACCTGGCCCTGGCCCTGAACTTCTGATCCTCTTCTCTCCACTCCTGGGTGCTGGGATTACACAATCCAGTTCTCAGTGTCTATGGGGCTGGGGCTGAAGCGCAGGGCTTTATACACACTGAAAGCAAGTCCTCCATCCCACCACCTGAGCTCCATCCCACCACCCACTCCCCTCACAGAGCTTTCCTGTCATCAGGTCCTTGGGTGGAGCTGGACGATGGATGACATTATTTTTAACTGTGGCTACACAGGAAAGGTTCTGTAGTGCTGCGGCCCCAGAGTCTCTACTGCCCCCTCTCACCAGCTTCTGCCCCTGGGGCTCAGCTGTCCCCCGCCGGTCCACAAACATGGTGTCGATCTCATTACCATCACAGGCGAGCAGTTTTGCACGGCGCCCATTACACTAGAGCAAGAGAGATGCAAAGACCTGGTCACGAGGGGCAGGGAGCCACATCTCTCAGAGGATGGGGCCAGCAGCAGGTGGGGGCCTCACCTCTTCCACCAGTCGGGCCTGGCCCTGTAGCAGCACAGGCATGAGGGCCTTCTGGAGCAGGTACACGGAGCCTGGGTACAGCATCCGGCGCCCCAAGGTGTGTGCCACCAGATAGCTGTGGGGAACATGGGTTAGTGAACCCCAACCCCAGCAGGGCCCAGGCATTCAGACTCTCTCAGTGCTCAGTGAGCAAGGTGAGCCTGGCATCTTCCAGGCTTCTCCATAACTATCACTATGAGATGTCCACTTTAGGAAGGGCTCTCAGCTGAGTGGCAGAGGGCTTGCCTAGCATGTGTAAGTCCCGGGTTTGAGCCCTGGCACTATAAACCAAACCAAACCCATTTTCTATTGTCCAGTACAATTACACAGATCCTCCTAGACTTACAAAGGGTCATGTCCTGAAGAAAGCCATCATAAGGTGGAAATGACAGGCTGCAAATGCACTTGACCCCATAACCTACAGGGACAAGCCCTCTTACGGTGGGTGCCGTGGCTCACAACCCCTGCCTGGCACCATGGAGCATGCTGTCCACCACTAGGCCAGGGAAAGAATCCAAAACTCAAACCATAGCAAATTGGGGACTGCCCGGATGTAACTCTGCGAGTTTTATGAGATAATTTCTAGGTACAGCCCGGATGTAACTCTTCGAGTTTTATGAGATAGTTTCTAGGTACAGTGAATAATGCAGCTGTTAAATGCCATCCTGTTAGTGCATAAACACAACGTACTAAAAGTTCTCAAGCGTCAACAAGACGACTTGCTGGGTAAAGGCATTTGCCTCCAGGCTGGGAACCTCAGCTCATTCAGTCCTCAGGTTCACACTTAGGGGAGGCCCAAGTGTGCCATGGCACATGAGTGCCCCACACATACGGGTATAATGTATGTAAGAGTCTAAGTCCTCAAACAGGACTGGTGGTGACTGCTTAGTGGCAGAGCATCTGCCTAGTGTGCACAGAACCCGGGTCCTGTCCCCAGCACCACTAAAACCAAAAAAGTGAGAGTTTATAACCCACTAAAGTGATTTCCAGACTAACAGAGCCAGGCATGAGAGTGCACACCTGTACTCTTAGCTCATCAAGGATCAGGAGCTCAGGGCCAGCCTTAGCTACACTGTGCATTTAAGAGTAGCCTGGGCTGCATGAGGACATATCTCAAAAAATAAAACTTAGCAATAGGCTGAGCTCTGTTGGGGTTGGTCTTGTGTGCTGTGTACTCTGTGCTGAGTCCTGTGTCCCAACATCAGGCTGCGGTGTAGACATGGACACTGCACTGTGCTATGAGACAATCTCCTCAATTTCTGGATAATAAAAGGCTGGCGCCTGTGACTGGGCGGAGAGAGGAAGATGGGGCTTGAGACTGAGTAGGGGCCACAGGTAGGGACCATGAGAAGGACAGAGGAGGAGAGAGGAGATCGCCATAAGGCAGGTTGGACTATGAGCACATGGCCAAGAGAGAAGCTGATGCTGAGGACACACACGGAACAGAACAAGCCAGGCAAGACTTACTTGGCAAATAATGGGGCATTTATGTGGTCGTTAATAGTCTACCTGGGTTATAATAGCTCAGAACCTGCCCAGTTAAGGCTTACAACTTGTTAATAAAAATACCAGGTTTCCGTGTCTTCTGTATTGGGACCAATATAGCAAAGAGTGGGGTAAAAACAAAAACCCGCCCAAAAAAATACTTCTATGAAGATCTGTAGCCTAAAGATATCACGCTGGGTCACTCTTGTCAGGGCAGAGACCTGGCTGTTACGTTTATGGTGACAGTGCCTACCACATAAGAGCTGTCCAAGGAGCTCCACAGATATTTACTGAGTGTGTGAGCTCAGACAGAAAGGTTGGACGGGGCAGGCGCTGCTACGGACAACCGCTTAGCCACTAGGCTGTGGCTAAGCGCCCTGCCAGCATGCCCTCAGAAACCTTGTCTGCTTTCCCTCTGAACCGATCCAGGACATCAACAGCCAAAGATAAGTTAAGCCCCCTCCTTGGTGCTTTAGAACCTGCTGCTTGGTCCCAGCACCTGCTGCGATGTACAGGTGAGTATTTAGCAGGGGCCGGTCTGACACCATCAGCACCCACGACTGAGTTTGCTGGCAGGCAGGTAAAAAATGGTAGCTATGGTGGTTTGACTAGGACAGACCCCACAGGGAATGGCACTGTTAGAAAGTATGGCCTTGCTGAAGGAGTGACATCACTGTGGGGGCAGGGGGGACTTTAGGTCTGATATGCTCAATCCACACGCAGTGTGGCTCACATTCGCCGTCTGCTGCCTGTGGATTGAGATGTAGAACTCTCAGCTCCTCTAGCTCCATGCCTGCCTGCACGCTACCGTGCTTCCTGCCGCAAACCTCTAACTGTAAGCCAGCCCCATTCACTGTTGTCCTTTGTAGGAGCTGCTCTTGTAGTCATGGCGTCTCTTCACAGCAACAAAACCCTAAGACACAGCCATTCCCAGTGGTACCAGTTCACCATCTCAACAATCCCAGTGAGGCAGACTAATCAGATGGAGAAACTGAGGCACAGCGGGGACTGAAATGGGATGTCAAGGAGCAGAGGGATCAGGACAATTCCACGCAGCCATGAGCACAGAACGAGAAGCTGCGCAGACAGCCAGGGCCTTCTCTACACTGCAGCACCTCTGCTCCCTTCAGAGGCTGAGAGGTTTGCAGCAGCAGCAGCCCACAGGCATTCTGGTTCTCCAAGTACTCGCCTGAGGCCTGGGTCTCACAGAGCCTTTCCCCACAGGAGACACACAGAGCAAACAGCACTAGATCTCACAAGTGACAGCTACTCTGCATTCAAGTTCACAAGACAGGGGCCTTGGTCTGTGTCCCCTCACCCTAGCTGACCTCCCACACCCCAGCTTCCTACCTGGTGATCTGACAGGGCAGCTTCTTGACCCTGTTGAGAAACGTGTCTGCTGTTCCCCGGTGTAGAGGCTCTGGACGAAGCAGGGCCACACCCCTTCGGGAAGGGCCACCTCGGGACCCCTTCCTGAGGGGAAGAATAACAGAGTCAGGAACAGTAGGCCGGGACTGAGAGGGGTAAGACGATGCCAAGAAGGGGCAAGAACTAAGTAGCTGGAACCTCACCGGCTGCTGGGCTCCTCCCAGTGGAAGTCAACTGGCCAGCTCCTGAAGTCAAAGTTATAGTTGGCCAGCTGCCTCTGTGGAGAGAGGACAAAGGAACAGAGGACTGAGAGTGGAGGGGAGGCCCAGCCATCTACCCTCAACACTTCACTCTGCAGGATGCCCCCACATCACAGGGAGACCACGTGGAGGTCAGCGCCCTCTTACCTCTAATGGAAAGGTCTACTATGAGCACGGTATTGGGACACGGCAGCTATTCTCACCACTAGCACATCTACCCATCTCTGGAACTCTTTTTTTTTTGGTTGTTTTTGTTTTTTTTTGTTTTGTTTTGTTTTTTGTTTTTTGTTTTTTTCGAGACAGGGTTTCTCTGTGTAGCCCTGGCTGTCCTGAAACTCACTCAGTAGACCAGGCTGGCCTCAAACTCAGAAATCCGCCTGCCTCTGCCTCCCAAGTGCTGTGATTAAAGGCATGCGCCACCACCGCCCGGCCATCTCTGGAACTCTTAACCCTACCTTCCTAAAAATCTAAAGATGGGGTAGGGTCTTTGAACAGCATGCACAATGTCCTGGCTTAATTCCCAATGCCACCAAGAAACTGTTAAAAAGTCAGACCTAGCAGCATATGCCTATCAACCCCACCATTCAGAAGTGGAGGCAGGACTGCAAGTTGGGGCCAGCCTGGGATACACCGTGAAATTAAGGCTAGCCAAGGATGTGGAGTGAGATTCTACTTCTAGGACAGATCATGATTCTGTGACCTCACCCTGGAGGCAAGAGAATCACCGGAAATACCAGGTAAGCCTGGGCTACACAGAAAGGCCTTGTCTTAGAAAACAAAACACTCCCAAAACTCCCAAAACACAGAAGTATCTAAGGCTGATCCACTTCAAGGGCGGTGCTTCTGTGTAAGTATGGGGAGGGATGCTGGCTGGGTATATGATCCTTCCCCCCTGGTCTACAGAGAGAGTCCCAGGACAGACAGGACCATACAGAGAAACCATGTCTTGGGAAAAAAAATAGTGAGAAAGAAAGAGAGAAAGAAAGAAAGAGAGAGATAATTTCCCCCAGCAGACCAAACTGATAGTCCCATGACTGAGAGGCAGGCGTTCATGCCCACAGTAGGTTCTTTTCCTCTCTTATAGCCACGTGCACATAGCCACCTCCCTTCCCCTCTTCACGACATCCAGAGCCAGGGCTACCCTGTAAACCATCTGTGTCCATGTCTCCATATTGCACTGGGCCACATACTGCAGGCAGTAGGGCTGCATCTTCATAATTCACTGTCCTCCCCCACACCCAGAGCTCCAAGGTCTCTATTTTGAGGATTATTTTTTATATTTTTGTCACAGAAATGCTTTTGACATTTTCAAAAATAACTTGCCTAAGAATGAGCAACAGAAAAAAAAAAAACCTAGATATGTAAATGACAAAACGAAATGAAATGGAAAGGCACACTTCAGCCGGGCTCACCTTGAGCCTGTGCACAGCTCTGCCCTCAGTCACTTCCTCACTCTGAGGCAGGTCACCTGGCCTCCCTTTTGCTTTTTCCACAAGTATAAAAGCAGGGGTCACTATGCTGCCTCACATGGTGGCAAGAAAGCTGGAAAGGTGTGCAATCCACACAGTGCCCCGCACCCCACAGAGTGTAATGACAAAGCCCTGTAAGTCGTTGGCCGTGCAGCCATGGTGACCAAGGCTGTTTGATCCCCACACCAGGAAGGAGCTTTATGAGGCCTCACAGTCCCATCTCAAAGACAATCACTCTCTAGTAACAGCAGGTCTGGCCCAGCTTACAGGCCACTGTGCCCTGCTGGCACTGTCTGCTGCTGGGCACAGGAGGGGATGCACCTGCCCATCTTTTCCATCCCCAAACAAAGCCAGCATGGTGTAGGAGGCGAGCAAAAAAGCAAGGACAAAAGCTTGTCTTCTCAAGACTGCAGATGCTTCTGTGTTTGTATAATTTTTGAGGATGGCAATGGAGAAGGAGAGGAATGTTCTAGCAAAGTATCCATTAGAAACAGGAAGGACAGTTCATTTGCAGTGTGCAGCAGAGACAGACACACAGACCCTGGTGCCTGGAGTCCTGGGCAGCAGGGCTCACACCGGTGCCTCCCTAGAGCCTCTCACCTTGTTTTCTGCAGACTGGTTCCTATGTGTGGCTTCCAAGATGGTGATGAACTGTCGGTACTGGGGGTTGGTCCAGCGGCCAATGCCTAGAGAGAGCAAACTATCAGGTAAAGTGGGAAGCCAGATGCCTAGGACTTAAGAGGAGAGGAGGCTTTGTAAGGAGGAAGAAGAGTCAGGGCCTCCTATGTGGGAAGCTGAGCCTCTCTTCCCTACATAGCAGCAGGCTGCTTCATCGGCTTGAGTCTCAGGTTTATTGTTTTAATTAGCATTATTGTCAACAGTGTGTGTGTGTGGGGGGGCATACAAGTGCCACAGCAGGAATGAAGACATCGGAGGACAACTTCAAGAGTCAGCTCTCTCTATTCCCATTGTGGGATCAAACTCAAGTCACTAGTTTGTGCAACAAGCACGTTCACCTGCTTGGCTACTTCACCAGCCCTTTCAGTTGTTTGCTTGGTTTGGTTGTGCTGCTGCTGCTGCTGCTGCTGCTGCTGCTGCTTCTGTCTGAAACTTGGTCTCGCTATATAACTCTAGCTGGCCTGGAGCTCATTATGTCATAAAGTCTGGCCCAAGAGTCACCTGCTTTAACCTCCCAAGTCCCTTCGAGATTCCAGGCATGCACCACCATACCACACCCGACACTGCTTCAGTTATTTCTTTTGTCTTTGAAACATGGTTTTCCTCCATGCCCCCAGGCTGGCCTGCAACTCATTATACAGGCCAGGATGGCCCAGAACTCTCAGCAATTCTCCGGCTTCAACCTCCCAAGGGCTGAGTGGCCTGGCAGTTTCTTTCTCTGTGCATGGGCACTTCTCTTATCTGGCAGATCGTTTTCCCCCAGGTTAAAACAATCTGCAACTTTACTACTCCCCTGCGAACAGTGGGCTTCCTTCCTGTCTGATTCAGGCATTCCCAAGCTGGCTTTCCGCATGCGCCTAACCCCTGCCCCTGGTGCCGACCCCGGCATCAGGACTGATGCCTCTCTTCTCTTCACTCATCTCACAAACCAGCAAACATGAGATGAGGGTAAGGAGAACAGCCAGGATCTCCAGAGCATCAACACAATACTGAGAGAAGAAAGGATCGAACTTGGAGTGTTTCACACAGTGCTCACATCTACGTCAGCATATAAATGCAGCAGGATGTGGCAGGACCTATAGTCCTGCTGTCCACAGACAACAAACAGTTAAAAATACAAGTAAGGAGCTGTAGAGATGACTCTTGCGGAAGGCACAGGTTCAGTTCCTAGTGTCTACACCAGCTGACTCACAAATGCCGACAACTCAGCTTCCAGGCTATATGATGTCCACCGACCTCTGAGGCAATCTGCACACGTGATACACATAAGCAAATTCAGAGACAATCCCCCACACACACCTCCACACACATTAATAAAAACAAAACAAAACTGGCCATCTCCTGTAAGCAGCCAAGACTGCCAATGGAGAGACTGGCAGACTAATCAGCCACAAAACCTTTGACCTACAATCTGTCCCACCTACAAGATGTGCAGGCCTCAAGAGGGCGCAGAAACTGAGGGAAAGGCAACCAATGACTGGTCCAACTCGAGACCCAAACCATGAGAGGGAACCTACCCCTGACACTGTTAATGATATTCTGCTGTACTTGCAGACAGGAGCCTAGTATAAGTGTCGTCAGAGAGGCTTCACCTAGTAACTGATGCACACAGATGCAGAGACCCACAGCCAGACATCATGGAGCTTGAGAATCCTGCTGAAGGGGGAGGAAGGACTGACAGAAGCAGAAGCGTCAAGGACAGCACAAGAAAACCTACAGAAACAACTACCCTGGGCCTAAAGAGACTGAACTGCCAACCTCAGAGCACGCACGGCACGGACCTAGGCCTCTGTACATCACGTTACAGTTATGCTGCTGGGTCTTCATGTGAGACTCCTAAACTGGGAGCAGGGGCTCTCTGACTACACGGCCCACCTCTAGATCCCTCTCCCCTAACTGGGCTGCCTCCTCTAGCCTCAATGGGAGAAGGTGCCTAGTCTTACTGCAACTTGATATGCCCATGGGAGGCCTTTCCTTTTCTGAAGAGAAAAGGGGGAGGAGTAGATGGGGAGGGGGAGGGAGAGGGGGAGAGGTAGGGAGAGTGTGGTCTGGAGGGATCGTCCCCTCCTCGACCGCCAGTAGCTTTTGAGAGAACCACACCCCTGCCTTCTGGGTCTCACCACACACACACACACACACACACACACACATGCATCTGTTCTGACCTTCACTTACACACTTACTCACTGACTGACACACAGTCCCTCTACGTAGCCTAGGTTGGCCCGGAACTTCCTACCTCACTCTTACCCACAATGCTGGGATACAGGACACATGCTCTCGTTTCCTCTGAACCTTCTGAGTGAGTACTGAACATCTTCCACCCAACGGTGCACCTGGGATCTGCAGTGCCCACGCGTGGTTACACTATGGGATATCTTTGTGCATGTTACAGTCTGCAGCCACTGCTGCTGTCTCCAGCTGAGATTAAAGCGGTGTGTGCTGGACTCTTCTTGTTCATGTACTTTGTTTATGGACACGTGCAATGGAGGATGTGAGGCACCTGAGGAAGCGCTCACACCTTAGACTGTTCAGTTATTTCCTACAGGGCCCCACACCAGACTCTGTCTGCAAAAAGTACCTAACGTTTATCCAGTCACAGATGCAAACTAGGCCCCTCTCTACCTACCTCGGAGGCAGGCCACCCCTGCCAGTAGCAGCAGCAATGTCCCAGCATAGTGAGAAAACGGCACCACTTTGGACAAACTCAGGTAACCTGGGAGGGAAGAGGGGCCGTTACGAGAAAGTGGTTCTCCCCAGCTTGCCCACAACCTCCACCACACCCTCTTTGGTTAGCCATTCTATCAGACCGGCCGTTCTCAACCTGTGTGTTGGGAACCCTTCAGCAAACTTCTATCTCCAGAAAATCTTTACATTGTGATTCGTAACAGTATCAAAACCACCTATCAAGTAGCAACGAAATAATGTTATGGTTGGGTCACCATGACATGAATAACAGCGGTGGGAAGGTTGAGAACCACTGGAGGGAGAAGACTCCTGGTAGAAGAGAGAAGTCAAACACGCCATTCTCAGGACCACCCCCCTTTCTCTTCGGGAAGTGGATTCACTGGCCATTCTGTCCCCCACCTTTGAAAGCACACTGACCTTTCCTGTACAAGTAGAAGAAGGCGAACGGGGACGAGTAATAGGAGACAGACCAGAAGACTGAAGCCTGCAGAGAGAGACGGGCAACCAATACGCCTGTGCACACACACGGTTTTGCCCTTTCCAGGCCTGGGCTCTGACATCATGCACACAGTAGGGACACAAACATTTGTTGCCATGTAGTGTGTCTGAGTACAACAATGGAGGCTGACACAATGTCGTCGTTGAAAACACCAGCCTGTCTACTCAAGCTAATCAAGCCTTCACAGTTGGCTCCGCTCAAGAGAGTCTCAGGCTTTGTCCCCAAGAGATGTGAAAACATCACCATAGGAACTCTGCCAGGGAGAACAGCTGTCTTTGCAGCCAGAGGGGTTAGTTGCCAGGGAGGACAGGTCACTGGGGACTGCAGGACTCAAAGAGACCTGCAGATGGTCCCAAGGGTAAATGTGGTAGCCTCAGGGCTCAAACTGCTCTGGAAAAAGCTTATGGTCCGTAAGGGAGAATGCCAACTGTATGCACTTGGGATATGCTGATCCTCTGTGCAAGTTCTGCCGTACAGAGCCCAGAGCGCCCCCCACCTCCTGGGATGCTGCCTTCTCCAGGGCTGGAGAGGAATAAGCTGGAGGCAGCCGCTGGGTTTGACTGGCAGATGCTGGAGATGACTTACCAGTGCCAGGATGCTGTCGGCATGTTTCTCCAGGGCCCTAGGCTGATAATACGTATCCTGCCAAAACAGATGGCCAGTTAAGGACCCTGGCAGTTGACAGGCCCTTCCTCCCTTCCAGAAACCCTGACGTGTGCCACCTGGTTCTAGCCTCTTTGGCTATTTCTCTCAGGATACACTCCCCTCGCCTGACATTTCACCCCACCTTGAAAACAATCCAAGGGTGCTAGGCTTAGAAGCAAAAGTGAAATCACCATTTGAAAAACTGGTCCTTCCCCCCTCCCCCCCAAAAAAAACCCGGATATAGTTATGATTGTGTGAATATGGGGAGAGGAGTAAGCGAAAATGAGAGACTCCATGACAATGGGAAGGAATAGCATTTGACGTAAGTCGATGTGGGAAGAAATGTGGCTAAGTATGGGCAGTTTGGGAAAGCGTCTAAACATAATTTGCAACCAATACAAATAAGAATCTGGAGGGCAAACTACCACCCTGAATGTAAGATCTTGGTTTTCAGGCAAGGTTCGGGGGGGACAGGGAGCACAAGTGGGTACTCGACATGTTGAAGTCATTTTTGAAACTGAAAAGTCAGGTTAAAGAGAAAGTCAACAGAGCACGGGGGAGAAATTGGGAGTAGGTGGGCAAAAGCCATCAGTGAGCGCGGGGGACCAGCCATGTGGGGGACGCGGAGGGGAAAAATAAGCAAGTGTGGTGGTGGGCGTGAGGAAGACTTCCTCCAAAGCCGTAAAGAGAGGCGGCGGCCGGGCCCTGCGTGACTGGGAGGGAGCCGGGAGGCGCCCACAGGCGGACTGCGCGACCGCCGCTTGACAAGCGGGCTCCCCCGTTTCCCACAGTGGGCGCGCCTGGCGAGCGCAGCCCAGCGCGGTTTGGACCGTACCATGCGCTCCGCCAGGGGGGACTCGACTCACCCAGGAGCTGGACGAGGCGGCGGGGACGGCAGTGGGAGTCTCGGGGACGCTGGACGCGGCCCGGTCCGTGTCCCTCTCCCGGTAGATCTTGTAGAGCCGGGGGCCGAGGACGCAGCTGAGCAGCTTCGCCATAGCCCCGGCTCGGGCCGCTGTCCCTCGGCCTCAGGTCCCCGCCGGCCCCGCCCGTAGCCTCCTGGGCGCTGCGTGCGTGCGTGACGTCAGCACGTACCGGCTCTGCCCCGTGGCAGGGTCCGGCCTGATTTTCTCTCCCCGAGAGGAGTGTTCCGCGCAGTTGGTGCTCTGCTCCG
>JANHMN010000019.1:9683992-9717388 GCA_030674055.1 Rhabdomys pumilio | reverse complement strand
GCTGGGATTAAAGGCGTGCGCCACCAGTGCCCGGCTAGATTTGTTTTTCCATGTAAAGTTGACATTGAAAACTCACCAGCACATTATATGTTGTCTTACGATCAGAGGACAATTTGGAAGAGCCAGTTCTTTCTTCCCACCATGTAGAGCCTAAAGATTAAGCTCTGGTTGCTAAGCTTTGTTGGCAAAGGCAAAACCCTTGGAGCCATCTCACTAGCCCAAAAGAAAATAGCTTAATGGCTGGGGATATAACTCCCTGGCAAATAACTTCCTCCATGTTTGAAATAAGTAACTAGCTGTTCATAATGATATACGCCTGTTGTCTCACACCTTGGGAGGCAGATGATCAAGAAAGAATTCAAGGTCAGTCTTAGTTACACAGTGGGTTTGAAATCAACCTGGACAACTTGAAAACCCATCTCAGAAAGAAAGAAAGAAAGAAAGAAAATAGAAAGAGAGAAAGAAAAGAAAAAGCTAAAAAGAAACTACCTAAATAACACGTTATAATCAATCAGAAGTGTATGAAGATCTGCTTCTGAGCCCGGGCACCCATGAATAATCCAGGTCCCTGCTGTGCATTTCCTTGAGTAACAGACACTCCTCAGGGGCTCTGGAATGGTCTCTGATATCCCAGGTAACCGCAGGAACAGTCATTTGAGGTCACTTATGGCCTGGATGTACATTTTTATGCTTGGTGCCAAGGATATGACCAGTCAGAGTCATTTGACTCTTGGCTGATGTCTTGGGGATAGACGAGAAGCTACAGAAGGCTTCTAGGTGGAGAAGAGGAAGGTATCTGGGATTCCTTCCACACAAGAGCAGCTTGTACCAGAACCTGACGAACAGAAAGATGGAAGTTCCCTTTCCCCTAGATGACATACAGCTGAGTTTTATCTCTCCACATTCTTATGTCTCCAGAGGCCAAGTGGTCCAGCCCAGGGACTGTGGGCCTTTATCTGTGTTCTGCTTCCTCCCTGGAAACAGCAGGTCTTTGGAGCAGGGAAACTTGGCAGGCTCTCCTCATGGCAGTTGTAGTATTCCTCCTTCTGTTCTTGCATGGGCACCCCCAGGCTGCTGCAGGTAAGGGGCAGGAGGCAGGGGTGGGGTGAGGGGTGTTTCTACAGCTACTTAAGAAGTTATGAGGTAATGCTGCTGCTTCTCCTGAGTGTTTCTGAAAATGCATGTGACTCAAGAAGACAGACTTACCTTGCTTGAACCCTCTTTGACTTTAGTCCTGGGGAGACCCAGAGGTACCACGGATCTAGGTTATATACAGTTTCCTGTGTTTTAAAAAAAGAATAAAAATTGAGTCTGGGGATCGAGCTCAGAGAGTGCATGGCTAGCAGGTGCAGAGTTCTTGGTTCATCTCCAGCCAGAAGTTTGATCCTTATTACCACATAAACTTGGCACGGTGTGCTATGCCTGTAATCCCAGAACCTGGGAGGAGATAGCAGCAAGATCAGGCGATCCAGGTAGTCCTCGACTACATTTAACCTGAGGAGGGAGAAGCGACCTTGAATGTATGTGGCACTACCCAGTGGGCTGGGGTGGTAGGCTAAATAAAAACAGGAAAAGGCAAAGCCAGTGGGGTACAGGCGTTTCCCTTTTTCTGCTCCGAAGTCCATCTAAATGCAAGCCTGTTTTGGCCACCATAAATTTCCTGCTATAATGGGCTTAAACCATGAGTCAAAAGAAATCTTACTTCCAGCAGGGCAATGGTGGTGCACACCTTTGATCCCAGCATTCAGGCAGCAGAGGCAGGCAGATCTTTTAGTTCGAGGACAGCTTGGTTTACACACAGAGTGAGTTCCAGGATGGCCAGTGATCCATAGTGAAATTTTGTCTCGAAATAATAATAATAATAATAATAATAATAATAATAATAATACTTATCTAACCCCCTTAAGTTGCTTTAGTCAGGTATTTTTGTCAAATCAATGAGAAAAGTCACAGTAGCCTAGCTAGTCTTGAACTCTCAGGTCAAGTATTACCTCCTCCATCTGTTTCTGAATGCTTTGACTACAGGTGTGCCACCACACCCAGCTTCCAGCTCCCCTTATTTTATTTTTATTTGTTTGTTTTGAGACAGGGTATTGCTTTATAACAGCCTTGGCTGTTACATATTTTATCATATAAATATATATTTATTATACGGTGCAAACCTTCCTCCTCAGCTTCCCGAGTGCTTGTATCACTTGTGTGCTACCTGGCTTTGTTCCCGTCAGGAAACAAAAACAGATGAGTCAATATGTGAAGAAATAAGGGATGTCACCAACTATTGCAGCCTCCTTCCATCCTGACCCAGACAGAGCTTCTCACTGGCAAGGAAAGACAGAGCGCCTTTTCACTCTTTACCTCCCCTCCCCGACTCTTTCTGGGACTCGTGTATCCCAGGGTAGCCTTGAACTCCTTAAACAGCCGAAGGATGACACTAAACTTCTGATCTTCCCGTCTCTGGGTGCTGGGATCACAGGTGTGCACTGCACATTCAGTTTATGGGTTTAAGCCGTGCTGGGGACCAGAGTCAGGCACACTAGGCAAGCACTCTGCTAGCTATCCAAAACCTCAGGCAAGCACTATACTGACTGAGCTACATTCCCAACCCACATCCCTTTCTTTGTACCAGTCACTGGAGAAATGTGTGCTCACCAGTTCATGGAGACCCCAGATGGAAAGGAAGGCAGGAGTTAGAGATAAAGCAGGGGCTTGCTGAAGGCCTGGACAGCCCTAGTGTGACAGTGCTCTTTCTCCACAGACGGCATCCAGACCATCTACGTAGCCTCAGGGGAGTCAGTGGAGATGCCGTGTCCTTCACCCCCCTCCCTACTTGGGGGTCAGCTCCTAACCTGGTTCCGTAGCCCTGTACCAGGCTCCTCCACCATCTTGGTGGCCCAGGTCCAAGTAGACAGGCCAGTCTCAGACCTTGGGAAACCTGAACCTGATTCCAGGTTCAAACTACTCGGAAATTATTCCCTATTGCTGGAGAGGTCCAGAGATGAAGACGCTGGACGGTACTGGTGTACTGTGATGGACCAGAACCACAAGTACCAGAACTGGAGGGTGTATGATGTCTCTGTGCTCAAAGGTGAGTTGGGGTCTGAAGACCACTCTGGATACTGGAGATTAGGGAAAACCACACAAGAAACTGAGGAGTCCCTCTCTCCTGCCAGGATCCCAGTTCTCTGTGAAGTCTCCAGATGGCCCCTCTTGCTCAGCCCTCCTGTGCTCTGTGGTCCCTGCCAGGCGTCTGGACTCGGTGACCTGGTTAGAAGGAAGGAATCTCGTGAAAGGACATGCTCAGTACTTCTGGGGAGAAGGGGCTGCCCTGCTCTTGGTGTGTCCTACAGAGGGGGTTTCTGAGACCAGGGGCCGCAGGCCAAGGAACATCCGCTGCCTTATGCCTCAAAACAAAAGATTCAGCTTTAGCCTGGCAGGTAAAACGACAGAGAGAATGGAGAAGGGTGTTCTCTCCGGCATGTCTCTCAAAGTTGGGAAAGAGGGCAAATCACGCCAGTAACTAGAGGGTAACTTTTCTACAGGGAAAGGCTCCCTCAACCCCCTCACTGACCAAATCTATCACAAAGAATAGTTGATTAAACCAACTTCCTGCTTTCCCATACCAGATCAGAAACCGAGGCTACTTTGGTGGGATATACTGCTGTTTAGAACGTGGCCAATCTAGGGGTGAAGAGAGAGCCCAGCCAAGTAAAGCGCTTGCGGCGCAAACATGAAAATCTAAGTTCGAACTCAAGACTCACAAAAAAGAGCCAGTCATGGTGATTGCAGACTTGTAGTTCCAACGCTAGGGAGACCAAGGCAGATGGGCCCCTGGGGCTCTCGAGTCAGCCAGCCTGGCCTGCTTTGTGAGCTCCAGGCCAGTGAGAAACTTTGTCTCACAAAATAAGGTGGATGGATGTCTCCTAAGGAAAAACACCGGCAGTTGTCTACCAGCCACCAGGATGTGCTTGCATGCCTACCCTCACGTGAATACACACACAGGCATGCACACACACACACACACACACACACACACACACACACACAAGAAAGAAATAGCTGATTTAAGGAGAGCAGAGTGGCACATGCCTCTTAGCACATGGCAGGTAGGAGGATCAAAAGCTTGAGGACAGCTTTGGCTGCATTACACGGCCAACCTGCATTACACAGGACCCTGCTTCTCTAAAAAGCAAAATTGTCAAGATATAAAAGAAATAGGCCTGGGTTGGTGAGATGGCTCAGCGGTTAAGAGCATTGACTGCTCTTCCAGAGGTCCTGAGTTCAATTCCCAGCAACTACATGGTGACTCACAACCATCTGTAATGGGGTCTGATGCCCTCTTCTGGGGTGTCTGAAGACAGCAACTGTGTGCTCATATGCATTAAGTGAATAAATAAATCTTTAAAAAAGAAAAAAAGAAAAGAAAGAAACAAGAACTAGGCCAGAATACAAGGCAAGCATGCATTCTGCCTCCCAGGACTCAGAAGGCTGACACCAGAGTTTGAGACCAGTCTGGCCTCCATGAGACCCTGTCTCAAGAACAAACAGAAGAAAGAAACAGACTAATCTATTATTTGTATAAACTTTTCCATGACGGAGAGGAAGTACATAGGGATTTCTGGGTTCTGACTTCTGAAGAAGGGGTCGAGTATACTGTGGTATAATGGTCTATTGACAGGGAAGACCGAAGCAGAAAGCTTGTAATTGTTGTACAAAATAAAAGGCCATTATGTTGAGAATGAACGTTACCAGATGGAGAATAACCCATTTATCAGTCAGAGAGAGGAGCGAACAGCCCTTGTATCAGGACAGAAAGGTTTCAGCAGGGCCTAGAGGATGACGGATGAATAAGGAACTGGAGAATGCAAACTCTAAAGCCCTCTTTTTTTTTTCACGTGTGTGATTTGTGGGCACTGCCTGTTGTTCTTCTTTTGCTGTTGTGGCAGCTTCCGCAGAACCTTCTCCCACTGTTTGTACCCGTCTCCAGAGCTGGGATGTGCCCTGGGTACTGGTGCTGTTGTTCACAGCAGGCCAAGGGCTCACCATCATAGCCCTCAGCATAGTGATCTGGAGGCGGCGAAGGATGCAGGAGTCTCAGGACAGAGGTGAGTCTTTTCCCAGAGAAGTCACTTGGGTGTGAGGCAAAGGGTTAGGCTCACTCTAGACCCTGTGTGCTCTAGGGGAGGAGTGGCAAGGAACATACCCCTGAATTGGCTTCTTTCCCCCAGAACCTTCAATTCCTCATTTCAAACCTGAAGTCCAGGTCTATGAGAACATCCACTTGGCCCACCTAAGGTAAGGAGCAACAGGGGATGAAGCCTTAAACCCCAGAGGGGCTGAGCATGAGAGATTGTTGCCTGGAACCTGGGGTTGCATTGTAGATGGGGGTGCTGGTTCCTGAGAAAGTCCAGGAGATTTAACATAGCTCTTTGCTTTGCAAATTCTACAGCCCACCCACCCACAAGACCAGGTGACCTTGGAGACATCTGCCTCAAAAAGCCTGACCTACAGTTCTGTGTCACTGAACACTGGCACCTGAAGGATTCCCTGGAAACCTTGGCGAAGGGGTGGCTGAGGGTGTGACTCCTACTAGGCTTCCAACAGCCACCAAGCTGGAGGGGCCAGGGCCAACATAAGGAAGGGAGTAACATCATTGTGTGATGTCACCTACAAAAAAAGGCGTGGTGTCCTGTCTCAAAGCAGCCAGCAGAGCAGTGACTCAGCATGAGGAGGGAGTATGATGGGATCTGGGGGTCTGTTGGCAGGAGGGACAAGAAGAGTCCAGAGACATGAGAAGTGCTGGGGCATCTGTCATAGCAGAGGCTGAAATACATGTGGGGAGGGACAAGGGAGAGAAATGTGGACAGACCCAGATACAGAGTCTGGGAAATAGCAGCCCCAAACGGCAGATGTGGGAGACAAAGAAAACAGATTTAATAGGTTTCCAAGTAAGTCTGACCTTCCCTCCCCATGTTTCTTCTCACAAGGAGAAGCTGAGAGGGAACAAGACCTCTTTAGTCAGGCCCCAGACTTCCTCAGACAGAACAGGAGGGAAACAAGCCCAAAGGGGAATGGCTGTCTTCAGCCCCACTGGGGCTCTGTCCTTATCCCAGGCACACATGCTCCTCTGTGGTTCTCTATGGGCAGCTTATCACTTCTGACTCACTCTGAGCTCTTACCCTCAAGCTCACCAGTCCCTTGCTATCTCCCTGGGTAGCAGAAGCATATACAAGGGTTAGCATCCCTAGTGGAGTGAGTACCTCCAGGCTGTCCAAACAGAGGAAGTCAAAGAGGGTGTCAATGCTCCCTAAGAAGCCGGACTCCAGACCACACGCCCCTCACAGGCAGCTCTGCCAGGTGCCCCTTCTGACTCTTGGTTCAAGTTTGGCTCTCAAAGGAGAGAGCAGGCGTCTTGGACATTGCCTGCAGCCTACAAACCACAGCAGCTTAAGTTCACATACTGGCAGGAGAGAAGATGACAGCCACACAAATGGAAACTGGGGTTGGAGGGAGTACCATTCCGGGTCGAGTGTGGCAGCCCAACCCACCAAGCATTCTTGTTTTTTCGTGTGTGTGTGTGTGTGTGTGTGTGTGTGTGTGTGTGTGTGTGTGTATGTGTATATATGTTTTGTGTGTGTGTTTTTGTATACATACAAGTACACATGTACACACAGAAGATATATGTCCTTATTCCTTTGAGACAGGGTCCTGTCATGGAGCTAGGCTCGTGGCCAGCAATCCCCACAGATCCCCGGTCTCTGCCCCTCATTTGGCACCGGAGTTACAAGCACTCGTGTGTGGCTATACCTGGCTTTTTATTTTAATTTTCAAAAATGTTATGTGTACTGGTGTTTTGCCTCCATGTACATCTGTGGATCACATTGTGTTCAGTGCCCAAGGAAGCCAGTAAAGGGCATGGCATGTCCTGGGACTGGAATTGCATGTGTGAACCATGTTGGTGCTGGGAACTGAACCTCGGGTCCTCTTGCTCTTAATCACTGAGTTTTTAAAGTGGGTGCCTGCATCCAAAACAAGGTTCTTGTGCTTACACAGCACATGCTGGTTCTCAGGGAACCACTTGTTCTGCCTGCTGTAGTTCATTCTTAAAGTGCACACTCTTGTGTTTCACCAACTCCACTAGATGCATCATTACCAGGTTCACAGACAGTTCTCTTACTATTTTCACATCTTATTTATTTATTTATTTACTTACTTACTTACTTATGGTGTAGAGGATTGAACCCAGGGCCTTGTGTAAGGCAGGCAAGCACTCTGTCATTGAGCTATATCTCTACCCAAAAGCCCTTTTATTAAATACACTCTTTATGGTTCCCCAAGGTAGCCCTCTTGTTCTTAAGACCCTCAGGTACCAAGCTACCTGTCCCCTAGAAGTACTCCATTTTTTCACCAGCCCCAGTGACACTTCTGTCCCTTTGTCTGGGACCCCGTAGCTCATTCAGGGTAGCTGACCTGGGACATCTAGGCTTAAAGACAACAGGGGTCTCTTACGAGGCGAGATTCCGGACACTTGCATGCGGGAAGCAGGACTCCGGCTGTAGGAACCAGGTCTGTAGAGGTTCTGGGTTTGGTGGCTGAGGTTTTTATACAAAGTCATGCTTTTGAGCATGTCTCAAAACATCTGTGCAGGTGTTTTCACGTCCATGGTGACACTGGAGTCCTGGATTGACCGTCGAGGACCCACAGGCTAGAGGAAGATATGTACTCCCCAGCCAAAGATTGTCCCAAGGGGTAGCAGAGTCACAAGGGGAAGGCTGAGGGGTCGCTGTGGGGCAGCAGCGTTGCATAGATCCTGCTCACAGCACTGGTGCCGGAGAGCATAGGACCTTGACCAGTAGGTCGTATGGCCCAGCAGAGGGCACTGGGCTCTTGGGAGGCAGCCTTTCCGCTCGATGACCTCATTTTGCTCTGTGGGACAAAAGAGGAACGCTGAGGTTGGGGCGGCAGGAACGGGCAGAAAAAAAGAGAGGTGAGGAGCCACCCCAAGAAGGGCCACCGGACCAGAGTCCTACCTGAGGTGCCAACACTGACACCACACACCTCGTCCTCTCCGCACTCCGTGGGAACAGGGTAGCAGGGCTTGGCAAAGCTGCAGGTGTAACAGTGGAGCCGTCCTCTGTTTGGGGAAGTGGTGAGACCTGTTGGGTCAGCAGAGATCAAGGCAGGAAGGAGAAGGTAAGAGGCAAAGTCCAGACCTCTGAGACACACAGAGAGCTGACACACAAAGGAGGGAGAGAGAGCCATAAAACAGAAGGGGCAGACAGGAATATAAAACAGCTAAGGAAGAAAAAGGATGCAAAGAATCAGGCAGAAACAAGAGGGACACAGTGACCTGGACAGACAGACAGGAACAGAGAGTGGCAAGAGAAACAAGTCAGTACAGAGGGATACAAAAGCCAGACGCATGAGCAGGAAGGGGAGACCCAAAAGTGAAGTAGACGGTGCCAAAGACAGGAGGAAACAGGAGTTGGCACTGACCGAGGCACTGAGCACAGAGCAGGATGTGAGAGGCAAACAGTGGGAACAGAGAGCTGTTTTCAAATGCTCCCCCTCCCTCTGGCCTTTGGAGACATAGCTTTACATAGTCCAGGCTGGCCTGGGAGTCCAGATCTTCCTGCCTCAAACTCCCAATGTCCTAAAATCTCCCCATTTCTCTCCACCTCTGTCAGCTCTGTTTCCAGTCTCCATCTTGGCCCTTGCACAAGACCGTCCCAGCTTTTCCCCTCCTTGTGGATTCCCCAGTCGACCCTTACCCAGTGTCCCTGAGAGGAACAGGATGCCAAGGAAGGTGCTGGACAGACCCATGGCAGGAACAGCTCAGCACTCTGGGCAGGCACGGTCTGTACCCCGAGTCAGACACACCTGCCCAAGACAGGGAGGAACCAGCAAACCAACAGACGGAGGGAGAGAATCTGGGGTGTGGAGAAGTGAGAGATTCGCCTGCCTGATGCAACCCTCTGTTCCCACACCTGAGACTCCTGCCCATGTTTGCCTTGAGGGTCTTCTGTTTTCTCCCTGTTTGTTAATTTGGCCCAGCTGTCTGCCTCTCTAGAGTTGTGTCTGCCGCCTTCCCTCCTGCCTCCTCTCTCCCTCCTGCTCTCATGTTCTCCGTTCTCTTCGGGTTTTTTTTTCTTTGTTATTTTGTTTTTGTTTTTGTCTGTTCCCATCCCAGCCTGTATGCCTCTCAAGGTCACACTCTGAACCCTCCCTAGATGTCAGAGTCCTGTTTGAGTGTGGTATCAACAAAGCCCACCCACCCATTTTCACACCCCACCCCACCCACCAAGCCCAGCTGTTGGGGGGCCCTACCCCGCCTAGCTCACATGCCTTTGATTCACTCCCCCAACCCCAAGCTTTAACAGTGCTACCCCATAATTATCCCTCCTGGCTTTACTAAGTTGCAGGAAAGAATTAATCAGGAGCTGGACTAGAAGGATGTATGTCCTTCCTCTAAGGAGAAACTGGAAAGGAAGACTGGGTAGGTTTTCAGGGTGGAACAATGACTATGAAGGGGGTTAGGGATTAAGACACTGGGTAGGCTCAGGGAGTCTTAGAGGGTTTATCTAACTCCAGGGCAGCCCTGGTTTCGGTTCCCAGTACCAAGAGGGCCACGGCAAAGAAGAGGGTGGTGGACCTCTAAGCACCTATACCCTGAAAATAACTGGAGACTCCACAGAGCTTTCCTTTGTATGAATTCTATCAGTATTTACCATATCAGAAATAAGTGGGCTCCTGGGATAGATCAGTAGGTAAAAGTGTCTGCGGTACAAGCTGAGGGCCTGAACCCTGGAACCCACAGAGAGGTGGGAAGACAGAGCCAACTGCACAGAGTCACCCTCTGGTCCCCACAAGTGCATGGCAGCATGCTTTCACCTGGACTCACAAGGAAACAAATAATACATTTTTATTAACTTATTTTTGGGGGCTTTCCTTGACTGACCCGGAACTCACTATGTCAACTGGGTTGGCCTTGAACTCACAAAGATCCACTTGCCTCTGGACATTCCCTTACCTCACATGACTATTTTTAAAGACTTATTTTTAATTCTCTCTCTCTCTCTCTCTCTCTCTCTCTCTCTCTCTCTCTCTCTCTGTGTGTGTGTGTGTGTGTGTGTGTGTGTGTGTGTGCATGTGTGTGTGTGTGCATAGAAACAGGAATGTGCGTGCAGAAGCCTAGAGGCCAGAGAGGACATTAGATCCTCTGGAGCCATATTTACTACTGTTCAACTTGGGTATTAGAAAAGGAAGATGTTCTTCCAAAAAAGCAAGTATTCTTATCACTGAGATATCTATCTCTTCTGCCCCAAGTGAATTCTATTTTAAACGAGACTAAGGAGGCTGGAGAGATGGCTCAACAGTTTAGAGCACTTGTTCTTGCAGAGGACTCTAGTTCGATTCCCAGCACCCACATGGTGGCTTACAACCAACTGTCAACTCCAGACCCAGGGCATTGGGTGCTTCTTCTGGCCTCCACTGGCACCAGGCACACACGTGGGGCACATTACATGTAGGCAAAACGTTTGTTCACATATAATAATTTTTTTTTTTTTTTTGGTTTTTCGAGACAGGGTTTCTCTGTATAGCCTTGGCTGTCCTGGCACTCACTCTGTAGACCAGGCTGGCCTTGAACTCAGAAATCTGCCTGCCTCTGCCTCCCAAGTGCTGAGATTAAAGGCATAATAAATCTTTTAAAGAAAGAAATTAAAATAAGAAGCCAGATGTGATGGCACATGCCTATAATCCCAGTACAGAGAAGACTGAGACAGGATGATTGTCATAAATTTGAGGCTAGTATGGACTACATGCTGATTGGCAGGCTAGCCTAAGCTGTGTCTAAGATTGCTTCAACAAGCAAACACACACACACAAACACTAATCTATATCTATATAATTTAAAACAATAAAATATACAGAACATTTAAAATTGATATCGAAGCCAGGCATGGTGATGCATTGCATGTAATCCCATCACTTGAGACTCTGAGGCAGAAGGATCAGGAGTTCACAGCCAGCCTTGTCTCAAAACCAGCAACAATCAGCTAGCTAAATGAATAATTAGGTATGGTTATATTCATTTAACAAATAAAAATATATTATATGTTAGGAAGACATAGCTTTGTGAAAAATAATAATTACCCTCCGACAACCCAGACAGGAGAATGGCATTGCTTTACATTTCTGAGAATCCGTTTAATGTTGGTTATAATCAAAGGTGGCTGGGTTCTCATAACCTACTTCTGCATTCCATCTGGAATGTAGATGAGCAAGAACATCTGAGAATGGAGAATTGAAAAAAGAAGACCCTTCGGTTTCCGGAGGGGTTTAGGGCCCCCGGGGGGGTCTTGGGCCACCATTCTGGAACTAGTGCTGTGAAGTTTGGGGCTTCAGAGGACGCTCAAAGCCACCCATGGGGCCCCTCCCTATCCCCACTGGGGCCCTGGTGCTTGCTGGGGAGACTCTTTCCTTGCTGTTTATTGCCCTATAAAGCCCAAGGCAAGGGGGATATAAGGCTGGCAGAGTAGAGCCTGAGAGGGGGGGGGGAGGGAGGGAGAGCGCTACAGACAAAAGCGAACGAACGAACGTGATGAACCCCCAGTTGGTCGGGATCCTGCTCAGCGCCCTGCTAGGGGCTGCCCTGGGTAAGGAGGAAGCTAGAATGCCTCAGGCACTGGCCTGTCCTTCCCTCTGCCAGGACTCCTCTAAGAGCCGGATCCAGTACCTCTTCTTTCCTGCCAGGACACCGCATGCGGTGCTATGACTGCGGTGGAGGCCCCAGCAATTCCTGCAAGCAGACAGTGGTCACCTGCGGTGAGGGTGAGCTGCGGCTTCCTGGACCGCAAACCTCAATCCAGCTCGGAACAAGTCAAGCAATGTGAGTCCTTGGTTGTCCACCCATCCCCCTTCGCATTGCCTCCAACCAGCTCCCCCTTCAATCCAGCTGGTTTCCACCCTTGCCAGTTCAATTTGGCTCAGGGCAGATGGTGCCACTGTTGAAGCAGGGCACTGGCTCCTGGCACTGTGCCCTGAGAAGCCCAAGGCTCCTCAGGCTCTCCCACCCCGTCTTTACTCTCCATACAGACCCTCATAGGCCCTTGCTAAGGAAGAAGCTGTAAGATCAGAGGCAAATGTTAAATCAAACTCCAAAGTTCAACTGTCAGGCACTGACTAAGGTCTGGAAAGGGTATGTTGTGTGTGTGTGTGTGTGTGTGTGTGTGTGTGTGTGTGTGTGTGTGTAATATTTTTATTTGAAATCATTTGGCTGACAGGAAAATTACAGCCGGGCGGTGGTGGCACACACCTTTAATCCCAGCACTTGGGAGGCAGAGGCAGGTGGATTTCTGAGTTCGAGGCCAGCCTGGTCTACAGAGTGAGTTCCAGGACAGCCAAGGCGACACAGAGAAACCCTGTCTCGAAAAACCAAAACCAAAAAAAAAAAAAAAAAAAAAATTTACAAAAGAAGTGTACAGAGTTCCTATTTGAGCCTAGCTTCTTCAGGTGCTAACATTCCCATGTCATTACCAAGATCAGAAAATGACAGTTCAATACTAATTAACCTAGACTTAGATTCAGTGAAACACACATCTTTTTTTTCTGGCCTAAGCTCAAAGCAGATACCCCATTGACTTTTTATTTATTTGTAGTAATTATTTTGTTTATTTGGCTTGTATTTTTGGTTGATTTGGTTGGTTGGTTGGTTGGTTGGTTGGAAACAGGACATCATTATGTATTCTTGGCTGGCCTGGAATTCACTATAAAGACCAGACTGGACTTGAACTCACAAAGATCTGCTCACTTCTACTTCCTGAGTGCTAAGACTAAAGGCAGGTATGAGCCGCCAGGCCTTGTTTAAAATATTTTTTTTTATATATATATTTTAAATTTTATTTTATGTGTGTATTTTCCTGTGTGTGTGTTTGTGTATCACAGGCCTATCTGCTGCCTGCGGAGGTCAGGAGAGAAGATAAAAGCCTCTGGAACTGGATAGTAAGCTACCGAGTGGGTGCTAGGAGCTGAACCAAATCCTCTGGGAGAGTATTGAGTGCTCTGAACCACTGAGACGTCTCCCCAGCCCCAATTTACTTTTATTTTTAAAAGATTTATTTTTACATATGAACATGTACGTATGTATGTCTGAGTGTATGCCACATGTTCGTGAGTATCCTCAGAGGCCAGAAGAATATATCCGATTCTCTGGGGCTGGGGAGTCTGTGAGTCTGCTGCAAGAACTCAGGTCCTCTGGAAGGGCAGCAAGCACTCCTAACCACTGAGCTTTCTCTCCAGCTTGCTCCATCCATCCACCCATCTATCTATCTATGAGAGAAAGCTTGCTCCATCTATCTATCTATCTATCTATCTATCTATCTATCTATCTATCTATCTATCTAATCTATCTGTATTTTACTTATTTTTAAGACAGGGTCTCACATTTCCCAGGCTGGCCTCCAACTTACTATAAATCCAAGGATGCTCTAGACCTTGGGACCCTCCTTTCTCCACACGACGTGTGTTACCACATCCTGTTGATTTTGGTGTATTTTGGTGGTGTGGGTGGAACAAAGACTTGTGCACGCTAAACAAACATTTTACTAAGTGAGTTTCATTCCCAGATCTATCTGCTGTTTCCTTGATACAGGGTCTCATTTTATAGCCCTTTAACTCATTGGGTCAATCAGACTGGCCTTGAACTCCTGGCAATCCTTCTGCCTCAGCCTCCTGAGTAGCAGTTACTGGCTACTGAGTAGCAGTTACCAGCACAGTCCATCTTTTGTTTCATTTAGGTAACAGAGCTGGGTTACAAACTGTCCCTTTTGTATTTAACGGCAATTTTCCCATGGTGAGGCTGGAATGGAAGTGGTACTGGGCTCTTGGAATATCCTAGCATCACTGTTGAGGTCAGCCTGCTGGCTCCAATCCCTTGGTTTCAGAGAAGTGGGTTTTGTTTGTTTTGAGAGGGCAGAGTATATCCCTTTTGAGTCCCTGGACATTGTAACTGCTCTCTCTCCTGCTGTCAGGAGTTTAACACCCCAGTGCCATTCTTTCTCCCAGCCTCCGGGACCTTGAGCCATCACTACGCAGCCTGCGTGGCCACGCACCATTGCAATCAAGTGGCCATAGAGTCAGTGGGAGACGTGACTTTCACAACCCAGAAAAACTGCTGCTTCGGAGATCTGTGCAACAGCGCCGTGGCAAGCTCCATGACCCCGCTGTGCATCTTGGCTGCAGCCGTTACCACCCTGGCCTGGCTCTTGCCAGGACTGTAGAGCGGGAGAGTGGGACTAAGGGCAGGGAGAGGACTGAGAGATCAAGGGAGTGAGGGAGCTGGACATCCAAGGTAAGAAGACAAGCACTCCGTTGTGTGCCGTTAAAACTGATGGACTATTCTAGAGATGACTACAAAATTGTTTGTTTTTCATTCTTTGAGTGGAGGTGCTGGGATTAAAGGCGTGAGCCAACAATACCTAGATGTTCATTTGTTTTGTTTTGTTTTGTTTTGAGACAAGGTTTCTCTAGGTAGCTCTGGCCATCCTGGAACTTACTCTGTAGACCAGGCTGGCCTCAAACGTGAGTTTGACCCACTTGCCTCTGCCTCCCAAAGCCATGTGCCACTGTTCCCAGCTTCTGAGTACCTTCTGTTGAGAAGATTGAAGGGATAAACATGGGTTATCTGGCTTCTAGTTTGGTGAACAACAGTCCATTGGACCTGATCCAATGATACCCCTCAGAACAATGGAGACTCGGTCCTCAGTGGCTGGGACCTGCAGCCAGGCAGACTCTTCCTTCCCATTGAGGATCGCTGAGGGGAAGGTTGAGCAGAAGGCTACCAGGCTCCCAGCTGGAAGGAGTATTTTGAATTGAGAAACGAAAGTTGCTTGAATAACCCAGTTAGAAAGCCACCTCAGAGGTGGAAACAAAAGTCGGCTCTCAGACTGCACACACCTTTCCTTTCTGGGGCACCCTCAAGCTAGGCTGCACCTGCTTCTTGGCAGGGTGTAGTCTAAATTTAGGATAAGGGTTGTTTCTCCAAACACTGGTGTCAGTGTGCCACCCTCAGGTATGTGAAGGGAGAAAGGCTTGAAAAACCTGCTCTTCCATTTGGTCAGCCCAGCCTCAGGGAAACTCCCCGGAGACTTCTTAGGCAAGCACAGGGTGGGGTGAGATTTCCAAGGAGAGGCCCTCCCTACCTCCTCCTCCTCCTCTTTCTTCTCCCTCCTTCTCCCCTCCTTCTTCTTCCCTACCACCTACCTGCCTCCCAAGTGCTAGGATTAAAAGGGAATAAAGCTATTGCTTCTTCTTTTCTCTTTCTCTTTCTTTCTATTTTCTTGTGTGGTTTTTTGTTTGGTTGGTTTTTTGAAACAACGTTTCTCTATATAGCTTGGCTGTCCTGAAACTCCCTCTGTAGACGTGGATGACCTGGAACTCGCAGAGATCTGTCTGCTTCTGCCTTCCAAGTGCTGGAATCTAGGCATATACCACCACCACCTGGCCATCCCAACCTCTTTCTAAGACAGGATCTTATGTGGTTCATGCTGGCCTTGAACTTGCTACGTAGTCAAGGATGATCTTAAACTCCTGCCGCCTCTGCCTCCCAGTTGTTGAGATTACAGATGTAAACCCACCATGCCCAGATTAGCATTTATGGCTCCTGACAATTAAACACAAAGCTTATTAGACACTGACATTTATTTCTCAAGATAGAAAGAGATGAGCAGAGGGTCTGGTGAGCCAGGCCCATGCAATGAGGTCAGCGGGTCCTTTGGGGATCACTCCCTGGAGACAAGACAGGAGTTCTTCCAGACCTAGATCTCAGAGGTACAGCAGTGTGTGTCTGAGGAGGGAGCTCTTTTGGTGGCCAGTGGAGGAGGTAGAGTGTTCTAGAAGGAAATGGGAAAGGACTTGCGGGGGGAAGGGAGCAGAGGGTAACAAGTGAGGGAGTGGAGAAGTGGCTAGGAAGACCACTCTAGGCACAGTCCCATGAAATCAATGGCACAGGACTAGGAAAAGGATCTTCAGGAGAGCCGGGGGTGAGGAGGAGAGAACGTTCTGGAAAGCCGGAGCTCTGAGGACACAGGGAGAAAGGCTCAGGCTACAGCAGGTGGGAAAAGTGTAGCCATGGAGGGGGTCTCAATGCAATAGCCAGAGGCCGAGGCCAGCCAAGGAGGTGAGGGAGATGAGGGCCAGTGCAGGCGTGGGCCTCGGAGCCGGACTGTTACAGTTATCCTTGTCACAGCAGGTGGTATTGTAGTTCAGGCCAAGCTTGTGGTTGGTTTCATTGAAGACCTCCCGACAAGGCTCCTCTGGTGTGCCACAGCGCAGGGTAGAGAAAACCCACATCTTCCCTAGAGGCAGGAGCCAACAGAGAAGGGGTCAGCGGTGGGTATTGGCTTGCCTGTGTCCATTGGCTACTCTAGTGCCCCAAACTGCTTGGCTTCACCCTTCTTTCCTCAAAGTATAATCATCCTTCCCAAGCATGAGCCACGCCCCTCCTTCTGGGACCAGCGCCCATTCCTGGGGTCAACACAAGCATCCGCTAACACAGTAGACACACAGGTCAGCGCCTGGCACATAATCATCTTTGGCCACACATATCATCATTCCTGTAACTCTCTGTTTTACCCCTGGGTGGCTTCAGTCCCAAAGAGCATCTCCCACCCAGCCCCTCCCACCCAGCCCCTCCCACCCAGAGAAGAGGGTGTTACCAAGGTACACGTTTGTCGTCAGGCACTTGTGGCCGGGCTCCAGGCGGCAGGACTGGCGATCCACACAGCCCAGCACAGGGACTTTGTAGCAGGAGTGACATCGAGTGTCAGCTGGGAAGACAACAAGTTGGGCTGAGGCAATGGGACATCTGAGTCACCTGAGGACGAGCTGAGTTAGGGGTTAGGATGGAAAACTGCCACATTAAGCAGGCAGTGCCTCACACCTGCTTTGTTCAGAGACAGAACAGGTGAGAGACATGGCGAAAGTGCAAAGTGGTGTGGGCACTGGGCGGAGGTGTTTGTCCTATGTGGAAATCTAAATACCTTCCTCCACCCCAGCCTGTTTGAGATGAGTCAAGAATGGTACTAACACAACCCCGGGGGGGCTGAGGATGGCTGGAATATGTAGAAGCAGGGATGGGGTAGAGATTAGGGTCTGGAGTGAGACTTGAAATAGGAAGAGAGAAGTCAAGGAGTTCACAGATGCCTTCAGAGATGCCATGAAACTGTGGCTGCAAGAAAGCCACGGGAGACCAGCTTTAGAAGTGGACTGGACCTCTGCCAAGAGCTTGAAAAGAACCATCCTGAATGAATCGTCTCTACTGTTCTGGCACTCGCCCTGTGGAAGGATAACACCTGGCAGATGGATCATTGGTCTATCTTAACATCTAACAAGAATGGAGAGGGTTGGTACAGTAGGTGGCACACCAGGATGCCCGGGTTGGCTAACTCCAGATGTGAGCACCCAAAGGGCCATGAAGGAATGGTCAGCCCAGGGGTAGAGGAGTCTAGATAACCTCCAGGGAAACCCATCTCACTTTAGGGTAAGTGCTGGGACATCTCTATAGAAGGCTCGGGGAAAGTTTCTGATTCTTGGAAAGGCTGCATAGAGTCACTGGAACCCCCCAGAAGCCTTTGCATCCCCAGTGGGGATATAGGCGTGTTGCTCAGGAAGAAGTGGGGAATGAGCTAGGAAGGGCCATCACTGAACCCCTCCATGAGGAGTGGCAAGAGATCCTTTCTATGGGGACACTCAGCACGGGGCAGTGGTGAGCGAAGGCAGGTATGCTAATTCTGGAGAAGTGCATGTTGGAACTGGCTTAGACATCTGGATGTTACAGTGTGCAGGAAAGGTGCACGCTCACTGGGAAGTAAGAGACCTAGTACCACGTCAGGTGAAAAAAGTGGGCCAGGCCGATATGGGGCTAAGAGAAAATGGCAATGGAGACCTAGCTCCTTAATGGACCAAAGAGCCTAGGTGGGATTACATGTGTAATCCCAGCATTTAGGAGGTAGAGGCAGGAGGATCAGGAATTCAAAGCCAGCTTTGGCTACAGGAGATGACAAAAAAAAAAAAAATACAAGAAATGGAGGGAGGAAATAAAAGAGAAAAGTAAGGAAGCAAACGAAACGTGGAGCCCACCATGCTCAAGAGATAATCTGATCCTGGAGGCGCTGGCGAGACTAAGCCAGGTAGGGTTGGGACTTCTTGGGATCCTGAGTAGAGGGAAGTATGAAGTATTGGGTAGGGTTGGGGTGGGTCCTGGGGCCCCTAGGCACTCACCTGAGACCCAGCAGTAGAGTAGGGCAGACAGGGTGAGCAGGAGGAGGTGTTTCATGGTGAGGGTCCTGAGAATGTTCACGACCCTAGCAGTTGACAGAAGATTCCCAGGGATCCAGCTCTGGGAGTTGAGCGGTCTTTTCAGAATTTATAATCGCGATGGCTCCGCCCTTCTAGGCCTCTGCCCTCTGTGGGCACCTCCCTCCCAATTTATTCTCAGCTGACTGAAGAGAAAGACCAGAGATGAGAAGGGTCCAAGAGGGCCTGGGTAGGGAGGGGAGACAGGAGAAGGAGATGGGAGAGGGTAAGTGTCACTAGTGGGCAACTCCATTTTGGATCTTGGATTCAGGACCCCCAGCTGAGGGCCCCCCTGCCCTGGAGGAGCATCAGAAAAGCCTCTGTGACTTAAACAGCTACAAGAACAGTGTGTCGTAGCCTGAGTTGATCAGCAACTTTGGGTGCCCTGGGGGTGGGAGGACACTGATCAACATTTCAGCAGAAATTGATAAAACAGGCTGAATTAATGTAGATCCATTCCCCACCCTGTCTTCCAAGTGATGCTCAGCCACAAGATAAAGGAAGGCTTGTGGCATCATGGAGAGTTTCTGTGATGTCATAGAGGTGGGGCTGAGGCTGTGTATCCTGGAGGACCACACTAACAGGCCAAGGATGCCCCTCACCACACTTGGGCTTGGGTTTGGGAGGAGCACCTTGGGTAGGGAGGAGCACCTTGGGTAGGGAGGAGCACCTTGGGTAGGGAGGAGCACCTTGGGTACCCAGAGGTGAGATAGGAACTAAGATAAGAGATTATAATAACGATCATGTCATACACTGAGCATTCCCATATGTCATCTATTGTTTTAGACACTCTCAGTGTATTGATTTGGTTCTCACATGGTTTCATCTCCGTTTTCCTGATGAGGGAACAGGCAGAGGTTAAGTGGCTTGCTCACCTCACCCAGCTACTGCATGGCTGGATGAACTCAGGATTCAAACTCAGGAAGCCGAGCTTCAAAATTTGTGGTACTTTGGGGCCACACTAGTTGTTCACAAAAAAGCATAGCTCCTTTGCTAAAGGCCTCAAGCACAAAATTTAATATAGTTTCAAAGTCTGAAGACTGCATGTGGGCTTGAGGGTTCCTAGAGGGATCCAGAAGTTGGTGGCCTCACACTCCCTCTTATCTGAGCTCCAAGTCAGGCAGGATCCCCATCCCTGCCCCTCTGCTTCCCTCCGGTCTTGCTGCTGATTCACTCCTGCCTCTGACCACCACATCCCAGCCATGGCCTTGGTCCTGCAGCTGCTGCTTCTGTTGCTCTCAAAGGTCCAGGGGAATCCCGAGGGTAGGCCATCCCTGGGAAGTCGTGATGAGTAAAGATGGGACAAACTAGGGTCGGGGTGTGTGTGTGTGTGTGTGTGTGTGAGAGAGAGAGAGGGGGGGGGGTGGGTGAGGGGAAGGAGAGAGAGAAAGAGAGAGAGAGAGAACCTGATAAACTAGCCCTATCTATCTCCCTCCCCCCACTTTCCTAGTTTCTCTGAAGGGCAACCCTGGGGACCGGGTGAATCTCTCCTGCATAGGGGTCTCCGACCCCACCCGCTGGGCGTGGGCACCTAGTTTTCCAGCATGTAAGGGCCTGTCCAAAGGGCGCCGTCCGATCTTGTGGGCCTCGACGACAGGGACCCCAACTGTGCTCCAGCACTTCTCCGGCCGCCTGCGTTCCCTAGACACTGGTATCAAGCGGCTAGAGCTGCTGCTGAGCGCCGGGGATTCTGGCACCTTTTTCTGCAAAGGACGCCAAGAGAATGAGAGCCAAGAGAATGAGAGCCGCACAGTGCTTCAAGTGTTAGGGGACAAGGCAGGTTGCCGGCCTTCGGGATCTACACATGGTATGTTGAGGCCCAGATGCACAGGGATACTTAATTTGGACACACACGCGTGACAAAAAAGCGGGGCGGAATCTTACAGAGCGGGAAAGTTAGTAGAACCCTATGGTCTGTACCCCTGACCTCGACATCCCTCCCTGCCTTGTGGTCTCCCCAGGGTCCGAGTATCCCAAGGTCCTGATTCCGCTGCTGGGCGTTGGGCTTGTGCTGGGACTGGGAGTCACGAGCTTGGTCTGGTGGCGGCGCAGGTGAGCGCTGGAGGCGGAGCCTGGGTTAAAATAGAGTGGGACCAGTCAAGGCGGGGCGGGGGGGGGGGGGGGGGGGGGAAGAGCAAAGAACAAGAAGTGTCAGGAGGCCTGGCATTTGTTAGAAGAATGCGAGTGGTTAGTCCTTGGGTGCTAGGCTACAGGCTGGAGTAGGGAACCCAGGCTGCAGGAACCAAACTGAAAAGGCAGAAAGCCCAGAGAGTGGGCGGGACCTGGTTCCGGAGGAGCCTAAGTTGTTTTGCTGGTCGGAGACTGCAGTTTGGACAGTTCTTATTGGCGCCGCTTGAGGCCGAGGAACCAGTAGGGCGAGACTGGTGACTCTGCGAGGACTTCCTTACAGACGCTCGCCCCCGCCCCCACCCCCGCCCCCGCCTGGACCACTACCCACATTTGGTGAGATTAACTGCATCCCATTTCCCCTCTCCTACCCGCACAATCCCTAACCCTGAATTCTTGAGTCTGAGTCCTTGCCAGGAGCAGACAAAGTTGGTCATTTTCTCTTCATCCTTCAGCTCTGTCCCTCCCTCCCACATAGCTCCAGTCATAAATGCTGAGCCAGAGAAGCCTTTAGAACACGAGTCCAAGATCTCAGGCCACCTGGACCAGGAGCCGGTAAGGGCCTGGGGATGGGGAAAAGGCCAGAATCCCAGAGGAAAGAGGGCCAAGAAAAAAGCCTAGCTAGGTTTTTGTGGAGCAGCCGTGTAATCCCAGCACTCTGGAGGTTTACGCGGGAAGATGGAAGCCAGGCTTTGCTACATAGTCATCTTTACCCACTGTGGGGAAAAGAAAAAGGCTTTGATTCCAAGCTAAGGGGTCAGGTTGATGAGACCATATTACCTTCCTCCCTTTACCTCCTCCAGAGCCTCCACTATGCTGATCTGGACTACTCTGTCCTTGGGAGGCACCGCCGGATGTCCACAATGGTTCCTGGTGATGCCTCCACTGTCTATGCGGTTGTAGTATAAAGCGAAGCCCTTGTTCTGTCAACTCTTCTAATCTGGGGCTTCCCTGTATAACCTTAGCTAGAAGGTGGAAGGCACCATGGACAGAGGCACGATTCTAGGAGACTGGCTACCTGGCTTGCGCTCTCTGCCACTGTCCAGTGTTTTTCAGCCTCTTCCATCTCTTCTATAACATCTTTCCTTCTCCACCGATGCCACTCTAAAGATGATCAAGCTGTCCATCTTAAGTTTTAACTCCCAAATAGATATCTTGTCTGTTCCCCTCCCTTTCCAATCACGCTTTTTTGTTGTTTTTCGAGAAGAGGTTTCTTTGTGGAGCCTTGGCTGTCCTGGAACTCTGTAGACCATAGACCAGGCTAGCCTTGAACTCAGAGAATTCACCTGCCACTGCCTCCCAACTTCTGAGTTTAAAGGCACTTCCTGGCCCAGTCAAGCATTTTGAACTTTAGACAGACCTGCCTCATTTTTTTCCTGCCTGACTGCACGCCCTAGGCTCGTTGACTTCAGCTGCTCATCCACTGAAAGGTTGCCAGTGACGTCCTACCACATGATAACTTTCACCCCTATTTAAACCAGGGTTTACTTTGTTGCTATTGTCCTTGTAGATGCCCTGCCATTCTGCTTGTCCCTTTGTTTCTCTCTCTACTCCTCTTCTAGGAAGCTAGCCAATCAATCCTCAGTCCTGAAATGACACCCAGTATTCCCTCCAACCCAGATCTCAGACCTAGCACACTCTGTCTGGACGGCCTCAGGCGTTTTGCCCAAGTCCTGTCAAACCAGACTCAGTCATTTCTTAAGCCATCCCCTGGGTCTTCCTCTGCAATCTCTTGAAGAACTCAAGTTGCCCAAGCCAGAAACTGGGAGTCAGAGTACACCACCACCTCCTCTCCCACACAAGGACTTATCAGGACGCCCTCCTCCTCAACCCACCCCCACCTTTCCACTCCTTTTAAAGACAGGCTCTTCTGTGGCTGAGAATGGCTTTGAAATCCTGCCTTCCTTACCTCCACCTTCAGTGCTGGGATAAGAGTGACTGTAAGCATGCCCCACCACACAAGGCCTTGACTGTAGTAGGTCACTATCCTCTGTCTCCATGTCCAGTGCTGCCACCAGAATGCACTTTCATTGTGTGCTTCTTGGGTGACCCACAGATCCCTCTGATATTCTTGCCCTGTCCTTCTTACTCAAAGACAGAGAGATGCTCCCTGGTGTCAGCCATTGGTTCTCTCCCAAAGCTTCAGCTCTGGGGACGTGGGCGTGGGCTTTGCATACAGGCTCTAGCACTTGGCCCCCTCTTAGGCCTAGCCATCATTTTCTGTGTACACGTGCCCTCCTTAGAGAGTTTCTCCGCAATGTTCTCCCTACAATACTTGTTGACTCTGAAATAAATTAACATTTTCCAGATTCCTTTTTCCTCTTTCTCACTTTCTGCTCAGATAATTTATCTTCAGGATTTCATTCAAGTGTAGCTTTTTCTGGGGTATCCTCACCCTAAATGCTTGCCTACTCCTGCACAAAATTTAAGGCTCTAGAACCCCCCCTGGTTTTTCCTCATAGAAACAGACTCCGGCAAATAAATCACCCCATTACAACACGTCTGTCGGTTTATAAGAAAATATCAGGAAGTATGAGTTTCCTTTTTGATACCACTGTTGAGCTGTGGTACATGAATGAACGTCTTGGAAAACATCCCTTTCTTCTTTATCATATAAAGGCGGACTTGTCATCCACCAGAGCCTGAGTCACCTGACCTTTAGGTAAATTCAGAACGTGATCCGCCGAGCACATAATCCTCTTCCCACCCTGCCTATACTCCCCATAACATCTCTTGTCCCTCTTTGTACCTGAGCCCTGTGACAGAGTTGGGGTGAGTCAGGAAGCACACAAAGAGGCGTGTTTTTAAATGAAAGAGTCCAGCTGGGCGGTGGTGGCCCACGCTTTTAATCCCAGCATTCAGAAGACAGAGGCAGGTGGATCTCTAGGAGTCTGGAGCCAACATGGTCTACAGAGTGAGTTTCAGGACAGCCAGGGCTACACAGAGAAACACTGTCTTTAACAAAACAAAAGTTAAAGAATTCTCCTCCCTAGCACTGAGCCCAGTTTCAGGTTTCAACTCCACCTCATCCCTTTGTCCCAGAGAGAAACCAGCCACAGCCCTTATCTAAAAGGCCAATTTTATTTTATTAGTTTAGACAGAGAGAACTCACCCAATGGCTCCTATTCTTTGTCCCATACTGAGTCCTTCCCTATCCTGGGGCATCTCCCCACAACTACCCAGCCTCTATTACCTGATTCTTCCCCCTATACGGCTCTATTCCTAGCCAATTGGATCCCCAAACGCAGACCCTCAGCAGTGGGGCCGTGTGCTGAGCACCAGGCAGAGGGAACTGAGGCCAGCTCCAGCCTTCTCCAGTTCCGAGCAGGACACAGGTACCAGGGTGACGTCAGAGAGTTTCTGCAGAGCCTGCAGGGAGGATCCCAAGGATGTTTTGATACCAGAGCCACGCCCCCTCTAGCCAGTTCCTAGTGGTCCCACCCAAGCTTCTGAAGAAGGGCCCCCTCCTTTCTCCCACTGGGGAAGACAGACTTCTTTCTCTGGTTGGTGAGGCGGTTTTCCCCTCCCTCACCTCTTGGCTGTTGGGGAGGTCCCCACCTCCGCGGTGCAGGAGGAAAGGTGTGGCGCCAGGCAACCCAGGACGCAGAAAGAGACAGTCACTAGCTGCGTCATCTGGGAGGGTCAGAGAGGCGTAGGGGTGATCAGTCAGCGCTGCCATGGCCTGGAGAGAGGAAGAGGGCGTTGAGGTCTCCACAGCTGAGTCTGCCTGACCTACCACAAAGTAAGGTCTTGGAGCAAGGGTTACTTTTGTGAGATAATGACAGCAAGTATATAATGCCTGGTGTGTCAGACACAGTCGGTCTCAGGCACCTTAGCTACGTCTTGCTTCTGTAGCCCCTCCCCGACTCTTGTTTCTTCTGTACCCCATGCTTACTAGGGTGTCCCTTTGTGTTAGATGAACATCTTAGTGAAGACAAGGGCTGTGGCAATTCCCAGCTTCTGTGCCGCCCTTGCCCCAAACTACGCCCACTTTGTTGGCCACGCCTTCGCCACAGCCCTGCCCCGCCTCACCCTGACTGCTTTTTGGGCAGCCTCGCTGCTTCCAGCCACCACGGTGCGAGGTCCCCCCATGCCACAGAGGCCGCGCAGGTGCGAGGAGCCTGAGACCGGTACCGTAGAGACGGCGAAATCCTAGGAGAGCAGGAGGATTTAGGGGTGCGTAAGGAGCACGGGTCAAGCCCTCTAGCACATTGGCGGCACTCCCTCCCCAAGCTTCTCTGGTTCCTCACCCGGAATGTGTCTGCCACGATCTCAGCTCCTCGATGATTGGTCCACTTGGAGAGGCCTACGAAAAACTCCCGGCCTGGACCCCGGGAGGATGTGAAGGTTGAAAGCCAGTGTGAGTTTTGAGTCAAGACCTGAGATCACCTAGTCTCCCAAACTCTGCTTCCCTTGCCAAGCCCACAGAGGTGCTGACCATCCGTAGCCTCACCGGTGAAGAGGACGTCAGTGCCGTCCAGCGTCGCGTTCTCATCTCCCATCTCCACAATTCGGAGCCCCAAGTCCTGGAGGGCTTTACGGACTCCATCAACCTTAGAGGAGAGCAGGCAGAGACATCCTCACTCCCTATTTCCTGCCAACCTCAGACATCCAGCCTCCTCCCCTCGACCTTCCTTCACCCCACCCCGCGCAATGCTGTCCTCCAACACACCCGCACCCTGGCCCTCACCTCAGGCCTACGCGCTGGGCTCCAGGGCCTTGTGATTAGGGCTGTGTCTCCTTGGATCACAGCCGTGTCACCAAGCAGTGGTCCCAGCGGCAGTGATTCCTCAGGAGGCAGTTCAAGCAGCTGCAGCCCTAGTCGTTGCCTCAGTTTACCTCCTAGTACTCCATGCTCTCTTTGAGCTTTAGCCAGGTCCAGAGCCGGAAGACCAGCGCCAGCACCTTCCCCGGATGCCAAGCTCTCGGGGACACCCCGGATCAGGGCATGGGAACAGCGACCCAGCCCCTCCCCCGGCGTCCCCATCACATCCACACAGAAGCCCCTTCCAGCCAAGCTGTTTTGATTTTTCTCTTCACTTGTCTGAGAAGAAACAGAAAGTGGAGGGGGTTGAAGAAATAGACATGCAAAGAGAAAGGGGCAATATTACAAAGCTCTTAGGTCTTCCTCCTGCCATCTCCAGGCGCCCCTCCCACTCTGCCCCACCCCCTCCAAACCTCCTAGCTCTGTAGACCCTGCTCAGCCTCGTTTCACCGGGAATCTGCTTTAAGAGGCGCCCAAGGGAACAAGACTTGAATCCTTAATCTCCCAAACACCTGTTGCCCCTGCTCGGGGCTCCGCTAGGTCCCTGCCTCGCGCCCCTCCTGGCAGCCGCTAGGATGCGCTCACTCCCCAAAAATGCGGCGGCCCCGCCCCCTTAACCCTCAGCTGCTCGCAGCAGGGGGGACCCAAAGTCCTGCCAGGGACCCGCAGAGGTTATGGGACTGGAAAAGAAAGCTGGATGGCGAATCAGAACCTGGGGTGTGAAGTCTCGAATGCTCGACGGAGAAAGGGGAACGGGCGCAAACCGGAGGAACTAGAGTCTAAGGAGTTAAGCATCCTCTCTCTCCACCCCGGGTCGTCACGCTGCCCTTCGAGCGACCCAGTACAAACCAGACTTAGTCCCGGAGGACTGGGAGAGGTCTTAAACAAAATCTGGAGGGCGGAGAAACGGGGGAGGGGCGCGGCGTGGAACCACTCCAGGCTTCAGAACTCCGTACCCCTGTCCATCTTCCTCTAAAGTCTACCCCGCCCAGCTCTTCGCCCAAGCGCAGGTTATTCGCACACACCGTCCGGTGCAGGCACGTATGTAGCACCCCCAAACTCCAGCCTCCCCATACCGTTAGGGAGACAGTCCTCTCTCCAGACTCACCAGCAGCCACCTCCACTCCTGCAGCCTGGTGATTTCGGCCTTGGCCCCACCCCCAGAGGAGAGAGTTAATGAAGATGGGAGTGTGAGTCTTCAAGCTGGAGAGACCGATAGCTCGGGTTTTTGAGGGGTTCCCAGGGTAAGCGAGCTCTCGTACGGCGATGGGGCGGGGGCGCGATGGTCTGGCGGCTCCGGGGCATTGTCTAAGCGGGACGGGGCGGGACCTTCTAAGACCACGCCCATTCCGCCCTGCTAGGCCGCGCCCATTCCTCCAGGGCTGAGTGCCCCCCTTCCCTGAACTCAGGCACCGCCCCAAGAGCGCTGCCCAGGCCCACCCAGATCCCACTGGCCCTGGCTGCGGGGCTGCAAACGCGACGTGGATCACGGAACAGCCCTCTCATGGACAGATACAAAACATGGCAGACCCTGTACAAACACTCCCCTCCTTAATTCCCGGCAGATGCACTGAGCTTAAAAGATCACTGACCCTTCCCTTCTTTGGGAGCCCGCTACACTTTAAGCCGTCTTTGTGTAAAAACAACACTAGATTTTCCATTCTGTATTTTATTACTGAAATACGTTGTCCTACCCACCCCAACCCAAAATAAAAATCTTACCCTTGTCTGCTATCCTTTGCTTTACCCCCCCAGATACCCCCAGCCCCACACAAGTGCCCCGGATTTCCTGCCCACTGGCTATTTCGGAGTGTGTCCATTATGCAGCAGCGTGGAAGCCTCTGTGGAGAGCACAGAGTGGGTGAAGGACCCTTTAAAAGGTGCTCATTTGAGAGCCCTGGCCACTTGCTCATAGGCCAGCTCTATCTCTTCATCATCTGGACAGGTGGAGGCGAATTCTTCCCGAGCATAAGCGTTGCTCAAGTACCGATGCACTCCACGGAAAGCTTCTGGGATGGTGAACCCTCTGTACTTTTTGCACACCACCTGGAGGTTGGAGAGAGGTCAGCATGTTAGCCCCAGGGAAGACATGCTTGCTTGCTTTGGAGCTATTGAACTTTCTTTTCCTTTAGGGTCTGCCAGGTTAAAAAAAAAAAAAAAAAAAAAAAACGAGCCCCCGTCTAGGATGCCAGACCATTCTGCTTCGGTTCTTACAGACTTTTGCTGCCGTTGTTTTGAGATAGGGTCTCTCTGTGTAACTCAGGCTGGATGGTCTCTGGAACCTTTTTCCTCAGCCTGAGAACTGGTATTACAGGCTTGCACCCTCTGCCTACAGTCGTCAAAAATTGTTCTTTTAGACGTTATTTATTTAGGCATTTCAGGACAGGGTTTCTCTGTGTATCCTGGCTATCCTGGAACTTGCTCTGTAGACTAGGCTAGCCTCAAACTCTGGGATCCACCATCTCTACCTCCCAAGGGCTGGGATTAAAGGCGTGCACAACCATGCTTGCTAGATTCGTTTTTTATTTTGTGAGGATGGGTGTTTGTTTATTTTATGACTGCACTAGGACATCAGATCCTCTGGTATGAGTTACAGACAGTTGTGAGCTGCCATGCGGGTGCTGGGACCTGAACCCGGGTCCTCAAGAAGAGCAGCTACTGGCTACTAACCACTGAGCCATCTCTCCAGCCCCACTAGAGACTTCTTACTGATTCTTTCCCCTGTATCCCCCGCATATACCCCGAGACAGGGTTTCTCTGTGTAAACCTGGCTGTCCTAGAACTCACCTAGCAAGTTCCATGATCGCTAAAACTAAATAGAAAGACCCTGTCTCAAGAAACTAAACTAAAGAGGAGAGAGAAAGGCTAGGAAATGGCTCAGTGGTGAAGTGCACCAACCGCTTTTGCAGATGTCTGGTTTCCAGCACCCTCGATGGGCAGCTCCAGTTCCAGGGGCTCTACCTCCAAAGAGGTTTGTGTATGTGTGTATGCGTGTGCCTGTGAATGTGTGTGCCTGTGTATGTGTGTGCCTGTGAATGTGTGCGCCTGTGTATGTGTGTGCCTGTGTATGTGTGTATGTGTGTGCCTGTGTATGTGTGTGTGCCTGTGTATGTGTGTGCCTGTGAATATGTGTGCCTGTGTATGTGTGTGCCTGTGAATGTGTGCGCCTGTGTATGTGTGTGCCTGTGTATGTGTGTATGTGCGTGCCTGTGAATGTGTGCGCCTGTGAATGTGTGCGCCTGTGTATGTGTGTGCCTGTGTATGTGTGTATCTGTGTGCCTGTGTGCATGAGGTGATCCAGGGGATGTACCTCTATCTGCCCTCCAAAGTCACCTGTACTCACATGCAATTAAAGCTGAATGTATACAGAGGCAGAGACAGACACAGGCTAGGGATGTGGTTAGCCCTGGGTTAGCACACACACACACACACACACACACACAGGAAAAATAATTAGCAAAGAGTAACATTATTGTAGTCTCCTTTTCACTTGACTCTCAGGTCATCCATTAGTACCTTGATATGAATGGGTTTTTAAATTTTTTTTTTTTTTTTTTTATGTGTGTTGGTGTTTAACCGTATGTATGTCTGAGTAAGGATGTCATATCCTCCAGAACTGGAGTTACGGACAGTCAGGAGTTACCATGTGGTTGCTGGGAATTGAACCCAGGTCCTCTGGAAGAGCAGCCGGTGTTCTTAACCACTGAGCCATCTCTCCAAGCCATCACATCCCTTGATGTGAATCTTTTATCTTCAATTCAATTTCAACTGTTTGTGGGGAAGAACTAACTAACTGAGCACCCTTTGCTTCTTTTTTCTTTTGTGTGTGAGGGGCAGTGGTGGTGGTGTTTGAAATAGGGTCTTATTCTGTAGCTAAGGCTGGCCTCCAACTCACACTGAACTTGCTACTTCAGCCTGTAGCACGCTGAGGATTACAGGCACGGACCACTTTGCCCAGCTTTTTCACTGTCTGGTGCTTCTCAGTTGATGGTGGAATGATAGTGGCTCTGTTTTACTAAATTACACTGTAGCTTTAAGGCCCAGACAGAGAGGAAAAAGAAACTCAGGAAGAGTCCTTGAGAGAAAATGGGAAGCCTGGACTATGTGAAGAGTACGTAGACCTGGGAGAGTCCGTTGTTTGATCTGTGCATTTGGCCATGGTACAGTTGCAGGAGAAGCATTCTTGGAAATTGAATTGAAGATAACAGATTCACATCAAGGGATGTGATGGCTTGGAGAGATGGCTCAGTGGTTCCCAGCACCCACATGGTGGCTCCCGACTGTCTGTAACTCCAGTTCCGGAAGCAACCCTGGACACAAACAGGCAGGCACACACATACTCACAGGCCCACAGGCACACACATATACACAGACACTCATACCCACAGGCACACACATATATACAAACACTCATACACACAGGCACACACATATACACAGGCACACACATATACACAGACACTCATACACACAGGAACACACATATACACAGACACTCATACACACAGGCACACACATACCCACAGACACACACACAGGCACACACATACACACAGGCACACACATGCACACAGGCATACACATTCACAAAGACACATACGTATACAGACACTCATACATACAGGCACACACAGATACACAGACACTCATACACACAGGTACAGACATACACACAAATACACAGGCATACACATACACATAGTAACACAGGCACACATACACACAGACACTCATACCCACAGGCACACACATATACACATACACTCATACACACAAACACACACATATACACAGACATACACACAGGCACACACATACACACAGGCACACACATGCACACAGGCATACACATTCACAAAGACACACACGTATACAGACATACATACAGGCACATACAGATACACAGACACTCATACACACAGGTACAGACATACACACAGATACACAGGCATACACATACACATAGTAACACAGGCACACATACACACAGACACTCATACACACAGGCATACACGTACATACATGCACACAGATACACACGTACATACAGTAAAACCGAATACCACTCTTAACTGGATGCTGCATAAACATGGCTTGTCACATAGAATGTAACTGTCTTACTTGGGCAACAATTGCTAACGGGGCCCACCACTGGTAACAATCTGTGGAAACCATTCAGAGAAAGCGGATGCTTGCCATGTAAGTATGAGTACCTGAGTCTGGATGTTCAGCATTTACGTCAAAACCTAGGCATGGTGGCAGCACCACTGGACTAGTGAGACTGCTCGGCTGAGTAAGGGCATCTGCAGCCAAGTCAGGTGATCAAAGTCAGGTGACCAAAGTCAGGTGATCAAAGTCAGGTGATCAAAGTCAGGTGACCAAAGTCAGGTGATCAAAGTCAGATGATCAAAGCTCGGTCTTTGGGATCCACATGGTGGAGGGAGAGAACCGACTCCCCCCAATTTTCTCGTGATTTCCGTACCCCATTTGTGCCCTGCCCCTTGTAATAAATAAAAGGTGATTTTCTTTAAAATCCACCTTAGAGCTTCAACCTGTTCCACGGTGACCGCCGACCGTGACCGCCCACTGACTGACCTGTACGATGTGAAGTTTCGGCAGCAGGTTGCAGTCAGCCAGGGTGAGCTCATTGCCATCCAGAAACTTCCTCTGAGAGATGCCCTCATCTTCTGCGCTGGTTTCATCTACTTCTTCCGGGAGTGGGGATGTCAAGTAATTGTCTAGAACCTTCAGGGCTTTCAGGAGCCCCTTCTCTAGGTCTGTGTGAGAGAGGAAGCTGATCAGAACTTTAAACACTGGGGAGACAGCGTGCCCAAGAAGAGCCACAGAGGTGTGAGGGCATAGCCCAGACCCTGCACTTGATTAACAAAAACCAAATAAATAAATAAATAAAAACAACTTCACTGTGTATGCTATTGTTAAATGTTTGTGTGACGTGTGTGTGGGGGTCAGAGGTCAATATCCATTGTCTTCCTCAATGGTTCTCCATCTTTTCTTTCTTTCTTTTTAAAGATTTATTTATTTATTTATCTTATGTATATGAGTACATTGCCGCTGTCTTCAGACACACCAGCTGAGGCCATCAGATCCCACTACATATGGTTGTGTGCTGGGAACTGAACTCAGGACCTCTGGAAGGGCAGTCAGTGCTCTTAACCACTGAGCTACCTCTCCAGCCCTTCTTTCTTTGTTTGTTTTTAAAGGTTTATTTACATATTTTTGTTTACGTACATGTGCGAGTCTATAGGTGTATACGTGCACCTTGTGCATATAGGAGCCTGGGGTGGATGTCAGAAATGGGCTCAGATCCCCAGGAATTGGAGTTACAGGTAGTTGTGAGCTGTCAGGTGGGTGCTGAGAACCAAAACCCAGTCCTCTGCAGGAGCTTTTAACCAGGGAACCATCTTTCCAGTCCCTGCTTTATTTTTGAGGCAATCTCCCTCAGGCTCCCAGTCAGCTGGAAACAAGCCACTTTTCAAGCAAACCCAGGAAATGGAAGTTATCTCCACTCTATAGATCTGGAAGCCGATGTAGAAAGGTACAGAAGACCTTCTCAGAATCAATCATTCCCCAACTACACCAAAAAACAAAACAAAACGAAACAAATATGCAAATTAGTAAAAGAGACGTCTGTGAGCTTGGTATTGCTGCAGTGCAGGCGGTGGGGGGCACATGGGGCGCATTTTAAGAATTAATTGTAGGGTTGGAGGGATGGCTCAGTGGTTAAGAGCACTGGCTGCTCTTCCAGAGGTCCTGAGTTCAATTCCCAGCAACCAGATGGTGGCTCATAACCATCTGTAATGGGATCTGATGCCCTCTTCTGATGTGTCTGAAGACAGCGACAGTGTGTTCACATACATAAAGTAAATAAGTCTCTTAGAAGAAAGAGAGGGGAGTGAAGAGGGGAGGAGAGGGAGAGGGAGAAGGAAGAGGAGGAAGAAGAAGAGGAAGAAAAATAAGAATTTGTAACCAGTGGTGATGGTGTGGGAGACAGACGCAGGCAGATCTCTGAGTTCGAGGCCAGCCTGGTCTACAGAGTTCCAGGACAGCCAGGGCTACACAGAGAAACCCTGTCTGGGAAATATCAACAAAAACAAAACAAAAGAGTGAAGTCTAGAAGGTTGAGAGATGACTTGTGGGCACAGCACGTAATGTATAAACATAAGAATTCAGCTTCAGATGCCAGTACCCGATTAAAAGGCTGGTCTTGGGACTGCAGAGACTGTTCAGTGGTTAAGAGCATTGGCTGTTTTTGCAGAGGACCTGAGGTTTGATTCCTAGCCAATATCTGCAACTTTAATCCCAGGGAATCTAACGCTCTCTCTTGGCCTTCAGGCATTGCATGCAAAGGTCACAGAGATATACAAACACTCATATACATAAAAAAATAAATAAAATCTCAAAAAAAGGAAAAAAACCCATGAAAGTCTTAGCAATGAGACAGCAGAGAGAAGGGGTAAGGCAGGAATGGAGGGTCAGAAGAGGTCTGGGAACATCTGCTCCATCTCCCTGACAGCTGAGCTCACAGGGGCTCCATGTGACTCAACCCTAGACCCAAGCCCCTAACCCATAATACTCACTGTCATTGAGAGCTGGGTTTGAGTTCTTGATGTAGGCAGAAAACTTGGCAAATATATCCAGCCCCGAGGTGTTGGACTCAGGGTTCAGAGCAGCCAGCTTTGGGTACCTGGAAGGCATAGGGATAAGGTGAAGGCCTTTCTGGGGGACTCTGCCCTACAGCCACCTGTCCCCCCCATTTCGACCTTTGTTCTGCAAAGCCTCCCAGCTCCCCCTTTCTTTCCAAGTGTCCCTCCCTGTACCTGGGAGGGCACAGCACGGCCTCCAGGAATTCCTCGATCTTGTTGGTATCTGTGTGTACTTCGGTGCCATAGAGCAAGAACGGGAGCTGCCCACCAGGGCAAAGCTTCTGTACAGTTTCTGTCCGCCTGGAGAAGGGACCACGCGTCAAGAAAAGGAGCCGGGCAGTGGTGGCGCTCGCCTTTAATCCCAGCACTTGGGAGGCAGAGGCAGGCGGATTTCTGAGTTCGAGGCCAGCCTGGACTACAGAGTGAGTTCAAGGACAGCCCGGGCTACTCAGAGAAACCCTGTCTTGAAAAACCAAAAAGGAGGAGGAG
>JANHMN010000019.1:9648332-9682183 GCA_030674055.1 Rhabdomys pumilio | reverse complement strand
CCACTGTCCCTTTCTCGGTCCTTCTCGATCCTTCTGTTTGTTGTCTGGATTCCCTGGACCCCATTCACTCTCCCACTCCTGAAAACCCCCCTTTCTTCACCATTCTCTCCTTTAGGCTGCTGGAAACCTCTTCTATAAACTTTTCAGAGCGAGTCTAGAACTCTCATTATCGTCTCACAGGTCCCGTCCCCCCACCCCCCCACCTCCCAGCCAAACAGCACCCGGGCTGGGGGTGGGGTCAGCTAGGAAGGGGTTGCGGAGTGAGAGCTGGAGCCCGGGAGAGGGGAGGATTGGCTTGCAGAAATTCTGAGAGTGGCCAAGGAAAGAGAAGGTGTTCTTACCTTCACGAACAGTTCGACCTGAGGTTGTTCTTCAGCCATGGTTGCGTCGGGGACCAGGAAGCAGCCGTCGCTGGGGGAACTGGGAGGGGCCCGGGTAAGGGAAGGCGGGTCTCACGGCCCGGGATTCTCCTCCAGACTCAGGGCTGTCCCTTCTGCGCACCCCGAGTCCGATCAGACCCTTTGGTTCGCTCCAACGCGGCTTCCACACAGGCCCAGCGCACCCCACACACAGCTGCTCCACCTCGGTTCCTCCCGTTTAGCTCAGGGAGCAGCTGACTCACCGGCCGGCCCCGCCCTGGACCTGGGGAGGGGACACGAGGGGAGGGGACTCGGGGATCGTGGGAGTGGGTCCGGGACGGAGGCCAGAGGTCTCCCAGGGCTCCCTCGGTTCCCTGACCTCTCCTAGACACAGCACCATTTTCGTGCCTCAGTTTCCTCGCTTCGTTAGTGAGAAGGGTGGCCACTCTCAAACAGGGAAACTTGACACTGTCCACGAGGGTGCAGAAAGAGAGTTTGAGGATGCAAGGGTTCTGTGTTTTGTTTTGTTTTTCAGTTTTCCAGTCAGTCTTCTGGTTTGCTGGGACTGTGCTCTGTGTGTGTGGAGGGGGATCGGGAAGGAGATAGTGAGGCGAAGAATACAGATTGGTGAGGGACACTCCAAAGTACAGGCCGGGAGAGACCAGGAGGCCTGGTGTTGGGGGGAACGGGAAGCTGAGCCCAGGCTTCACGGCAGGGGGCGGCCCTCTGGAAGCCTGTCAATGCTCGGACTTCCCCAACCCGGGCCCCTTACCCTCCTCTCACTGGAGAGGGTTGCCTTGGAGACTTATCCTGGCTCTTGGATAGCACTAGGGCTCATCCTGCGGTGGGTGGGGTAGCGACTGGTTCTATCATGGGAAGACAAAAGCAAAGGTCAGACAGATTAGTGTGAGCAGAGTCGTGGGGGACATCTGAGTAAATAAATAAGAAGGCAGGAAAAATTAACTTTCCCTGGGAGGTTTGATTTTGGAGGTTCTAACTTTAGTATATAAAACGATATAACTTCACTACCTATTTTTTCACTTCAGAATCTTTTAATTACCCATCTACACAAATGACTTTAGATCAAGCACAGTCAAATAAAAATATGGAACGCTTCACGAATTTGTGTGACATCCTTGTGCAGGGGCCACGCTAACCTTTGTAATCGGTCCGATTTTAGTGTATGTGCTGCCGAAGCGAGCCCTATTACCAATTGTTTTAAAAAAAAAAAAATCTAAAATATGTCTGCCAATATCTAACCTCCATACTCTTAAGTTTCTCTACTGTCCAACCATGTGTGTGCCTGTACATATATGTTGTATACATACATAGATATATATATATATATGTATATATGCATTCAACTAGAAATATGTATATTTCTCGTTGAAGAAAAATATGCAGGTCTTGGAAAGACCGAGAAGCCAAACTGGACTGGAAACTGAAAGAGGTGGGGAGGGCTGAGGTGGAGTGCTGCATGTATTGCTAGAACAGCAGTTAGTGGTTTCCTCTTGTGCTTCCTCTTCTGAGAGCCTTCTCCTCCCCGTGGGGGTGTGTGTGGAGGGATGGCTTATCTCTCTCTTCCCCGGAAAGGCAGAATATACTTGGTGTTTGGGCTTTTGAATTAACATTGTTGCTGTAGACTGACTCATGCGTGACTCCCATCCAAGTTCTAAGTATGATCCCATTACCCTGACCCTTGAGATTTGCACCGGAGCCTCTTCCCACTGAAAAGAAAGACGGCTTCAATGAAGTTTTACTTTCCAGATGCCATCCTTTTCCCCTCTGGCCAGTGACCATCAGGGAATCTGTTCATAGTGAGATCTCTCTGGGAGAAGCTTTAGATTCAACAGGTTTGGCTGCCTCAGCCACAGCTACTCTGATCATCAGTATTGACTGGGGCTGCCTGCATTGTTATGCACAAATGCATTATCTTGCCTTTAATTTTTAGGCGGCTCTCTCCTGGGACCACCCAGCGATGCTCCTGGACTGTCCTCAGAAAAATTTATACTCCCATCTTATCTCTGAGCTCCTACTCCTCTTTCTCCAGCTCTTCTTTTCCTCTGCTGGCTTTTCTTCCTGTGTCTGATCCCTTCCTCTTCTTGGTAAACCAGTCCCTAATCTCTTCACACCCCAGATTGGAAGGTGTGTCCCTCCCTGCCACTCCTCAGAGCTGTCACCAATAACTTCTCCCAGGTTTCCATAACTCCATCGCTCAATAATTTGCCAAGGGTAACCATTAACCCAGTCCTTAGCCCTGCTCCCCTTTGGAGAGGATTTTCCAGTCGCTGGTCAGCAAAGCCAGGTCACCTCACACCATCTCCGAATGATCTTATTAGTGTAGATAGGACAGTTTTTGACGTGTGTGTGTGTGTGTGTGTGTGTGTGTGTGTGTGTGTGTGGTGTTTACAAGCAGCACAGGTGTGGAGGGCAGAGGACAATCTGGGAGTCAGTCTTTTCCTTCTACTGTGTGAGTCCTGGGGATAAAACTGAAGATATGTTTACCTGCTGAGCCAGCCCTGATTTTATTTTGTTTTGTAAAGTATGTTTCTTTTTCCTCCCTCAGACACTCCTTCCTTCTCCTTCTTTCCCATTCAGATGGATCATCAATCAGAGATACCCTGTGTCCTTAGAGGGCTGTAGTGTGGTTGTATGTGTTCTAATTAGGTCTACTTTCAGAATTTAGTGTCTTTCAGATATTTATACTTCCTCTTCAGGGGTCCCAAAATAACCAAACCCCGTATTGCTCTTGTGAGGGTGGTCATCCCCTGCAATCAGGAAATGGGCAAAGCAGGGCTGAAACAAAGGTTGATTCTTACTTCCACTTATTTATTTAAAACACTCATGTAGCGCTTACTTTGTTTGCTGGGCACTGTTCTGAGTTCTTTATAAATATTAACTTAGTGGGTACAAATATTAACCGAGCTGTTGCTGTTGGCACAGGTTGAATTAATGCTGCTTCTCTCCACTCTTCAGGAAGGAGGAAGGCTGCTTCTGGCCCTTTAAGGTCGGCCTTCCCTCACTGGCCGTCTCCACCGCCCGGACCCTTTTTCCGGGCGGGGAAGTTAGCTCGACTGGCGACCTTCGGGCAGACTCCGCCTAGCATCAATCAAAGCTTAGAGACACGGCTGCTTAGCAACGGCAGAGGGCGGGAATTTTAAACATTCTAGCACCGCCCCCAATGCAAACGAACCAATCAGCACTTAGAGCCTTCGCCGCCTTCCCGTTGGATAGCTAGGCAGACCCCTCCAACCAATAGCGACTAAGAGGGCGGGACGAGCGCGCGCGGCCACGCCCACTGGCTGGCTGGTCCTTCCCACAGGCTCCTGGCGGTTGGTCAGGGAGACGCGGCTGAGGTGACGGAAAAGGCGGGAAAGTGCCGCGAGTTGGCCGCTCCGGTGGGGTGGGGACACAAGAGCGCGCGGCGGGGAGGGGGGTGTGGGTGGCGGGAAGACTTGACGTGGCTGCGCGCTCCTTCAGAGCTTGCAAAGCACGGCCTCGAGTGACAGGAATGAGGGTGGGACGGGAGCTCGGAGATGCTCACAACCTAAAGGCTCGCCCTCCAAGTGCCCGCGCGCCGCCCGCCGAGCCGCCTACCGAAACGCTGACCCTCCTTCTCCTCCCGTGTCCTCAGAGTCGCCGAGCCCATGGCTTTCAGAGCGACCCCAGGCAGGATGCCGTCAGGACCCGGACCCGGGGTCCCCTCAGCCAGTCTGTCCAACCCCCATCCCCCAATGGCGGGGCCTGGAGGTATCGAGGAAGAGGACGAGGAGGAGCCGGCCGAGGTGTCCGAGGAGTGGGGAGGGGCTGAGCCGACCCTGTTTCACGTGGACTAAATGCCCCATGCGTGCCTATCTCCGAGATTTGGGTTAAAAGATTAATAATAATGCAGGGCCAAGCCATGCCCTTCCGAGGGGTTCAGATCTCGATCTTCTTTCCTTCCTCATGGGACAGATCCATCTGTGCGTGCTGTGGAGCTCGGGATATCTGGGCATTGCTTACTATGACACTAGTGACTCCACTATCCACTTCATGCCAGATGCCCCAGACCACGAGAGCCTGAAGCTTCTCCAGAGAGGTGGGACAGAACCCTGGATCTCTCTCTGGGGTGGAAAGTGTGTTCACGAGTCCTTATGTGACGTCCTTAGTTTATATAGTCACCCGTTTTTAGGAATTAATTATTCAACACAACTTTATTAGGTACCTGCTATATGTTAAATGCTACAGATTCAGTCCCTGGCAAACAATTCATAACTTTAGTGATAGTTTCCAGGACACTCTTGTTCCTTCCCACCCACCCACCCCCACCACTGTGCCTTTACTAAGTCTCATTCTCCACTGTGCTCCCAGTGTGCAGAGCATCCCCAACAGACAGAAAATAAATTAGTTTTTTTTTTTTTTTTTTTTTTTGAGACAGGGTCTCACTATGTAGCTCTGGTTATCGTGAAACCCACTATGTAGACCAGGCTGACTTTGAACTCACAGAGATTTGCCTGCCTCCCAAGGGCTGGGATCAAAGGCATGTGCCACCACGCCTGGCTAAGATAAATTCTGGAGGGGAACAAACAGTGGCAAGAAGAGAGCCTCCACTTCCCTCTTAGTCAAAGAGGAGAAATCCTCTGACTCACTTGGCACCTTTCTCTTTTCAAGTTCTGGATGAAGTCAACCCCCAGTCTGTTGTTACAAGCGCCAAACAGGATGAGGCTATGACTCGATTTCTAGGGAAGCTTGGTAAGGACTACATAGAGCAGGGGAAATGGAAGCAGACTACTAAACCGTGGAGTACTGGGAGGGAGAATGGGACACTAACAGGACAAACTGTACAAGACTGTCGCCTTTTGCCTCCACAGCCTCCCAGGAGCACGGAGAGCCAAAGAGACCTGAAATCATACTTCTGCCAAGTGTGGATTTTGGTAGCTCCTTTCTTTTTTATGTTACCAGCCCCATCCAGGGGGCTCTGCCCTTTCTCTGAAAGGAGCTCCTGTTATCAGAGATCTTGCCTCGTGTCCCTCATCTAAAAACTGCTTCCCAAGCCCCATCAGAAGTCTCAAGATCTCTCTTGCACATCCTTATCGTCCTTAGTACAACTTACTGAGAAGCCACAGGGTTAGGTGTGTTAGGAATGGGGGAGTGAGTGATAGAAGAAAATGGAGAGGTTCCACTCTTAAAACAGTTTTGAATGTTGGAGATACCCACTTTAGGCCAAAGTTGTTTGCTGCATAAAAAGGAAAAGGCACTGTTTCTGGGAACTATGGTCCATAAGGCACCTCCCTACTTTGCAAACTTCTAGGTTTGCAAAAAGGACAGGGAATAGGTGGTAGTAGTTCCTGTATCTCATATATGTATGTGTATGTATATACACACACATATGTGTGTGTGTGTATTAATAACATGTGTATATGTTAACCTAGAAAATCCACAATCCCAGACATTTTTTTCATTTTTTTTTCTTCCGAGTCACTTGTCTTTCTCAGGTCGTGCTTATGGCCAGACTATCTACATTATATAAATAACTAAAAGAATGAGCCTACGTCTGTGTTTTGGTTCTTGCTCTGGCCTTCCTCAGCCATCTCTGTGGACTTGGGCAAGCTATGTGGTCGAATTTGTTCTTGTTAAATTGGGGCAAGAAAACAGAGCTATGATAGATACGTTTCACTCTCCATCCTCCCCAAATAGGTCCAGAGATAAGCAAACAGCGTCTCCTTTCTGGAAACTACACCTTCATCTCAGAGTCCATGACTGCTACTGAGAAAATCCTTTTCCTCTCCTCCATTATTCCCTTTGACTGTGTCCTCACGGTGAGCTGGGTCATGGGGCGAGGGCTGGGATGCAGCTGGGGAAAGACATGAGCTTCCAGCCATAGGGCAGAGTTGTGACTGGACTGCCCCAGCCCTATACAATCAGGTTTCCTGGTGTTAGTGTTACCAGCACTAGACTTCATCCAGCCTCACTGCGGATCCCCTCCAGGTCCGGGCACTTGGAGGACTGCTCAAGTTCCTGAGCCGAAGAAGAATTGGGGTTGAACTGGAAGACTACAGCGTCGGCGTCCCTATCCTGGGCTTTAAGAAGTTTGTATTGTAGGTGGCTCATCCAAACCTCAACCAAAGTAAAGAGGACTGGGAGGTCTAAGAAGAAAGGGTGTGTGTGTGTGTGTGTGTGTGTGTGTGTGTGTGTGTGTGTCTGTGTCTGTGTGTCTGTGTCTGTCTGTGTGTCTGTCTGTGTGTCTGTCTGTGTGTCTCTGTGTGTGTGTGTGTGTCTGTCTGTGTGTCTGTCTGTCTGTGTGTCTGTGTGTGTGTGTGTGTGTCTGTGTCTGTGTCTGTCTGTGTGTCTGTCTGTGTGTCTCTGTGTGTGTGTGTAGGGATGGAGGACAGTGGGTGAAGTGTGCCCCGCACAGGAGAATCAGAGGTGTTGGATTGCTCAGAAGTATTCAGAGAGGGGAGTTGAGGAAGTAGTTAAGTAATGACCCCCATGGCTCACTGTTCCTGTGGCTGTTTTCTGTTCTCAGGACTCATCTGGTGAGCATCGATCAAGACACTTACAGGTGAGGAGGAGACAAGCTGCTGCCTGCAGAAACAAAGGATTGAGTTTGAGGCTCCAATAATCCTACGAGGCGCTGGCTTCTTTAATCCTGGGGCTTGAAGGGAAAAAAGAGATTGTGAGGCTGAGGGTGAAGGAAGGAAAGGAAGGGGCTGAAGCACAGAGAGTCACCCTCCTTCCACTTGCAACATGGATGAGCTGAGGGACTGCTGCCTGCCAGGCAAGCACGCTGCTCTAAGCGGCAACTTCAGCCCACCCTTTTCTTTCATTTTTTTTTGTTTTCTTTTTCTTTTTTTTTCTCTTTTTTGAGTCAGGGTCTCTCATGTAATCCTGGCTGTTCTGGAACCCACTATCTAGACCAGCTGGCCTCAAACTCCCTGCTTCTGCTTTCTGAGTGCTTGGGTTACTGGTGTGAGCCGCCACACCTGCCTTTTATTTCCTTTTCGAAGGGGAGAAGCTAAAGCAAACAAAAGTGAGTCATAAACCACGCATTGAGATTATTGTTGCTAGGCATGAAATTAAAGGCTTATTATTAACTTAAATCGCATTCTTTTCTCAGTTCTCAACTTTCTTTATTATAAAAACTTCATTACAGTATGGATGGGAACGTGGTTCAGTGAGTAAAAGCTCTTGCTACACGAAGTTTGAGGGTCTGAGTTTGGATTCTAAGCATTTTCGTAAAAAGCCACTCACTGTTGTTTGTGTGCCTGCAATCTCAATGTTGGAGTGGGTAGAGACAGGACTGCTGGCTTTTGCTGGCTGCCAGCTTAGCCAAAGAAAATGGGGAACTCCCAGTTCAATGAGAGACCTTGTCTTAAAAGAGAACAAGACAGAGAGAGAACATGGCTTCTTCATATATGTGCAGGAGCATTTTCACCTGCATATGAGTATGTGTACACAGGCAAATGTTGTGGCTCATCTTTAATCCCAGCACTGAGAGGCAGAGGCAAGGGGATTTCTATAAATTTGAGACCAGCCTCGTCTACATAGTGAGTTCCAGGATAGCCAGGGCTACATAGAGAGACCCTGTCTCAAAATCAAATATGTGCACACATGCATATACCATGTGTGGAGTGTACAGAAATTCAGACTCCTCCATTTCTCTGTGACAGCGTTCTACAGATTTTCAAGAGTGAGTCTCACCCCTCCGTGTACAAAGTAGCCAGCGGGCTGAAGGAGGGGCTCAGCCTCTTTGGTAGGTGTGGCCTGTTTGTTGTTCACCCCACACTAAAAGCGTGCTAGAAAACCAGTTGACTCGATAGCCATGCACAGGCTCTCTTCTGGCTTTACTGACATTGCCAGATGTCTTTTCCACGCCAGCCCAGGTATCTCAGTCTCAGTGCCACCTGGCTCAAGCTCCTTTACAGACTCTAGCCACATAGTGTCATTTGCTTGTCAGCTATAACCTTACCAATATCATCTTCAATCTCTGGCTTTGTGTGATTGTGTCCACTGATTGAGGAGTTTTAGAGCTGATCTGTATAGTTTTTATAGACTTGTATAGTTCTGGCTTTAGAGTATATGAGGGACGTGGCTCCAAGTATCCAGCGTCTCACTGGGTTATGCTTTAGCTTTACGTATTGTGATGGGCTTTTGTGAGTTGTGGCTATGCCCATTTATATATTTTCCTGGCTGAGCATCCATCCCTTTTCCTACCCTCACATGATTATCCAATTTGTAGCCAGGCACTAACTTTGGCTGCTTTTGTGTCCTATATCTGGGTCTCCAGACTGGCCTACCTTGTAACGAGTTCACTCCCTATGCATACCCCACAGGAATCCTCAACAGATGCCGCTGTAAGTGGGGACAGAAGCTGCTCAGGTGAGTGGGCTTCAGACATGGGTTTATAAACAAATACACACTGAGTAGGGGGCCTGTTAATAGCAGTCTGCAGGCCGCGACAAACACTGTTTCATTTAGTAGTGCTGCCCATCCAGAACCCAGTATAGTAGCTAGTACAATCCTCATTTTATGTTGTCAGCACAGATGCAAGCATACCTGTGCATAACTAGCTTTCTCCTTATTCAGGCTAGGCTCTCACGCTTAGGGAATGGTGCTGCCTGTAGTGGGTGAGTTCTTCCCACATCAAAGAATGTAATTAAGATAATCCCTCATGGTAGTCTCAGAAGCAATTCTAGACTGTGTCAAGTTAACAATCCAACTGATCATGGCCCCTCTATTCACCTCAGTTTTAATTTTCAGGATCACATCCTCAAACTCTTTGTGAACCCTTTACTTTTTAATTTTCAGGATCATATCCTCAAACTCTTTGTGAACCCTTTTCTACTAGATATATCATCCATGACAAAATTTAATCTCACGTTTTAGGGTCAAATCAACTTTCTCTACTAAGAGATGACCATTATTAAGAGTTGTAAGATGAGTTAGGCGTGACCACCATGTATTTAATCCCACTGGAGGCAGAAGCAGGCAGATCTTTACGAGTTCCAGGTCAGCCAAGGCCACATAGTGAAACCTTGTTTCAAAACAAAACGGAGTAAGCTGAGTTTACTGGGGTGTAGTGAGATAGCTCAGTGGGTAGAGGCACTTGCCACTAAGCCTGATGACCTGAGTTAGATTCCCAGAACTCACATGATGGAAGAAGAAGAAAACCAATTCACACAAGTTGTCCTCTGTCTTCTGCATATGGCACACGCGTGTACACACACACACACACACACACACACACACACACACACACACACACCTTTACAAAAAGAAGAAAAAAGAAAAGAAAAAGAAGGAATTGTAGACTAGGGGCTGATGGGACAGCTCCACAGGTAAAGATGCTTCTGCACAGGCCAAACAACCTGAAACCACATAAAGGCAGGACAGAACCAGCTCCACAAAGTTGTCTCCACGAGTGCCATGACATCTGTGTCCACATATGCATAATGCATACAACACACAAAGAACAGCAGGCTGGGAAGGGGCCTGTGACAAACACCTGTAATTCTGGCACATTCTAGGAAATAGGAGCTAGAGGAACAGGAGTTCTAGGTTTGAGACTGAAACCTCGTCTCAAAAAGCAACAAAAACCCTGCAGGCTGGGGGTGTGACTCAGTAGTTAGTTGCTTAGGTAGTAAGTAAGCCTTGACTCAGCCCTAAACTTTGCCAAAAGAAGGAAGGATGGAAGGAGTCAGGGAGGGAGAGAATGAGAATTAGTGACAGGCATTTGCACAGAAAAAGCATGAAAAGATGAGACTTCGTCTATGCTGTTTCCCCAAGATACTGTCTCGGCTACACACAGATAGCAAACTCATATTGACTCACCCTCTCCCACTCAGCTGTGGAGAGCTGCAGTGTTAGCACACAAATACAACACATTGTTCCCCCTCTAAAACACTGACACACTCTGCCACATATGCACATGGAGTGACATCTGTCAAAGCCACGATGTACAGACACAGTCATCGTGACTGCGGCAATTTTCAGTATGCACATAAAAATGAGCCCACATACGCAGGGCCTTGTACTTGCCAGTTAGTTCATTCCTGTCATGTGCTGCAGGCACATAGTACCACCCTCCCCAAGCAACATCAAGATGAGAGAAGACGTGACTTGTAACCTCCCATCCCAACCCTCATCCTCCAGGCTATGGTTTACACGTCCGACCCGGGAGCTAAGGGAGCTCAATTCCCGTCTGGATGTCATTCAGTTTTTCCTGATGCCTCAGAACCTGGACATGGCCCAGATGCTGCACCGGCTCCTGAGCCACATCAAGAACGTGCCTGTGAGCCCAGGGCAGGGATCAAGGCGGGGAATAAGGCTGATGGCTTATAGAAAAACTTGGGCTGCTTATTTTTATTTTATTAAAATTTAGTTTGGTTGGTTGGTTTTGTTTTTGTTTTGGGATAGGGGCTCACTGTGGAACCGTATATAGTCTGGAACTCACAGAGATCCTCCTGCCTCTGCCTCCCGAGTCTGGGAGTAAAACTGTGCACTGCCATACCTGGCTATTTATTTGTTTTCAAGACAGGGCCTCACCATGTAGCCTTGGCTGTCCTGGAACTTGCTATGTAGACCAGGCTGGCCTTGAACTCAGAGATCCCTCTGTCTCTGGAATGCTGAGATGAAAGACATGCACCACCACACCCAGCCCAAGATTTATTTTATTTTTAATTATATGCATGTATAACCAGGCCTGTGAGTTTGAGGCCAGACTGGTCTATATAGTGAGTTCCAGTTCAGTCAGGGCTACCTAACGGGACCCTGTCTCAAACAAAACTCAGGTGTGTCTGTGTGGAATATACACATCTGAGTGTGGGTGACTGCAGAGTCCAGAATAGGATGGTGGGTCACCTAAAGCTGGAGTTATGGGTGGCTGTGAACCTCGAGTGTGGGTGCTGGTGCTGGGAACCAAACCTCGGTCCTCTGAAAAAGCATCTCTCCTGCCTGGATGGATGTCTAGAGGGACATCACATGGCAAATGGCAAACCATAGCTGTCTCTGTCTGCTTATAGCTCATTCTGAAACGCATGAAGCTGTCCCACACCAAGGTCAGTGACTGGCAGGTCCTCTACAAGGTAAGGCCTCTGTTTTGCTTGAGTCAAGATGTAGCCTAGGACAGCCTCACTGTTAGGATCCTCCTGCCCCTTCGCTTGAGTTCTGGGATTACAGACTTCCCATTTTAGATCAGAAGTTCGAGTCAAGCCTTTGTGTCCTGTGTCCAGACCTCCTGGGACACCCTGCCACGCGTTACTCAATGATGTTTCTTTTCAACTTTGTGTTGCAGAAATAGCAAAAATATCTTCAGAGAAAATACTACAATTTTCTCCTCTTGTAGCCAAGCACTCAGCTTCAACCCTTTGACTCATAGCAATCCCTTCGTCTGCAGCCATTAGATTATTCTATCCATAAACTTGGTTGTGACGACCACAAAGTTGCACTGATACTGCTGCTCAATCAGAACCAGGAGGTCCTCCCCGCACCCCGTGTTGTTCCACTCACCTGTCTTCCTTGCCTGCTTGCCCTTTTCTTTTTTAATTAATTATTTTTTTGGGGGGGGTGTTTAGAGACAGGGTTTCTCTGTGTAGCCCTGGCTATCTTGGAACCAGTTCTGTAGACCAGGCTGGGCTCAAACTCAGCAATCCACCTGCCTCTGCCTCCAAGTACTGGGATTAAAGGAGTGTGTCACCATGGCTAGGTTTTTATTTTATTTATTTTTATTTACTTATTTATCTATCTATCCATCAGTCAGTCTGTGCATCTATCCATCCTTCTATCCATCCATCTACCCACCTATCCACCCATCTATCTGTTTTTTTGAGACAGTGTTTCTCTGTGTAGCCTTGGCTATCCTGGAAGTCACAGACCTCACAGAGATCTACCTACCTCCTGAGTGCTGGGACTAAAGTAGTGTGCTACCACGCCCAGCTCTACCTGGCTTCTTTTTAATTTGTAAAGCTTTATTTGATATATAGGAGTGTCTGCCTTCATTTGCGCAACACATGCATGTTTAACCTGGAGAGGCCAGAAAATTGCTTCAAATTCCCTAGAACTGGAGTTGTTGTGAACCACCATGTGGATGCTGGGACCCAAATCTTGGTTGTCTGCATGAGCAACAAGTACTCTTAACTGCTGAGGCTCTCTCTAGGATCCATGAGGTTTGGTGTTTGTAGTGAGAAGAAACTGGGATAGAAGCTGGAATTACTTATACACACCTTGTCTGGGTTGCTATGACTATAAATGTTTTTACATAATTATAAAGCAAAGTTAAAATTTTCATTTTATGTTTTAGACAATGTTCTATTGCTGTGAGGAGACTCCATGACCACAGCAACTCTTTCTTATAAAGGAAAACATTTAATTGGGGCTGGCTTACAGTCCAGAGGTTCTGTCCATTATCACGCTGGGGAGCATGGAGGCATAGAGTCAGATGTGAAGCTGGAGGTGGAACTTAGAATCCCACGTCCTGATCTTCAGACAGCACTGACCAAGCCAGCTCAGTCAGTCAACACGGTCTCAAAGGGAGGGGATGAGGACTGAAAAAGAAAAACAGACAAAATTACAACATGACTCCAGCCTGTGCTGAGGCTGGAGCAGGCTTACTCTTCTCCCGCCTGCTTCTGTATCATTCTAGGAACATCCATGTTTTTCATGGTCAGTTCTTAGATCAAAGACTAAGTCATCAAGAGAAGCAGTAAACAAGGAGATCGCACAAGATAGTAATTAAGTAAAGTAGTAAGCCAAGAGGTGACACAAGGCAATAATTAAGAGTAGTAAACAAAGCCCCATGGTCACTGTTTCTAATATTCTTACCTGAGCCTACTTCCTTGTCTGAGCCCAGTGACAAATGCCAAATTCCTGGAAGCGGGCACCAAAGGCTCTCAACACAGCAGGAAGACAGTGATATTGAGCCTGGCCTGAGCATCTGAAACCTCCCAGCCCCACCCCCAATGACACACTTCCTCCCACAAGACAACTCCCTGTGGGCCTATGGGGACCATTTTCAGTCAAACCACAACATTTATTTAATTACTCTGATTTTATTTGTTTGTTTTGAGACAGGGTTTTATTATGTAGCCCTGACTGGAACAGAATTCTTTATGTAGACCTCACTGGCTTAAAATTCACAGAGACTGGCCTTCCTCTGCCTCCCTTCTGAGTGCTTGGATTAAAGTGTGCACCACCGTGCCTCTGTATCTTTTTGAATTTTCAAATTTATCATTCTATTGTTTTCATTTAATTTTTTAAAATTAGTTACATTTCTTTGTGAACATGAGTGCACACAGGTAGCAGCGAGTGTGGAGGACAGAGGAAACCCTGAGGGTATCAGTGCTTTTCTCCCTCTGTGTAGGAACCAGGGACTGAACTCAAGTTGTCTGGCTTGGCATCAAGTGCCTCTATCTGTGGCACCATCTTGCTGGCCCTTATATTTTGAATCAGTTTAAGACTTAAAAGTTGGAAGAGATTTACAGTTATTGTATAATAATAATAATATCTTCATAATCACAAAACAGTTCTGTGTGTGCTAGGCATTGGACCTAGGACTTCACATGTGCTTGGCAAATGGTCTGTCACTGAGCTAGATTCCCAGCTCTCATAGCAATCTATCAGTGTCTTAAAATTTTACTTATTATCTAAATTTGAGACAGGGTCTCACTATGTAGCACTGTATGTCTTGGAACTTGTTGTGTAGATGAGGCTAGCCTCAAACTTGTAGCAATCCTTTTGTCTCTGCCTCCTAAGGACTGACATTCACTTGTTTGTTTGGTTACTTTTGAGACAGGATCTCAAAATATAGCACAGGCTAGCCTCAAATGCACTATGTCATCCAAGTTGATCTTGAACTTGTGATCCATCTGCTTCAACTTTCAGAGTGGAGTTACAGACTTTCTACATCACACCCAACTGAGACCTTGTCCCCAAAGCAAAAGCACTAGGCTAGCCTGGGCTAGAGAGTGAGTTAGAGAGCTGTGTGGGTTACTTAGCGTGATCTTATCTCAGAATAAACGGGTGGGGTTGCAGCTCAGCTGTGGTGCATAGTAAGAACGAGACTGTGGGAGCTACATGCTTGGCTCAAGCCCAATCCATTAATTTGCTGTGAGAGTTGAGGCTGTCATTGCCTCTTGTGCTTCAGACTGCTCATCTGTGAACTGGAGGTGGAGGTAGTGCCCACCCCACAGGGCTGCTCTGACTCACAAGGAAATCTAGAACGCGGCCTGGCACATCAGTTCGGGTCACTGCGTCTCCCTCTGTTCATCTGCTCTGTTCCTGTTCTCAGCTGACGTTGGCATTCTTTTTTTTTTTTTTTTTTAAATATTATTTATTTACTTTTATTTACATGAGTACACTATAGCTGTCTTCAGACTCACCAGAAGAGGGCATCAGATCTCACTACAGATTGTTGTGAGCCACCATGGGAATTGAACTCAGGACCTCTAGAAGAGCAGTCAGTGCTCTTAACCACTGAGCCATCTGTCCAGCCGATGTTGGAATTCTTATTCAAGGCCCACCTCTGTTCCTTTTCTGTGTAAAGGCTTCCCAGGCAGCCTCAGGCCCCACTAGACTTGTCATTTGAAATTCTCGTGCTCTGTCAGTTGTACAACTGCCAGCTTTATCGGATCACTGTGTCTGCCACTTGTCTCAGCCCTTGACTTGGGCAATTTATACAGCTCTTCTACAGAGGGGCACTCCCTCGGGTCTGCACTGAGGGGCACTCCCTCGGGTTCTGTCCGTAGTGTAATCTGGTCACATCGGCTCCTGGTCACCGATCTCGCTCTGGAGTGTTAGTTCTCAAGGCCTCTGTCCTTTCCCTCTTTGCCTCTCATTTACTTCCTCCCTGGCTTCTAAAACCCACTTATTTACTTAGTGTGTGTTTGTGTTTGCATGTACAGGGACTTTGGTGTGGAAGGCAAAGTAGAGTAGCCTGTGGGACTCTCTCCACACACAGGCCCCAGAGACTGAGCTGTGGCAGGCTCGGCAGCTCTCACTGTTATTCACTCGCTGAGCCATCTCCCCAGGCTCCCTGCCTGCCCTTTTTCCTGACTTTTATTCTACTTTTTACCGTGTCCTCCTCTGGCAGATGTTTAATCTAATAATCTGTTCTCTCTATAGTTTGTTCTTTCTCTCTCTCTTTCTCTCTTTCTTTCTTCCTTCCTTCCTTCCTTTCTTTTGTTCTTTCTTTCTTCCTTTCTTTGTTTTGTTTTCAAGACAGGATTTCTCTGTGTAGCCCAGGCTGTCCTCAAACTCACAGAGATCCACCTGCCTCTGCCCCTCAAGTGCTGGATTATAGTCGTGAATCATCACACCCCCGCTCCTGTGTTTTATCTGTGTCTCTGTGTGTGTCCTTGTGCCTTTGATAACCTCTCTGTGTTCACCATTGGTCTTTGTGCTTCTCATTCTGTCCATGTCCCCCTGGGGACATGGCTCCCCCATGTGGGGTCACCTTCCTCAGTCATCTCTCCCGCAGACTGTGTACAGTGCCCTTGGCCTGAGGGATGCCTGCCGTTCCCTGCCCCAGTCCATCCAGCTTTTTCAGGACATTGCCCAGGAGTTCTCTGACGACCTGCACCACATTGCCAGTCTCATCGGGAAGGTGGTGAGTGGAAGGCAGACACCCGAGGAGGATGAGCGGGGCAGGGCAGTACAGTAGAAAGGCTCTAGGGTCGGAGAATGTGGTGTGGGAGGTGGGGACGCATGGGAGATACAGGATTAAAGGGGGATCTGGGGCCCAAGGAGAACTGAGGTACAGGACAGAGAAAGGGTGCTGGGTGCTAAGAAACTGGATGTCTAATCTGTCTCCTCAGGTGGACTTTGAGGAAAGCCTTGCTGAAAACCGCTTCACAGTCCTCCCCAACATAGATCCTGAAATAGATGCCAGTGAGTGTTGGGTGTGGGGGTCCTGGACATGGGGGTCCTAGGCATGGGGGGTCTCAGGTCAGCCTTGGAATCCACTCTTGGCTAGACACCATAAACGGGAATCAGCTTTGCAGCCAGAATAAAGATATTCCTTTGTTATTGAGACAGAGTCTCCGGTAGCATGGGCTAGCCTCAAACTCAGTATATAACTAAGGATAGCCTCAAATTCCTGATCCTCCTGCTCCCACTCTGGAGGGCTAGGATTACAGGCATGCACCACCATGTCCAGATAATCAGGAATTCGTAAAAAATAGTTTCATGTGGCCAGAGTTGGACTTGAACCCTTAATCCTCCTGGACCTTATTTTTATATGCCTATAATTGTCTGCACACCTAGAGAAGCGAAGGCTGATGGGGCTTCCGAGTTTCCTCACTGAAGTTGCTCAGAAGGAGCTGGAGAACCTGGACTCTCGCATCCCCTCCTGCAGTGTCATCTACATCCCTCTGGTGAGTTCAGGGGAGAGGCGAGTCCCCAGGAGTCTCCTAGTGATACATGAAAGGCTTTGAATGCCGGAGGGCAGGACAGCTACTCATGTATGCATCCATAAGTCTCATGTGGAGTGGTAAGGGAGGAAGTGGCACCCAGCCAGATGAGCTAAATCCATCCTGGCGTCAGTGGGTGACAGATACCCACTGTCCTTAAACCCAGGGACATGAATACCTTTGGTGACTTCAGTCTCTGACAAAGGAATGGAGGATCCCAGTGGTGTCTGGGCCTCCTCTAGGACCAGAGGGTGTTTGGTAGGTTATTGCCCACTCTGTCTCTTTCTCTCCCCAGATTGGCTTCCTTCTTTCCATTCCCCGCTTGTCTTTCATGGTGGAGGCCAGCGACTTCGAGGTTGAGGGATTGGACTTTATGGTAAGTGTCTTGACCTCTCCGTGGTGGGAGGAGTGTGACAAGGAAGTAATAAGAAGCTAGGAGAAGGGTCTCAGCCTGTCAGCACTGAACATGAGGTGGGGTCAAGTTTTGTAGCTTAAGAAACTTTGTCAGGCCTGAGTCAGAAGAGGAGTTGGGGGACGGGTGGGACTGGAGGAGGTTTGGGCAGGTGGAGAGGAGAGAGGAACCGAGGGATGAAAAGCCTCTGGGTATGGTAGTGTGGCCCTGGCTGTTCTGGAACTCCGTAGACCAGGCTGGCCTGCAACTCATAGAGATCCACCTGCCTCTGCCCCACAAGTGTTGGGGATTAAAGGTGTGTGCTACTACTGCCTGGCTTGTGATCAACTTTAATCCCAGCACTCTGGAGACAGAGGCAGGTGGATCTCTGTGAGTTGCAGACCAGCCAGGGCTACAGAGTGAAATCTTGCCCCTAAACAAAACAAAATGAAACCCAAGAGACAGAAAGCCCAGAGTTTGGACTCCTTGCACCCAGTTTCTCTCAGAGGACAAGCTGCACTATCGTAGCACCCGGACCAAGGAGCTGGACACACTGCTGGGGGACCTGCATTGTGAGATCCGGGGTGAGGAGCCGTGGTGGGTGGGGCAGGCTGCTCCGACAGACCCTGCTCTCAGGCTGTCTGAATGGTTCTGGGAGCTTCACGCACTATCTGCGTGCCTGTTTCCAGATCTTTCCATGCGCTCCTCTCTCCCCGTTGCTTTCTCAGACCAGGAGACCCTGTTGATGTACCAGCTGCAGTGCCAGGTGCTGGCGCGGGCTTCTGTCCTGACTCGGGTACTGGACCTTGCCTCCCGCCTGGATGTCCTGTTGGCTCTTGCCAGTGCTGCCCGGGACTATGGCTATTCAAGACCACATTACTCTCCCAGTACCCATGGTGTGCGAATCAAGAATGGCAGGTGAGAACAGAGTGCGGCTCCATCTCCTGCTGTGGGGGGTCCATCTCCTGGATCCACAAGCCAAGCAGTGTCTCTGTACCCACCGCAGGCATCCTCTGATGGAACTGTGTGCACGAACCTTCGTGCCCAACTCCACAGACTGTGGTGGGGACCAGGGGAGGGTCAAGATCATCACTGGACCCAACTCCTCAGGGAAAAGCATATATCTTAAACAGGTGAGGGGCCACACAACCAGGTGTCTGGTATCTCCTTCATCTCCTCTGACAGCCAGGCCCAGTCTTCTGCTCCCCATAGCACATGTTCTTGTTCTCTGGGAGACAGTCCGTTCTTTAGGATAGACCTTTCTATAGCCACAAGTCCCTGGACCAACTTCCAAATAGATCCCATGCCGTTCCCTAGTGTGCCTTTATCCACAGCCCTGACTCTCTGGAGTTAAGTCTGAGTCAGGACCCAGGAAACAGTGTGCTCCACGCTCTGTTCTGTGTTAACTCTGAGTCAGGACCCAGGAAACAGTGTGCTCCACGGCTCTGTTCTGTTACACTGTGTCCTCTCTTTACTCTGTCACTCATGTCTTTAGTTGAGACCCGTTTTTACTTTGCCGATAGCACAGCAACAGGGCCATGTCCTGTCTCCCTGCCCTCTGCCCAGGTAGGCTTGATCACCTTCATGGCCCTGGTGGGCAGCTTTGTGCCTGCAGAGGAGGCCGAGATTGGGGTAATCGACGCCATCTTCACCCGAATTCACAGCTGCGAATCCATCTCCCTAGGCCTCTCCACCTTCATGATTGATCTCAACCAGGTTAAAGGGAGCAGAAGGAGGTGGGGGAGGAGGTAACCGGGTAGGAACGGTGCCCCTGGAAGTCTTGGACAGGAACCCATTTCCTCAGGTGCCTGCCATCTGTACTGGGGGCCAGGGAGTCTGGAGACGGCAACACCATCAACAGTTCTTGAGGCTCCTTTGTGTGGCCTCTCTGTGGCAAATAGACATTCAGTCACTATTAAAAGCCTGCAGCTTTCAGTTTAGGGGCAGACACGTGTGAGAATTTTATTCATGATGACACAGCCCAGAACCCTAAGGAAGCTCCCTTGTCCACTCATGCCCGGCAGGTGGCGAAAGCAGTGAACAATGCCACAGAGCACTCGCTGGTCCTTATTGATGAATTCGGGAAGGGAACCAACTCGGTGCGGAGGAGGAAAATGAAGCTAAGGAGAGGGGATGGAGGAAGATGAGGGACGTGGGTAGGAGACTGAGCTCTCGGAAGGAAGGGGGATTCGTAGACATGGGAGGGAAGCCAGGGCAGGTACAGACACAAACCCTGGCCCTGCCCTCTCACCCCTGCCCTCTGACAGGTGGATGGTCTGGCACTTCTGGCCGCTGTGCTCCGTCACTGGCTAGCACTGGGACCCGGCTGCCCTCATGTCTTTGTGGCCACCAACTTCCTGAGCCTTGTTCAGCTGCAGCTGCTGCCTCAAGGACCCCTGGTGCAGTATTTGGTGAGGAGGTCACTCTGACCATGGCCTTTCCCTCCTCTCAGTCCTGGGGCACTGAAGGCGCACTGTCATTGTCTGCTCTCTTTGAAGACCATGGAGACTTGTGAGGATGGGAACGACCTTGTCTTCTTCTACCAGCTTTGCCAAGGTGTCGCCAGGGCCAGCCACGCCTCCCACACGGCTGCCCAGGCTGGGCTTCCTGACCCACTCGTTGCTCGTGGCAAAGAGGTGATGAGCGTCGAGTGCAGCCCCCGCCTCAGGCTCCCTCGAGTACACCACTCCTCTCCCTAAGTTACGATGTACTTATCTTATGCATAGGAGTGGTTTCCCTGAATTTATGTAAGTATACCCACGTGTGTCTGTGGAGGTCAGAAGATGACATCAAATCTCAGGACACTGGAGTTACAGCTGTGAGTTGCCATGTGGGTGCTGGGAGTTGAACCCAGCTCCTCTGTGAGAGCAGTATGTGCTCTTAACCACTGAGCCATCTCTGCACCTTCTTACCTGTTCCTCCTGAAACTCTGGTTTTCTGGGCCCATAGGACTTCTGACCCTCATTCCCCTTTTCCCTAACGCCCTCACCCCATCCTTCTTGTGCTTCCTGCACTAGGTCTCAGACTTGATCCGCAGTGGGAAACCCATCAAACCCATGAATGAGCTTTTGAGGAGGAACCAAATGGAAAAGTGAGTGGGGGCTGCCGTGCTCCCCACAGCTCCTGCATTCTCCCTCACCTGGCCTCAGCTAGCTTTCCTGCAGCCCTGTGCTCTCCTCTCCAAGACAGGTGTGGCACATGCCTGTAAGCCCAGTGTTCAAGGCCAGCCTGGACTACATAATAGCAAGACCTTGTCAGGAAATGACAAAACCAACCCAGTATCTATGGCTGCTTTTGAAACCCTTGGCTCTTCACGGCTCTAGTTTCCTTGCACAGACCCTCCCTCTGCATAGGGAGTTGGTGACCCAGAGAGCACATGGTTCTTTCTCTCCTGCAGTTGCCAGGCATTGGTGGACAAGTTTCTAAAACTGGACTTGGAAGATCCTTCCCTGGACCTGGACATTTTCATTAGTCAGGAAGTGCTCCCTGCTGCCACCACCATCCTCTGAGAGTCCTCCCTCCGCTCCCAGCTACCTGAGCCCCTGGGCTACCTTGTCTTTTCCTTTTCTTCTTTACTGCAGAGTTCTCAGTTTGTACAACATTTTGTCTTGTGTTAGAAATAAAGTTTATTTTGGATCAAGGTGTTTCCTTAGGTCACCCAACAGGATAACAGCTGGGAGAGGAAGCAGTCACTCAGAAATACAGTGACAGTTGGCCTGGGTGGATGCTCAGTGGTTAGAGACACTGCTGCTCCTGCAGAGAAAGTGGGTTTGGTTCCAAGAACCACATGGTGGCTCACATCTGTGTGTCACTCCAGTTCTAAGGGATCTCACACTTCTAGTCTCAGTGGGCTCTGGGTCACATGAATACACATAAACTCATGGACACACACATAAACTAATAAATAGAAAAATACATTTAGTCAGGAATGATGGTATAAATAGATTCAGTTATGATGGTGCACACCTTTAGTGGGAATACACTAGCACTGGGAATACAAAGGCAGGTGGATCTCTGAGTTTGAGGCCAGCCTGCTCTATATAGTGAGTTCCAGGCTGGCTAGACTACACAGGGAGACCCTGACTCAAAATAAATTAAAGAAATTTTTAAATAAATTCAGATTCTGTGCTTTGGACTAAATGAGGACAAGGTATTTCCAACAGACTATGCAAAAAAAAAAAAAAAATTGATGGTTGACACACAGTTTAAGGGAGGCTGTCTCTTTGTCTTAAGGACTATCCCGGCCTCACAGACTGAAAGACAAGGCAGGATGGGTAGAAGATGGGTTGGGGAGGGGCTAGCCCTGGCTCCGCCCTTCCCACTTTAGAGCCATGGAGAGCCCAGGTCCTGGTGGGCCACCTCTGGTACAAGCGCCCTACACTGTTCTGCTGCTACCACTGGGGACGAGTCGCCAAGACCCAGGGGCCCAGAACTTTTTCCTCTGGGTGAGTACTAGACCAACTAAGTCTTGGGACACACCCTTCCCGGATCTGCCCTTGATACATTTCCTCTCACTCTGATGGTCTACAGGTTTGCTTTCCCCCATGGCCTCTTGCCATTCAAGTTCTCAGTGGGAAGTCTGAGCTTACCCTTAGTGATCAGACAGCCCTTTAGAGGAGATCGCCATATCTAGAGTCCTGCTGGGAGTGAGAAATTTTGTCCTGTGTCTCTTGTCTAAGCCAGCTACAGATGATGCAGGCTCTGGAGAGGGAACAAGATGCTCTGTGGCAGGGCCTGGAACTGCTGGAGCATGGCCAAGCCTGGTTTGCAGACCGTCTGAGGGAGACACAGCAACGGCAGCTGCAGCTGGGGGCCCTTGGAGAGGTAGGGGGCAGCCTTCTGTGCGTGGGCTGGGAAGGGAGCATGTGGACCTTGCAGTCTGCTCTGGGAAGGGGAGGGTTAACAGGCAGGGCTGATGAACTGGAATAGCATTGGAATGACAGGATGGTCACCAGTGTTCGTTGTGCTGGAAGAGGCTGGTCTGCATTCCAGTCAGAGGGACTCCATCTGAGCACCCCACAGAGTTGGAGAGTGGCCTGGATGTCTCTCACAGGGCAGGGGAGAGTTAGAGGGGATCCATAAGGAATAGGAGTGGGGGTGAGGTGGGGAGGGTTCCAGGCAGTGTGAAAAGAACTCCAATGTTAAGAGATGGAGGTGGAGAGGGAGGGCTGGCCTTTCCCTGTCTGGAAGGTTCTGGAAGGAGGGAATCTGATGAGAAGTATAGCCGGTGATGAAGAAGTGGCAGGAAGACCTGTTTCCAGCACACGGTCACCCTCCAACCCCTCTAGGGCTTTCTGATGGACTCACACTCAGAGGCTGATGCCCCTCGGTTAACCCAGATTCAAAAAGTGAATGCTTGTTTGCACAGTCTGATTCAGAAGGTGAGTTTATTGTTTTTAATTTTTAGACTTCAGGGAGGGGGCTTTGGAGTCATGCTGACTAAGTCTCGCCCATATCCATGGGAAAGGCTGACTCCTGCACAGTCCGGGACCAGGAGGGAATGTCAAGGCAAGAACGTGTGGTAACAATGGGTAAACTGAGCCCTGGCTGACAAACCCACAGGTAGGTGGCAGGTACCAGGCTAGTTCTCTCTCTTTTAGGAGTTGTCAAAGCGGCAGAAAGGAGCCACCCAGTCCATGGGAGAGGTGGTCAGCCAGGCTGCCCCAGGGCCAAAGGGGCCCACCCTTGTGTAAACCTTCCCCTCCCTGCACTGGTGAGTAAAGAGTGGAGCTGGAGTCAGAACCCTGCCTGCCCGCCCCACCCCCTGCCAATTTCATCTTAACTTAGCAGCCAGGGGCTCCAGGCTGAGAAATGCAGACAGCTCAGTCTAAAGTGTCCACGGCACCTTCTCCATGTCCTTTGTCCTCACTCCCCCCTATGCCATGTACAACAACCATCTTTCTTCAGTGTATCTGGGGAGAAGGCGTGGTCACCAGGATCACCGAGACTCTCCTTCAGCTTGAAGCAAAACTAAACTAAAGCAGCTGCCCTGGAATTTAAAGTGAAAACTGCACTTTCTGGTGCCCCTGCCCTGCCCTGCTTCTGGAATAAACAGCAGCTTTCTAAAAAATTAAAAAAAAAAATTAAAAAATTAAAAAAAAAAAAAAAGCCTTTGTCTTAGTTCCTGTTGGGGTTAGGGAAAGCACCCCAAGGGAAACCCATCAGCCTCCATCCCAATCTTGTGTGTATTTTTGGTTGATGTGGTTTTTGAGCTATTGTCTCATAGCTCAGGCTGGCCTTGAACTCACAGCAGCAGTCCTCCCTGTTATAGGGACTACAAGTCTGTACCTCCTGTATATGCCAGTCTACTCGTTTTAGAAAGATAAGGGAGCCAGGCAGCGGTGGTGCATGCCTTGAATCCCAGCACTAGAGAGACACACAGAGGCAGGTAGATCTCTGTGAGGCCAGCCTGGTCTAAAGAAAGATAAGGACAAATGTGATAGAAGAAAAATCCCCAAACCAGGTAGGCAGGGCAGGGCCCTGAAGCCATGTGACCATCCCACCCAAAGGGAAGACTGAAAATGGGGCTCGATGTCCTTCCTGTCCCTGTGTTACCAGGAAGTGCAGCCTAGCAGGAACAGCGCCCCTCCCACTGTTCCCCACCATGCTCTCCCCACCATCCCTCTCCCAGCTCTGCCCTGAGTCACCAAAGTGGAAGGAAGCAAGGCAGGGGTGGCTGGAGGCAGCACGGGGGCAGCAGAGTGGGCAGGGGCCTCCAGCTGGTCCTGCAGAGAGGAGGGAGAAGGTGGAGGGTGCTGAGCCTCCACCCACCCGGCTCTGGGTGCTAAGAGGGTGAGGACGCACCTCACCTTACAGGACTGGGCCAGCACCAGGAGCCGGAGGAAGGCATGGGTTGGGGGCACCTGGCTGGCTCCCTGACCCACTGCAGTCACAGTCACCGTCACCACACTGTTAGGGGCTGCTGAATCTGGGACCTCTAGCCACAGGCGTCCCCAGGCAGACTCATTCAGTCCCAGGCGAGCCCTGAAGAGTGGACAGCCTCGGATCAGTCAGAAGGTTCCTGGTAGGTCACAGGCAAGGGGTGAAGCCAAGCATAGGACAGGATTGAGGACTGAGCCCCAGCCCCTGTAGAACTGTCTGGGTGGAGCCAGAACCCAAGCAGAGGTACACAGAAGACTCACCTGGAGAGGTTGGAGGTGAGAGAGAAGCTAGGGTTCACGGATGTCCTAAGATCAAGATCCTGGGGGCCAGAGAAGCTGGCGATGTGGAGGCTGAGAGGAGCCTTGCTGCCTGGAGTCAAGGAATCTGGCGGGCCACTGAGCTGCATGGAAGGGCAGGTCAGAATGGCTGGTTCCAATCTCCCCAGCCCTGCCCACACGTCTCCTCACCTCCAGAAGCACGGGGGCCACACTGCAAGGCTGGGGGGCAGTCCTCCGCAGGCCCTGTCCTTCTTCATCCTGGCCAACCAGCTCCAGGGAGAAGGGTGCAGAGACAGACAGCAGTGTGAGAGGTAGTGAGGCAGCGAGGAGGCCTCGCTCCTGGGGTCCCACAGGCTCCAAGGACACCCGGCCCAGATGAGTGCCCTCTGGGACCCTTCGAAGGACGACATGGGAAAACTGCGGCTGGCCATCCGCAAGCTTCTCTCTAGAGACGAGCCCTGTCACTTCTACCAGCAGCTGGGTCTGGAGACCTGAGGTGAGCGGGAAAGGCATTGGTCTGCATGAAACGGGAGGAGATGCAGGGAAAAGGAATAGCTGGTCTCCTCTTGAACTGGGCAGGGTCATGGGAGTGTGCCTTGTGAAGCCCATGCTAGAATCTTCCTCGTGTTCTTTACTCTCAAACAAGACACACGCGCGTTCATTTACACACAATTACAGGTGCAGTGGACCGATGGGCAAAGGTCAGGGGACAGTACTACCTGCAACTGGCTGAGTCAGGGGGTAGAGGCCAGGGTGGGGTCCATCCTCCACAGGGATCCCGAAATGAAAGAGAAAGTCCAGAGAGGTCTGGGCTGGGAGAGGAGACAGTCTGAGACTTTGAGAGGACCATGGCCACCTCGGCTCACCACTACTGTGCCCAGGAACCCCCTCTCCTTACCTTGTACTCTCACCCTGGGGGTTCCCTCAGCTGCTACCTGGATCTCCCAAGTCCCTGTCTGAGGGGGGTCAGTCATAGTCACCGTCCAGAACTGCCCAAAGCGACGAGTGTTGCCCAGAGGACCCATGCCCTCCTCTGGGCCCTGGGACACCCCTTGGATGGGGACAAGACACTGTCACATGGAGTAATTCTTTTCTCTCTGCACAGTCCCCTTCCTGTTCTCTACTCTTGAATTTTCTGTTTGCCTTGAGCCCCACATTAGAGTACCTGCAGGGCTCTTGATCCAGAAGTTACTGATATCCCCGTGCAGCCGGACTGTGACCTGCCAGAGCAGACGGTCTACTGCAAACACACACGGCTCCCCGGGGGTGAAGACGGGAGGCTCCAGGGGAAGAGTCACCTGGAGATATGATTGGGACCAAAGTAGAGAAAGAAGGAAAGCATGGAGGGAAGTGGGGGCAAAGGCAGAGGAGGGAGACGGGAAGACTGCCTCCCCCAGGGAGAAGAAATGTCAGTGGGCACTGGATGGACCAGGGACTGTGCTTGGTGACACAGCTGGAGGTGCGGAATTTAGAATGAGGTCATCATTTCTCATTCTCCCTTCAAAGATGATGAATGGCTAGGTGTGGTAGCTCATACCTTTAATCCTAGCACTAGGGAGGCAAAGGCAGGCAGATCTCTGTGAGTTCAAGGCCAGCCTGGTCTACACAGTGAGACCTTGTCTCAAAAACAAAACTAAAACAAACAAACAAACAAACAAAAAACCAATTTCCCACGACAGCCCTAGAGGCCAGGGTGCAGTTATTGACATGAAAGGAGGGCAGGAGCTGGAGAGATGGGTCAGAGGTTAAGAGCACTGACTGCTCTTCCAGAGGTCCTGAGTTCAATTCCCAGCAACCACATGGTGGCTCACAACCATCTTTGTAATGAGGTCCGATGCCCTCTTCTGGTGTGTCTGAAGACAGCTACAGTGTACTCATATACATAAAATAAATAAATCTTAAAAACAAAACAAAACAAGGAGGGTGGAAGGTAAGAAGCCATGGATCTCTGGGAAAAGAAAAGTCCCTTCCTGACCACTGTCAGAACTCCTCCTTTAAGAAGAAGCACACAGAATCTCAGACCTCAGTTCTGGCTGGCTAAGGGCATGGACCCCTCTGGCCTCTACTCACCAGACCAGCCATGCTCTCCCCAACAATGGCAGCCACATCCTGAATGTGCTGGTCTTTGGTGAAGATCACTTCTCCCCCTGACGCCAGGGCTATTGCTTCATATGGTTCAAAACGCAAAGGAGACAAGGCCTCTCGCCGTGCTCGACCCTGAGCCCGCGACGGGTCTTCAGTTACTAGGAATGTCACCTGTGGCCAGATGACAACCCAATGCTTGGTGTATCCATGCAGCTCAGCTGGCATTGTTAATGGAGGCCCTTCTGCCCCACTTTTTCTCGAGCTGTCTGCCTGATGTCGTGGTGGGACCTCCTAGTAACACAGCCCTTGGGAGAACTCTTACCATGTTCAGAGGGAGTTTCCCAGACATTCATTTCCCAGCTTTGTTTTAAATTCTGTCTTTATACATATTGGCATTCACTTCTTCTCGTGTGCTGTACTGAGGATTAGACCCAGGGAGGGCTTCAGATGTAGACACCACCACCCTTGTTTGCCCAATGCAGAGGGAAACAGTCCCTGTGCTCACAGGGAAGTTCTACAGATACCAGGAACGGTTGTCTCTTCAATAGAAAAGACGTCTATCCTCCCCCGAAGTGGGAGTGGATGCAGTTAATAGCCTGTGCTCTGTGCTATCTGTAGGGCCAGGCCTCACCCGAAACTCCCAGACTGCTGTGTTTATCTCAGAGTCTTCCTCCCTAGGCCTTCTTTATTGTGAGCATTGTTTCCCAGCTTAAGGAAGAGGTCACATGTTCTTTGCAAAGCTTTATTGTGATAAGTGTTACCAGGGAACCTCTCCCCAAAGTTGCACTGAATACTTAAATATGCCTAAAATAAACTGCCCAGGGTCAGACTCTACAAGTTTGAACTAACACCACTACCTTCTTGCTGCACTTATTTCTGTCCACCCTGGTGTCTATGGAGACCCCCCCCTCCCAACCGGTTCTTCTAATGGCTTATTGGACCCGTTCAATATTCTCAGTCCAGTTTTGCTAAGGGCACGGCCTCCCACTCCGGAGTATGTTAAAGATGTGGGGCCACCTTCCATGAGGCAGCTTTCTTTCCCGCAGTCCAGTTGCTAACACTGTGCTCACCCTGCAGCGTTTCTCCCGAGTCAGGGATTCCACCCGGTTGGTAAGAAAAGCATCCTTGGGGGAGGCGTCAGTGAAGACGAAGATGTCTGAGAGGGGAGGTGTATGCTGCAGGGCTAGCTGGCAAGGAGAAAAAAGGCTCAGGTTAAAAATGGTGGCAACAGGGCAGTGGGTAGAGCCAGGGAGGGCAGAGAGCAAGGGAGCATGGCCCTGGAAGGAAGCCCATGTCTAGCTCTGGCTCCTCCTGGTGGCAGGGCCTGGAAGGGCAGGATAAGAGGGAAAGGGAGAGGCAGGGGAGGGAGTGTCAGACCTCCAGGGCAGACAAGCACATCTCTGGCTCATCTCCACCCCCCAAGGCTTGGATCTCGTTGAGTTTCTGCCAGAAGCTGTCGGGGTCACTGGTTGTAAAGACAGGGCCAAACCCTAGGCAGGAGGAAAGGACGGTCAGGTGGGTGAGGAGGAGGCATGAGCCTCCCTCCTAAGGTGGATGCCAACACCCAAACCCAAGACGAGCAGGTGCTCTTAACTACTGAACCCTTTCTCCAGGCCTCTCTCCAGGCCTCGCCTTTAAAATGTATAAGAAAAGGATAGTAGTCACTGAGAGGCTCCTTGGGAGAGCTGAACGAGCCATGTGTTTGTAAACCATAGCAGAACACCCGGACACGGTACTAACGTGTTATTGACTCATGCGTCCACAAAGCACGCAGTAAGTCCCTACTCGACGTCAGACACTATTCCCCTGCAGGAGTTCTCCATCCAGGAGGACAAACCAGGCACGTACTGGCCGTTTTACAGATGACGGATGATGAAGCACAGAAAGATTAGATGGCCAGCCCAAGGGTGCAGTAAGACGAGTATGGCCAGGCCAGGTAAGCTGACTCTGGGCTCAGGCGAGAAAATCTCTGACCTCTCCACACAACAGGCCCAACTTCATCTTATCTGTGACCTCAGCCTGAGAGCCGGCTCAGCAGTAAGAGTGCTTGCTGTCTGCTGTCACTGCCCTATTGCCAGGACCACCTGCAGCTCCAGTTCCCCGGGGATCTGACCCCCTTTCCGGTTCTTCATACGTGTGCACATGTAGACCAACATGAAGGCAAACAGCCACCCACGATTTTAAACACAACAAACCCGAAAGGCATATCATATTAATACAGAAGTCTAAGGAAGCAGGCACTGGACTTGTGAAACCACCCTCTGCCATTTTAGAGACAGTGGAAGCAGCTGCTTACTTTCTACGAGGACACAGGTACCCAGTAGAGGCTCACTCAGGACAACAGGTAGAATGGCCCTGAGTCCCACCTCCTCACCAGAGGTCTCCAGCCTCTGTCCTGGGCCCTCCTTCCCTCCACCATCCCTGAAGACCACCGCTACCTGGGTCGTGGAAGGGTACCAGGATGTAGAAAACAGGCTCCATGGGGCTGCCTTGTCTCTGCTCCACAATGCGGCGAGCCTGGATCTTGGCTGCGTTGATTTCCTCGCCCATGCTGCCCGTGGTATCCAGGACAAAGCTTAGGCTGGAAGCAGGCGTGATGTCCAGCAGCCTGAGGTTCAAGTCAGAGTGCAATGAAGGGTCTGCACTTGTCCCCAGTGCCCAGTTCCTCAGTCCCACAGGAGCACTGACCCGTGAGGAAACCTGTCTCCCCGAGTCCACCCACCTGGAGAACCCCCTGTCTCCCAGGCGGCTTCGTAGGAGGCTGAAGGCCTCAATGGAAGCCAGAAGTGCCACTTCTGCAGCCTGAAGGTGCAGCATATGGTGTGGGGAGAAGCTTGGGGATGTGCTGTCCTTGTTGATGCCCCCTCGAGGTGGCTGGGGGCTGCTCTGGTCAAAATGGCCTCCATGGCTACATTTCCCTAGATTAAGGGAAGAGATCAGGCATATAAGTAGTTAAGTGTTCAGTGCCCGCTAAAGACTATGGGGACCCTTTCTGACCTGGTGTGGTCTTCTCACCCCTCAGCATGAGGGCATCGGGAAATAGTGACATTTTGTGTACATCAAGAGTCATCAGAGTCTCTCTGTGTATCCAGTCTCCAACACTGCCCAGGCAACAGAGAATGGCTACATCTCCTCAGCCTTAATTCACCCATTCTGTTTCTACTGCATACACCACCCTCTCCTAAGGAGATGCAACCAGGATCCTGTGCTAAAGTTAAAGAAAGTGACGTTCTCCTCTCCCTCCTGGGAGCTTTCCCATCTGGTACCTGGAGGTTTGGGGGGATGCATTCCAAAGTAGCCAGAGGTGAGTAGTGTTGAGTCCAACATATTCCCAGGGCAGCTCAGCCCCTCACAGTCAGAGCAGGTAGCATCTCCCACTGGGAACAGAGGGCAAGGGTTGGAATCCAAGCCTCAGCCTGCTGGATTTATCATGGCTACTAACATCTTCCTCTCAGCTGGAAAGGTAGAAAAGGCCACAGACACCTTGGCCAGGCTTTCTGACACTAAAACTCAGGATCACCATTTGGGTGTCTGAGACTGGGGCTGGTGTGCACAACCCACAAGTGTGGGTACCAATCCTTTGGGGACTCTGCTCTCTGTGAACCACAGGCAGGCTACGATCCCATCGTGGACAGGACACAGCTCCCAGTGAGTTGGGAGCATAAGGGGGCTTCGAGAGAAGGCCATGGCGGGGCTGGCATGGGTGGTAGAACAAGCCAAGTGCAAAACTGGCATGAGGTCTGAGCTGGGCCTGGATGCTTTCCCCGTGTAAGGCTGAGAAAGTCACTGAATTCTTGTAGCCATTAGCTACTCAAGAACCTCATAGTCCTTGCAGGGATAAAGCCCCATCCCATACTGAGACTTCAGAAGGTGACACAGCAATGGGTGCGTTGGGAACAGGAGACTCCCTGTCTGGAGTCCCATCTCCAGTCTGGGTCATGGCGGTACCTTGTGCCAGGCTCCAGAGCTCCCGCCTTGGCCAGAGGAGGTGAGAGTGTGGCCGCCGCTCCCCCAGCTCCACCCAGTTGCTGTGGCTATAGAAATCCTGGTCCCCAGGAGAGAATGAAGAGGGAACAAGGCACTGATTTGATCTAGTCAGGGTCAACTTCTTGATATGCCCAACACCCTGCACACCCTGACTTGGTGTTCCCTTCCTGCTGCTGCTCCTGCTGACTGTCCCTGTTTCTTCCCCTCTCATTGTCCAGAAAAGAGTTTTGCCCAAACGGACACACCCCAGCCTTTCTGTCTTGGAGCTGAAGCCAGACTTTCTAGTGATCCCCAGGATAAACTAAAACCCCCCACCTCCCGGTTTTCCTCTCCCCTTCCCTTCTTTGTAGCCACTCCTGGCAGGACAGAGGAACTGCTTCCAGCTTAGGAGGGGTGTGTTCCATCCTCTCAGAGTAGGGGAGGCAGGTTAAAAGTGAGTCACCTGCAGGGCATGAAGTGCAGCCCCTAGGCGCTGGCGGGCCAATGTATACTCGAGGGCTCTGGCAGCCACCAGGGTTTCCCGAAGGGCCCCCACCAGATGAGTGCGCCCCTGGAGTAACCGTTCAGCATCGAAGTGCAGGTCGGGGTTGCTCTTGGAAGCTGGCACAAAGTCCTGGGCTGCATTAGCACGAGACACCTCTCCTAAAGCTGCTCTGAATCTCCGGGAAGAAAACCCAGGTCCAAAGTAGGCAGCAAAGATGTCATCGGCGAGGAGGGTCCGGCCCTAGCAGAGTGGTTAGGGAAAGAAACGCCACAAGTTGCTTGGATTCTACCACTGACCTGAAGTACCTTAGCAATTGGCACTCGGGGCTGAGTGTGAATAGAATGGAGGGCCGAGAACCACACAAGGGAGCCACAGATTCGGACTGGCTGACCCAGCTAGCCTGGCACTCACTATGTAGCCCGCACTGGCCTTAAGCTAACCTCAATTCTCCTTACTTAAGTGCTGCGATTACTGGGGTGTACCACCACCTCCCCCTTGGTACAGGTTTTTCCAAGACTGGGGGACTCAGGATTTCAGGACCAGAATTGCGGCGGAGGGAGGAGTGTGGAAGTGAGCAGGTCAAAGGTGAGCCTCCTTGTGACAAGGGCCCTCTGAGGAGACCCCGGGAACTGTAGAATCTAAGGTGCTCACCCGGTAGTCATCTAGACGGAGGCGTGGCCGGCCTGGGGGTGGCTGCTCCAGAAAGAGCTCAAGGGTGACATTGAGTGCAGCCTCCTCAGTCAGGTCTTGGTGAGTGATGGAGCCAGGGGCAGCCAGAAGGCTCCAGATGTTGGGAAAGAAGGCAGATGTTGGGGGCAACAGCAGCTGAAGCAGAAGCAGTATTGGGGGGCCCAGGTGGGACAGGGGTACCTCCACAGGGAGCATGGCTGAAGCATGGACCTAGGGAACAGAAGCACCTCAAGGGAAAAGGAAGCCACTAATTTCAGGACAGGCCTTGCTCTCTCCACGGCACCTGCTGTCCACTTCCTGCTTTGCTTCAGGTGCCCCACATACTCCAGCCTGGCTCCCCACACTGAACCTGCAACCCACACAACCCAAGGGCCTGTCAGACCAACAGAGCTCACATCTGCCATCAGACGCACAGGAGGACCTTCTCAAGGTTCTAGTCCTACACTCAGCTGCGCCCCAGCCCTGCCCCACAGACAGAAGTCTCCTCTCAGGCCTTTCCTACCTGGTTGCTGGGTCTCCTGGGCAGCGCTGGCCCGGGTGTGGCGTCACAGGGCACTTAGGTCAGAGTTATAATTAACTGGGCCTCAGTACAGGAGAGTGAGAGGCTCTTAGCAAGGGGGTTGAGGACAGGCAGCCCCTGGCCGTCTTCCATTCATGGCAACCCAGGGCCACAAGATGTAGCGAAAGCCAGGGCGGGCCCAGGGCGGGCCTCCGTAGCCACAGCGCAGTGCAGTGAGGTGAGCTGGGGAGGAAGGGAGCTGGCAGCAGAGCAGCATGACTCAGGCCTGGCACTATGCCAGAGACAGACCCAGACAGACGCATCCCTCTGCCCACCAGGACCCAGGGCTTGGGCAGCCCTCCTGCTGCTCCCGGGAACTCCCAGGCCAGGCCTCTGCATGCCCCTGCCCACACCACACAGACAACAGAAAATGTTGGCAAAATATTTTATTGCTGCCATCCCTGTTGGTGGAACACTGGGGGCTGAGGGTTGGAACTGGGGGGGGGGGGTGTCACAGCATCTTCTGGAACAGGGCGATGGCCTCATCCACCTTCCTGAGCTCCGCCTCTGTCTGCTGCAACTAGGGGTGCAAAGGGGTACATGGTGATGACCCATGCCCAAGGAGACCCAACACCCAGAGCAGAGGAGCCCAGGCAGGTGAGATGGGTGAGGACGAGTGGAAGTCAGGGTAGCACGGTGGCAGGGCCTCTCTGCAGCACATCCCACACTTCCATCAAGAGCCTCCTCTGGAGTGCTCCTGTCCCAGTGACACAGGGCCTTGGGGCACACACAACCCCTCCCGGGAGCCCGCCTGTAGAGGAGCCTACAGGCTGCCCGGCCACATACTACCCTCACTCTTAGGTGAAAAGGTAACCTCACTCAGGGTCTGAGAGTGAGCACTCAGTGTAGCTGGTGCTCCCTCCAAGCGCGGGGCCTCCTTGGAAGACCCTAGAGGCAAGGGTCTTTGGGAATGCCACACCAGGAGATAAGCTGACTTTCTGGGTGAGCCTAGGCGGTTAAGCAGGGGCAGGCACTATACTTAGGGTTCCTGACTGCCACAGGGGTTCCAGGGTCCTAGCAGCTGGGCTTGCTGAGAACCGGGGCATGACAGAAGCAGCTGATGTTGGGATACCACCACCACCTCCACCACACACCTTCGCTTCATCTGCCTCCTGGACCTCAAGGGGCACCTTTGCTGAGTAGCCAGAGGCAGCACGGCGCTCCTGGAGCCGCTGAGCCTGTCGCTGGGCCTCACTTCGCTTGGCCTGCAGCTTGCCCAGCTCCCGCGCAGGGTCCACTAGGCCCTGCAGCTGCAGGTGGATGGAGCAGCGGTCTGAAGCCACAGCCACAGCGCAGCCCTGTGGTGCTGGAGCTCCCAGGGCCAGGACAGCCACCACCCCCGCACTGGCCAGGGCTTGCACATAGCCAGACACTGCCGAGGCCAAGGCACCTGTGGCCTCATCAGCTACTTCCAAGAAACCTGTCGAGCGAGGAGGGAGGAAAGTGGAATCTGGCTACAACCAGTCCCTGGGCTCCCCAAGGGGGCCCCGGAGGACAGGGAGATAGGTGGACACGGGGCCCGAAGCTTACAGTCGGGCCTGGTCCGGGTCAGGTTGTAGTCGGCTCGCAGGGAGCGCACAGCTCGAGTGATGCTCAGAGCTAGCTCAAGGGCAGCTTCAGCTTCAGGGTCCTTCCAGGAGCACTGTGAGGCAGAGTGGGGGGAAAGGGAGGAGCACTGTGAGGCAGAGTGGGGGGAAAGGGAGGAGCACTGTGAGGCAGAGTGGGGGGAAAGGGAGGAGCACTGTGAGGCAGAG
>JANHMN010000019.1:9625041-9648232 GCA_030674055.1 Rhabdomys pumilio | reverse complement strand
GGGGAAAGGGGAGCACTGTAAAGCAGAGTTGGGGTAAAGGGACTGCTTGGGAGGGCAGCAGTATGTGTCCAGGCCACACCTCATACCTCTGAGGGCTCTGGGTAGGGGGTGACACAGAGGCTAGCAGGAGCTTCTGGTGTCCGCCGGGGCAGCCTCTGGAACAGCTCCTCTGTGACAAAGGGCATGAAGGGTGAGAGCAGCCGCAGGCCGACGTCCAGGCAGGTGTAGAGGCTCTGCCGAGCACACTCTGCTGCCACCGGGTCCACTCCATTCAGCACGGGTTTTAGGCACTCCTAGAGATGGGGAGGGAGAAGGCTCAGGGTCAGGTCCCACCTGGAGCCCCCGCCCCCATGAAGACTGGAAAAACAAAAGGTGGACTCAAGCCTCAGGGCCGAGGTCAGAGCTACAGGTGCCCAGGTCCCGTCCCCGCTGCTCACCAAGTAGACGTCACAGAGCTCGTAGAGCCAAAAGCTGTACTGGGCAGTGGTGATGGCTGCAAAGTCGTAAGCCTGGAAGCCTTCATTGCTGAGCCTCACGGCCTCCGTCAGCCGGCTGCGGATCCAGCGGTCCACCAGGCTCTCACGCCCTTCAGGCTTGGGGGAAGAGAAATGCCAGCCAGTGGGCGACCACATTAACAGGGCAGGAGTGGGACCAGGGGAATCCGCACTCCTCAGGGACCCAAGCTGTCCAATCAATGCCAGGGAGGAAGGACAGGCCCAGCTCCAGCCTATCAGTCATCAACCTCCACACGTCTGTCCCCAGACTTAAGGAGGGTCCTCAGGGGACAGCAGCTTCAGTCTTGGCACATTGGGACTATGCTTGACACTCGAGGACTGGAGGTTCAGCCTGTGTGGGCATGCGTGCTGTCAACGACGGCCACCAACCAGGTCCTCACCTTGGAGGTTGGTGAGGGCACGAAGCCCTTCCCAAGGCCACGCAGGGCAAACTTGGTGGCATTCCAGAGTTTGTTGCAGAAGTGACGGTACCCCAGGATTCTGTTCACATCCAGGTTGATGTCTCGACCTAGGGGAGGATGAGTGGCTCCACCCCATTCTTCCTCCCAAAGAGGGTCTCTGAAGGCCCAAGGGACAGGAGAGCACCTGCTTCAAGGAAGACAACGGGCAACTGAGGGAGGACAGGAGACCATACCTTGGGATGTGTAGGCACAAAGTCCAAAGCGTAGGGCATCAGTGCCACACTCGGGAATCCCCGCTGGAAAGTCGGCCCTCTACAGAGGATGCAGAGGAACAGGGTGATCAGGCTGCACACCTGCTGCAGCCCACCCGAGGCAGCCCACACCTGCCCAGCTGCTGCAGCCCACCCGAGGCAGCCCCACACCTGCCCAGCTGCTGCAGCCCACCCGAGGCACCCCACACCTGCCCAGCTGCTGCAGCCCACCCGAGGCACCCCACACCTGCCCACCTGCTGCAGCCCACCCGAGGCACCCCACACCTGCCCACCTGCTGCAGCCCACCCGAGGCAGCCCCACACCTGCCCAGCTGCTGCAGCCCACCTGAGGCAGCCCACCCCTTACCTGTCCTTCTTTGGCTTTCTCCACCTCACTGGGATCCAGGTTGCTGTTCAGTAGTTGGTCATGGAGGCCCTAGGGAGGAGATGGGAGGAGTCAGACGGTTTCAGCCACAGCTGCAGAGCGGATCCTAGCTGACCCACTGAGTGCCCCACCTGTAAAGAAACTCCATGGATGACATCCAAGGGGTCGATGACATTGCCAAGAGACTTGCTCATCTTCCTGCCATGAGCATCACGCACGATTGCATGCAGATAGACCTGGGGGCGCACAGTGTGACCAAGAGAGAGGCCATGACCCTCCCAACGCTGAGGGCTCTCCACAGTCTACCCACCTGGTTCCTAGGGCCCTACTACAGTCTTAGTGTGTCTGACAAGTGGCCCCTGCTTGGGAAGAGGAAGCCCTGGGCCAGACCCACCAAAGCTAATTTTAGCCAACAGCTACCCAGGAGGGCAGGTAAGGAGACACAGGGGCAGGGCTAGCCATCTTCACACCTCTCTGAAGGGCAGCTTCCCAGTGAGTTTCAGACCGAGCATGACCATCCGGGCTACCCAGAAGAAGAGGATATCATGGCCTGTCTCCAGAAGGGTCCCAGGGTAGAACACACTGAGGTCTTCTGACTGTGGGAGGACGAGGGTAAGCAGGTGAGCCAAGCGCTCCCTTCAAGGCCCCTCCCTCTTCACTCTAGGAGCATACCCACCTGATTCGGCCAGCCAAAGATGGAGAAGGGAAAGAGACCGGACGAGAACCAGGTGTCCAACACATCCTCATCTAGAAGAAGCCAAAGGTCAGAGATTAGAAGGATGGGGATAGAAGGACAGAATCCCAACTGTCCCCATCCTCCATGCCCATCCTTGCCTTGCTGAAGGCTGATCTTGTCAGGGGACACTCCAAACTCCCGTGCTGCCTTCTCTCGGGCCTCTGCTTCAGTGCGTCCGCTTACCCAGTACCGCCCATCAGGGTCCTAACAGAGAGGGTTATCAAAAAGGCTTCCTTTACTTTGCCCAGACCCCTCTGCCAACCAAGGGCTCAATAAACCACAGCCTTGCAACATCTAGCTATAGCCTTTCTCACCTCCCCAGGGGGTACTGTTGGGTCATGGACGGTGACAAAATAGGCAGGGATTCGGTGGCCCCACCATAGTTGCCGAGAGATGCACCAGTCTCTACAAACAGCATGGGGTCAGTCAGGGTGCCCAGTCTGTGTCGCTCAGCTGGCCATCCTCCCCACTCAGGGGCCATACACACCGGATGTTGTCCATCCAAGAATGCCACGTCCGCTGGTGGGCCTCAGGCAGGATACGGAGGTCACCTCGGGTCACAGCAGCACTGGCGGCCTGGGCCATCTCCCCGCAGCGCACGTACCATTGAGGCTTTAGCAGAGGCTCCACCACATCCTTGGAGCGGCTGCAGTAGGAAGAGGGTCATGGAGAGGAGGCCTTGTGAGGAGCACCCAGAGGAACCCCACCTTCCCCATGTGCACCCGTCCCCAGTCTCACTTGCAAAGCGGCACTACCATGGGGTTGTCCTTGACGCCTCGGAACAGGCCGCGCTCCTTTAGTGCTGCCAGCACAGCCTTCCTGGCCTCAAACCTGGGCAGGCCCTGGGTAAAAAAAGGCCTCATCACCGCAATGCCCAAGTAACTCTCCACCTCCCATGCAGGTCCCCACAGTCCAGACATCCTCACCAGGAAAGGGGGAGGCACATTGACAAGGGCCCCCTTCGAGTCCATGATGCTCACAGCCTCGAGCCTGTGTCGCTGGCCAACCTCGTAGTCATTCTGGTCATGGGCTGGGGTGATCTTCACAGCACCTGGGGAACACAGGGCGTGCCAGGGTTCACTGCGTGCTGGGATTCCCTCCCACACCTCTAGTGCAGAAGGGTGTGGCTACCAGACCACTCTGCTGTCTGCTCCTTAATACGCAGTTTCTTATATCCAGCCCCAGTCCTGCCTACCGGGCTGAAGATAAATGCTCATTCTTTTCTCCCAACAGGCCATGGTTGCTGCTTACCTGTGCCAAACTCCATGTCCACAAAGTCATCGAAGACGATTGGAAGGCTCCGGGACAGGAACGGATGGATGACACACTTCCCCTTTAAGTGCTGGTATCTGGGGTCTTTGGGGTGCACGGCTACTGCCACGTCTCCCAGCATGGTCTCAACCCGAGTTGTTGCCACCACCACCTCCTCGTCGCTGTCTGGGGTGACAGAAGGCTCTGTGTCTGAGCTCCCTCCTCCCTCCCGGCCCCAGCCCACATCCCAGTGTCCTTAGCTCTCACCTGAGCCTTGGACCTTGTAGGCAAAGGACACGAGGACCCCAAACTCCACCTTCTCCTTGTAGCCAGGCACAGAGAGCAGGGTGCGGCCTGTCAGCTCCTTCTTATCCACCTGTGGGACGGGGGTTTAAAGAAGTGGGCCAGGCCAGGCGGGGGAAGACTAGAGGGAGACAGGCTGCGGGCAGAGGCATACCTCAATGTCAGAGATGGCAGAGTTGAGGGTGCAGGACCAGTTGACCAGGCGGGTGCTGCGGTAGATGATGCCCTCTTCGTGGAGCCTGACAAAAGCCTCTGTCACAGCTGCTGACAATTTCTAGGGTGGGAAGATAATGGAAGTCAGAGATCAGAGAAATCTCGGTGCCTGGAGGCAGCGGAGGTCAAGGGAGCCCATCAGGCCTGTCCTAGAGTCCTACACCCAGCACAGAACCCTCAGGACAGTTCCTTGTCTGAGAGTGGCTATGGGAGCACCAGGGCAGGCCGTGAGCCTGTGATGCTGGGACAGCAGGGAGCTCGCAGCTAGGGTCTGGGCTGGGTGCTGATGGCTGAGTCCTTGGCTACGCTCCGACTTCCTGGTAGAGGGAAGCCCACCCATGGAGCACCCCTGCCCTGCCCCAAGGTTCTGCCTCATACAGGATCCATGGTGAAGCAGGCTCGATCCCAGTCCAAGGAGCTGCCAAGTTTCTTTAATTGGTGGTAAATCCTGTCACCCTTCCTGGAAGTGGACAGAGTCCAGGATAAGCCTTGGGCCACGGGTGGGTGGTGGGTAGTGAGAGACTCACTTTTCCCTCTGAAGGTGACAAGTTTCCCACTTCGGCCAGGGCTGCAGCATCCATGGGGCTGCTGTACTCACTCGGCTTTCCACTTCCAGACCTCCTGAAGAAAGGCCTCACGGCCCAGCTCGTGCCGGTTCAGACCCCGCTCTTTCCAGAGTTTCTTTTCCACCACCACCTGGGTGGCAATGCCCGCGTGGTCGCAGCCCGGGTTCCACAGGGTGGTCTCCCCACGCATACGGTGCCTGCGAGAGGCAAGAGGGCCAGCCAGGTGGTGAGCTAGGCTAGTTGGTCCTGACACCAACGGTCTCAGGTTCCTGCCAGAGGGGTTCATGGGGGCTTAAGAAAGGGATGGATTGAAACCTCCTCATTCTAAAGTCAGGCAGTGAGAAAGGAGTTGAAGCCCAGCAGAACAATCTGTAGAAAGAACAGAGGAGGTTTCACCCAGCCAGGGAGCTAAGCACAAGATGGCCCTAGGAAGAAAGCCACAGACAGAAGCAAATTGCATCCATGGGGACCCAGGCAGATTGCTCAAGAGGTCTTGCTCCTAACTCCCCATGTCACACATTAAAGTGCCTGACAGAGAAGACAGAACTGGGAGGGGCACAGGCCTCTCCGGATCCCCGGGCAGTGACTGCAGAGGGAGCACAGACATGTTCGTCAGCAGACTCCATTCACTGGTTCACAACAACAAAAGGGGGAGATGAGCACGAGGGAGGGCAAACGATACGAAATGTCATACACCAGTAAGAAAGTGCTATATGCTGGGGTGGTAGCCTCGTCGAATCCCAGCAACCGAGGCAGAGGCAAGTGGATGTCTGAGTTCCAAGCCACCTAGGACTGCACACACAGGAGAGCGGTCTCAATGTTCCCATCTGCCAAAAAGGCCAGAAACACAAAAAGTACTGAAAGGCCAAACTAGTACTTTTAAGAAAAGTTAGAAGTGATTTGGAGAAGACTGGAAGAGACTGAAGAGGACATCTATAAAATGCTGGTTTTAGTTCTTATGTGTGCACGTGTGTGCATGTGAAAGCCAGAGGGTAAACTGAGGCCCGAGTCCCCATCTTCCACCGAGAGCTGTGGTCTCTCGTTCACCACGGTAACAAGCACAGCTGGGACAAGCTTCCGTTGCTCCTCAGTGCTTCTGAGATTGCAGATGTGCACTCAGCTTTACATAGGCACTGTGGACTCAAACTCAGGCTCGCATAGTCTGCAGCCAGTGCTTTACCCACGGAACCATCTCCACGGCTCCTTCCTGATGTTCACGACCGTGATCCACACACAACACAGTACTATGTTCATGCCTGCTTGTCACACGATACTCAGAGTTTCTGTGGACAGGGATTGTAGCAAGTCCACTCTCTTACAGATAGCGAGAAGTCGTCCTTACGAATGCCTGAGGACAAAGTACCCAGACACACATGCAGGCAAACCACTAGTATACAGAAAATACAAACAAAGTGGGCAGGGAAAGAAATCAAGAGCTGGACTCCAGGGCATGCACCTGCTGTTGCAGCTACTGAGAACAGGAAGAAGGGTTGCTAAGCCAAGAGCCGCAGGCTAACCTAGACAACACGTGGCCTCAACTCAGGAAACAGTTAAGAGAGCACTGACTGCTTGTCAGGGGACCCAGGTTCAAAGCCCAGCACTCACAAATGTCTGTAATTATAGTTCCAAGGGATCCAACTCCCTCCTCTGGCCTCTGCAGGTACAAAGCACACGTGTGGTTCACAGACATATATACACATATATAAAATAGTATTCACATGTTTAATAAAAATTCAAATTAGGGGCTGGAGAGATGGCTCAGCGGTTAAGAGCACTGACTGCTCTTCCAGAGGTCCTGAGTTCAATTCCCAGTAACCACATGGTGGCTCACAACCATCTGTAATGGGATCCGCTGCCCTCTTCTGGTGTGTCTTCAGACAGCGACAGTGTACCTATATACATAAAATTATTTTTTTTAAAGAAAATTTTAAATTAAAAAAAGAAAAAAAAATGCAGTCAAGTCTGCATACAAGAACAAGTAAACATGTCCAAGAGAGACTGCTGAATATTAGAAAATAGTTGAGGAACAACTTTTTGTGTTTGTTTTTGAGATATGGTGTCACATTGCTTGACTTGAACTGGCCACGTTCCTGCCAGCCTTGCCTTTACACCTGGCTGTATAACTGTTTTAATTTTGTGAATGGGTGCGTGTATGTGCCTGCAGAGGATGCCTGACGAGTCACATATGGGTGACTCTAGGATCCGAACCCAGGAACTCTGCAAGAGCAGCCAGGGTTCTTAACTGCTGAGCCACTTCTCCAACTCTGAGCTAAAACTTCTGCTGGTTAAATTCAAATCTTTCCTACTAAAAAAAGGAAAGGAAAGGAAAGGAAGAGGGGCTGCGGAGATGGATCAGTGATTATTAAGAATATGTGCTGCTCTTCCAAAGGACCAGAGTTCAACTCCCAGCTCCACATCAGGCAGCTCACAAACACCCATAACTTCCGCTCCAGGAGCCTCCAACATCCTCGGCTTCTGCACTCATGTGCACACACCCACACAAATGCACACATATAACTTAAGGAAAACTTTAAAAATAAGATAAGTAGAAAGAAAGGAAGACTGGTCTAGAATAACAACTACCTTCCCTCAGGAAGCCAAGGAAGATGGATCTCTGTGAGTTCAAGGCCAGCCTTGTCTATAGAGTCCTTTCCAGGACAGCAGAGGAAAACTACATAGTAAGACCATGTCTTGAAAACAAAAACTACTACTTCCCCCTCAGCATCCAAGACCTCGTGTAGTGTATGTATCCTGGAAAGAACACTGAGTCATACAACTGTGTGGGTGCACACACAGACAGCTCGGACAGTCCTGGAAAGATGGACTATGACTGGTAATAATCAAGGACTCCATTCTGGAAGGGAAGTCTGGGCAAGAAGACCAAGGAGATGTATGTTTCTTTTTTTTGTTGTTTTTGTTTTCTTTTGTTTTGTTTTGTTTTTTTTTTGAGACAGGGTTTCTCTGTGTAGCTCTGGCTGTCCTGGAACTCTCTCTGTAGACCAGGCTGGCCTCGAACTCAGAAATCCACCTGCCTCTGCCTCCCAAGTGCTGGGATCAAAGGCGTGCGCCACCACCGCCTGGCGAGATGTATGTTTCAACAAGAGTCAAGTCTTTGGTAAACTCCAAAGGAATGTTGCCGCAGCCCAACGATGAGGTTCTATGGTAGATTACAAACTCAGTGTATACAGGCCACGGGCCCAAACCTCAGCACTGCAACAAAGGGGAGCTAATGTTCTTCTCAGGAAACAGACGGAAGGGAGAAGGAACCTGTGGAGTCAGCTGCACAGACAGATTACCTGACTAGGACAGACTGCTGACCGCTCAGAAGGGAGCAAGCAGGATAGCCATATCTGAGGGGGCCAGGCAAGGCCAACATGGCAGAGTGAGCCTAGTTAGCCGAGAGCATGGAGCCAACCAGGGCAGAGGGTACTGCCCGGAGGTGCAAACAGGAGCTCACCATCGAGTCAGGGAGTCCTGGATGGCGTTGGTGAGCGCGTGGCCCAGGTGCAGGGAGCCTGTCACGTTGGGGGGTGGGATGCACATCATGAAGACACCTCGGGGATTTGGTGCTGACACACTAGGACGCTGGTGGTGGAGAAGGAGGGGCAAATGCTAAAGCCTATGGCATCCTCCAGTGGCCCCGTCCCAGCAATAGGTCTCAAGTCCTGCCCTTCTCCACCTCCAGTCCCTCTGGGCCTGGGCAGCAGTAACCACTCACCCCATACTCTGGCTTGAAGAAGCCCTGCCGCTCCCACCAAGGGTACCAGGCAGCCTCCACATACTGAGGGCTGTAGGAGTCAGGCATGGCGCCACTAACATCTGGGAGGAAAGAGAAGAGGGCTCAGTAAAGCCAGAGAGACTCAAGTTAGGGTAGAAGGAACAGGCCGTCTGTCATTCTCCCCACAGGTCAGGCCTAAGGCTGTTTTGCTAACACTCCCTCACTAAGCAGGGTAGCCCAGGACACACACAGCAAAGAGGAACAAAGAAATCAGTAGCCAGAGCTAGGTCCCTTCCCCAGCCTCTACCTTTCTTCTCCCCAGGTGGGGTAGGGAGGTCATAAGTAATGACCCCAGGGTCCCGCTTCTCCTTCTTCTCTGGTTTTGGTTTCTTCTGTTCAGAAGGAAGAAGACACAGACCCAAACATGAGCCACCTAAACAAGGCTCCACCCACTCCTGCTCAGCCCTTGGCCCTCCTACCTCCCCGTGTGGGGGCTGCTGCTGCTGCGTCTTCTGCTTCTGCTGGAATTTCTCTAGTTTCTCCCGTTTCTTTGCCTCTTTCTTGAGCTGAGCTGCTGTCTTTTGGGGTGCAGTGACCTCAGAGCCTGAAGAGAGGCGCAGACATTCAGACTCAAGGCTACTGGGGACCCTGTATGGACACCGCTGAATCTAAATCTATTGCTTCAAGGCTGGTGATCATCTCCGACCTTCACCTCCCACAGCCTCCATACCCAATGGCCCACGGATTTCTAAGATAAAAGGGGCCCTTGTCCCCTCTGCTGTCTTCCATCTTCCTCACCTGGCTGTTGAGTGACAGACCTGGTCCCCGAGTACAGGGCCACTTCTCCCAGCACAGCCCGGAATTCCGGTTGCCTGACACAAGTGTTAAACCATCGAGTCACATTTCCCCAGATGCGGCGGGCAGGAGGGTCCAGAACCTGAGAAAACAAACCAGTCATCGTAGTCATCGTGTGACGGAGTCTGACGGGCATGCACGTTTCCCTCCCCAAGTTCCTGTGACTCACGTATCGGAAGGGCAGCAGTAAGGCCGTCACAGCAGCTACGTCAGCCAGAGTTGGGGCATCCCCAGCCAGGTAGGTGTGTAGCCGAAGCCACTCTTCCAAGGGGTTCAAGGCCTTGCTCAGGGCCCCAAGGGCAGCCTAACAAGAAAGGAAAGGGACAAGACACGGCTTGCATGCTTCTATCTCAGTGCTTCTCAACCCAATGCTGAGACCCTGGAATACAGTTCCCGAGGTTGTGCTGACCCCCCACCATAAAAATTGTTTTTGTTGCTACTTCATAACTGTAGCCTTGCTTCAGTAATGAATCCTAATATAAATATCTGTCTTCCAATGTTTTTCTTAGGCGACCCCTGGGAAAGGGTCACTCTACCCCCTCAGAAGGGTCCAAGGTAAGGAGCCACTGCTCCACCCTGCCCACGACCTTCCCCAACTCAAGCCATTGCTGGCCAGCTCTCAGGCTACTTCCTTCCTCATTCAAATGGTTATTATAATTATAAAATAGTTCTCCCGGGTGTGGTGCTGCATGCCTTTAATCCTAGTTCTCAGAAGGCAAGGGCAGGGGGACCTGCCTTTAAAGCTAGCCCACTCTTCACAAGTCCCATTCCAATTAAGGCTACATAGTTTGGTTCCTGGCACTCACGTGGTGGTGCACAGCAGTCTGTAAACCCAGCTATAGACAACACCTGGTTACATGGCCCCAGACTCCTTGGGCACTAGGCACACAAGTGTACGTACGTGTACACACACACACACACACACACACACACACACAGAGGCAAAACACTAATACACATAAAATAAAAATCAAATACATACAAGTGTTTTGTAGGTGTGTGTAATTTATCCAATAAGTCACCACTAAACACTTAAGTTTATACGTCCAAGGAAACATATGAAGCAAGACTGTCAGATCTGAGCATCAACAAATAGATTCCACCAAGAACAGCACAAACGGGCAAACATACCCCGAGGGAACACAGAAATGAGGGTCTCTATTAGCCCATCGGGATATGAAGAAGCCAGCTAGGGTCTGTACACTTCATCCCCCACTGAAGTGACTCTCTCCACCAAGCCCTGCGGGGGCGGAGCTTTCCCTTAAGTAAGGCACAGGTCTACCCTGGGAGGACTCACAGAAACAATCTGTCCTCTCCCTTCCCTCCGTCAGCTCCCCTAACTCCTCCCAACAACTCCCCTCTCCCCAGTCTTTCCTACAGCTCACATCTGGCATCCCTGTCACATCTGTCAACCTTGTCAACTTCACACAAGCCTGTGGGAAGAGGGAAACTCAGCTGGGAAAATGTCCTCATCAGACTGGCCTGTAGGTAAGTCTGTGGGGACGTTTTCTTAACTAATGATTATGTGGAGGGCCAGTCCATTGTAGGCGATCCCACCCCTGGCAAAATAAGAAAGCGGGCTGAATAAGCAGTGGAAAGCAAGCCAGGAAGTATCCATCTTGTATGGCCTCGGCTTGTTTCTGCTTCCAGTCACTGGCCTGACTTCCTTCAGTGATGGAGTTACAACCTAAGAGCCTAAAATAAACCCTTTCTTTCCCAAGGCGCTTTTGGTCACGTTGTTTTTTATCATGGCAACAAAAACCCAAAGACCATCAGAGACTTGGAAATGCCTTGTTTAAAGACACACACACACACACACACACACACACACACACAAACTCCAAAACCAAAAGTGAAAACACCAAAATCACGGTCCCAGGCTCTCCTCAATTACACCCCCAGGAGGAAGGGATTACATCACTTTGCATTCTCAGGCATAGAAGACCAAGGCTCAAGAATTTAAAGCGTACCCAAAGTAACTACAACAAGTGGCAAACCGGGATTCCACCGCCTGACAACCTACTTCCTTCCTTGGGATGCTTCCTAATCCTGTTTGTAAACAAGTCAGAATTTCTCCCTTCTTCCCTCTCTCACCTGGGGATCCTGACCAGGACCTCTGAGTCCTAGCGCAGGCAGGGTCGCCCCGCAGGCAGCTGGAATGAGCTCAGTGTCGGCGTAACTGACCCACTGCTGGACCAGGACAGCAGCCCGGCTGCCCCCGAGTCCCCCCAGGCCTGCTGGCCACAGCAGCTGAGCTACAGCCGGGGCCCCCCACACCCACAGGCCGCCAGGCCCCTGCTCCAGGGCAGGCAGGCGAGGCGGGGGGAATGGAGTCCGGCTGCTCGGGGGAGGCTGCAGGCAGATGCGGGGGTGAGGGCCTCCCCACCCGGGACCGTCACCAGCTTCCCCGTAGCGGGCAGCGATGAGGGCTCGGAGGCTGGGGAAGGCGTCGGGGTGAGGAGAGACGTAGAGGATGGACATGGCTGAGCAGGGTCCGAACGCGGTAGAGTGACCTGGGGAGAGACCGGGCAGGTTGAGGAGGGGACGTGAGCACGTGCTGCAAGGTACGCAGGCGCCGGGCCCGGCCCTAGGCCAGGGGAGCAGCGGCGAGCAGCGCCTGGAGGAGGAGGCGGGACCCGGATCGCCCGCCCCCTCGGGGTTGTAAGAGGGGAGTTCGCGCCGCGTGTACATACTGAAGGCGGCGATCACACTTGGCCGGGAGATCTCCTCAGCCGGCCACGGCCGCGGCCCCACAGGGTGGCCGGGGAGGAGGTGGCGGGCGACAGAGGCAGCTCTCCCGCTGCGGGAGAGAGCGGCCGGGCCAGCGGCACCCACGTGTCCCCCTTTGTGACAGCGCGCGTTTCCGGGCCCGGGTCCTAGCTGGGCGGCCCGGCCCTGCCTGTGCGTGCGCGATCCCGAGGGTCCTTGCGCGGCCCACCGCTGCCGGACGGGACAGGGAGGGACAAGGGTGGCTCGCGCGGCAGGGGGACGGGAACGCGCTCGCGGGGACGAGCCGGTGCCTGGGTCAGGCGCCGCCGCGGACAGCCCGGGGTCCTCGGGTCAGGCGCCGCCGCGGGCAGCCCGGGGTCCTCGGATCTGGTGCGCGCGAAAATAGGAAAGCCCTAGTGTCTGGGGCGCGCAGTTGATCTCAGCCTCCGGCCTTCTGCAGGACAAGCTGCAGGACCTGGGGCCGCTGCAAGCATTTCCTGGCTGTTGGGGCTGGCTGTTGCTGTAGGAAATAAAAGGTTAGCAATTCCCCGGCGTACCTGCACCGTGCGGTCCACGTCACTTGTCTGTATTTATCTTGTATTTATCTTCCGCTTTTAGAAAGCGTACTGATTGGGTGTGATGAAGGAATCCGGCCGTGTCAGGCTTTAATAGCAGAGTGCACCGGCAACTCGCGGGAGATCTTCGGATCTAACCCAGGTAAAACAGGAAAATGGCTCTAGGTGCTGAGCGCTCACGGCCTGTGATGGAGCGACGTGAAGGAAGGGCAGGAGATCTAAAGTCAGAAGCACTCCAGTTGGTCCAGTAAAGCCATAAGGCTAGAGGGAGAGCTAAGTTCGCGGGGCTTTTGAGAGTCCATTGCTTTATTGTTGGGATAATCTCTTGTGTACTGTGTAAAGTTGTCTTTGTATTATTCAAAAGTACACGGAAAGAGAAATCAGGCAGAAAAACGCCAGGCAATAAAGTACATGACAGGAGCAGAAATCTGACAGAATCACACCAGCTGTAGAGAATTCCTGCAGAGTTCAAGCACCACCAGGAGTTCCTGGAGTGTTTACAGGCCCTTCACAGGGTGCAGAAACAGATTTGGCCGGTCATAGGGTGAATCTATGAGTCCATTCTCTCACATAACCACCATTGCTTCAAACCAGGTGATGAAGTCTGGATCACGAGATACAGCCAAACCTTGGAACCTCGATTGAAGGCGTGTGCCACCACTGCCCCGCAAAATGTCCTACTTGTATAACTTTGTATAACCAAACTCCATTGCCTACAAGAAGTAACCCAAAGGGTATAAAAGAGAGAGAGAGAGAACTGGGCAATGGTGGCACACACCTTTAGTCCCAGCACTTGGGAGGCAGAGGCAGGTGGATTTCTAAGTTCAAGGCCAGCCTGGTCTACAGCGTGAGTGCCAGGACAGCCAGGGCTACACAGAGAAACCTTGTCTTGAAAAACAAAACAAACAAAAAAACAACAAAACAAAAACCAAAAAACAAAAAAAGAAATTTGGCAAATGAGTATATTTCATTTTTCCAGAGTTTAGAAAATTAAAGTATGTGTTCCATACCATAGACACATATTCAGGATTTCATTAGGCAATTGCTTTAAGTCTAAAAAGGCTGATTGTGTAGATACACGTTTATAGGACGTTATGGCTATTATGAGGGTGCCTGTAAAACGTAGGACTCTGACACTGCTCCAGCTTTTGTCTCTAGTAAAATGAAGCCGTCTTTGCATATTACAACATAGTGTAGGCATACCACACAGTCTTACGTGGCAAGCACTTATACAAAGATCTGATCACACTTTAGAAGAGATGCTTAGTAAACAGGAAGGAATAACTGAGACTCCCAGAGACAGGTTACATAGTGCTCTATGAGTTCAATTATTTTTAGTGCTAATGATAAACAAAAAAATCAACATCTGAGAGACACTGGATCGTGGAAAAGAACTATTAAATTAAACCAGCTCATATGTTTTAAGGATGTTACAGTGGTTTGAATATGATTGGCCCATGGGAAATGGCACTATTAGGAGGTGTGGCCTTGTAGGACGTGTCACTGTACACTTTGAGGTCTCCTAGTGCTCAATCTTCACCCAGTGTGGAACAAAGACCCCATCCTGGCAGCCTGCAGAAGACAGTCTCCTCTTGGCTGCCTTCAGATCAAGATGTAGAATTCTCAGCTCCTCCAGCAGGAAGTCAGCCTGCATGCTGCTATGCTTCCCAACATAATATAGACTGAACCTCTGAACTGTAAGCTAGCCCCGATTAAATGTTTTTTCGTTTGTTTTTAATAAGAGTTGTCTTGGTCATGGTGTCTCTTCAGGGCAACAGAAACCCTAACTAAGATGTGTTAACTTCAGAATGAAAACCAGGAAATGTGTTGTTAGACTATGCTTTTGTTTCAACAGGAAATGAATAGCTGTTCCTCCACAACAGTCTGTAAGTCTTCCAGAATTAATAAAGATTACATTTGATTGGGGGAGACCTGAGTCTTGGTTGTGGACATGAAACATGAGAATGACTCTGTGGAGCAACTCTGAGACTGGCTCAGATATGGCTCTGCATGGCCATATCCGAGTCCTTGGAAATAATTGCTACATGCCATCCTTTTATATGGCATGGATAGAAATTTATATTACAGTTTGGCTATAGAATCCAAACATACTTATAAAGTTGGGATGCCTTTCACCTGCTTAAACAAAGCCACCTTTGGCTGTTTTGTGCACACATATGTTAATACATACATATATATATCACCTTTAACAATTTGTGTGTTTTCAGATCAAAAAGACCAGACAGCACTGGAGACAAGCAGCCCAGGTGATCCACCTTCACAGATGGCCTCAATGATTATTGCCTCAGAAGTCTGTATCCAGGACAACTTCAAAATGGCTAAGATGACCCAGACTCACAGACTGTTCCAGCCAGGACTTCAGTTAAGCCTTGCTCTTTCCCATCACACAGAGACTGATGATACAACTAGTTCTTCTAGGACTTGACCAATTTTCTTAAGGTCCTCAAAAAATGCTGTTGTCTTCAGACAGCCAGAAGTAATTTTAAGAGAACAATGCCGCCATTTCTAAGAGGTGAAATGGGTGGTTTTTGTTCATTTGCTGGGTGATGGATATTTGTCATTGTTTAAGGGGGATTGGTCACAAATTGTTAATGGTCTTGGTCAACCAGGAAACACAGTAAAGATTAGATTCAGGGATCTCGTTTCTCCTTTCTCTCCTATCTAGTATTAGTGGGAAGGGGGAGGAGAGGGGATGAAAAGAAAAAGGGAGTAAATATAAGGATGATGGGATAAAGGGTAGATTGTCAAATCTACTTTTAGAGAGACTCAATAAGCCAAATGTTTTCCATGGGTATATATTTTTGTATCTTGATGCTCAGTCAAGATTATATTTTTATCATGTTGTATATATGTTTCAACTCTTGTTTAGGGTACTGTACCTCTGCAACTCATTAAAAAATCTAACGTAAAGTTCTAAAGTCCTCGAGTGCTACTATATTACAAACTGTTTAGGATAATTAAGAAATACAAGTTAGTAATCAATCAAACTGTGGTCATGGCAGGTATTAGTTTAGCTAATTACAGAAATAGGAGTTATTTAGCCTCCTGTAGGTGTTTTCAAAGTTAAGTAGATAGTAAATAGATAGAGACAAGTAGTGTTTGCCTCTTCAGATATACTACAGATAATCCTAAACACTTCAGAGGTCTAGATTATGGCATTGAAGATGTCCTAGTAACAACATAAAGGCTTGTTGTGCCAGAGCTCCTGGCAGCACCCCAATACTGCCTCTAAGAAGATGAGGGACACTGAAGAACCTCCAGTTGGGAGTTTGCTTCTAAGGTGTCTGAAGTAGAAACTTCTGGTTTCTTTGGAAAATTGGTTGTCAAATGTTGTTTTCCTGGGGCACACAGGTGAAAGGATGTCTTGCTACAGCAGACGCGTGAAAGGACACATGATAAAGGAGTATAAATATGATCCCACAGACAGGGGAAGCATGAGAATTCGTTTGGTTTACTCCGCCTGGCTATTCTTCGCCAATGACACGCCATGTATTGGTTCACCTCACATAGCGTTGTTGAGCTCCACTTGTGGTAACGCCGCCATTGAGAGAAACTCACCCAAGCACTGTTGAGGCTCCTGCGGCAGCGTGCCGCTTCAGTGGTTTGAGGCCGGCTGGCAAGCCTTGTGGTTTCTTCAGGACTGACCTACAAAGGCTCATTCCTGTGTGCCGTGGTGCGTACTGGCGAGGAAGACTGGACTGCAGCCCCTGGTTTATGTGTGGTGTCTGCCGGCTGAGTGGAGTGTGTGCAGGAGGAAGACTGGACTGCAGCCCCTGGTTTGTGGTGTCTGCCGGCTGAGTGGAGTGTGTGCAGGAGGAAGACTGGACTGCAGCTCCTGGTTATGTGTGGTATCTGCCGGCCGATAGGAGTGTGTGCAGGAGGAAGACTGGACTGCAGCTCCTGGTTAGGTGTGGTGTCTGCCGGCCGAGTGGAGTGTGTGCAGGAGGAAGACTGGACTGCAGCTCCTGGTTATGTGTGGTGTCTGCCGGCCGAGAGAAGTGTGCGCAGCTGCAGTTTCACACTGGGTGTTTGCTGCGGGACTGAGCTGCTAATGAAGACTGAACTCACCTCCAAAGAACTATTACTAAACAGGCCCACTTCCACGTATCCTAGTAACTTCTCTCTTCCACTGCTTCTGCTGGGCGGTGGGCTAGAGAGGCTGGATGTTTATTAAAATAGGCTGCAAACAATGTGCCTACAGGACACCCAGGAGCCACTCAGAGTTGGCACTGGCACCTTCACTTACCCATCACAAGCTGTCCTGCAGAGGAACAGAGAGCTGAGTGTCAGAGAACTCAGCATCCTTTCCCAACTCCTTGCCCAAAACAGACTACAAAACAGCAGAATTCAGTTTGCATCATAAGTTTTATTCCCGATGCGGGACAGATCTTTCCATCCCTCAAATGTATTACATGTCGCCATGGAAGGGCCTAGGATGCAGCTCCCATCTCCAGAGAAGGTGAGAAAAAGGTACAGACTGGGGCCAGTCCAGGACCGTTCTGCAGTTCCTGGCTCTCATATCCTCCCTTCTCAACAGAGGAATTCTCTCTCATCCATTCAGTTAAAAAGAAAAAAAGATCATTAACAAAACAAACACACTGTAAGAACTGGGCAGGGGTGTCCTTGTCCGCAGTTAGACATCAAGTTATGGGTCACCAATGGGGAGGGGAGGGAGAGGGGAAAGGTGCCATCACTGTTTCTGCTGAAGGGCTTCCTTCCTCGCTGCATCCTGGAGCAGCTGTGTGTCCACCTCATCTGCTGGCAGCTGCACATATCGGACGACGGAGCCCCTGATGAAGCAGTTCTTGACTGATAACTGGAGACAAATAGGAAAGCACCTCCATCAAAAGTGTCCTCCAGACACCCAGGGGCCTTCTCTGCTTTAAAGGCTTCCTCCTCCTCCTCCTCCTCACAAGCCCCAGCTCACCATGTGTGGGTATTTCTCAGGGTCTGTGACACTGATGTCCGTTAGTTTGATATTGAGGTACTAAGAAAAGGAACATCACGTCGTTAACCCTCGAGACAAGATACAACACTCCACCCTCACTGTCTCCTTTCTTCCCCAAGACCAAACTGACCCTCTACTGTATCTCACCTGGTCCACAGAGTGGAGGGTTCCACAGATGCTGTCAAGAGCAAAGAGGGAAGAAGCATTAACTGATGCTGAAATCAGCATGGAGGGAAAATCAGAACTAGAATGAGAAGCCGGGGAAGAACTCTAGGCTCAGAAGGCAGCAGCTCTGAGTTCTGAGGTGGAAATGATAAAGCATCCCAGACTCAGTCTGTCCTCACACCAACACGTCAGAAGCTAACCCACTTAATATCTGTATTTCCTTTTCAAGACAGTTTCTCACTCCGCCTAGGCTGGCCTCAAACTTATGGCAATCCTCCTACCTCCACTTCTGAAGTTCTGGAACTACGGCCAGGACCCACTATTCATGGTCATGGCCCACTGGGTTTCTCTGTGAGGCTCTAGAACTAGCTCTGTAGATAAGGCTGGCTTCAAACTCACACCTACCTCTGCCTCTACCTCCTGAGTGCTGGAATTAAGCTATGGTTTAATGCACTGCCATCAACACCACTCCGCTAGTCGTCTTCCAAAGTAATACCATCCAGGACTTAAGAGAGGGCGTGTAAGGTACCACAACGTACAACAAAAAACTAGAACAGCCCAGATCTGCACAACTCCCAGAAGCATCAACTATTGTTTTTATTTTTTAAATAACGACTTTTATTACTTGTGTGTGTGCGTGTAGTTACCCACAGACACCAGAAGAGGGCATCAGATCCCTTTCAGATTCCTTTTTAAAGCACTGAGCTCCACTGTTCTTTGTAAACATTTACTGCTTTGGAGTCAGAGACCCACATATACATAACGGCAGCTGAAATCACTCTATTATTTTTGCTACACTTATCCTTAATGATTCACATACAAGGCAGGTCTTCTCAGTTCCCCAGCCCTCAAGCCCCCGAGCAAGGTTATTAAGGCCAGTGTTCCCACACCAAGTTACCCATTTATATCTACCCAGTTTTAAAGATTTCTAATTAACAACTTAAGATCCTGAGTTTTACTTCTCACTCTCTTCATTCTGTGAATCCCCACTGCTCTGTAGAGCCAGCTTCTAACTTGGCCACACTGGCCAGAACCATCCTCCTTGTCAACACCACGCTCTGACTGTCTTAGAATCAAGGCTCTCAAGCATTGATGTATGCCCAAGGGTCTCAAGAGTCTACAAATAAAGTATTTTAAGAAGAAACATGAGGGCTGGAAATGAAGTTCACTTGTTGAGCATGCCCAGTACATTAAAAAAATAGACTTCAGTGAAACTATAACTTTCAAAGCACTAAGCAGACTCTAACGGATGACGTGACAAGAACCCATAAACATCTTTCCAATGATACAGCATTTCATCCAACTCCTGAATGGCTAAGAGCAAATGATACAGCCGGGCAAATCCTAGCACTCAGGAGACAGGCAGGTGGACCTGTGTGTTCCAGGACAGCCGGGACTACACATACATGTTATCTAACTGTATCTCATTGTGTCACTCTGGCTGGCCCTGGACATATGTAGATCAAGCTGTCCTTGAACTCACACCTCTGCGTCAGTGTTGGGATTACAAGCATGAGTCACAATACCAGGCTCACTCTTAATCTAATCTTTACACTTAAGACACAAGATATTTCTTCTTTGTTTTGCCCACCTGCTCTACAATAACTTTGTCAACAACCACCACAACCACAGAAAGGATCAGGACACCCGATACCCCCACTTTACACAAACTCGCTGAAATAAGGACCTACCTCAGGTCATTCTTGAGTTCCACGACTACATCCTTGCCCACAAGGGACTTGAAAAAGGAGTAGAAGAGCTATTGGAAAAGAGGGAGGAACTATCACGTGAAAAGGGACAGGGAGGAGGAGCCCGTGACAGTATTTGGAAATACTAGTCTTTGTAGCCCCCACGTAGTAGTTCTCAAAACTTCACAACCAACAATAATCCATTAACAGAGACTCTGCAGTTCATGGAGCCAGAGTGAGTAACCGCGTTGCACCCCTGGACGCCGGAACCCACTCTCTGAATCGACCACCTCCCTGCTCGACACCGCTTCCCAACCGCACCCTCACAAAATCCTGATCTCCGGCATGGAAATGCAATGCTAGCTTTCCGTTCTCTCCGGGCGCCCGTGGGCTTTCTCTTGGATTTGCTGGAAGTTTCCCCCAAAAAACCATTGATTCCAAGCAGTCTCCTCACTCTGCGGCGTGGGCAGGAAGGCTGTAAGAAAACCCTGGGGCCTAGCTGCAGCCCGAAGCGACCAACACTAGAGTGCTACCCGGGCCCGCACAGTTCGAACCGCCCGCCGCGGGCGGCGGCGCTCCCTTTTGACGTCACGGTACCCACCATGGTGCTGGCGCCACGCGGGGCGGCCTGGACCGCGAAGGAAGGTGCCGGGGACTGCGGGCCGGAGGCAGGGTGGGAGCCGGAGCGCGAGCCGGCGCGTGAGGCAGGACAGGATCACGCAGGCGCAAGGGGAACCGCGGAAACCGCGGCTGAATCCGAGCTCAAAGGGAGCCGAGTAGGGCAGAGCAGAGAAGACCGCCAAACCGGGAGAGGGGCGGGACTTCCTGTCTCCCACTTCCTCCCGAGCAGCTGCTCCCTCTCGAGCGCATGCGTGGGCCATGGCAGCTGCGCGTTGGTTGTAGTTCGCCTCTCTTCCTGATAATTGTTTAGACTCTCTGTGCCGCGTGATTTGCTCATACTCTACGTTTTCAATTGGGAATTATTGAGAAGATTGAGAAAATTATGACTTGCGTATTCCTTGAGGAGTAAAATTTAAAATGTTGCTAAAGAGCTGGACAGCCTTGGTGCCCTACGGAATCCTGAAGTTGAGACAGGAGGATTCTAGTTTAGAGGCCAACCAAAGAGTAAAATACACATACACATCAACATACACTGGTTATGGTGTGTGTGTGTGTCGTGTGTGTCGTCTGTGCCGTTATGGTGTGTGTGTGTGTGTGTGTGTGTGTCGTGTGTGTCGTGTGTGTCGTCTGTCTGTCCGTCCGTCTGAGCGCGCGCGAGAAACCTGAACACAAATCCTGATTTTTATCAAAGGTTCCCAGTAAATAAGATCCTCTCAATTTCAGCCTTTTGGGGTGTGGAGTTTTCTGGGGCTTGGACCCAGAGCGTACACATTCTAAGCAAAGCAATGAACAACATCTCCAGCTCTGGTGTTTTTTCTTTTTATAACTTTTGCATAGGGGTCATTTGTAAAGGGCTGAACGACTGGAGCTCAGTGGCAGAAATGTTTTATTTTAGCTTTTTTTTTTTGTATGACTGTTTGCCTGTATGTTATGTCTGTGCTACATGAATGCCTGGTAGATGAGGCCTTCACATGCCTTGGGTCTGGAGTTACAGACAGTGGCGAGCCACCTTGTGGGTGCTGGAAATCGAATCTGGGTGTACCGGAAGAGCAACAAATGCTCTTAACCGCGGAGCCATCCCTGAATCCCTGAGATATTTTCAAATAGATCACCTCCAGATACTACTTTGAATATTCTGGGAACAGCATATTTAGTAACATTCCGATTGTGAAGGTGTTCGCAAGAGCTGAGTGATAAGCAGCTAGAAAAGCCTCAGTAGGCCAATTCCCAGAGAAGCAATAGTCTGCACTGTCTTGGGATGGAAAGGGTTTGTTGTTATTTAGATTGATTTGTTTTATGTAAGTACTCTGTGGCTTTCTACAGACATGCCAGAAGAGGGCGACAGATCCCACTACAGATCATTGTTAGCGGCTGTGTGCTTGCTGGGAATTGAACTCAGGAGCTCTGAAGAGTGGTTAGTGCTCTTAACCACTAAGCCATCTCTCCAGCCATATTGTTTTTAATACTAATTAAATGGGAAGTTGCTAAGTTGTATCTTCTGTGGATATGTCTGGATAAATAGGGAAACACTGCTGTTTTGTCTTCTCTTCTTGAGGCTGTATGTGTGTATCACATGTGCAATGCTCCCAGACACTAGAAGAGAGGGTTGGATCCTCTGGAGTTATAGTTGTTAGCCACCATATAGGTGCGGGTCATCAAACCCTGTTCCTGTGGAAGAGCAACATGTGTTCTTTACCTCTCAGCCATCTCTCTCATCTTCTGAGATAGGATCTGCCATCGATCCTGGAGCTGACAGCTTCATTCAGCTAGACTGACTTGCCAGCAAAACCCTAAGATGCTTCTTCCCTCTCTGTCCTACCTACTCCCCTCCCCCAGTGCTGACATTACGGGTGCACATCCCTGTGTTCAGAGCTGGATCCATCAGGGTACAAAGGAGGATTTGTTACTGAGTTCAGCAGAATCCTTAGCATTGGAATCTGAAACAGGCTGTCACAGGCTAGAAGCAGTCAGTACATTTAGCACCTGCTTCCTATGGACCCAGGGTGCCTGAGAATCAGAAAATGTTTGTCTTGGCAGGTGTAATGTTCTGTACTTCCAGACATGCAGGTGGAGGCAGCATGAACAGAAGTTCAAGGCAGACCTAGGCTATAAAAGACCCTGCCTCAAAACCACAAAACAAAACAAAGCAAAACAAAATGACATTGTTGGAAATGCTGAACTTGCACAAATTCAAGTACTTTGCCCTAATCAAGTTAAACATTCACAACGGACTCACAAACAGGAAATGCATGACCTCCTTTCTTCGTTTTTAAGGAACACTGACAGCTTAAAGATACCAGGAGGTAAGCTGGTTAAGGGAGGATCAGATCCCTTGTGTATAGTGTTTTTGGCTAACCTGGGCTTCAAGAAACCCTACTTCCGAAAATCAAAAGCTGGGCATGCTGGTGCATGCCTGTAATCTCAGGTGGCAGAGACAGGAGGATTTCTGTAAGTTTAAGAACCAAATTGACCTATGTAGTAAGTGTCAAGTCAGCTAGACATATACAGTAAGGTCCTGGACTAAACAAACAAATCAAAGGACGACAAAGGTTGTTTCATTTGGGAACAGTTTACTGAGAGACAAATAACCATCCACACAGGGAGGAGGAAGTCGGGGTGTGGATGATAAATAGCAGACATCCAGATTCTTCAGATGGCTCAAAGAGGGGCCTGGTTTTCCTAAAGGCCCAGTTCAGGACCATAGATGAGAGGGTGGGTGTGAAAAGGTGGAGTGGTAGGCTTCTCCATCAGGATCCCAAAGTGTGGTGACGTAGGCTCAAGTCCAGTCAGTTCACGTATCATAGTGATGTTTGAAGATGAGTAAAACTCACCTAGAGGCACCCTAGCACCCTGGAGTTGCGGAAAAGGCTAATCTACTTCCTCAATGGTGGGGCCTGTGGCAGCCCTGCTGGGAGTGTACCCTGGCGCACAGGTGGGCCCGGCGCATCCGCTCTGGTACAGTTTGGTGATGATAGGGTTACACATATTTTCCAGTTCTTTTCTTTTATGATCAAACTCATCTTTCTCAGCCAACTGGTTGGCCTCCAGCCAGGAAAGGACCTCATTGCATTTATCCAGTATTTTCTTTTTATCAGACTCGCTGATCTTGTCCTTCAGACCCTCGTCACCCACAGCGCTCTTCATGTTAAAGGCGTACGATTCTAAGGCATTTTTGGCAGCGATTTTCTCCCTCTGGCCCTCGTCCTCCGCCTTGTATCGCTCCGCCTCCTGCACCATGCGCTCGATCTCCTCCTTGCTCAGGCGGCCCTT
>JANHMN010000019.1:9572367-9606421 GCA_030674055.1 Rhabdomys pumilio | reverse complement strand
CACACTGAGAGACTGTTACAACGGGGGATTTTAGTCCCCTTGGAACACCCTTTTACTGCCAGTAAGAAAATCGGGAACAAACAAATGACTATCACCCAGCACAGGATATCAGAGAAGTCAATAAGAGGGTGCAAGACGTCCACCCTACAGTGCCCAACCCCTACAACCTGCTCAGCACACTACTGCCCTCGAAAACTTGGTATACCATCGGAGAGTTAAAAGGTGCCTTCTTCTGTCTGAGGTTACATCCAAACAGCCAGCTCCTGTTTGCCTTCGACTGGCAGGACCCTGAGAGTGGGGGAACCGGACAACTCACGTGGACGAGGTTACCCCAAGGATCCAAAAAGTCTCCCACTCTATCTGATGAAGCCCTATTCCGGGACTTTGCCCCCTTCTGAGCTAATAATTAACCCCCAGGTGACCCTTCTTCAATACGGTGATGGTGATGACCTTCTATTGGCTACAGAAACCAGAGAAGACTGCGAACTGGGGACTCAGAAGATCCTGGCTGAGTTAGGTGAGTTGGGATAACAGGTTTCCACTAAAAAGGCACAGCTATGTCAAACTGAGGTTACATATTTGGGATATACCCTAAATAATGGACAACGGTGGCTCACAGAAGCCAGAAAACGAACAGTTACACAAGTCCCGATCCCAACCACCCCTCACCAGGTAAGAGAATTCCTGGGGACCTCGGGATTTTGCAGGCTTTGGATTCCAAGATTTGCCACCTTGGCAGCCCCATTGTATCCCTTAACAAAAGAAAAAAGGGAGTTCGCCTGGACAAGAGAACACCAAGCGGCTTTTGAAATTCTTAAAAAGGCACTGCTACAAGCCCCTGCCCTAGCACTGCCAGATCTAAACAAGCCTTTTACCCTATATATTGATGAGAAAAAGGGGGTCACCAAGGGGGTCCTCACCCAAGCGCTAGGATCTTGGAAGCCTCTGGTGGCTTATCTGTCAAAAAACTAGACCCTGTGGCCAGCAGATGGCCCTCTTGCCTTCGAGCAATAGCTGCAACAGCCACACTGGTAAAAGATGCTGATAAGCTAACTCTGGGCCAGAAAGTGACGGTAGTGCCCCCCCCCCACGCCCTCAAAAGCATCATCAGACAACCGCCAGACCACTGGATGACCAATGCTAGGATGACACAATATCAGCGCTTGTTACTGATGGAGCGAGTGCCTTTGGCTCCACCTGCTGTCTTCAATCCCGCTACCTTGTTACTTGAAGGGGATGAGACCCCAGTGCATCAGTGTGAAGAGATACTGGCTGAAGAAACGGGGACGAGGTCAGATTTGACCGACCAGCTGTGGCCTGGGGTGGAGACTTGGTTCATCGACGGAAGCAGCTTCGTGGTAGAAGGTAAGCAAATGGCTGGGGTGGTGGACGGAAAGACTGTCATTTGGGCCAGCAGCCTGCTGGAAGGAACTTCGGCACTTATTGCTCTGACTCAAGCCCTAAAACTGGCAGAAGGAAAAATCTATCAACATTTATACTGATAGCCGATATGCTTTCACAACAGCCCACGTCCATGGGGCGATTTACAGGCAGCGTGGGTTGCCGATGTCTGCAGGCAAAGACATTAAAAATAAAGAAGAGATTCTTAATTTATTAGAAGCTGTCCACTTGCCACGAAAGGTGGCAATCATCCACTGCCCAGGACACCAGAAGGGGACTGGCCCTATTGAGAAGGGAAATCAGATGGCAGACCAGACGGCTAAAGAGGCGGCACAGGGACCAATGACTCTCATAGCTAAGGTGGGGGCCCCCGACAGGATGAGAGGACCCTCAAAAAGAGAGTCCTCACAGAAGAAGAGGGGCTAGAATACCTGACTAGTATGCATCGCCTCACTCATCTAGGGGCCAGAAAAATGATAGAGTTAACCAACAAATCCCCTTACCACATTCCTAGGCTCCAAAAGACAGCAGAAGATCTGCTAAGAAACTATATAGGGCGTGTGCCCTCCCTAATGCCGGATCCAACAGACATAGTGGGGGAAAGCGCCTACGGGGAGATCAACCTGGAACTTATTGGGAGGTCGATTCCACGGAAGTCAAACCAGCGCGATATGATAATACCTCCTAGTTTTTATAGACACTTTTTCAGGGTGGGTTGTGTTGTGGATAGCCCCAGCCTTTTGTTTTCATGGTATTTCCACTCCTGGGAGGGGCTGCGGAGGAGAAGTGAATCTTGTGAACCTTCTGTCCAACTGAATTTGTAAAATAAAGGCTAGAGCCAGTGATTGGGCAGTAGAGGGGGAGGTGGAGAAAAGGCTTAGGGGAGGAGTCGGAAGAGGAGGAGTCAGAAGAGAAAGTTGCCGGGAGGAAGGCTATGTAGGTGATGGAGAGCCGGAGGAGCCATTGGAGCAGTTGGTGGAAGGAAAAAAGAAGGAGAAGAGCATGGCTTAGAAAACCGCAAGTTATAAGGGATCTCATAGCTGGGGAACAGAGTAGTGAATGGTAAATCTGCCCAGTCTAGGCTGCAGTTTATAATCATAAATATTGAGTTGTGTTTTCCTTGACCGGACTTGTTTGGGCCGGAGATTTACCACAACAAATTGGCACCCAACTTATTACTTACAACTCAACTAACCTGAGATAAAAGTTCATTGCCCCCTAATCTCTGAATACGGCTCGGCAGCCTTCTAGGCTGCACCATCAGGGTATATTGAAAGCTGAGTGGGTCTGAGGGCCAACAAAGAACCACAGAGAGGCTTCCTCCCCCAACCCCCAGATGAAAAACTAAGGCCAGGGTTGGGAGCAGCACTCAGCCTGCAGCTGGACTTGCTCAGTGCCCTGTAAAAACTGCAAGGAGGGACTGGTGATCCTAGAACACAACTGCCTGCAAGGTAGTTTTCAGGCAGAAACAGTGAACTGAGGGCTCCAGACCAGGTAATTCTTTGATATAAAAAAGACATATAATCTTTTGATACTTAAAGATGACAAAAACAATAAATATCTTTTAGGCTTTATGTGATGATATTTCGAATGGTTTGGCAGGAACTGACTTCGGAAACATAGACAGCTTATCATTTATCAGTATTGCAATATTTATTCTCTTGATTTACTATGTCTTCTCAAAAGACAGGGCCCTACATAAAAAATTCCTTGCCTTGGAAAAGAGATTACAAGTAACACTAGAACTAAAAGTACAAGATTTTATTGGTCAAAATAAGCAACAGCAAGGAGATAGAGATAAAATTTGGAAACAAAGTCTAGAAGATAATTTACTAAAGTTAGCAAATCAAAATAAGGCAGATGCTGCAATATTACAATTACAACATAAAGAGAAATTAAGATTATGGAAGCAGGGCTTAGAACAGAAGATACAGGAAATTATAGAGCAGCGTGAACATCAGAAAGGGAAGCTTATGACTTGGCAACAAGGCTTAGAGGAAACAGTAGAATTGAAGACACAGAAAACTATAGATCAGAATAAGAGACAGAAAGATGAAAATGAAGTTTGAAGACAGGAGCTTGAAAAGATGATGGAACAGAGGATGCAACAGCTCACAGATCAAACTGAGCAGCAGAGAGAAAATAATGAGGAATGGAAGCAAGAATTGGAGAATAACCTTGTGAAATTAATCAATCAAAATAAAATGGACAGCAAACTATCAGAGTTACAATATAAGGAAAAATTTAAAATGTTGAGGCAGAACCTTGAACAGAGACTACAGGAACTCAAGGAACAGGAAGAGTGACAAAAGGAGAGCTATGAAGCGTGGACACAAACCTTAAGAGAGGAATTTAAATGTTCAGTTAAGGAAAATACTCAAGTAGAGACAGAAGAAACTAGAGAAAATCAATCAAGGGTTATTAGAAAACACACTTTGGTCTATCCGGTTAATGTACAACAAAGACCTCCAGACGTTGTTTATCCACAGGGTTATGAGGAATTTGAATGGCAACTCATGGATGTGTTAGATCTGAGAAAATTTAAGGAAAGTGTCACTAATTTTGGAATGCACTTGCCATTTGTAAAACAAATTTTGACTTCTTGGGCTATTAGAAATAGAATAATTCCCCAAGACTGGAAAGATATGGCAAGAGCAATATTAGAACCTGCCACAAATTTACAATGAGTCACATGGTGGAGAGATGAGGTGAGAGAGATAGCACGACAAAATAGAGCTAGGGGAAGAGAGGTTTCCATAGACCAACTGCTTGGTGAAGGTCGCTTTGCTGAAATAGAGGTGCAGACTGTATATGATGAAGAAACTCTGGCATTGTGTAGATTGTCAGCCTTAAAGGCCTGGGACAAAGTTGCAGAATCCGGGAAGAGACTTGGACCATTTACTCAGGTCATACAAGGTCCAAAAGAAATCTTCCCTTACTTTTTACAAAGGCTAACCTCAACTGTCGAAAGGACTGTATCAGATTCAGTAGCAAGAAAGGCAATAATCGAGTCTTTAGCCTTTGAAAATTCAAATACTGAATGCAAGGAAGTAATCAGACCACTGAGGGCAAGGTCAGCATCAATAGATGAGTGGATTAGATACACAGCTGATGTTGGATCTCACTCAGCTGGTATGACAGTAATAGGAAAAGCTGTGACTAGACACCTAGAGGTGACCCAAGATTTCAAATGTTTTAATTGTGGTGAATGGGGTCATCTCAGAAATGACCGCAGGAAAAACCAAAGTAATACAAAATGGGGGCCTAGGCCTTCTGGAATATGTCAAAGATGTGGCAAAGGCCGACATCTGATTAGGGAATGTAGAGCAACAACAGACAAATGGGGCAATACCCTGCCAAAAAACTTCCAGGGGGGGCCTCTCATAGGCCCCAATGCCAGGCAGAGAGAGTTCTCTTCCTCAGGACAGTTAAATGTCATTGCTTCAAAAACAGATGTTCTGAAACCAGATAAGGCTGAGGCAAGTTTTATAGACAATTCAGAAGGCCTCGCAGGGAGCCAAAAGCAAATATTTTGGCAAACTTCTATAGAAGATCAAAGACCAAAACTAAGAATACTAGTGAATAATACTGAGATTGAAGGGATGGTTGACACTGGAGCAGATGTCACCGTTATCTCTCCAAATTCTTGGCCTGAAAGTTGGCCACTTCAAGAAGTAGACATCCAGTTTCAAGGACTTGGGATTTTATCCAAAATAAAACAAAGCGCCAGATGGCTTAAATGTATAGGACCAGAAGGTCAGGTAGGAAAACTGAGGCCATACGTGGCTGATATAACCATTAATTTATGGGGAAGAGATCTATTACAACAGTGGAAAACCCCAGTTAATATCCCCTCAGTGTCAGTGTCTAGTCATGAAACCCATCAGGCTCCTAATAAATTTTTTGTTTTTTTTGAGACAGGTAGTCCTGGCTGTCCTGGAACTCACTCTGTAGACCAGGTTGGCCTTGAAATCAGAAATCCACCTGCCTCTGCCTCCCAAGTGCTGGGATTAAAGGCGTGCGCCACCACTGCCCGGCCCTAATAAAAATTTAAAACTAGTTAGGAAACGTCATCAAAGGCAGTCACAGACTGTCCAAGCTCTCCATAAACAAGATATAGCAGAGGCCAACAATTTAGCTCTACCCCAAGGAGTCACTGCTACCAAGGCACCAACAGCCTTATCACTAAGGTGGTTGTCTGATTGACCCATTTGGATTAAGCAGTGGTCTATGACAAAAGAAAAATTACAGGTATTAGAACCGCTAGTCCAGGAGCAGCTAGAGGCTCAGTATATAGAAGAGTCTACCAGTCCTTGGAATTCTCCAGTATTTGTCATTTTTTTTTGAAATCTGGCAAATGGAGGATGTTGATGGATCTCAGAGCAATTAATAAGATTATTCAGTCTATGGGTTCCTTGCAGCCTGGTATCTCATTGACTTCCTTGTTGCCTAAGGAATGGCCCATCATAGTGATTGATCTGAAAGATTGTTTCTTCACGATTCCTCTACATGAATACGATAGGGAAAGGTTTGCTTTCTCAGTACCTACCTTCAATAGAGGTCTCCCAGTAAAAAGATATCATTGGAAAGTCTTACCACAAGGAATGGTAAATAGCCCTACCTTGTGTCAATACTTTGTACAACAGTCATTGGAGATGATTTGCAGACAATTTCCCTAATCCATTATTTATCATTATATGGATGGCATTTTGTTGGCTGATCCAGATATTAATATTGTGGAAAGAATGTTTGATGAAGTAAAGAAAACCTTGCCTTGCTGGGGATTGCAAATAGCCCCCGAAAAAATACAAAGAAGGGATTCCATTAATTACCTAGGGTATAAAATAAGTCTACAAAGGGTTAAGCCACAAAAGGTACAAATCAGAAGAAACCAATTAAGGACCCTGAATGATTTTCAGAAGCCACTGGGAGATAACAACTGGCTGAGGCCTGTGATTGGCTTGGCCACTCAAGAGCTGAGTAATTTATTTCAAACCTTACAAGGTGATAAAGATTTAAATAGCCCAGTGAAACTGACACCTGAGGCTGAGAAGGAGTTAGCTTTGATAGAAAGGAAATTGAAGGATACACATCTAGATGTATTGGTCCAAAGATGGCCTGCATCTTAGTCATCTTACCTTCTACTCATTCTTCTACAGGAATTCTCATGCAGAGGGAAGATTATATTTTAGAGTGGATATTTTTTAGCTCATAAACAGAGTAAGAAGTTAAAAACCTACATTGAGAAGGTCTCTGAATTGATACTAAAGGGAAAAATAAGACTTCGACAATTAGTTGGAATGGACCCGGCTGAAAGTGTTGTACCTTTTACTAATGCAAAAATTGCCTCGTTATGGGCACAAGATGAACATTGGCAAAGAGCGTGCAGTGACTTCTTGGGAGAGATTAACAACAGATATCCTAAAAGCAAGCGGCTTCAGTTCATAAAAAGGATTATTTGGATTATCCCTCGTATATTAAAGGGAACTCTGATATCTGGAGCCCCTACATTTTACACTGATGTTAGTAAATCAGGAAAGGCAGGATATAGATCAGAAGACATAAGTAAGGTGGCTGAGAGTCCCTATAGGTCAGTTAAAAAATCTGAATTATATGCAATAATCACGGTGTTGTCAGATTTTCAAGAGTCCCTTAATATAGTAACTGACTCTCAATATGCAGAAAGGGTTGTTTTACACATAGAGACTGCTGAACTTATTCAGGATGATTCTGAATTGACCTATTTATTCAACTACAACAAATTATCAGAAATAGGAGTAACCCACTATATATAACACACATAAGATCCCATACAGGTCTGCCAGGCCCTCTAGCACAAGGTAATAATGAAATTGACCAGCTAGTGATAGGAAGCGTGCTACAAGTTTCAGAATTCCATAAAAAACATCATGTTAACAGCAAAGGTTTAAAGAAAGAGTTCCCTATTACTTGGCAACAAGACAAGGAAATTGTGAGTCAATGCCCTACTTGCTCATTATATAACCAAACTCCCTTGCCTACAGGAACTAACCGTAAGGGTACCCAAAGAAATGACATTTGGCAAATGGATATCTTTCATTTTACAGAGTTTGGTAAACTGAAATATGTGCACCATACTATAGACACATCTTCAGGATTTCAATGGGCAACTGTCTTGGCATCAGAAAAGGCTGATTCTGTAATTACACATTTGTTAGATGTCATGGCCATTATGGGAATACCCATACAAATTAAAACGGACAATGGTCAGGCATATATCTCTAATAAGATGAAGAAGTTTTTTTACATATTATAAAACATGTTACAGGCATATCACACAATCCTACGGGACAAGCAGTTGTGGAGATATCTAATCGAACTCTAAAGGAGATGCTTAATAGGCAAAAGGGATCAGTAAGAACCCCCAAAGATAGGTTACAGAGTGCTTTATTAACCTTAAATTTTTTGAATGCTAATGAACAAAACACCACAGCCTCTGAGAGACATTGGATGGTGGAAAAAACTACTAAACTAAATCAACCTGTTTATATTAAAGATATTCTGACATCAGAATGGAAAGTGGGGAATGTGTTACGCTGGGGGAAGAGGTTATGCCTATGTTTCCACAGGAAAAGAAAAGCTGTGGGTTCCTTCCAAGTTGATAAAAATCAGACAAGACAAAGGGAGACACCCTGAAGACCTCGTCGACACAGAAGAAAAGGGAGACTGACACAACCAACCAAATAGGGGTTGTATATATGGTGTTGTTTATGTCTCTTATATGGAGACAGCTCTGGAACTGGCTGGGACTAAAATGTCTATACAAAGCCAAGAACACTTAATTGGGTACTAATTTCTCATGATTAAATACATGTCCTCTTTTATGAGGGCATGTATACAAAATTATATTATAGTTTAAGTGATCAAACTAACCTGAAGAAGGGCAATTGCCTTTATTGATCTTCATTGACCAAGCTGTGTGCCCTGCATGCTCCACGTGAATGTCTTTATAAAACTACCTGCTGTTTTTAAGTTTTACATGTTGTAGGATGAAATAAGGGAAGCACAGCCCTAGCAAGATTCATACTCGGGGATGCTGAGACTCCGGGACTTTCTATTCCAGATTCGTGCTTGATTCTACTGCAACTACATCGAAGCTGTTTCTTTTAAGGACTTGCTTCCAGAACTTTTCCAGAACGGCTAGATTGCTTCGCCCCAATTTAGCTGGAAGCAGACAAAAGGAGATCATCGTCCCAGTTTCTTATGTTGGGGTGGATGGTTCTGGTTACTTTGGAAATTATACATGTGTTGTCATTTAAAGAATACTTTACAAATGTAGCTTCAGACAGGGAGGGAACTAGGGAGCTTAAACTCAGGGATTTCTACCTTTCCTGTCCTCTTCTCTATCCTTCCTTCTTAGGTAAAAGGGAGGGAGCAAAGAAAGGGATATGACATAGTACTATCATAGAAATAGACAAATAGGGATAGGTTAGCAAATTTACTCTTAAGTGAAACATTACATAGGTATATCTTACATTGGTAGAAATCTTTATGATTGTTACAAGGTTGAAGTTATAATCTCTTATATTGGTATAAAATTTAATTTGTACAAATTTAGGGTTTTCAGTGGTGTGAATTTCTTATTGATATAAAAGTGAGATTAATATTTTTACTCTCATATAGGCATTGTGCCTGTATAACTCATTTAGAAATACAAGGCTTAGACCCAGTCCTTTTTTAAAAAAATTACATAGGTATATCTTACATTGGTAGAAATCTTTATGATTGTTACAAGGTTGAAGTTATCTCTTATATTGATATAGAATTTATTTTGTACAAATTTAGGGTTTTCACTGGTGTGAGTTTCTTATTGATATAAAAGTGGGATTAATATTTTTACTCTTATATAGGCATTGTGCCTGTATAACTCACTTAGAAATACAAGGCTTAGACCCAGTCCTTTTTAAACATTTTTTTAAAATTAATTTGAGATGGTTGGCTTGTGAGTCAGGGGCCTATAGCAATTGCATGGCTCAGAGCTTACTGTTAGGGTGTTTTCTAGATTTTAATTAGAAATAGTGGAAAGAAATTAACAGACAACAGTTTAGATTGCTTTACATAGTTGGTTTTCAAAAACGTCAGAAGTCCACAGAATTGATGTTACAAGCATTCCTGTATAAACATTCATTTTATTGGAGACCTGTCTGCTCCTGACAGTTTCCTTGTCTTGGATTCTAAGAAGAAATTGAGCATCTTTGGAGTTACTCCAGTTGTGATGAGACAGCAACTAGGCAAGAATTGCCTCTTTTCATCTACAAATGAAATACTGTGCAGAAAAAAGACACACTTGCGGAACAGTCGACTGATTCTATCTGCCAAGCCAGAGTAATCAGCCCTTAGTAATTCTGCATTATGACGTCTGCCAGATGATCCTGGTCCAGAAGGCCGAAGACCAGGTGCTCCAACGTTTTGAAATAAGGGACTGTCCAGGTGTTCAATGGTCTATTTAAATTGGCTGAGTTTTTGGAAGCCACGCTTTGTGCTTCCCATATCTTCAGTTAATTGAGTCATTCTGCATTTCTAATGGGGTTGAAGATTTATAGTCTCACAGCCAACCCAGGCTATTTATTTTGAGAGGATGGTTTTCAGATGCTATTCATTCTGAAGGCAGGACATAAGCCAGGTTCAGAACTAAGTCTTTTAGTTGAGATGGCAGAGGTTCTATTTAGTTAACAAAAATAATGGACTGGGTATTAGGTCTATCTTGTACTTTAACAATTACAACATGGTAATATAGTTTGTGTTCAATTTATATCTGAGAGAAAAGAGTCTTTTAATTGGACAGAAAGGGGGAAGTGTTGTGGATAGCCCCAGCCTTTTGTTTTCATGGTATTTCCACTCCTGGGAGGGGCTGCGGAGGAGGAGAGAATCTTGTGAACCTTCTGTCCAATTTGTAAAATAAAGGCTAGAGCCAGTGATTGGGCAGTAGAAGGGGAGGTGGAGAAAAAGGCTTAGGGGAGGAGTCGGAAGAGGAGGAGTCAGAAGAGAAAGTTGCCGGGAGGAAGGCTATGTAGGTGATGGAGAGCCGGAGGAGTGGGAGGAGCTGGAGGAGCCGGAGGAGCTGGAGGAGCCGTTGGAGCCATTGGTGGAAGGAAAAAAGAAGGAGAAGAGCATGGCTTAGAAAACAGCAAGTTGTAAGGGATCTCATAGCTGGGGAATAGAGCAGTGAATGGTAAATCTGCCCAATCTAGGCTGCAGTTTATAATCATAAATATTGTGTTTTCCTTGACCGGACTTGTTTGTGTTGGAGATTTACCACAATAGGGTTGAGGCCTTTCCCACCAAGAAAGAAACAGCAAACGTGGTGGCCAAGAAGATACTGGAAGACATCCTCCCTCGACTTGGGATACCTAAGGTAATTGGGTCAGACAACGGGCCTGCCTTAGTCGCCCAGGTAAGTCAGGGACTGGCCAGACAGCTGGGGATAAATTGGAAATTACACCATGTTTACCAATCCCAGAGCTCAGGACAGGTAGAGAAAATGAATAGAACCATAAAAGAGACCTTGACAAAATCGACCTTATAGACCAGCAGGGTTGATTGGACAGCCTTCTCTAGCCCTGTTCTAGGTACGGAACACACTGGGACCTTTGGGACTAACACCTTTTGAGATACTGTTTGGTGCACCGCTGCCTCTGAGACTCTAGAGTGTGTGACACGTCCTGATGACAATAACTTCATGCCTTGCACCCACCTTTTAGCCCCTTTAAAGGCTCTTGAGACGATCAGAAGAGAGATTTGGGAACAGCTGAAAGACACACCATCGGAGACACTGCAGTTCACCAACAGTTTGAAGTTGGAGACACTGTCCTGGTATGGAGACACCGAACAGGAAATCTCGAACTGCGGTGGAAAGGATCCTACTTGGTACTGTTGACAACCCCAACCGCCATCAAGGTGGAGGGGATCCCCACCTGGGTTCATGCTTCACATGTCAAAAGGGCCCCTCCCGAGACTAGCACAGATGAGTGGACTTTGGAAAAGACTAATAATCCTGTTGAAAACACTAACAATCCTGTTAATTTATCTTGTTATTTATGTCGCAAACGCAATCCTGAGTCAGGACAGCAACCCCCATGCTCTGGTGCGACAGACCTGGGAGGTTTAACTGTCTGGTCAGTTTTCACCATGCAACCCCCACGGGCCTGGTGGCCATATCTCACATCTGATATATCTGTAAGCTAGCCACTGGATTGCTCACCTGGAATCTCCCAGACCACATCGACCTAACTAAGCCACCCACGGAGGAACAGTGTATCCCAAGCGGGATTGGGGGTGGGATTAGGTGCTCAGGACAGTTCTACCCGGCTAATCTCTGGTCTTCAGGATTTTATTTTATTTATTTATTTATTTATTTATTTATTTATTTATTTATTGGTTTTTCGAGACAGGGTTTTTCTGTGCAGCCCTGGCTGTCCTGGAACTCACTTTGTAGACCAGGCTGGCCTCGAAGTCTTCAGGATTTTATGTTTGCCCCAGCCAGTGTCAAAGTTGGAAGCTTCGACGCAAGTGTGATTTTTATTGTGCTGAGTGGGGTTGTGAAACCACAGGTGAGGCATACTGGAATCCAGCCTCCTCTTGGGACCTGATAACGGTAAAAAGAAATAGCAGTTATGACAAGGGAAATGAGGGAGAGAGAGATAGTTCTAAATATCTAGACAATAGGTACGCCCACACCCAGTATCGCCGTAATGGACCTTGCAGAGACAAATATTGCAACCTCATAGTTATAAAATTCACAGACCAGAGAAAACGAGACCATCAGAGTTGGCTCAGAGGGAACAGTTGGGGACTGCAAATCAACACTGCAGGAAAGGACCCTGGAGTACTTTTTAAAATTAAGTTGACTCTAAAAAATCCCTCTCTCATATCTATAGGACTTAACAAAGTTCTTCCCAATCAAGGCCCCCCTAACAGACTTCGGATTCTGATGCGGGTCCTGATGGTGCCAGTGACTGCAGACCCATGGATCCCAACCACTCCATCCAATCCTTCGACAGGACAAAGGTTATTTAATCTAGTTGTTGGAGCTTTCCAAGCTTTAAATGATATGAGTCCAGACTCCACTACATCCTGCTGGTTGTGTCTGACAACAAAACCCCCATACTATGAGAGAGTCACCATAAATGGTGCTTTTAATAACACCACTTCCCATCACACTTGCACCTGGGGAACTGAAAGAAAACTAACTCTGACCGAGGTATCAGGGACAGGTTCGGGACTCTGTCTAGGTACCCCACCTGCCTTCCACAGACATCTATGTAATCAGACTGTCATCCATCCTAAAACATCTATCACCTATTATTTGGTACCCGGACCCAACCGATGGTGGGCCTGTGGTACAGGACTCACTCCTTGTGTGTCTACAAGTGTATTTGAACCAAGTACAGACTTTTGTGTGCTTGTACAGCTGGTACCCAGAATCTACTATCATGCTGCAGGTAATTTTGAAGATGAGTTTGATATTAGGCCAAAAAATTACAAGAGAGAGCCAGTTTCCCTCACTTTAGCCATCTTCCTGGGTGGAAGCATCACCACTGGTATAGGAACTGGAGCTGCCGAATTTACCACCAGCCACCAAGGCCTTAATGCTCTCAGTACTGCTATTGATGAAGACCTAAAAATATTAGAAAAATCTATTTCCAACTTAGAAAAATCTTTGACATCTCTATCAGAAGTAGTGCTCCAAAACAGGTGAGGGCTCGATTTGTTATTTTTAAAAGATGGTGGACTGTGTGCTGCCCCTAAAGAAGAGTGTTGGTTTTATGCTAATCATGCTGGAGTAGTCAGAGACTTGATGCAGAGACTCAGAGAAAGACTAGATAAGAGGCAAAAAGATCGAGATGCCCAACAGGGCTGTTCGAGTCCTGGTTCTCACAATCTCCCTGGATGACCACCCTGTTCTCTGCCCTGGCTGAACTGGTAATGATAATTTGTTTAATTCTGATTTTCAGCCCATGTGTGATAAATAGACTTATGGCCCTCATCAAAAATAGAGTTGATGCTGTTCAATTAATGGTGTTGAGACTACAATTTCAACCACTCGATCCTGATGAGGTGAGAGACGACTCCAGAGTCTAAACCAGATATGGGGTTTGTCTGATTTTAAGATTAAAATTATTCAGAAGAAGAGGAAAAATAAAAGAAAAAATTTTAGGGGGCCCCAAACTAATAAAGTAGCAGGGCCCTGTAGATTCTTTCTCCCAAACCTAAGTAGCTGAAACCGTTGCCTGCAGGGTTTGCTAGCTGGAGGCCTAGATGATTAGTTACTAAAAAATGCAGAGTTATATTACAAAGGACAAAAGCCTGTTAAGTCATCCCAGGAACTGACTGGCCATAAAGATAAAAAAGGTATACAAGGACTCTTTAAATAGAGAATAGAGATGTGTCTCGGGGTATGTCTAAATGAATAATGGGCCATCTGGTGTTCCTCCAAACCCTTCCTCTCTTGAGGTCTTCTCAGTGTTCCAGAAAACTGCAATTTAAGTTTAACTAGATACTATGCTAACCTAGATAAGCTTCTGCCTGCAGGAACTGCCCTCTGCCCTCATGGACCCGGTGAAGCCTGCTAATGTTCAAAAAAATGTAAAACAGTCAATCGTGTGCACCCATGAGATGGTTTCCCCTTCTCCTCACCCCATGCCTATAAAGACCCTAAAACCTGGAGTCTTGGTGTTGACCTCTTTGTCTCTTGCATGAGACACGTGTGTTGGTTTGGGGCGCTCCGCCATTAAACTGCCTCATGTGCTTGCATCAAGCTGTTCTCTCGTGTGTCCTTGGGTGCTTGCCATCCTGAGACTTGAGTGGGGTCCCCTGGGGTCCCCATCTGGGGGTTCTTTAAGCCTTTCAGAGCATGTCCAGAGGCTGCCCAGGCAAGAGGCTTCTGCTGGCACAGGGAGGTGACTGGGACCTGAAAGGTATACATAAAAGGCAGGAGCTGAAGCACAGCAGGAGACGAGTCCCAGCAGGCCCCATGCTGTAGAGGGGAAGAAAAAGTGGAGGTAGAAGGAGGTTTTCATCAGGTTGCCCAGTCATCTCCCTGCTACCAAGATCCAATACCTACTACCCCCTCTTCCTCCTCTAAGACACCCCGTGAAGTTGCATGGGGAGGTGGGGGTCATCACGCCTCTCAAGTCTCCCTCTCCAGAGTGTGCTCGGATGCTTCTCTCTGTACATTCTCTTCAGCTCTCAGGTCCATCCTAGCTGTTCCAACCTCCAGATCCATCCACACATGGCAAAAGCCTGCCCACATTGACCATCTTCTCAGCCTGCACCCCTCTCCCCGCCTCCCTGCCACTCGGGGCTGCTTTCAGTTTTCCCCTCCCCTTGATGGCAGCAAACACCTTTCCCAGCACCAGCATTTCATGTCTTATATCATCCTGTGCATCCTAAATCCCCAGCACCCACCAAAGACATGAGAGACAGGGCCTCTGAGAGCGAGTGGGCAAGCTGGATGAATGGCTCTCAGCTGCTGGAGGTGGGGGGACTCCAGTGGAGGCAGGACATTCCCCCCACTAATATTGGCAAAAAGGCCACTCAGCATCAAACTGTATGTCTGACTAGTGCGGGCCAGCAGTCAGTCAGAGGAGGAAGCAGGGAAAACCCTGGGCTAACAGTTGATGTAAGTCACTGAACCTGACAACAGTCAAGCTTAGAAGTGGCAGAAAAACAGACAAAAAGCATACTGGGTTTTAGACGGCATGGAGGGTCTATCTAACACATGCACAGGGCTGTGGCGGGGGTGGGGGGGGTGCTGAGTGAGTGTGGCCAGACTGGAACTTCTACAGGAAGGAAGAACCCCAGAGAATCCCACCCCTTACCCCCAGGCAACTTAACCTGTGCTGCCCCCCCCCCTTCCAGAGATAAGCAGCAGCTTAACCAATGCTGCAGCCATCCAGAGATAAGCAAACACTTGTAAGGGGACCACAAGTCACTGTTTTCAATAGCAGAGTCTGTCTTATTTTTCTCACTGTCCTCAAACATACCCAGGGCTTTAGAACGTTTTCTTCCCCAGTTGTACTTTTCTGGATAATGAACTCGATGTACTGCTCCACACTATTGCCATTTAATCCCTGAGAGGGGCGAGAGAGACACCCCCTCACCTCTTACACCCTTCCTCAGCAGGTGAGGTTGAGATACAGCTTTTAGTTAAGGTAAATGGCTACTTCCTCAAGGTTACACAGAATGTGCATTGGCTGCTTTCTTTCTCCAAAGTGATTGATCAGGGTGGGTCAGTCCTTGGGCAGCACTTCGGGTGTTAACTCCCAACAGGTACCAGGGATTGATTATAATAAATCTGGCAGGAGAAGAAAGACCCCCAAACACACTCTTCTCGGGTTCCTGCTGTTAGGCAAGGGGAACCGCGATGAAACAAGGCCGCTAATGACAGGAAATATCAAAAGACACTGTTTAAAGAACAAAATCCCCATCAGAGGCCTCAGAGAGTATTTAAAAGTGGGTGTACTGGCTAGTTTTATGTGTCAACTTGACACAAGCTAGAGTCATCAGAGAGGAAGGAGCCTCAGTTGAGGAAATGCCTCCATGAGACCCAGCTGTAAGGCATTTTCTTAATTCCTGATCCATGAAGGAGAGCCCAACCCATTATAGGTGGTGCCACCCCTGGGCTGGTGGTCCTGGGTTCTATGAGAAAGCAGGGTGAGCAAGCTGCCAGGAGGAACAAACCAGTCAGCAGCACCCTCCATGGCTTCTGCGTCAGCTCCTGCCTCCAGGTTCCTGACCCGCTTGAGTTCCAGTCCTGACTTCCTTTGGTGATGAACAGCAATGTGGAAGTGTAAGCTGAATTAACCCTTTCCTCCCCAGCTTACTTGTTGGTCATGTTGTTTCGTCACAGCAACAGAAACTTAAGACAGTGAGGGGAGCACAAAATATCCCACAGATCACAAAGTCCAGGCCCATGATGGGGCTTAAGAGGCCGCCAAATGAAAAGTCATGGTGGTCACCATGAATGTAGAACTTGCTGGGAAAGTGTGTGTGTGTGTGTGGTGAGAGAGAGAGAGAGAGAGAGAGAGAGAGAGAGAGAGAGAGAGAGAGAATGTGCATGCATGCTCTTCGTAGTCATCACTAGCACCAAGAAAATGATGTCTCCATGTGAGGGCTCCCAAAGGGTCCCAGGACTGGACTGGGTAGGTCTAGGCACATTCCAAGCGTATGTATTAGCCAAATGGCCAACGTCTGACAGTCTGGTAGAGCTGAGGGAGAAGGTCACGCTGTCTTAACGCCCAAACAGCACCTCCACTTCAGCTCTAAGGAGCAGAGGAAATCTAGACCAGGCAAGTTGCACTTGCCCTCTGTGTCAGATTGACCTGGCTTGGTCGCAGCTAAGCAATTGGGAACAGATGGTTCTAGAACCACCCCAAACTATTGACTGTTGTCAAACCTTTAAATGTCTGTTTTTCTGATCCTTCTTGTTAGACCACAAGAATGTTTGATTAATACTCTTGGCAGGGTTATTGAGAACCAAGATGCTACTGATACTGAGTACCTTGGGGATTATTGGAAAACGACATCCTCCACTGGGGTGTGTCCCAGGGAATAGGATGTGCCCTGTTCCAGAGCTGCCCGCCATGTGCAGGGCTGAAGCTAGGTGCCAGTACTAGGCCTGAAAGAGTCCGGGCTCAGGAAGGCCTTTAGTAGTTTCCATGTGGTTGGTCACTGGTGTGTGAAGGCAGTAGCCAAGAGAAAGCAAGGGACAGGAAGCTTTGCTGACCCTCTGGTGTTTGCCCTGACTGGCTGGCTAGAGCATGGGACAGTATTTGTTGGAGGTAACATCAGAAGCAACTGAAGCATTGCTTTAAAAATCTACTTTTAATGGAAGTAAACAAAGGAACAGAATGCTTGGGTCCCATGTGGCCAGGCCAGAGCATTCCAGACATACTGCTGGCATCTAGACCTGCAAACACAACCCTGCCAGTCCTACTTCAGGTCCCTGAGGTCCTCGCCAGGAATTTCCCACCTGTTCCAAGGGTGGTCACTCTCCTGAACTCATCCCCCCTACACCCCTCAACACACACCACCACCACTTGACATAATGGTTGCCAACACTCTGTCTTGTAGCCCTTTTATGTCTGACTTCTTTTGCTCAACAGTTATACAACACTTGAACTGTCCACCTTGGGCTTCTATTCTACAAACATTCCTCAAATCATTTACCCACTGTGTTGTTAATTGGATTTCAGGATTATCTGTGTGCCCCACTCCCACCCCCAACCCCACCCTCAGCCCTTGGTATTACAAAACTTTATTGTTGAATAAGGGCGGAGCTCTGACACCTCAGCTTCATTTCCTTCCTGAACTACTTATGCCCCCTCCCTCCCTCACACTTATGCCCCCCCCATGTTATTTGTCACAGTTTCTCTGCCCAGAAACAACACCTCCAACACCCAAGCTCTGACTCTCAGGAAGGCTGCTACTATCAGGGAACATTGGAGACCCTTACCTCCCTGCCAGCGCTGGCTTATGAGGGCTGCCTTTCCTTGGCTGGAATGGGGACAGATACCTTAGCCCTTGACTCGCCTTCTCTAGATTTCCTGCAATCGCAAGCCAAGCGAAGACTCAGACAAAAATGCCCACTGTGCCTGGTCCTCTGAGGAAAGTTTGATGGCTTAGGTGTGCCTCTCTCCTCCCCACATTCCACAGATCGGTCTCCACTGCTCCCCCACCCAGAAGTCCTCAGGCCTTCCCTCTCTAAAGCACTGCCCCCCAGGGCTGACCCCTTCACTACAGCAGCAGCTCAGCCTTTTGGGGTGGCAGTATCTGCTCAGGCTCCCCCCCTAAGTTTGGGAAAGCATTTTTCTGAACCCCATTCTGTCCCCTCCTTCCTACTTTCTTTATCCCCTTTGTTGACTCTCCAGAGCCCAGAGCCGGTTAATGGGAGGAGAAAGACCCCCGACCCAGATCACTGTCACCAAATTAATTAAAGTAAGCAATTAAAACAAGCTTTTTTTTGGTTGTTGTTCATGTACGTGCACTGCCTTCTTCTAAGGCTGGGTTAGAGAGTCAGCACTGGAGGGGTTTCCATTGGGGGCTCTGGCAGGCAAAGTAGGCGGGGATACAGGAGCAGAGCATAAGCTGGTCTCTCCTGAAACAAAGGCCCGGTTGCAAGATGAGCAAAGCAAGGCAGTCATAGGTGGTCACATATCCTTTCAGAACAAAGGTGGGGCTGCGAGATGGTTACAAACTTTTTGAAACAAAGACACGATTGCCATTTCTGGAGCAGGTACTGCAGAAGCATTTGTAGTTAAGGTTACGGTGGGGCATAGCCCGATAGGTCCTTGAGAAGCAGGTTTAATCATAGACAGAAAGGAACTTAGTTTGTCTTTACTTAAGATGGCGACAGGCTGACTTTTCAAGCCCACCCCAGAAATGACAACTCTCCGAGTCCTGGACCCATCTCCTTTTGGATCTCTTCTGGACATAACGCTAAGGCTGGGGATGCTATCTCTCCCAAGCCCATTTCAGACTTCCTATGTGGCCACTGCCTCCAGATATCCTCCTGGACCAACTTTGGAATTTCAGATGTCTTGAGTAAGGACATCTTTATAGTTCATGTTTAGAAAACAAACGACGCATTTGCTCTTCCAAACCCAACCACACTGAGGAACTCAGCAGGCTCTTTCCAGGGAAGATACAGTGGGGCGTGTCCTCCACCGTGAGCACTGGGAGGGCCCCATGTTCCCCAAAAGGTAAAGAAAAATTCCCAGAGAGCCAAGGTCTTTTAGCAGAAAACCTACATTTAAGATGTCCAGAAACCACACTAGAGACAAGAGCCATGTCAGTACCAAAGGCCTGGCAAGCAGTGGGGGAGGGGGTCTCGTCTGTCCTGGGCAGTCTGACACAGCTGGACCACTACGGTCCATTGCCACAGGCTAGTCATGCTTCAGTAAGAAAAAGAAGACCCGAGAGCAGAGTAGAGCCCTGTTCCAGAACCCAAAGAGGATAGCCAAGCCCCCATGGGGCAACCAGGCCTGTGTTCCAGGACTCAGCCAAGCAGGTCAGAGGTGGGAGAGAACCCAGGCAAGAGAGCTCGCTGGGAACAGACCCTGGAGAAGAATGTGAGACAGAGCAGAAAGGAGGCAGCTGGTCAGCTCCCTGTGGGACACAAAAGACTTTCTCAGTTTTGTGGGTAAGGCTTCAAGGAAGATCAGGAAGTAAGCTGGGCATGAGAGCCAGGGCCTTTGCAGAGTCCTTGCCCCACCCCTTGTTTCTCCTCCTGTATTTGTGTGCAATGCTTGTGGCTTCAGGCCACAATACAGAAGGCCATCGTGCCTGTTCCCGTGTAGGGAACATTTGTGACTGGTGTCAGGGGCAGGATGAAGTCAGCTTGCCTTTACCTCCTGTGATCTGGAGCCAGCCTGCCCTCTCTACCCCCAACAGACCCACTCAGGCAGGAACAGGGTAAAGAAAGGTCACTCAGGACTAGGTTTTGAGGAAGAAATCTGAGACGGAAAGATGTGGGAGAGATGGGTCACCAAAAGGACACTCGAAAGCAGTGCTGACTGTAGAGGTCACTTAGTGGAGGACTGTCACCAGATGGTGGCCTGAGGAGCCGTGGTGGAGCTGTCTTATTTCACACCATTTACTTAAATGAGGAATTGGCAGACCAGAGATACTCAGTGTGTTCCCCACCCCGAGCCCTCCCATCACAATGGGAGGGGTACAGAAGGGACAGCCTAGGGAGTAGGTGAAGCCTGGCACCCAGTGTGGCCTATAATAGGGATAGAGGGGCCTGTGTGTAAACCCTAAGCAAATGGGGCCAAGAAAATTAGAGAGGTCACCAAAAGAATCATGTCTTCTGACATTGCCACCATGAATGGTCTTGCTCTCCTATCTCAAGCAAGCAAGGTTGTGGGGCTAGGTGGGTGTGTCTTTATAAAGAAGAGTTGACTGAACTGGCCCAAGCAGCAGGCACATCTGCCTGCTCCTGGGGGTTGGAACCTGAGCTCCAGGGGCTGGGGTATTTCCCTGGGTCCTAGGACTCTCTGAAGAAAGCCGGAGGCTCTCTCTGTGGGAAGAACAACATCTGGGCTTGGGTGCCAGGCGCGAGCTGGTGAGAGTGACAAAAGGCCCTCTCAGGGATGATGGCACTCCGTCCAGGTGGCTCAGCCCTGTATGAAGCCTTGTGCCTTGTCACAGCCTCCACGATGCCGCTCTCAGTACAAGGCCCAGGGGCCGAAGCACTTGCATTTCAGACCACTGTGGACAACGCAATGCTCTGTGAGGAGCCGTTCCTCATATGGCAGGTGAAAGAAGGGGTCCAGAAGAAACCAGAGCATCTCCAAGCAACCTGGATCTGATGGGTGGGCTCAACAGAAAGCCAGTGCACTGAAGAGCTAAGACTTGGGAACACCCAAGCCTGATGTGTGGGGAGGTCTCAGGTAGGAAGTGGCTGGCCCTGGGGCCTCAGAACACTTCCAGGAATGCAGAAGAGAAGAAGCTGGAGGGGTTCTAACTCCCCTTCTTCAGGGAGCCACCATGGAGTGTTAAAGAAAGGCAAGTGTTCCGCCCACTGACCTGGAAGCAGATCCTGTCAGGACTTCGTTTCCACTGCCCCCCTTGTCAGCACATTCCAACTTCCTGACCCTGGCTGCTGCTCAGAGAGTGAGGAGCTAGACAGAACCCCTTCCCAAGATTGCTTCCCCTGCTTTCTTCATTCAGCTGGCTTTGTGCTTTGTTTTCTTCTGGAAGAGGCGTCAGGGGCTGAAGAGAGGGCCACCCTTGGCCACCGGTAGTGGGCTGCTGAGGTCACTGGCCAGTCCCCCCTGAGCCTCCCAAAGACTCTTGAGGGCAAAAGGAGGAAAAAGACATCTGGTAGGGATTCAAGCTCACACCACTCTGCAGATACCCCCAGCCGCCATTCCAGAAAGACCATTCCAGATTCAGAGATCCCCCCACCCCCACCCCAGGCCCATGGGAACAGAACATTCCCAGGTTCAAGGAGGCAGACCTTTCAAAAGGCTGCCTTGGAGCAGCATCTGAAAATCAAAAAAAAGTATAATTTGGTTGTTGCTGTCATGGCAATGAGCCAGTCATGAGTATAGCAAGGCTGTCTTGGACTGGGGACAGAGCTTAATGTCACCACTGTTACAAGTAGGACCCATGTGGAAGAGAGCCAGGGCTCCTCATGCTCCTAGAGGGCTGTAGGGTTACCTGTGGTCATTGAGTTGTCACTACGGTCCTTACTGTACCAGGCCCCTGGTGCCACCACTGTTCCCAGAGCCCCCCACTTCCAAGGCTTCCAGGAAGCCACCAGAAGGACCTTGACTGGTTAACAGAATCCCTGAGACATCACAAAACCAGATAAAAAAGCAGGGCCTCTCTTCTTTGGGGTCCCATTTCTCCTGTGTGTATCCATCTGTCTTTCAGCCCAGCCTCCAGGCCTCTTCCCAGGAATGCCCTCTGGTCTTCTGTCTCCTCTTGGCCTGCCCCCCTGCCCTTCCTTTGCCCAGTCAGCCTTCCTACTGTCTCTGGATGTTCTTGCTTCTCTCCACTTTCATACAACAAGTGAGGACTGAACCCCAGAGCTGTTCATGCCGTTCTGGGACTAGAACTGCAGGGTGTCTGAGGGTGGCACACATGCCCTTCTAACCCTCCTTGAGCTGTGTAACAGGCTGTCTGTGTCCTTCTGTGAGAACCAAGGTGTTTGGAAGGCAGGCTGGGTTGCAAGAAGGAAGCTGCCCTGCTCTTCCTATCACCTCACATCTTGTTCAAAACCTGGCTCACCTTCATATTGGTCCTTCCACACAGCTCCCAGAGATAGAAGCTATTCTTTGTCTTGTCCATCCCAGACTCCCTAGACCTCAGGCAAGGCCCTGAGGCCAAAAACTACTCAACTTCTTCACTGCCCAGCCATTCTAGGTTCCTCAGACCCATCCCTCTTCTTCCCACCCCCATCTATCAGCATGCCGGTGAACTCCCATAAACACCACTGTGCAAAGACGTAGATGCCTGGCACATCGTAGGTGCTCAATAAATATTTGTGGAATGAATGTCTGGAGAGCTTGAGCCTTAGACTCAATTGGTTTAATTAATCTCTATCCTTCCAGCATCCTACCTAGGCACAGCCCTTGGGAAACTTGGCTCTTTACCGACTTTTGCAGCCCACCCCCTTCCCACAGAGCCCAAGCGTCTACCCCAGAAGCTCTCCCAAGAGTTGCACATCAGATTCCAACCATGGTCACCCCTAGGCTATCGGCCTTGCAGCACCTCCTCAGAGAGCCTGCTGGCCTCGCCTGGCAGGCCTACAGCTGCGGGACAGGCTGACATCCACATTCCCAATCTTGCCCTTGAGCTCTGCTGAGAGATGCAGTTCTTCTCAGCTGTGCCGTGGCTGAACCCTCTATGGGTCCCTGCTGGTGACTGTCATGGTCAGCTGACTGGTGGCTTCTCCTGTCTCGTCTCACCAGTCACAGGAAGCCATTAACTCCTTTCTTAGTTCTTTCTCTCTCAGTTGACCACAGCCACTTGGTCACAGATAAATGTCAAGGCCACCCTGAGAATGCTTTCCACCTCACGCTGGCCGGCTGCCTACACCCCTGTCCCAGGATGCCTTGCTCCTCATCCTTTTTTTTTTTCAGATAGTTCTTCTGCCCTCAGCTTGGGGGTGTCATGACCCTCCAGTCAGGCAGCCCTTTGCTCTGTATACTTACATGTTACCTGTCTTCAAGCCTCCCCCCTAGTCCTTCACACACACACACACACACACACACATACACACACACACATACATACACACACACACACACACACACACACACACACACACCGTTCAGCCTGCCTTCCACTAGGTCCAAACCTTTCCTCCCAGCCTCTTTCTTCAGAACCTCTTTCAAAGACATCTTCTTCCAGAAAACTACTGCACAGACTTTGCAGCCCGGGGGAGGCCTGCTCGCCAGTCCTGACCACTCCACCTGCAGAGTCGGGCGTCTGAGTCTGAGCCCCAGGGGCTCACTGCTTCTCTGTGGCTGGTTCTCTATCCAACAACTCCTTTTCCTTTTTATCACCAAGGCAGCACCTGCTTATTCCTTTCAGGGAGTCCCAGAGTGTGAGTCCCTCCTGTTACCCGTGTCACCAAGACAGTGTGTGTGTATGTGTGTGTGTGTGTGTGCGTGTTCCTTCTCCTATGCACAAGCACTGCTCTCCCGCATGTGCACTGCTGTTCTGCCGCCTGTTTTAATCTACTTGTTGCAAACCTCATAGGTCGGTGCCCGCTGTATCACTCCAAGACTGCATCACACTTCACCGTGCAGATGCACTCCATGCCCAGCCAATCCCTATTCCTTAAGCTCTGTTTCAAAAGGCTGCCATGATGCCCTTGCCTGCAGAGCCACAGTTAGAGCAGCTGAAGAAAAGACGCTGACCTGGAATGACTCCTCAGATCAAAAGTTTTGATCCTGTTACATATCTCACCAAACCAAACAAACAAACAAAACAATCCAAGAACTGCTCTGGGTCCTGGGCAAACCCCAACACTGTAGGTGTGTCAGTGGGCCTCTGTATGTGTGTGTGGGGCGCTGATAATGGGTCCTTCATGGTTGTCTTCAAACTCTGCTTCCCCACCACTGCCGCACAGGGATGTCTCATCTTGTTCTCAAGTGTCCGACCCTCCACTCCCCGCCCCCCAAAACCTCCTCCTGCCCTACTTTGAAGGTTGTTTCCTAAACCTGGCCTGCTCTGAACACAGTTTCCCCAAGAGCTCAAGGTTCCCCTGAGTCTCTGCTACCTCTCTGCAGCTCAGCCTTGCTTAGGCTGAGCAGAGGGAAGGCAGCTACGCAACTTAAGGCAAAGCATCCAGTGAAGGAGGGTCACACAGGCTGAGGGTGCAGAGGACAAGGGCTCTTTCATTCATGCATTCTACAAATATTTATTGAGTACCTAGTAAGTGCCACCAAAGCCATTGAGCCCAACCAGGTCAAGTCAGCCTTGGGAGAGGCTAATCAGATGGTCCCCTCCAGGTCCACCCCTGGCTTCAGGCTGTGCTGAGCTTCACAACACTGTGCCAACACCGTGACTTCGTGCACAGAGTGAATATTAACACTAGAGATAGACAATCTTGAAGACAGGGTCATCACAATCCCTCCTCTAGGTTAAGGCTCCTGGCTCCTGCTTGACCACCCTTGAACAACCTGCAAGGGTCACCCCCGCCACTAAGGGAGGTGTTGTATCAACACTAAGGATATCCCCTTTTGTGGACTTTCCTCAACTATACATGAAGCTCAAAGATGTATTGAACCTTTTCAAAATGCTGACTGTGGGACTGCAGTTCTAGCCACAGGAAAACCAGCACTATGGGTACCCGCGAGGCTCAACTCAGCTATCAACACAAAAATCTTGTTCTGGACTCTTTGTGGTTATGGACTAGGTGGTTTGAAGACCACAACAGAATCTCCTGCACCAGATCAATGGAGAACTTAACGCAGAGTACTCGTCTGTAAAACCAGGGAATCAACAGTTTCAACTGACCTGGGCCGAGAGTGATGGGAGGAGATTCCTTCACGCAGCTCAGTGGCTTTCCTTTCCTCTCTACAGTTTAAATGTCAGAATGCAGTTGGTGCTTTTGAATTCAGAGGCTGAGAGCAATGTTGGACCAACTGGAAAAACTTTCATTAATGAGTCATCTCAGGTCTGTAGCCATGTATGCTGAAATGGCCTCTAACAAAGTCGTGAGCTGTCTCAGAAAGCGATGCTACCAGGCTCAGGTGCAGGGGCACCTCCCTAGCTCCTTTGACGGGACCTTAAGGATTAAAGTCAAACAAGGTCAAACAAGGGACAAGGAGGATATGCCTTGGGCAACCACCGCTAAAGAAGAAAGGTCTGTCAGGGCAAGATGCTGTTAGACTCAAGGAAGTATTTGGCACCACTGCTCCAGGACTTTCAAGCTGTTAGGATGAACCATCCCTGGAGGCAAATCTTAAAACTCAGAATGAGTTTATTAAAAAAAAAAAAAAAAAATGAAAAAGCAATGCTTCCTGCATGTCCCCTGACCCCAGCTGCCTGGCCTGGAGGGTCAGAGAACGTGTTCCCTAGGGAATGTGATTAGAACAGAGTGGAACAGAGATCTGAATGATGATAGCCAGGTTGTGATGAAGCAGGTGGGGACAACACTGACGTCTGGAGCCTGCAGAGAGTGAGGGACACGCAAAACTGAGACTAAAGCTTAGGCCTGAGGGTGGCCGAGCAGCCAGTGTGGATGTTGCTTTATGCAATTCCTGCTCTTGGCATTTGCTTGCCTAGCCATGGGGAGAAAATTAAAACAAAAGACATTGTCTCTCTGCCTGCTCTCCCCTTCCAAAATCTCTGAGCTCCCAGGTACCTTGGGCTTATCCTACAGTGTCAGGGAGAAGTGGGACACAGTATCTCCTGCTGTTTCCCTCTCTCACCTCACTCAGCTAAGTCCCTACAGATCCTTTGCAGGTGTGGGGTCTCATGTGGTGAGATCTCAAAAATCTTCCTGCAAGTCATTGATGAGAGAAAGTTTCTGGGTGCAGCAAAGGTGAATACCCAGAAAGATGCCGCATAGCCTGGAAGCCTTCCCTCTGCTTTGCCAAAGCTGTCCCTTGACTCCTGAGAATCAAGAGTCCCGCCTCCAGGATCTGCACCAGGCAGTACTTGCCCACTTCTGCTTCTGGAGTCTAGACGCCTCTCAGCAATGCCCAAGAAATGTTGATTTCATCAAAGAGGTGTTGTCAAAAACGCTCAGAAAATATATATTACCATCAAAATGAACCTTGGCTTCTGGACCTTTCATCTGTGTAACTTAAGTTTCTCCAGAGGTAGGTGTGTCTGTTGGCTGCCCCATCTGACAACCCCAAGGGCTTCCATAGGCATAGCCAATATGCTGAGACAGGTGACACCAGCTTTGGAGCCCCACATGACAGACATCTTTGGCTTCCAGCTGAGAGCTACCTCACTGAGCCCAGAGAAGCCACCTTAAGAACTCTCTCTTAACCCTAGGAAGGTGCCTGAGGAGATGCAACATCAAAGTCCCACTAGGGTTGAGAATAGTCATTTGCTAGCACCCAGCTGCCCCATTTAGACCCTTCCAACCGGAACCTTTCTACTGACCCCCATAGGAAGGTTCTAGGGCCCTGAGCACTTCCCCTAAGCATCCCAACCTGTTGGGAGCCGACTTTTAGCAAAAAGTGGCTAGAAAGCAGCTATCATCTTTGCAGCCATCTCAAGCCATATACCCTGATAAGAGACCTGTTTTTCAACAGCCTACAACAGCTGAGCACACTCTGATAAACATCTTGTTTATCCCACATAGCTTGTTTTGTTGTTTAGTGCCCACAGCTGCAAGGCACACGTGCTATCCACGTGCTATCCACGCTATCCACACCTGTAAGGCTTATGTCATATCCACACCTATAAGGCATGTGGTATCCACGCACCTACAAGGCATGTGGCAAAAGCATATAAATACCTCAGATTTCCCTTCAATAAAAGAGACTTGATCAGAACCTCTGTCTTGTCTCCATTCTTCACGTCTCTGCCCCTTATCCCCACTCTCTCTCTCGCTAGACCCTGACCCGAAGACTGGAGTGGCAGCTCAGGCCTCGACATTTTGGCCCCCAAGTGTGGGGCAGAGCAGGCTGAGACACCAACCCTTGTTTGCAGTCCCAAGGGCCTGTAGTATGAAGATTTGAGAATTCTCCTAAGAGTAGAGCCTCTGGCTTCTACCCTCAGGCCATGGCAGCCCTAGCCCTACAGGCCTTAAGCAAGCTTCCTTTTCCCTACACTTGTGCCCGCCCCCTATCCATCTACACTGATTACCAACCACTAAGCCCTGTACCCTAACTCACTGAGCCAGGGCCAGGTGCCTGCCTTCAATCTTGGAAAAAAGAGAGGGGTTCCCCTAGAAGGAAGGAAGTTCCTGTCTGGCATAGACTCCCTCCTTGGGAACTGTTGACTCCAAATGTGTGAGGAGCCCAGCAGCTTTGTCCTCTCAGTTGAGGCAGGGTAAGGCTCCAGGTGATCCTGCTCCATTTCAAGCCCTCTGTTCAGAGGCAACAAGATGGCTTGCTGTAGCAGCAGTGAGATCCTCAGAGGAAACCCTAGGGAGATCAAAACTTTGAGGAATTAATGCCTATAGTTAATTCATGGAAGGGGTGATGTGAGCGAGTGCATCTGGCTGGAGCCAGCTCCTACCTAAGTACACCTGATGCCTTGCCCCTCCCCCCTCTGCCCTCTCCCCCCCGCCCCCCCAACCATCCAGACAGGAAATTTTGTCTCAGCTTGGAATTTTTCCAGCTGAGGTCCCCAGCTAATGTGCCAGCTGAATTTTCAACACGCACAGTTTGACTTTACAACTGAAGATAGAGTTTCAAAGCCAGCACTTGCTGAGGGCAGGTGGAAAGGGCTGGGCCTGCCCAGGGACCTTCTCTATTCCTCTTCCAGTTAGCTCATAGGGTTAAGTAACTGTCCCCTGACATCTTCTCTTGGTCCAGTTAGTCAGACTGAGATGCACGGTATTGATTTAGAGGAGGTACAGACCAGCCCAGGAGAGCAGGCCATGGCAGACCCTCCTTGGGAAGCAAAGTCACTCTCTCTGTCCAGGAATGTACAAAAGCCTCCCTGGTGGGAGCCCTATTCCCTCCAAAGTTGAAAGCAAGGACGATCTGCAAATCAAGCCACACACCAAAAGAGAATTGCTGAAGAGGCAAGAGGCTTGAAAATCCCCAGAAATGGAGGGGGAAGTGTGTTTGGTGGGAAGAAAGATGGGCATCTCCTAAGAGGTGGTCTAACCATAGCCCAGCTTCTGACACCTCCTTTTCAAAGTGTGTCAGGAGTGTGTGTCATCTGCAAGGGCCCGGGATGGCGGGTTCCTTGGCTTCCAGACTGCCTACTGGGGATAAGAGTAGGGTAAAGGGTACAGGCTGTGACATGGGACAGAACAAGGGCAGCAAGGCTCTCTCTGCACCCAGGCCTAGGGCACAGTGGGTGTGCGGCTTCTCAGCGGCTGTCTCCTCCCCCAAGCCTCTGATTATTTACTACACAACTTATTTCCTGGCAACAGGCAGAGTTCAAGGATCGCTGGGCCGAAGCCCTCTTGGTTATCAACTCATAGAATCAGCTTTACTTTATTGATTTCCCTGCCATGGGGAACCTCTTTCTTCCAACCCTGAATTGTAGGCGTTTCCGGCTCCTCGAAAGTTTGCCACAGTCTGCAATTTAGCTCCACCCGGTCCCACCAAGGTGCCTTCTGCTGCTGTTATTCCAATGGATCTGGAAAGGCTCATTGGAATTAGACTTCCTGTCCAAACAGGGTGTCCCCATCCACAGTGAGATGGCCACCTCTGCTTAGGTGGAGCTATTGAGACAGTCCTGGACACAAAAAGACTTCCTGACACCCTAAATGAAAAATAGGCTCCCCCTTGGCCCCCCATTCTCTTCCTTTGCTTTTCTGGAACTGGGCTGGAGAGAAGCAGTTTGGGAATTATACCCAGCAATGTCCCGAGTCTTTAGCACATGGGGTGCTGAGTGCCAGGCAGCTTAGGACAAGCCACATGGAGAGACCTGTGAGGGGGCTGCACAGGCAAAGGCCTTACTTTCCACAAGTGCCCATGAGGCCAGAGGAAAGGCAAGCTCTGCCTCCAAGGCCCTCTTCTTCCTGGGCCCCCAGATAGCCCCACCCACACCCACCCCCTAACCCCCCAACCACCTGGCCTCTGGAGTTGTCCAAGGACAAGCTAAGGGTGTTTCCAAGTTCATAGGGATGCCCACTGCTACCATAGCCAATTTCATAGCCCAGAAGCCACTATGTACCTCAAAATGTGTTCCAGCACAAATAACTCGGGCCAGAAAAGGCCAGGGGTCCAAGCCTAGCTGCTCCAGTAGGTGGTTTATCTCAGCTCTCCTCCTCTGCCAGCTCTCCAAACCTCAGTCCCATCATAGCCATGGCCCCACCACCACCACCACCACCACCACCATCACCACTCTTTCCCGCTGGTGGCTGAGTGAGTCTCTGAGGTGCTCAGTTAAGACCTCTCCTTGGGGTCCCATCTTTTATCCAACCAGGGTTTGTTCTTGCCTAGACCACTGGTGACATTATTTGCCCCTCAGCCTCCTGGTTTTGTGTCTAACCCTGAGGCAGGCCTGCCACTGGACTCACTAGCTGGTGAGCCTGCATGGGATTAAGGTCAACAAAGCAGGAACAAGGTGGCCTGAGTTCATAAAAGCCCCCACAAACAGAGTCGTATGAGTCAAGGAAGGGGCTCTCTCAAGTTCTGTTTTACCCAACATACAAGTAAGGAACCATTAAGCTACTTTCCGTGCCCCCCAACCAGTGTGGTCTGGGTCCCTACTTCTAGCAACAGTTCTGACAGAGACTGTAATAGCCACCCCAGGTACCAGAGTGTCTCCTGAAGCTTTGGTCAGTCATCATTTGCCAGGCTCCTAAGTCCTTAACACAGATGTTGACAGTGCCCGATGTCTAGAATTCTCAGAGACTACCCACTCCTATCTCTTGTCTGATACTCTGATGAGAGGGCTCTTTTGTTCCTTTAGGGTGGACAAAGCCAGGAGGTATTGTTCAAGTGCATCTGGCACTACTGTGTACTTGGTCCAGGGGAAGCCTCCCATCTCGACTCACTAGCTGGTGACAAAGAGGCTCTGCATGTGTGGAATGAGGTCAACCTAGCAGGAATGGCCTCTTCAGGGAAGTCAAGTCTCCCACAAAGGGTCTGAGCAGATTTCCTTATGTATACAACCTTCGAGCCTCGCAACCTCACATGAGGGACAGTGGTGGCTCTTATGGTTCCCATGGCATCACATCATCTGAGGTCCCTGCTGGCCTACGGAGGCTCTGACTCTGGGGTTTTGTTGGAACCAAATTTTCTGCAACAGCCAATAAAACAAGCTCAAATGAAGATTACCAAAACCATCCTGAGTCAATGGAATCAGGTTAGGGGCACACACGGACAGGACAGTTCCAGAGCACAGAAACCCTGGGAAGTCCCAGCAAAGAGGCATAATCATCGATTCCCTCCAAAAGCTAGGGTCCCATGCACTGCTGGGCCCCCTTTAATCCAGTTACCCCACCTCAAAAGTAGGTCCCCTTTTGACCCAGTCTCTTGGGTCTGAGAAGTCAGGCCTCTATGGTTTTTGTACAACATTTGTCTTTCTATTTAGGCTACTCAGGCAAAAATAAGACTCCATTACAATAATTTGGGGGAGCAGGAAGGTACAGTGCCTACCCAGAAGTCCCTCATGGTTCGTGAGGACGTGAACCTCTCTGGCTCTTTTTTTTTTCTCTAGAAAGTATTCTTCTAAAAGGAGAGCAAAGGGGACAAGGATCCGCCCAGGGCGTGTTCCCCAGAGGTCAAAATTCAAATGGCCCCAGATTCTTGGATGCACACCGCCTCGCCCTCAGCTCTGCAGCCGCCCCTGGCAGCCCCACTGCCGTTGTGGACCTTACACCTGTGCCTGTGGTTTTGACCTCCAAGATCCAGTACATAAGTCACAGGTACAACAATCATTGTTTGTTCGGTATCAGAGTGGAGGAAGGGGAGAGATGAACTGCCCTGGGGAGTCTGCCCCTCAAGGTCAAGAAATGGGTGAATATTAGGGGAAAGAAAAGCCTTGGCAATCTTGCACGGGCTCACATTTGTCACCTGAGCAAAGCCTCAAAAACGTAGCACCTTAAGTTCCCCCTTGGCCTGAGGCCTGTCTGGTAAACCCCTCTCAGAACACCCAAGAATGGAAGGAGCCTGCCAAGTAGCTGATCTGAGACCGGCTCCCCTTGGCTCTTTCTTCCCTGGAAGGGGACATTAGGGAGATTGGCACACAGTGTTTTAGTACCCTCTGGGTTCCAGGCAGAGAGAACGCTGGAATGAAAGGTCCCCCTTTCCAGATGAAAAACTGGGAAGTGCTCTGTACCCAACTTTTGGATCTCAACAGTCCCAAAGATTTTCTCCCATCTATGAAAGACATTTCTGAGTATCTTAACAATCCGAAGAAGCCTCAAATCTTACCCCCTTCTCCTTGACAAAACCCATCACGCGGTCAGGAAATATTCCCTAAATATAGTGGGTAGCTACCCCACTGAGGGTCCTGGATTCTAATTAGCCAAAGATTCCCCAGTCTGACTTAAGAGCCCTGGTGGGCATGTGGGCATCATCTCTGTGGCATGTGTTGTTGGCTGATCTGAGTCTCTTGATTTTCTTCCCTATCTGTCTCCCTGTCTCCAGCCAGACTTGTGAGGCCAAGGAAGTCACTAACTTCTTCTGGCTAAGAGCTGATTGACCTCAGTCTATTCTGAGTATTCCCTACTCTCCCTTAAGCACCTTGTCCCAACCCCTCATGCCAGCATTTCTTCAAGAGGCTCATTGGTGTGCCCGAATAAAGCTCATGGCCAGAGGTGCACCATCCCCAGAGTATCTCACAATTAATGCCTTTGAGCAAAGGGAGTGAATGTTTGTCAGAGACCTAGATCATAACACAGCCTGGGTGAGCTGCCTCTACCCCGACATACTCCATCTATCGTGATAGCCCTGCAATGTCTGTCCTGCAGTTAGTGTCAATGTCTGCAAGCCTTGTCTTTCTTGGATCTTGCTTTGCGACTCCTCCCCCACCCCCAACCCCTCCCCATGAACAGAGGCAAGTTTGAGGAGAGGGCGTTTTCAATCTCTGTCTCTGGTACTAAGCGGGAAGAGGCCTACTGAAAAGTGTCCTCTGATCCCCACTTTCTCCTGAGCCCCTGAACGGAGACCAGCGCCAGTTTCCAGGACGCAGGGGAGAGCGCGGAGACAGATCCCCACTGCATGGAGATTTGAATGCTCTCCAGCCTTCAACGACCTGGCCTAGACCTGGGACAAACAACCAAGAAAAACCAGTTGTGTGTGGCCACATTTATCCCCGCCCCCCCATAACCACCAACCGCTGCGCGCGTGGGACTGGAGGTGTGGTCAAACCTGCTGTGCCACGCCCCTCACTGCCTCCCAGTTGGGGGAGTATGGCCAAGTCGCCCACACCAGGCCTGTTGCTGCAGCCAAACTCCGCTTCAGGATCCGAGGTGGGGGGTTGGGGAGTGCCAATCAGCCTCGATCCAGCTCTAGCCACGCCCATAACTGTCTCCAACCGTCTTAGGCTAGAGAACCTGGGGGTGGAGCTAACCAAGCCTAGCGCCCTGCCCTTTTCCATACAGCTCCACCAGCCTTGAGGTCACTCTGCTTTGAGGACCCAAGGAGTGTATGAGCAAACCTCCGCTACCCGGGACTCCTGGGCTAGGGGCAAGGGCCAACTTAGAGAGTTTCCCGAGGCATCCCTGATTTCAAATATTCTGCCGGTTGTCAGACAGAGCAGCCCCTCTGAACTTTGGAGAATGCCCTTATGCACTTTGAGAGGGCCTGTATTAAACTGCGCCGAAATTATTGAGGGCTCCAGTGGAAGTCTCAGCTAAATCGGATGACTCGACACACTGGATTGTCCCCGAGGTCAAGAACCTCTTTATTTGGAGGTTACCTTCTAAAGTCTTGAACTGGAATTGACAATTGCCTGGTCTATGGCGCTGAGTGAGGAGAGAGATGGGTAAAGGGTGGTCCCCGGAGCTGCTGTCATTTCAACCAATTAGACTGAAAGCCCTGGCCAGAAGTTTTGAGTACCTTTAGGCTCTATTTCCATATACCCTGAGGTCAGAAGACTCTGCCCTCTCCACCAGCAGCCTCTGGACACAAGAAATGGATGGGCTGCCTGACTTAATGTTCCAGGTCCAGAGTCCTTTCCTCCACAGGATCATCTGTTCCCCCCCCTAGGATCTACTTCTTTCCTGCCCACTCTGCCCTTCCCACCCAGTCTAGGGTAGAAGAGGAGGCAGACAAACAGGAGTGCGCTCTCATGGAACTTGCTGGAAGTGCTATCATTCACCCATCTCTGCCTTCTTTCCTTATCCCCAAAGCATCCCTTTTAAGTAAGATGTTTTAAAGAACACAAGGTAAACCGGCAGGTTTAGAGGTAAAGGGAGATTCAACTTTGAAATGATCATATACGATAGTGTTAGAGTCTATCCCTGCAGAAAGTTTTTGGCCATATTTGTGTTAGGAGTCAAAGTTTGGTCCATGGCCACCCTCATAAGCTAAGCTAGGTTCATCCACCTGTCCTCGATGGGTCAAATAAGACACAATGACAACGACCAAAAAAAGAAAAAAAAAAAAAAAAGAAAAAAGAAAAATTTATTCGATGTGGAAGATTTATTCAGTGTGGCCACACTGGGAAGAGGAACAGTTCTGTGACCTTCAGGGCCATCTTGGGGGTCCTGACATGAGGTTTGGGTTTAAACAGAGGGCAAGAAGTGTGTATAGCTAAGCAGTCCTTGTCAGGGTATGCCATCCTGATAACCCTGGAATGCAGCAGGTCTTGCAGCTTGCTGGTCATCCTAGCCTCCTGCATGGAAGAGACAGGGGAAGGCTTGTGTTTTGGTCATCTTGCCTCTCTGGGCCTTAAAAGGACTGAACCCCAACAATTCTTCCAGAAGGAAATGAGAAGTTAGGAAAGGCCAGACCCATTGGGGTTAAGAGTCTGTATCGTATTTGTGATATTCCTATGTTGTTCAACTTCTTGGTCTCTCTATAGTCCAAACCCTGAAACAGCATGAAAGTAGGAA
>JANHMN010000019.1:9544537-9559958 GCA_030674055.1 Rhabdomys pumilio | reverse complement strand
GAGGAGGTGGACTAGAGGCCCCTCCTGGCTCGCCCGGTGTTGTCTAGAGACAGATATTTGATGGCTGCTGTTGCACGACTGTTGTCAAATTTAGATCTGTCTGGAGTTCAGTTTAAAAGTTACAGCCTCTTATCAGGTAATGAGTTGACTGTTAAATTTTCTATGCTCATGTTTTTTATATTCAAATTAACGTTGCCAACGGCTCTGTGCACTGTATCAGGGTTTTTGTTCTTATAGCTTATGATGGATAAAGTGTAAAGAGTTTTTGGGATTCTGTATCAGTGTCCCACTGGCCTGGGAAGACACTCTGGCTGCCCAGTTTTCTTCCAGGATGGTCATCTCTAAGACAAAGTGTCTTTCAGAAACCTCTTTGTACTGGGCACTAGGAAACTCTACTCTTTTTTTACTTATCACTTTAGTTATCTGCTTGTCCATGTCACAGTTTGGCAGTATAACCAGCGTGTTCTCTGCAGTTAATCTAAGGACGGTAAAGATGGTGTTTCCTTCCTGCAAGCAGGTCTGCACTGCCTCACTGTGTACATATTTTTTGTTTGCATCACTACATACTAAGAAAAAGTCTTTTATAACTTAAATATTCAAAATAAAATGTTCCAAGTATGTTTTGTTGGTTTGTATGGTGGGAGTCCTAACAGATTCTGGGCTTATGTGGGTTTCTTAGTTTTGTGATAACCAGAAAAGGGATTTGGGGGTTTTTGTTAGACCTGTGGATTTTCAGTGTTGTTATACAGAAAGTAGTTATTCAGTTTGCGGTTACAGCTCATTCATGGAGAAAGTATGGTGGTGCCTTAGTTTAGGAACTCATGGGGCTATGACATCAGCTCTCCCTTACCCCTCAGGGGCTGAATCCAGAACAGGGTTTCCCGACCCTTGGAGACCCCTCTTGGAGTCAAATGACTCTTTCACAAGGGTTGCCTAAGACACTGAAAATTACAGGGTTGTTTGGTTGTGTTTCTTTTGTTTTTGTTTGTTTGTTTTGTTTGTTTGTTTTTGGTTTTTCAAGACAGGGTTTCTCTGTGTAGCCCTGGCTGTCCTGGAACTCACTCTGTAGACCAGGCTGGCCTCAAACTCAGAAATCCGCCTGCCTCTGCCTCCTAAGGGTTGGGATTAATGGTTTGTGCCTGTCTAAAATTACCGTTATGCAGTAGCAACACGAATTATTTCTCATGGCTGGGGGTCATCACAACATGAGGAACTTAAGGGTCCCGACATTAAGAAGTCTGGGACCCACTGCTCTAGAGACTTGAGCTTTGTCCCTTAGCCTCAGAGCCTCCTTTTTAACAGCTTTGGTTTGTTTTGTTTTTCCTGAGACAGCATCTCCCGATGTAGTCCTGGCAGGCCATAACCTCTGATCCATATGTCTTTCCCAAACCTGGCTTCTTCATGGCTTTTTGAGATCTCTTACAGGGTTTCCCAGGCTATCCTTACATTTTATCTGTAGCTCAGCCTGGCTTTGACCTTTGAACTTGCCATTTCCAGTCCACACCTGTGAACCCTCTACCTGAGATTTTATACTTGTGACCAGGCACTCTGTCTGAATAGCTCTTTCTTTTTGGTGGGCAGGGTGTGTGTGTGTGTGTGTGTGTGTGTGTGTGTGTGTGTGTGTGTGTGTGTGTATTTGAGACAGAGACTTAGAGACAAAGACAGTCTTTCCATGTAGCTGTGGCTGGCCTGGAAGTGACTGGACCATGCTGCGCTCCTGTTCCAGTGGTGGGATTATAGGCATGTACTACCTCACTCACCCTCTCCCCACCTCCCCCCACAATCCCCATCCCTCTTTCCAGGCAGTAGGCCTGGTGATATAGCAGACTACTTACCATGTCCAAGGCTTGAATAAGCAGGCAGGAAGTATGGAAAACAGGTGCTTTTCTCTAAGGCCTTTTGATCCATGGGTCTTCACTCTAGTGAGGTAATGCCAGCCTTTGAGAGCTGGGCAGTGTCGGTCAGCAGGTCAACAGAGATTGCTTGCTTAATATGCATGAGGCCCTCAATTCAATCCTCGCTCCAGGGAGAATGAATCCATTAGTTGGGTAAGGTGTAAACCCCATGTAATTCTAGCATGTCCAAACAGAAACTTCAAGGCCGTCCTAGGGTAAAGACGTCTTCAGCAGTAATTTAATAGAGGCCAAGGCAATCATGCTTTTGAATTCCTCATTAGAGACCTGGTTAATTCCTAAGCCATTTTAGACTGTTAAGAGTTCATTTCTGGCCTGCACATGCACACAGTTTGGAACCAAAAACAGTCTTTTCCTATAACTCTCCCAGGGGGAACTTGGGCCTCTAGGAACCAAGAAACTCATCAAATACATGATTTCTATAGGAGTCTTAGATATTTAAAATTTTGTTATGGTCTGAGACACTGTCTCACTGTGTACCCCTGAATGGCCTCAAACTCATAGAGATCTACCTGCCCCTGATCTTGAGTGCTGGGATTAAAATTGTGCATCACTGCTTCCCAGCTAAAACATATTAAAAAGCAGAGATAGAGCAGCATATAGTGCCTCACACATGTAATTTCAGCATCTAAGAAAACGCAGTAGTAGTGTTGACTGTTGTACAGAATCGGTATCTCAATAAAACAACCAAGGGGTCTGGGGCAGTGGCTCACTGGTCAGGAGCACTTCCTGATCTTTCTGAGGACCTGGGTTCAGTTCCCAGTACCAGGTGGCCTACAACTTGCTGTAACACACATAGACACAAGAAAAATCAAATTAGAAATATTTCTTAGGGGGCTGGAGAGATGACTCAGCAGTTAAGAGCACCAACAGCTCTTCCAGAGGTCCTGAGTTCAATTCCCAGCAACCACATGGTGGCTCACAACCATCTGTAATGGGTGTGTGTCTGAAGACAGCTATAGTGTACTTGTACAAATAATAACAAATAAATAATATAAAAATATTTCTTAAAAGCTGGCCAGTGGTATTGTATGCCTTTAATCTCAGCACTCAAGAGGCAAAGGCAAGTAGATATCTGTGAGTTTGAGGCCAGCCTAGTCTACAGGAAAGTTTCAGGAAAGCCCAGTTTACACAGAGAAACCCTGTCTAGAAACACCCGCCTCAAAATCTTTTTTTTTTTTTAATGACAAAGATACCCCAACATGGTAGTGTGTCCACGCCTGTAATTCTAAGGATGGTTGGAACCCATCTTAGACTGTATATGAGCCACGTGTGTGTGTGGTTTTTTTTTCCCTTTAAATAAAATTATAGGGGTTGGTGAGATGGCTCATCAGTTAAGAGCACTGGCTGCTTTTCCTGCGGTACTGAGTTCATTCCCAGCAACCAAATGCTCATTACCATGTATAACGGAATCTGATGCCCTCTTCTGGCACGCGGCTGGACATGCAGCAGAGCGTCCATTAAATAATTTTTTTTTTTTTTAATGGAGAGCAGAAGCCGAGGTGCAAATTCAGATTTTTCTCCCAGGTGGAGGCTATATGAGTCCTCTGGAGTAGACTGGATCCAAACAAGACTTCAGAATCCCTAAAACCATAAGCCTGCAGGAGACCAGAGAGGGAACCTACCCTGCAGATCTCCAGGGTCTTTACCCAACCTTGGCCGTTTACGATGCCTGTTTTTTTGGTTTTTTTTTTTTTTTTTTTTTTTTTTGGTAGTTTATTAAATTGTCGTCATATACACGATTCTCTACCCAGAACAGTGAGAAACAGAATGCTTTTTCGTTCGTTCCCTTCGCATTTGTGAGCGCGATCAAGCCAGGCATATGCGTAGACGACTATATCCCTCAGGACCCCCGGCCTGGCGCGGCTATAAATGACGGAGGCGCGCGGCCACAGGTCTCTTTGTGCGTCTGCCCGCGCTGTTCGTTGTTCCTTGCTGCTCTCCCCCGCTCTCTGCGGGGCCTGTGACCTCCGGAGGGCCAGGCACGGGTCGGCCTCGTGCCGCAGGTATCCCGGGTTCCTGTGGGAGGGCTCTGCGGTGTGGGGCCGGGTATGATGACTCACATTTACAGACTAGAGTTTCTGATGTCCACGTGACGCCAACCCTTGTAACTGACCCAGCCCGGGGTGGGGGCTGCAGGCCGGTGTCTCTCGGACCCGTGCTCACTCAGTGATCTCTCCTAGGTTCCCGACCCTCGCCCGCAGGACCCAGCAGCGCAATGGTAAGGGGATGGTGCGAGTGGTGGGCGGTGTGAGTAGGGGTTGACTTTGGGGAAAGGACAGTAATGATGATTTCTGGTGATTCTGAGTGTCTCGCTGACGCCATCACCGCAGCGCGCTGACCGTCCCCGGGTCCAAAATCTGCAGTGGTGAGGGTTTTGAGCTTTCGTGGTCTGGAGTTCCTCATGGTTGGCTTCTATGTCTCGCTTTCTATTAGGGTTTTGAGGACACATGCTCGCTGCCTACCTGTGAAGAAAGGTTAGTATTAAAATCCAAAAGCCATGGGTTTTTTTTGTTTTGTTTTAACGTTTTTATGCCAGTAGAGATTACTCCACAACCGTGGTTCTCAGGCCTTCTTGATGCTGCAAACCTTTAAAACTTCCCTCGTGTTGTGATGTTCCCCAACCACCAAAATTACTTTTGTTGCTTTTTCTTAACTAATCTTTGCTGTTACAAAATGCAGGCTGTCCTGTTTGGGACCCCTTGATGACACAGGTTGAGAGCCATTGTTGTAGACCATGCTTTTTTGGTATTCAGGCAGGCTCTCAATCCTTAGTCCTGTCTCCAGCCACCTTTTTTTGTTAATGGTTTTAACAGTTACATTTCAGTCCCCAGAGTGGTTTTAAATTTTTGTATAACTCTGCAACAGTCCAAAGCCTAACAGTAGGGACACTGGCTACCACACCCTGAGTTTATCTCTCAGATGAACATTCTCTGGGTGCTGCCTTGATTCGGGTTTCCCTAAATTGAGAGTGATGATTTCACAGACTAGAGTCTCTGACACTGCCCTTGATGTCAACTGTAAATCTGACTCATTTGGGGAACCTGATGGTTTACACTCCTTCCTTGAGAGGGCACTGGGTGCTCTAGCACTGGCTCAATTGAGGTACTGCTTCTCCTTCATCTGTGCCCGTCTTAACTCCAGGGTGAGCACTGAAGGCTGCACGGGGAGCCAATCCCTTCACCTGGATGTGGGCTAACCTCACCTCCCAGGCTACGGTGGAGTTGGTAGAAGTGACCAGAATGATGTAATCTCACTGTCTAAAGAGAGCCAGCCCTTCGTCCTGCCAGCAGTGAGGGTGAGTTGTGGTTAGCTCACTTCATAATAAAGCATGACTACTAAAGACAGCCTGGGGGAGGGGGTTGAAGGGTTTGGTTTGTCTCGGTCACAGGGGCCTGTAAAGTTAACAAGCACAATGAACTCAGTTTGCAGGTTGTAATGCTGGCCTTGTTAAACTATGCTAAAGCACGTAAACCAGCTTCATGTCTGCTCTTGCTGTGGTCCTAAAACATTTTTCTGAATTTTCAGGGCTTTGCTGCTACTCTGACACGTTGGACAGCTTTTTACTGCATTGTGGCCACCTGTCTGAACACAGGCTGCAAGCCATGTGTGCTGGACCAGGTCAGCGTCAGCTGGATGTGGTGGCAGCTTGTCTATTCAAGTATGCTCAGACTGAACCAGAGCCTCTCGTGAGCATGAGTATTAATTAGACAATGTAATAAGACCTTATCTTGCCCAGAAATGTATATGATGGCTTAGAAATGGCAGTTTCCAGAAAGATCCTAATAAAATACTTTTAAAAGTACACAAGTTTTGTGTCACTTTGTGGGTGGGATGAAAGCTATGAACTGTACCACGGAGGTGTCTATTATCACCTGCCTGAGTACATCGTGCCCAGGAAGAGCTTATGTTATTTCATGTCTGGTTTGGGATCCCTTAGGACCTCCTCCCCTATGTGTACACTAAGCTCCTGCTCTGCAGAGGGTAAAGCATCAAGTCCCCCTGGGCATTAGACACAGAATTGAGCCCCAACCTTGTGCAGACCCCACCAGTAAACATCCCAGGAGTGCCTACAAGCCATGTAGGTCAGAGACCTCCAGCTTTTAGGAAGACTGGGTATGGTTGCTCAAGGGTGCTTTCTTATGCCAGAAGCATCAGGGGTCACTCCCGCATAGAGGGGTTCCCAGCAATCTGAAGGCACTTGACTTGGGAAAACAATAAGATTTAAAAGCTGTAGTGAGTAGTTAGTTGAATGGCCACACAATCATTGAATTAAAAAAAATCTTAGGCCGGGCGGTGGTGGCGCACACCTTTAATCCCAGCACTTGGGAGGCAGCGGCAGACGGATTTCTGAGACCAGGCTAGCCTTGTCTACAGAGTGAGTTCCAGGACAGCCAAGGCTATACATAGAAACACTTGTCTCGAAAAACAAAAAAAATCTAAGGAACATGGGAAAGGTTGAAAGGGATGAAAGTGATTAACTATATAGGTAATTTATGTGTATGAAGCTTACAAAGAACTTATAGTCTGCAGTAGGCCCAGCAATGCTGGGCATGCCTTTAATTCCAGCACTTGGGAGACAGAGATCTCTTAAGTTTGAGACCAGTCTGGTCTGCATAGCAAATTTTAGGACAGCCAGGGCTACACAGTGAAACCCTCTGGGGGTTTGGAAGTCGGGGGACATTGTGTGCGACTCAGGGAGAAAGATGAGTTTTGAGGACAGCCTGAACTGTGAACACTTGCCTCAAAAATGCGTTTGTGTCTGGCTCAGCGTCCAACACCAGGTAACAGGCATGGTAATGCATTGTGATGACCATGCCTGTAGCCCAGCATTTAGGAAGTAGAGGCTGGAGGATCAGAAACTCAGGGTATTCCTGAACTGTGGCCAGCATGGGACACAAGATATCCTATCTCAAAAAAAATCTAATTTTTTTCTGCACACAACAGGACAGAAGGTGAATTCTGACATGTAAATTCACAGGCTGTGGTTGGCAGCACAAGAATTGACTGGCCTGGAGTGAGAGGGCTCAATAAGTTTCAATTTTATGTGTGTGGGTGTTTTGTCACCATGTTTTTCTGGGCACCAGGCACACACATGGTAAACATGCAGGCAAAATGCTCGTACCCATAAAGTAAATAAATCGTAAGTTTTAGGCCAGATTATTTAGCTGTGGGTGATTGATTACAGAAAAAGGAGTCTTTCTTGCACAGCCCTGGAACATTATTTGTGGGGTTTTGTTTTGTTTTTTTGAGACAGGGTTTCTCTGTGTAGCCCTGGCTGTCCTGGAACTCACTCTGTAGACCAGGCTGGCCTTGAACTCAGAAATCCGCCTGCCTCTGCCTCCCAAGTGCTGGGATTAAAGGCGTGTGCCACCGTTGCCCGGGACTCTGGAACATTCTTAACACTGAGTCCCTCTAACAGGAAAGCTGCCCCCGCACCCCAATGTTGGCTTCTCTTTGAAGCTGTCCCATCGCTAACTGGCAAGATGGGAGAACCAACCGGGAAGGAATGCAGTAAATATTAGCAAAAGTACAATAAGGGCTGGGGATGCAGTCTGCCAGTAATGTTTGTACCAAGCCTGATGACCTGAGTTTGATCACCAGAATCTACTTGATAGACATCTGACTGTACACACACACACACACACACACACACACACACACACACAGAGTAACAGCTTAAAATCATTCCGTTTTAAAACAATGTTTTAGCTGGGTGAAGAGGCACACAGTCAGGGCTGCATATTGAGACCCTGTCTCAAACAAGGAAAAAACAAAACAAAGTTTTTATGTGTATGGACTATTTGTCTACATGTGGTCACGTGGATGCAAGTCCTATAGAGGCCAGAAGGGGGCGTCGGATCCCCTGCAACTGGATTTATAGACAGTTACATATTAAACATGGGTCATCTGGAAGAAGACGCAGTGCATGCATGCATGCATGCATGCATGCTTTGTTTGTTTGTTTGGACAGGATCTTACTCTGTAGGCTGGCCCTGAAAGGAACTGTTTAACAAGACTGGCCTTGAACTCACAGAGCTCTCTGCATCTAAAGGTTTTTCAAACTGCACCCTGCCAAAACTTTGAACTTACTCTGATGGGTGTGTATACTGTATACAATCACTCAGAATACTCAGCTGGGGATACCATATCTTGGAGATAAGGATGATTATGATTCTGGTGGTGCCAGGTGGTGGTGGCACACGCCTTTAATCCCCAACATTCAGGAAGTAAAGGCTAGCAGATCTCTGAATTTGAGGCCAGCCTGGTCTACAGAATGAGTTCCAGGACAGCCAGGGCTGCACAGAAGGACCCTAACTTGAAACAAAACAAAACGATTCTGAAGACGGGCTAGAGAGATGGCTCAGTAATTAGGAGTACTGGTTGCTCTTACAGGAGACGCAGGTTTGCTTTCCAGCTCTTATCTGATAGCTCACAACAATCTATAACTCAGTTGCAGGGCATCCAATCCCTTCTCCTGGCCTCTGTGGCACCAGAAATACATGTGGTGCACAGACACACAGGCAGGCAAAAACACTTATATGAATAAAATAAACTTTTAAAAAAGTAGAAGAAAGTTTGTAAAGGCATACAGAATATTTAAAGTTAACTTTGACCACCTAGGTGCCTCTGTAACACACCCCTCAAGTATAAGCGTACTTCTTACTCTCACAGAGAGTAAGACATGATATGTAACACACACACACACACACACACACACACACACACACACATCTTCAAATGGTTTAGCACATAGACTAGGTATGAATGACAATCTGCCCTGACAGTCACTTCCAAAGCTTATTCAGTACCTCACCTGCCTTTCCCTAACCATTGGCATCTCTTCCTACATGGTCAATCACTCCTGTAAATGGTCAACTATTCATTTATCCAAAGGTCTTGTTCTCCTTCCTTCTTCCTTCCATGGTCCAAACTCAAATGCCCCCACCCCGGGGTGGCCAGACCTCCTTTCTGGTGCCAGTCCTTGACCCACAGTCAGGGTGACAGTCACATGGGGCTTGGGATGTAGCTCATTTGGCAGAGTACTCTGCCTAGCACGCAGTTCTGAGACTGTTCACCGCTGCACTGGGCACGCCTGTACTCTCGGCACTTGGGAGGTGGGTACAGGTGGGAAGAGCAGAAGTCCAAGGTCATCTTCAGCTGTGTAGCTAGTTCTGAGCCATGCAAGATCTTGTCCAGAAAAAAAAGAGAAAGAAAGAAAGAAAAGCCTGGTGTGGTGGCACATGCCTTTGATCCAGCACTGGGATGCAGAGGCAGAGTGATCTCTGTGACTTCAAGACCAGCCTGCTCTCCATAGGAGTTCCAGCAGCCAGAGCTGCACAGCCAGGGCTGTTACACAGAGAAAGCCTGTTTCAAAAACAACAAAATAGAAAAACAAAACAAATAAAAGACTTCCCCTCTAATCCACTCTCTTCAACATCCCCGTCTCGTTATCTGCCACCACTTCCACACCAAAAGTGGAGCCACCACAGAAGCTACCACCCTTCTACCCCACTTCCCCTCAAGGCTGGGGCCAGACAGTTACTGAGCTTCCCCAGCCTCATCCCTGGATTCCTCACACTGGTCTTTCCACACGATGTCTCCCCAGGGCTAGAGAAGTGTGAGTCACCATGACCATCCTAGATGCTGACTGCCCTTACCTACAGTTCAAATCTTAAGAATGACTATTAATAAAAATAATTTTACATTCTTTTTGGTTTGTTTGTTTCGAGACAAGGTTTCTCTGTGTAGCCCTGGCTGTCCTGGAACTCACTCTGTAGACCAGGCTGGCCTCGAACTCAGAAATCCACTTGCCTCTGCCTCCCGAGAGCTGGGATTAAAGGTGTGTGCCACCACTGCCTGGCATAATTTTACATTTTTACCTCAAGCATATCTGGTGCTCATTTTCCTGTAAGTAATCAAAGACTGTCCAGGGACAGTCTGACTCCATAAACTACAGCTCTGGGCCCGGAGCAAAATCACTCTCAGTCGGCTAGCAGCCAGCGCAGCCTACCATCACCAGGGAGCCTGGAGAGAACCTCACAATCACCGACTCCAGACCCTGAAGGCACATCCCTCGCCAGGGCTGTTTGAAACAGTCTGTACCGTTTTTATTAAGTTATTTTATGTGTTTATGCGTCTGGTACCATGTTCATGTCTAATGTTTGCAGAACCCAGTAGAAGGTGATGGCTCCTCTGGACCTCGAGTTAACAGATGGTTGTGAACAGCCGTGTGGGTGCTAGGAATCAAACCAGGTCCCTTGGAAGAGCAATCTGAGCTCCTCCTCGTGGAGCCATCTCTGGCTGCCCCTGCCTGGACCAGAGGTTTTGCTTTTGCAAGCTTCAGTGAACTGTAAAAGACCCCAGTGCTATTCCTACTTACACAGGATGGGGTCACCTCTCCTCGTGACCCAGCAGACAAGATGCTGTGATGGTTGTGATGGTATCTCAGAGGTAGGGCTGGGGTCTCAGGCTCTTCAGATTCTCAGTGAGTGAGATGGGAGAGACTCCACTGTACTCCCTTCCTTGGACCTGCATAAAACCTAATAAAACGCTTCTCTCCAGTGGGCAAGATGGCTTTTAAGGTACTTGCTAGCAAGCCTGACAAACTGAGTTAGATCCCTGGAACCCACATGAGGGAAGGAGAGAACTGACTCCCAAATGTTGTCCTCTGACCATCACATGTACACATGAGCACACACATACACACAATAAATAAATAGGATTAACTATAAAAAGAAGACAGCAGGGCTGGAGAGATGGCTCAGTGGCTAAGAGCACTGACTGCTCTTCCAGAGGTCCTGAGTTCAATTCCCAACAACCACATGGTGGCTCACAACCATCTGTAATGGTATCTGATGCCTTCTTCTGGTGTGTCTGAAGACAGTATAAATTAAATCTTAAAGAAGGAGGAGGAGGCCCAGCACTTGGGAGGCAGAGGCAGGAGGATTTCTGAGTTCGAGGCCAGCCTGGTCTACAGAGTGAGTTCCAGGACAGCCAGGGCTACACAGAGAAACCCTGTCTCAAAAAACTAAAAAAAAAAAAAAAAAAAAAAGGAGGGAGGAGGAGACAAAGAAGACGAAGATGACAGGGGTGACAGGGGAGACAGGAGAGTAGCCTTGATGGAAGAAGTAGGGTAGCTGAAGGAGAAAAATGGGGGAGGGGCAGTAGGGATGCAGAGCTGCAGCTGAGGAGGCTAAAGCCAGCAAAGAGCCATCAAAGACACATTGCAGATCCTGGTAACTGGCGAGTTCTATCCCTATGTCAAGTCTTCAGAGCCAAGGATCCCAGACTGCCCAGGACAAGGGCTTTAGGAGATACGCAACCCTCCTGAGAAGCTGCAGTGTCAGCCGCAGCTGAGAACTGAAGAATCTAAGCTCTTAGGCCTACACTGGAGCAAGACATTACTAGAGCCTTCTACAGAGGTGGCACCTGAAAAGAAGACCCCAAAGTAAGACTCATGCTCATGCCTCTGAACATGACCTAAAATTCCCCAAAACATAGACATCACAAAACTAAGGAGATGGGGGCGTGTGGCGTCAGGTTCCACGTATATATGAAAAATGATCTCAAAGGAGTATATAAGAGGGTTTGGGGACTGTGGTGGTTATTCTTGTGGTTGTCAATTTGACACAACCGGCTTTCCAATTTGTCAATACTTCCAATCTCCTGGAAGCTTGGAGAGCCCCGGAAGACCATGGTGTGAAGTATTTTACCAATTTAAAGAGGCAAACACATTTGACTATTCCTGATTCACTGAACATAAGAAGTAATAGATTTTGTGACTGCATATAACAAGGCCCAGCACTTGGGAAGCAGGGGCAGGCAGATTTCTGAGTTCAAGGCCAGCCTGGTCTACAGTGTGAGTTCCAGGACAGCCAGGACTACACAGAGAAACTCTGTCCAGAAAAACAAAACAAATGTCAATTGTTGGCTTCTAACATCTCTGAATAAATCGACAAAGGGAAGGAATATACTCTACGTGGAAATTCACCAACTGAGATATTTGTGTCTTCTTTCCTAGGTTTCTCTTTTTGTTTGTTTTTGTTTGGTTGGTGGTTTGGTGTGTGTGTGTGTGTGTGTGTGTGTGTGTGTGTGTGTGTGTGTGTTTGACAGGGTTTCTCTGTGTAGCCCTGCCTGTCCTGGAACTCACTCTATAGACCAGGCTAGACTGGAACTCAGAGACCTGCCTGCCTCTGCCTCCCGAGGGAGCAATGGGTTTGAAGGTGCGTGCCACCACTGCCAGGCTCTTTCCAGGATTTGTTTATCACGTTATGTAACATCAATTAAGAGAATATCAGTGGTCATCATATTTACATTGTCCCTCAGGGGACATTGCCACCTGTTCTAAAATTTCTAGTGTGTTTGTGCAATAATTGATTATATGAGGTGTAATTAGGACCGACTGAAGCGTGTGATGCATATGCAGTTCTGTGTGAGACTGGGATATTGTGTTAGGCACAGTTATGATCTGGTTACCCCTTCATTTGGAAATCAAGCATGACATGGGAAATACGCTTGTGTAAAGCTGACAAGGAGTGGGTTTTTGATGGCTGTTGTTGGTTGTCAACTTGGCTAAATCCAGAACTAGCTAAAATCCAAACAGCTACTATACCTATATGAGGGAATTTTTTTTTTAATATAAAATCAGGTGAAGTGAAAAGAACCAGTTTGTTTGTTTTTTGACAACTTTTTTCTTATCTTTTTCTTCCCCTTTCCCTTCTCCCACTTGCTCTGGCCCAAAGGTTTATTTATTTATTTATTTATTTATTTATTTATTTATTTTTGTTTTTTTTCAAGACAGGGTTTCTCTGTGTAGTCCTGGCTGTCCTGGAACTCACTCTGTAGACCAGGCTGGCCTTGAACTCAGAAATCCGCCTGCCTCTGCCTCCCAAGTGCTGGGACTAAAGGCGTGTGCCACCACCGCCCGGCTTTATTTATTATATGTAAGTACACTGTAGCTGTCTTCAGATACCCCACAAGAGGGCATCAGATATCATTACAGATGGTTGTGAGTCACCATGTGGTTGCTGGGATTTGAACTCATGACCTCCAGAAGAACAGTCAGTTCTCTTAACCACTGAGCCATCTTACCAAGCTGAAACAACCAGCTTTTTAAACTCAGATCTTCTGAGGTGGGGAGATCCACCTTTAGGCTGGGCCACGCCTTCTGCTGGCAGCCTCTAAAAAGAACATGGAAGAAGGAAGCGTCCTTGCTTGCCTGCTTGCTCCTGTGCTCCCGGCAAGTCCATTCCTTTGCTGGTATTAGAGCATACTTCTTGGGGATTCTGACTTACACGGAAGGACAGCTGAGGCGTCCAGACTGTTGGACTGAACAACTACTGGATTCTTTCTGTTGGTAGACAGGACAGCTGTTGTTGCACTTTCAGAACCACAGCCTACAAGCCATTCTAATAAATACCAGATATGTTTATATATCTCAACACACACACACACACACACACACACACACACACACGCTCTACAATTCTATATGTTCTGTTCTTCTAGAGAACCCAACAGGGGTGTAGCTTAACTGGGAAACTGCTTGTCTGGTATGCACAAAGTCCTAGGTTTGATCCCAGGTCCTGCATAAAACTAGGAGTGGCCATACAAACCTGTACCCCCTGTACTCAGGAGATGGGACCATGAGGACCAGAATTTCAGGATCATTATTGACTGCATACTGATTTCTATGGGCTAGCCTTGGCTACATGAGACTTTGTTTTCCCAAGCCCCCTTTTAAAAAAAAACAAACAACTAGAAGAAGAAAATGGATAGCCAGTGGTCAGGTAGTTAAGTAATTGGTGTCCTTCAGTCAGGTCAGGAAGCATATTCTATAAGATCTAACAGCCCTTCCAGACCTCAGGACCAACTCCTCTATGTGAGACGCAAACATAAACCCCACTTCCTTTTCCTGTGGCTCTGGGCATCTTTGCTCTCTCACTTCGGTTGGCTGGCAATTACCTGTTTGCCTTTCACCCTTAGCAGATCTCCATTTAGCCGGTTCTACCAGGTCACCTTCCCTGTTCCTGGTTAGGCCATTGCACATACATCCTCTATGGCTCATTCTGACACCAGGCAGACAGGGCAGGCTTTGTCACCTGACCTACCAGGTTGCTCCAGGCACTGAGCAGGAAGCCTGTTGGAGCTTTAGTCAATGTTGAGAAAAGTTTATGATTCCTGGCTGAGGTCATGGTAGCATGCCCCTGTCTGAGGGTACCAGCGAGCCCATGGCTGTGGTCTTTGAGTCATTTCATTCAGGTTGTGAAGAAGCCCTGGTGCCAAGGCAATAAAATTAGTTTTGATGTCTGTGAGACTGTGGCTCTGCACAGTTCTTTGGTAGACAGTTTTTAAGAGAATTATTTATTCATTTCATGTATGTGAGTACACTGTAGCTGTCTTCAGACACACCAGAAGAGGGCATCAGATCCATTACAGATGGTTGTGAGCCACCATGTGGTTGCTGGGAATTGAACTCAGGACCTCTGCAAGAGTAGTCAGTGCTCTTAACTGCTGAGCCATCTCTCCAGCCCCTCACTATGTGAGGTACAGTGCCTCAATTCCTGATCCTTCTGCCTCTTCTTTCAGAGTACTGGGATTTCAGACATTTGCCACCATGCCCTGCTTAGAAACAGCTTTGGCTGATGATTCTCAAAGGGCTGCTCTCTTGGAAAACAGCTGGTTTGAGCCGAGCCAGAGTACAACACACTGGGGAATCCTGTGTCAGGGGTGCTGGTCAGCAGACCCAATAAAAGATGATTTTACAGTTAAGAAATTCACATTATAGGCAGGTATGGTGGTCCCCACCTGTAACCCCTGTGCTTGGGAGACTGAGGCAGGAGTATCGTCTTTATTCAAGGCTAGCCTGGACTATATGGTAAGTTCTATGCCAGCCTGGGTTATAAGATTCTTTTCTTTTTTTCTTTCTTTCTTGTTTTGTTTTGTTTTTTTCGAGACAGGGTTTCTCTGTGTAGTCCTGGCTGTCCTGGACTAGACAGAGTGTCCTCACTCTGTAGACCAGGCTGGCCCCGAACTCAGAAATCCGCCTGCCTCTGCCTCCCAAGTGCTGGGATCAAAGGCGTGCGCCACCACCGCCTGATGCATAAGATTCTTTTCTTAAAGGATGATCTGATGCCTCTGGCCGCCGTGGGCACCTGAATCCACCTGCATACACCTATCACACACACACACACACACACACACACACACACACACACACACACACAAAATCTAAAACAAATTGACTTTTAAAATTGCTATCAGGAGACAGGGGTGTAGCTTATGTGGGAGATCCTGGGCTCAATTCCCAGAAGTGGGGGTTGGGAGGAATAAGAAAGTGACTAGAAAATCTAGAATAAAAATAAGTACACAGGACACAGGGGAGTGGCTCAGAAGACTCCGTGCCTAGCTGAGGAGCTATTGGTAACTGAAGGCAGCTAGGGTATAGAGAATCAGGTCTACAAGTGTGTGTGTGTGTGTGTGTGTGTGTGTGTGTGTGTGTGTGT
>JANHMN010000019.1:9525896-9544527 GCA_030674055.1 Rhabdomys pumilio | reverse complement strand
GTAGCTGGAGCTGGTCTCTGACTGGCCAGTGAGGTCCCCTGCCTCCTACAGGGCTGTCTTTTGACTGCAGTGTAATTTCCCAAGGAACAAGGAAACAAATTATTCCCAGTTAGTCCAAAGTACATGCTGACTCTTAAAGTGTGAGATGTCATTGTCCCTGGTCAGGTGACCCTCAAGTGGAAATGACCACATTCTAGAATGCCGATTGCCTATCATTAAACCATTAAAATCTAAAAATATGCCTGAGATGGACATGTTTGCCAACACTCCCCAGTTAAACCCCAGGGGGAAACACACTGGTGAGGAAGCTCTAGAGGGCCTTGTTGTGGTGGATGCTGGGTTGGGTGGGGCATCTTCCAGGACCACACAGAGAACCCTCGCTCAGCTGGTTTGATGTTTTGTTTTGTTTTGTTTTGTTTTTCTGAGAGGACTGAACAACTTCTATAAAAAGAAGACTTTAAACTTTTTTTTTTTTTTTTTTTTGCATATTGAGGTTGAATCCAGGGCCTTGAGCATAGGCGTGCCACCTGACCAGCCTAGCCTCTTTTTTTTTTTTTTTCTTTTTTACGATGAACAGTAAATAGTATGAAGAACCAGGCCTGAAGGCATGGGACTACACCCAGATGGAACTATGCCCAGCTAGCTATCCAAGAAGCCTGTGGTATTGCAAACAAAAGGCTAGCCTGGGCTACAGAGTGTGATCCAAGCTTGAAAACCTTACCTAGAGCCTGTCTCAAAAAATATACAAAAGGACTTGAGGTATAGCTCAATAATATAGTGTGGGTCCTATCTAATCTTCAGAAGGGTGTTTGGGTGGGGGTGTGGCATTCCCTGTGGGTAGAAGATCAGATCAAGAGTTTAAAGCCAGCCTCTGCTATATTGGGAATTTCAGATTTGAGGCTAATATTTAGGTTTCTATCTTATCTAAACTCTTTCCCAAGAAGAAAGAAGGTAAGAAAAAGAAAAAGAAAAAGAAAAAGAAAGAAAGAGGGAATGTAAACAACTAATCTCAAATCAAAACGAAGACAGCACCTGCCTAATTATACTCTCTGGAAAATTCACACCCTCTTCCACCTGCCTCGCCGAGAAACCAAGCCTCTCCCATTCATGCTGCTCACTGAGGAGCGGTCTATCTATACAGCCTCCATTGACCTGCCTCCCCTCCCCCGCTGCCCACGCCCCCGTCCCCGCCCCAGTACTTGGTCCAGGACATTTCTCCTAATCTCACTGGCCAAACGCCTTGTTGAAACCCAGATGAGCTGAAGTGCTGGCCTCCGACTCCTGTGTCAACAGTGGAGGGCGACTGGCACTAACCTTGGCCCCACATCCTCAGAGACCAATGCTTGGACCCGGACAGTCCCTGCTGCACCCTGAGGTGCTTTCCACCTTGCCTCCAATTGCTGGGGCAGCTCAGTTTCTCCAGGGAGCACGTCTTGCCTGCTGGCTGGAGGCCGTACTGCTACTCAGTAACTTTTATGGGCTCTGAATGTGTACAGAATTCCTGCACTAGACCCAACAGACTTCAAACTAAGTCTGAAGCTCTGTCACACCGCTAGGCTCTTTGCTTACAGATTTGGGGTCACAGGAAATGTGACTTCTAACCTCCATCTGATACAAGTGTGAGCTTCCATTAGGATTTACTTAGATATTTAGCCTTTTCTTTTACATATACCCAGAACAGAGATGAAGAAGTTTGCCCAGTGATGATCGGTGGTGCAGCGATTGACTAGCATGCCTGTGGCCTCTGCTTCCTTTCCCAGGACAACAAAGCCAAGGAAATAAAAAACCAAGATGTTTAAATAGCACAGGTGCTTTTTGGTTTTTTGGTTTTTATTTTTAATTTTTTGAAAGGTAAAGATTTTATTGTCTTTATAACAAAATCAGCTTAGAACTGGATCACTTGGCCCTTTCTCTTCTTGTCACCTCCCAATTCAAAATGCTTGCCTCTCGTAATAGCCAGCATCCTCTTAGGTCTGCAGATGGACTCAACGCACGCCAGTCACAGCACGATCTTCTTTGTAATATTAGCCTTCTTGTGGAAAATAGGCTTAGTCTGCCCACGTAGACACTCTGTTTCCTGTCATAATGTCACTTTCCTTGGGCATACAAAGAATCCTTGCCCTTCTTGTACTGGGTCACCCTGTGGGGGGTTGGTGCTTCCCACTTTTCTTGAAGAATGTCTTAAGTCTATAGTAGGTTTCAGTACTTGCTCTCCCAGATCCCATGATATCAGAGCCGTGGCTACATTGTGGCAAAGCTAAAAGAGCCAGTCGTAAGTAACTGTAAATCATGTCCAAATAACAGTGCCAGATTGTGTTGTCTAAACTACTAAAGTAAATTGCTTATTAGTTTTTCTGAGAAGGACCCAGGATAACACCAGCCAGGAGCATTAAACCTGCCAGTTTGTTGGTGAGAAAAGAAATTCTCAGTTTCTTAGATGGGGATCAATGTTCCCTATTCTTACAGGGGAGCAAGAGAGTAGGGAATCTTCGTCTTTGTTAGCCCATCTTCCTCAGTCCGTATGCAAAGAGGAAAGGTGAAGATTTGATGTCCATTGGCCTTTAATTCTAGTTCCTTCCCTAAGTGTTATTTTTTTCTTCCTTAAAGGAACGATGTACTGGTAACAATGAGCTGACTGCAGTAACTCTCTTAGTTTGCTGAAGGGTCATGTCGCCAACATCGTACATTATTAACAGCGTGCAGTCCACAAAATGTGCTTTCTTCATACATCCCCAAGGAACAAAGGCCAAGTTTGTAATATTAGAGCCACAAATTGGGATCTTATTTTGCTTCAAGATGCTTTGAAACATGTCATTGATTCTGATGTGTTAAAACTGAAGCAGCCTTCCTTCTACAATGTCTAATGAAGTCCAAGATCAAACAAAATCCTGCTAATTAGTAAGTTAATGAGGACAAGTTCACAGGCAGAGCTATGTTCATAATGAATTAATATTTGTTAATATTGTTAGTCCATAAAATAGTGCTTGATACATATTATGTTATGTTGCTAAGATAATAAAGATTTTTAAAATCACCCTGTTTGGGAGAGGATTTTTTTAAAAATTATCAAAGCACTTGATTTGCCTCTTATAACAGCGCCATCAATTGTAGTGACTGCCTGGATGAAGTAGGATTCTGGTGGGTCTCTTAAAATAGTTCAGGCTCATCTGGGTGGGAAAAATCTATTCAGATAACTGAATTTTTCTTAATCTAATTATGAAATTGCTTCATGTATATCACTTTTCTCACAAGTTTGTTAATTTGGAAATCTTTGGGGTTTTTGTTTTATTTTGTTTTGTTTTGTTTTGTTTTTTGAAAAGTGCAATTTGTCAAAAGCAGTGTGCAGGGAAAACCCGCTCAAAATTGGTAATGAGATATCTCACAAACCGCCAAATAGTCTGCTTGCAAAAGTTATTATTTGTGAATGGATGGATTCATGCATTCTTCGTGAGGAGGAGAATTGAGTCACATTCCCTTTAGAACCTTCAAACGCTGCTGTGCCTCTCTCCTGACAATTGGGAACAGGATCAACCTGACTCAGAGTGGCCTCAGCCAACCATTTAGAAACTCACAGGTTGCTCTTGGCTTCTGCTTTAAAAATCTTGGCTAAGTAGAGTCTGGTTTTTGGTTTTGATTTTTCTTTTTCCTTGTTGTTGTTGGGTTTTGGTTTGGGTTTTTTTTTTTTAATTGAAATTTCTACCACCCCTCCCATTTGAGTGGGGACTACTGGCTCAGCAATCTGTAAACAGCCTCCCACTTGGCAACGCTCCAGAACAAGAAAAAGAGTGAACTACGCCATCTTACTTTACCCACAAATGGGTTTATCCCTAGTGCCATCATCCTTTTAAGCCATGAAGCCTCAAGATCAAGCATTTTGAGTACCAGATATTGTATTTTGCAAAGCACTATACACAAGAGTGGGGTTGGAAAATCCTTGGGCAAAATCAAGATGGCAGTGCTTCTGCCTCTGCCTTTCCTCTGGGTCTACATCCAGCAGAATCTAAATCAGCATTCCAAGGAGGCGGTTGCACATCTATGTTTAGTGCAACACTATTTATAGTAGCTACTATGTAGAATGATCCTCGATGTCCACCAACAGATGAATGTATAAAGAAAATGCGGCTCCTATATATGATGGAGTCTTGCCTGGCTGAAAGGGGGATTAAAATTATGTTATTTGCAGGAAAATTGATAACTAGATGTGTATTTAATGTATCTACGTATATCAGACATGAAAGCAGAAGGGGATTTAAGGGAAGTGAGGATTAAGAGAGGCTAATCCAGTAATGGATATAAGCAACCCACAATTTATGTATATGAAAATGTCTTAGGAACGTCCACCATGTTGGCAGGAACGCTACCAGCTCAGAGAGAAGAGAGAGCAGCAACGGAAGTTTACAGGGGATCGGTTTTTGTTTATTAAACTCTTTTGTATCTATTAATGTTTTGTCTACTTGTATCTAAATGTACCAGGGAGTGTCTGGTGCCCATAGAGACCTGAAAGTGGTGTTGGTTCCTCAAAAATTCGAGCGGTGGGTGGTGGAAACTGAACCCAAGTCCTCCACAGGAGTAACAAGTGCTCTGAACTGTGGCACATCTGCCCACTGGATGTGGCATACCCTTGTAACCCCAGTACGTGGTGACACTGTCCCCTAATCAAACCACCCAGGAATAGGCGTGTGGTTCAGTGATTCAGCACTTGCCAGCATGCCTGAGACCCCAGCATCCGAGCACTGGTGGGAGGAGTGGGAGGAGGCAAAAAGGCTAGAGCTCTCCTGAGCTTCTCAGCCACGGGTATGATGATGAAGGGGTCTAGTTTACAATGGGCTCCAGAGCCTGTCCCAGGGAGGAAGAGCTTTTTAGGCATCATGGACTGGAAATCAGCCTTGTTGACTTGAGGGAGGCGGGTGATGATGGGTCGTTCTCAGTGACTGCCTGCTGCTTCTGCTTCACCAGGCTCACAGGCAAGGCAGTGTGAGTATCATTTCCAATTTCCACTGTGTGTGTGCTTATGTGTGTGTGTGAGCATGCTTGGATGTTTGTATGTGTGTGTGTGTGTGTGCGCGCGCACGCGCGTGAGTATGTGTGGGTGTGCGTGAGTGTGCATGCGCGTGTGTGAACATGCAAGAGTGAGTGTGTGTGCGTGAGTGCACACATAAGTGTGCCCGCGCTTCTGTGTGTATGTTTTAAGTTTGACCATTTTTTAATTTTTTTAAGTTTTTTAATTTTTAAAATTTTTTTAAAAAGATTTATTTATTTATTTATTTATTTGTTTGTTTGTTTGTTTGTTTTTCAAGACAGGGTTTCTCTGTGTAGTCCTAGCTGTCCTGGAACTCACTCTGTAGACCAGGCTTTGACCATTTTTTTTAAAAAAAAGATTATTTATTTTATGTGTAGGAGTACACTGTCTCTGTCTTCAGACACACCAGAAGAGGTAATCGGATCCCATTACAGGTGGTTGTGAGCCACTGTGTGGTTGCTGGGAATTGAACTCAGGACTGTTAGAAAAGCAGTCAGCCCTTTTAACTGCTGAGCCATCTCTCCAGCCCAAGTTTGACCATTCTGTCTGTCTGTCTTTTTATCTGTTAAAAGGGTCTTGCTGTGTAGCTCTGACTGGCCTGGAACTTGCTACTGATATAAGGCTAGCCTCAAGGTTTCATCCTCCTCCTTCGTTTACCTTCTCTGCATGCTGGGGTTTCAAGTAGGCATGACCTAGACTCGGTCTCTCCCACTACCTCGTCTTATTTCGTTTTACATTTACTTGTTTATTCGTTTTGTGGGGGCGGTGGGTGCATGCATGCCGTGGCATGTTCGGTGGTCATGCATGCCGTGGCATGTTTGGTGGTCATGCATGCCGTGGCATGTTCGGTGGTCATGCATGCCGTGGCATGTTTGGTGGTCATAGGACATCTTGCCAGAATCAGTTCTCTCCTTCCACCCTGTGGCCTCAGAGCTTCATACTCAGGTCATTGGTCTTTGCCACACTAACCCCCAGTAGAATCTGTGTGACAAGTTCCACAGACTGAGGCGAAAACTTCAAAAGAAGGAGGCCTCCTGGAACCGGAATAAAACATTGAGCCGTAGTTCTCATGGCAGCTTATCTGTTTTATTTTCTCTTATTCCTTTTCTTATTTATGACATGTTCCTGAGAGCCTAGGCCAAGATCTTAAGCGAAGAAAAATGGGTAAGAAACCATCCCTTGAGATGGGATCACAAACCATGACCTTGCCTCCGGGGAAACCGACTCTTTACTTTGTAATCATTTACAAAATTACATAATAGTATCATGATAGATAAAAACTCTCCCAACAATAAAATCTCATACGACTACACGTGTGTCATCGGAGGAGGGCCTTGGTATACGGTAAAGAAAGCCTTAAATAAAAAAAATTAAAGTAGTTTAAATTTATGCATTGAAGATTTATAAAAAATCAGGTATTAGATGTTGATTATAAGGATTAACTACCATTCTCTTGGAGATCTGCCACTAGCCCTGGATGACTGCCCACTGGACACATCCCTTCAGAGCTGGAACACTTGAATGGTTTCTGCTGTGTCAAATCATCATAATGATGTTACCTGTTCTATTTGTGATTTATTGAATATATCTTTTCAGAGTTGATATGCTTGGATGATTCTTGTGCTTTGCTGTGCCAAATGATAATGATGATTGCTTTCCTGAATACAGCTCCTAAGAGGTATAATAATATTTGTTTTCTCTATGTATAAAAACCCTTGCTTGAGAGCTACAAAATACACTCAGATTCAAACTGCCTCTATATTTGTTTCTGTTTGTCACCACCGAATCCTTACCCACCTAGCCTTCGAGGACCCTCATCCCAGGGACCCCCGTACCCTACTGGGGTGGTCCGTGGCAGGCCTTGATAGCAAGTACCTGCTGGGTCATGTTGCTATCACCTCTTCCGCTGCTGGGCCCGGACTTGTGATCTCAGCTTAAGAAGCTGAGCAGGAAGATTGTGTAAGTCCCAGGCTACGGAACAAGGCCTGGGTCAAAAAATAAAAAGCAAAAGACTGGCAGGTAGATGTGCAATTTTTGGTGGTGATAGTCATGGGACTGGTGTCCCAACTGCTGTGGTCATGGCCACCATTCGTTCTTGTTTAGTCATCTGCACGAATCAGAACCAGCCCAGGGACTGGGCACTGACCTGGGCCTCCTGCATGCTGCACAAGCACTGTACAGAGCTAACCCGTCAGCCCGTTAGGTGTCTTACTGTCAAGCATCTTTCCCCGTTCCCTCTCCCTCTGCAGGCCAGTGGACGGGCTCTTGTATGTGCCCTATGGGGCAACACTGTGGTTTACTGACTTGGGCAATGAGTTATATCAACTGACTCAGAATGGGTCACGTAAGAGTGAGCCCACACAGCCTGCAGCTCCTGTACAGACCACACACCGTTAGCAAACAACCCAGAGGAGGGAAGGCTCTCTCTTTTTCTTAAAGTTTTCATTTTTGTTTTAGATTTATTTCACTTTTACGTGTATAAATGTTTTGCCTGCATATATGTATGTATATATGTGTCTGGTGCCCACAGAGGTCAGAAGAGGGCATCAGATCTCTGGAACTGAAGTCCCGAAGTCACACATGGTTGTGGGTGTTAGGAATCAAACCCAGGTTCTCTGCCTCTCTCCCTCTTTCTGTCTCTCCCCTGCCCCGACCCACTCTGACTCTCTGTCTTTGAACTGAAGAGTTTCAGGTAATAAATGAGGAAGAAATAAGGAAAAGTAAAAACCACTCATTTGCAAGTCCATGAAATAATGGTAGCAGACAGTGCATCCAGGATGGGATCGTTGCTTGAGAGGGTTGTCAGCAAGTCTTACAAAGATGGCTGTGCCACCTCAACCCTGTGCTCTGTCTCTACCCAGAGGGATGCAGGCTGTGTGAGCATGGGGAGCAGTGGGCAGCACACAGAAAACATGGGGCACCCCTACTCTCCCAAAGAGGGATCTGAATCCAGCCCTTCAGTGGTGGAGGGAGATATTAGATGACTCCATCAAGAGTCATCCCACAGGACAGCCTGCTGTCTCATCTAAATGGCACAAAAATCAAGCAACCTACTAAACTAACAGAAAAGTTAGGCTAACACAGATTAAAAGAGCGGCAAGAATCAGCAATAAGAGCCGAGAGACGGTGGGTGGTGCAGGCCTTTAATCCCAGCACTTGGGAGGCAGAGGCTGGTGGATCTCTGAGTTTGAGGCCAGCCTGGTCTACAGAGTGAGTTCCAAGACAGCCAGGGCTACACAGAGAAACCCTGTCTTGATAAAATACAAACAAACAAATCCTAAAAGAATCAGGAATAGATTTTCTTGGGTCCTGATTTTTGCTTTTGTTTTAAATTATCTTATTTTGTGTGTATGAATATTTTGCCTGCTTGTATGTCTGTGTACCAAAAATGTGCCTGATATTTGTGGAGGCCAGAGGGTGTCAGGTCCCCTGGAACTGGAGTTACAAATGCAGCTACTGTCCATGCTGTTTCCCCAACTCGAGAGCACAAGGCCTCTACTCAGTATGAGAAAAAAAAAATGGCAAAGAAAAAAGAAGAAGAAGAAGAAGAAGAAGAAGAAGAAGAAGAAGAAGAAGAAGAAGAAGAAGAAGAAGAGGAAGAAAAGAAAAAAGAAAAAAACATGGTAACATCAAATTTGCAGTTGAATGTGGTTGGGGCCACGCATGGTTAGAACTGAGAATCTGAAGCACTGGAGACGTTGTGCATTCTGGGCCAGCCTGGGCAACAATGTAAGACCTTGATACAAGCCACAAACAAACCATCAATTATGGATGTTGGCCTGCCTTGGTGGGTTATACTGACAGTCCTAGTTCTGAGGCAGGAGGATTTCAGGAACTGGAGACCAGCTGGGCAATATAGTAAGATTCACCTTCAAACCAACAAACAAAAATGAATCCAGCCTGAATGTGAATACTGAAGACTCAGGAATCACTTTTCTTCTCCTTGTGTTTTGAAAATGTCCATTAGGCAGGTGTGGTGGCATACTCCTGTTATCCTAGCTCTTGGGAGACTGAGGCAGAAGGATGGCCATTTGGAGGCCAGCCTGGGCTACATTGTGGGTTCAATCCACTTTAAGAAACATGACAGGATTTTTGCTAAAAATGAAGTGACTAAAAACCAACATGTGTGTAATTTTTTTCTAAAAGTTTTTTAGAAAACTTGAACATTTGTATTTGTGTGCATGTGCCAGCGTGTGTGTACACGTGTGTGTACACGTGTGCCAGCGTGTGTATGTGTCCATGAGTGTGCCAGTGTGTGTCTGTGTACATGTGTGCCAGTGTGTGTAGAGTGTGCATGTACATGTGTCAGTGTGTGCATGTGTCCATGTGTGTACACGTGTGCCAGCGTGTGTATGTGTGTGTGCACATGTCTGTGTGCCTGTGTGTGCTTGTATACATGTGTGCCAAGTGTATATCTGTGTACATGTGGGCCAGTGTGTATGTCTGTGCACATGTGTGCAGTGTATATTTGTGTACCTGTGTCAGTGTGTACATGTGGGCCAGTATGTGTGTGTGCACATGTGTGTGCCTGTGTGTGCTTGTATACATGTGTGCCAGTGTATATCTGTGTACATGTGGGCTAGTGTGTATGTCTGTGTACATGTGTGCAGTGTGTATTTGTGTACTTGTGTCCGTGTGTACATATGTGTCAGTGTGTGTACAAGTGTGCCAGTATGTGTGTGTGTGTGTGCACATGTATGCTGGTGTGTATACACATGCATGCACTGACAGGCCTGTGCGTGCTTTAGTGTGTAGCACTGGGCCGCACTAGCAGACCCTAATACACAGTACAAACTCTGGATAAAATGCACAGAATCCCTCACTGCTGACATACAGTGGGGTTACATTTCTATCACACAGAACAAATTATCTTAACATTTCTTAGAGAAGAAATGTCAAAAGAAAACTGATCTCTAATGGAAATGAACACAACCCAAATCCCTCAGTCCTTAATATTCTTAAAAAAAAAAAAACAAAAACTGAAATAGAGATGGCAAGATGGCTTAGTTGGCAAAGGCACTTGCCTCCAACTCTGATGATCTGAGTTCATTCCGTGGGGCTCACAGCATGAAGGAGAGAGACAACTCCAGCAAGCTGTCCTCTGACCTACAGTACATGTCACCTTCCTCTGGATAAATACACACTCCCCTCAAGGACTGAACCCAGAGTCTGAGGCATTCCAAGAACTAGGTCCACCAATGAGCTACCCCGTCAGGCCAGCAAGTGCGGGATTACAGGCACCCAACGTGCTGAGCGGTTATCTAGGCTCTTTCCTTTCCACGAGGAGAAGGGCTCTGCTCTCCCCACACCTGCAGCGTCTGCCTGCTACTTTCTCACAGACTTGTCCTCCTCACAGGCTGGGCTGACAAGGCTTCCCGTCTGGTTTTACACAACTGTTCCCTATTTCCTATGCCACCCCATCTTAGAAATATAAAATATCACAAACAGCCCCCGATACTCTTTGGCACTTGCGAACAGCAGCATCAAGGACAGAATCGATCAATCGATCGGCTTCTGTTTCCCAATAAGTACATCAGTTCCTTTTCGAACTGCCTTCCTGTCTCTCCAGTGTCCGTGAGGCAATCGGGAAAGTGTGAGTGGACAGAACCACGGACTCCACAAACGCTTTTTCTGCATTAAAAATTTTAAGTTACAAATATCTCCATTCATAAATAATCGAAGGTGCACACGTATGTGTGCTTATCTTTGCCCTGAAAGGACACTCTGCCCTGGGGACTTTCAGCAATCACATGCAGTACCTCCCTCCATACCCTAGGACTCCGGGCCTTCCCTGTTCCCTGAGTTCATATCTGTTCACCCATCCAGGGGGAGCCCCTCCCCCATCCTGTCCCAGAAAGGAACAGCTCTGTTGTCCTGAAAGAGAATGGACGAGAGCCACCCCCAGCATTCTGGAAAAAGAGTGCTCCTGGTGAGGGAGGGACTTCCTGTCCGGGAGAGGAAGCTGGGAGTTAAGTCATAACGGAGTGACTTCCCTCTCAGAGGAGCTGCAAAAGGTTAGATTCTGGAGGAAGAGCTGCGTTTCAGGCACCCTCTGCAGATGTCCAGAGAGCGGTGAAGTCAGGGTCCAGGACTTGGTGTCCTTGCGCGCACGGGGCTCAGAGCGTGCCGTAGACGCTGATTTTGACCACAGAGATGCTCTCCGTGTACCGGTTCAGTCCTTTCTCGTACAGAACAAACAGCTGCGGGGGCTGCTTCCTTCCATCCGTGCTGTTTTCCAGGGCTGTCATGGACGAGTAGCCGCTGGGTCCTGGCCACACCTGAACCCTCTCCTTCTGCCAGGACGTACCATTGCTGAAGCTCCAGCGCAGGGTCAGGTTCACTCCTAGGACAGCAATAGTCCGAGGGACGTGGGTCTCTCTCTGTCCACGCCTTGTATAGACGTGGCGCCCTCCCACCCACTCCACCCTCAGGCACTCACGGAACTCAGGATGGGCTGGATTGGAGAAGAAGACAATGCCGGAGCTGGTGGCTAGCGCTCCTGCAGCTACCACAGGGTCCACGAGCTCAGGGTCGAAGGTCACATCCCGGGGCTTGAGGGTGTCACAGGCGTCGTAGCTGCGGAGGACGATCCTGCAGCGGCAGTGGTAGTTATTCTGGTTCCGGGCGTTGATGATGACCGAGCCATCTGGAAGCTCGTAGGGCTGCGGGGTTGGGGGAGAGGACAAGAGAACCTGAGGAGGCTGAGGAAGCCAGAGCTGGACCTTGTTGTGAAATGCACTCTGGGGAAGGCAGTGGTGTGGGTGGGTACAGTCCATGGACTCCTGACCTGGCACTCGTCCGGGTTGAAATCATGATCGTGTTTGGGTTGGCCGAAGGGAATGCCGCTCACACCAGTGCCGTAGTGCCAGGAGGCACCGTGGTCATCACTGAGGAGACAGAAGACCCCATCTCGCTCCAGCGTCCCGTGTCCACACACTATGAGCCGGCCCTTCCCAGGCTCCCGCTGTTTCTGCAAGGAGAGGATTGTGGGTGTCACACAGGTGCTGCGTGGCGCTCAGGCAGAGAGCTGGCAGCTCCAACTGCGAGGGCTCGCTGGAGCCCTTTGTTCTCCCATAGACACTGCACAAATTGAGAAGCTTTTTTCATGCCAGGCCTGTGATGCCAGCTACTCAGGAGTCTGAGGGCAGAAGACTGTTTACCTGAGCTACAAAGTCATTTCAAGGCTAGCCTCGGGACTTAGTGAGACTGTCTCAAAATAAAAAGTATAGTAAAAGGGCCGAGAGTATTAGCTCAGCTCAGTGGTAGAGTTCTTGCCCAGCATGCACAAGGCCCTCGGCTAGTGACACTCCTCAAAAATAAAATAAAAATAAAAAATAAAATAAAAACTTTAAAAAAGTAGAAAAAATATCTCTCCAAATTCAAAGTACTTACTTATTTGAAATAATATTGAAGCACAAACTGGCCTCCAACTCACTACATAGCCTAATGCTTTTTTTTCCCCTCCTAAAGAAAGGGTTTCTCTGTGTAGCCTGGAATACTCTCTGTAGACCAGGCTGGCCTCAAACTCAGAGATCTGCCTGCCCTGGCCTCCTGAGGGCTGGAAATGTCCCCAGTTTCAATGCTATCTTTTCGAGCCTACTCTTCTTTTTGAGATTGTCTCTCTCTGTAGCCTGTCTTTGAACTTACAATGTAGCCCAGGCTAGCCTTTAACTCATAGTGATTTCCTTGCCTTAGTTTTTTTGTTCTTAAATACATGTTTGGTTAGCATACAAAGAAATGGGCTTCACCATGACGTGTTCACACATATATAAACATCATGCTTGGTTCTTACACCCACCCGACTCCTCTTCCCTGGAAGTCCCCCAGGACATGTCGAATGCACCACTGGACAAGTGCCTACCCAACCTTGGGAACTTCACGATAACCTGAGTTCATGGACCCCGCTGGGCATTGTGATATAGGTATGCATCTGCTCAATGGCACCCAAATCTTCCCTGCACACGCTAAGGACAGATCTGTTGATAATCTCCATGTGAGAAGTCAATGGTAGTTTCATCTCCACAGTAGAGATGGAATCTTCCAGAACGCCCTCCTTCCAAGGTATCCGGCTCAGGAAAAAATCGGACTCACGGAATCTTGCCCTCTTCCTATCCCCAGGGTCAAACCTGAATGCCAGAGCCGGGTCCAGGGGCAAACATCTCTGTGCCAATATCCACGGAGAGATTCCGGGGTGGGCTCCAGGAAATGCCGTCGTCCTTACTCCAAACCAGCATGGTAGAGGCCACTTGGCAGTTGACCTTGTGTGCACAGAGGGTATAGACAAGGAACACCACTCCTGTGTCTTCGTCGTTTACCACAGCCCCCAGGTTCAGCCCATCAGAGGCCTCCCCATCGTCTACGATGAAGGCTGTAGAGGACCACGTGCTACCTAGAAGAAAAAAGAGCAGAGAGAAAATTGTGCCGTTTGTTGCTTACTTCCTGCCTCTCCCCAGGGACCTCAATGTGGCACCAGAACCATGTTTCTTTCTCTGACATTATTTCCTGCTAACTCCCCCGGGCGACATAATTCTCATTTTCAATACCTTGGTGGTTACAGTTTGTTCTCTGGACAACTTTCCCCTTCTGGTTTCCCTGACTCGTTATGGACTCAGCCTCAAAGTTCTATCTCTGGGCGGTTGGATTGGTGAAGGGAACCCCCCAACTCCTTACCCCAGTCACCCATACAACCCAGCACCCGCTATTTCCACCCGGGCACCTTTGTACCCTGGTCCGTGGACCTCCTCATGGCGATGAACTTGGCCCCCTCATCGGATGCAGACTTTTTCCTGGCCTCGGCGAAGGCGAGGAGAGTGCCCCGAGGGGTAGCTGTGATGAGAGGGATGCGAAAAGTGTCTACGGAGCCGATCTGCTTCCCGCTCACCCACAGCAGCTGCTCCATGGTCACCAGCGGTTGCACCTGCGCAGAAGGACACCTCAATGCACACAAGCTTGACCAGGTTTAAGGTACCTACGACCGATAGCTCTAGCTAGGGTTCCCCTGAGAGAGGGTAATGGGGAGCCTGAGCAGGGGTGAGAGGTGTGCTAGAACAAGAGATGGGAGTCCAGAGGAGAGTACGGGGAGAATCCGGAGGCTCCTGAGCAAGGAGAGGCTGCGAGGGAGAAGGAACTCTCAGGAATGGGGGAGCACCCCATAACGAGCCAGGGGTGCCCAAGGGAGAAAAGAGGTTGGGAGAGGATGGAGGGGCAGGTGTGCCGCGCGGAGGGTGGCCGAGCCAGGCAATGGCCACCTCTGCAGGTGCTGCAGGGCTCACCAGGCTGAAGTCATCCTCTGCCCTGGCTTCGGATCCCGCCGCAGACACCAGGAGCAGGAAGATCGCTACGAGCCCCTGACTCAGATGGCCCGCCCAGCAGCTCAGCGGTCCCCGGGGTCTGCTCGGCTCTGCCCCCACCATCGCTCCCCGCGATCCCTGTCCACAAACTGGTCACCAGTGGCAAGCCGTCAGCTGACCTCAGCCCTTTAAAAGCGCTCACGTCACTCCGAACCCTCCCCTTGGGGGCCGCGGCCCGCGCTGCGACGACTCCAATTAGTCCATCCAGCTGTCTGACATTAGCACGTGACCCAGAGGCCGTCCCAGGCTGTGTGAGCCTTTTGACTGGCTCTGACACCCGGGAAGCGACGAAGGGGCGGGGCATGTTTTAAAGCAACCCGCGATTACAAAAGAGACTAACCCCTAGTGGAAGAAATAGATTAGGAGTCGCATGTGACCCAGTTGTGCTTTCCCAGTTTGTATGAGGTCCAGGGTTAAGTCCTATGTCAGATATGATGGTGCACACTTGTAATCCCAACATTCAGGAGATGGCGGCAGGAGATTCAGAAATTCAATGTATTTAACTCAAGGTCAGACTTGGCTAGGGGACACACACGCGCGCGCGCGCGCGCACACACACACACACACACACACACACACACACACACACGCACACACACTAAGTGTAATATTAGCCAGGCAGTGGTGGGACACACTTTTGATTCCAGCACTCAGGAGGCAGAGGCAGGTGGATCTTTGTGAGTTCGAGGCCAGCCTGGTCTACAGAGTGAGTTCTAGGACAGCCAGGGCTACTCAGAGAAACTCTGCCTCGAAACACACAGAGAATGACTTGGAAATCCCAGTCCTCCTGCCTCTACCTCCCAAGTATGGGGATTACAGCCCTGCTTATGCTATCGACAGAATCCGGGGACCCTTCCATGCTAGGCAAACTCTACCAGCTCAGTTATACCTCCAGTCTCCTAACCTTAGTCACTGAACAAATTTTTCTTACTGGGTATCGAATTTAACATATAATTCGATATAACATGTGATAGCAATTTGGTCTTTAATTAAAAAAAAAAAGTGAATTTGAACTGAAAATAAAGCCATAACTTATCAAGAATATAAAATATTAATCTTTAATAAAATCTGTTTTCTACAAAACGGTGATTCTCAAGGCATCGGTGGCAGGGCTCGTGTACAGGAGGGCTGCAGTCCCGGGTCGCGATGAGTTTCTCACTTCTTCCTGTTCTTTCCCCACATGGGTGCCTCATTCTTCTTGCCCAGGATTTTCAGGAGTGCCTTGGGCATGTAGTATGGCCGCTGCTGGGTACCGTCATTTCTCTCTATGTCCTCAACTGAGAGTAGATTGATCGATCAGGGTAGATCATGATAATGGCACTCGGTCGTACCTCCAAAACAATCTGGGTTGTGTAAATCAAACAGCCAAACAGCCTGGTTTCCTGTCCAAGACACTTAGGCAATTTGATATAACCTCCCCGGCAGGCTGTATAACCTGTTTCTCCTCACCCAAAATGAGATAAATAATATATGCCACAGGGTAATAATGAGATAAAGAAAAATCCCATGCCAGTCCATCATGGTGGCTGTCTGTGATCCCGACATTTAGAAGGTGGACATGGGAGGGCTTAGAATACAGGGGCCCCTGAGGTCTCCACAGCAAAACTTGTCTTGAGAACGGTTGTGTATGCCCATGATTCTAGCGCTTGGGTAGCAGAGGCCAGAAGATTGTTTTGAGTTGGATCCAGCCTAATCTATATAGCAAGTAGGAGCCAGCCAAGAATACACAGAGAGGCCCGGTGTAAATAAATAAAATTTAACCAACAAGCAAAAACCATAAAACAGTAGAATATTCATGTCCATTGTTTGGTGCAAGGCTGGGGGACTGGTACTGTGGTGGGGGCATTCCTGCTTCACAGGCTCAAGGCTCTGGCTTCTATATCGTCACCATCGCCAGGACAAAAAGCACCAGAATTCCAGCACTGGGGGGGTGAGGTAGGAAAATCACGACTTTGGACCAGCCTTAGCTACAGACTTAGTTCCGGGTCTATACATAGTATTATACATAGTATGTGTTATACATAGTATGATCCTGTCTCGCCTCTATGCATGCCCCTCCCCCCAAAAAAAAACCTAAATAAAAGAAGAAAGAACACCCCCACACACACACACACACTATGACTACCTCCTAGGAAGTGTTTTGTGTTTAAATTCTATTTACATTTCCTAGCCAGGCCTCCGTCTGAGGTTCCTCGTCTCTGAGAATACTCAGGGTGTGCTCCCTTCTTTCCTCCCTAGACCTCTAGCCTTAGAATGTCTGAAGACATTCCCTCTGGCTCCTCTAGTTCACAAAGCTACAAGCAACCAGTCTCTAAGAGAACCTGGGGGAGGGGGCAAGAGCTTGAGGCTGGGTGGGGGCCTGGGGGGACACTCACGGAAGCAGAGGAAGAGCGTGTCTACACACATTCCAAAGACGCTGAAGAAGCCACTGGCAATGACGTAGGCTCCCATGATGGAGGTCTATAAGAGACAAGACTGATTGGGACCCCTAGGCTCCTCTGGGGACGTGGGTGGGGCAGAGAGAGGTGTCGCTCACCATGATGGGCAGCCAATAATAGTTGAGGTTGGGGTTCTCAAAGTCTTTCCCTAGCTTGATACGACCGGAGAAAAAGAAGAAGGACAGGACTCCTGTGGGAAAGAGTCCTGCGGTCAGTGCTGTTCTTCCAAGGAACCCCACCTTCCTGCACCCCAGGAGGCACCTGACACCGTCAACCCTGGTCTTGACCCTTACCGACACCTCCAACCACCAGAAGCTTCCCAAAGAACAGCAGCAAGTCAGTGACTTTATCCAGAACAACCACCCTACATGGAAGTCAGGACAGACTGGAGTGAGGGACCTGGCAGGGCCAGGGGAGTGAGACCTCTTCCCGTTTTAACACGGTATTGGACCAAGCACATTTCTGAGACCAGCTCTGGGATGGGAGAAGTGGGTAGGGGACCCCACTGGGGCACAGCAGTCTGACCTGATGACATTTCTCATGAGGAGCATGAAGGCATTTTTGGCGGAGACACAGAAATTCTTCCCATAGATGGCGATCTGAGAGGGGCAGGAAAAGTCTGAGCCACGCCTTCGGTGACCTTGCCCACCTGTTGGTGAAGCCCGGGCTGAGGGGCGCAGGGCTTGAGTCTGTGCTCACCATGATGTAGGCATTGCGGTTGAGGAATTTGATGAACTTCTCCAGACACCAGAGGCAACACTTGAAGCAGCAGATGATGCAGCGGGCCACGGGATTCTGCGATCCTGGGGACAAACGAAGCTCACATTTAGCCACCGGCTTCCGGCTTCTGCCTGTCTGCCTGCCCTTCCAAGGCTCTGGCTGCTCAGCCTACCACCATCCACTCACCTCTTAGCTTGTGATCAATGTATTCCAGGATGACCCGGGCTATCTGCACAAGGGTCAGAATGAGGGCTCCAAATGCCAGGGAGCCAGTGTGGTAACTGCAGAGGGGAGTTAGGTCAGTTGAGGCTCCCCCCATGGTATTCCTAGAGCTAACATGTCCCTAGGAGGCTGCCTCTAGCTTACCGGAGTGTTCGGATGAAGGCTGAGCCCAAGGGGAAGGCGGGGATGTCTCGAGGCTTGTGAAAGGCCCAGTAGAAGGAGGCAAAGGCCCCAGCAAGGACACACTGGCCCAGGGCTAGTACCCAGTTAACAGTCCAGAAGAGTCCCAGGACTCCATAGATTTGTAGGTTGAAGAGAGAACGTTGGGCTAGGCCCGTGGTCGAGTAGCCCTTGAAGACACACATGAGCTCTTGGCACGAGGAGTTCAGTGGGACCTGGAGGTGACAAAGACACAGCAGGTTTATGCCTGGGAGTGACAGGCAAATCTGTGACCTTCCCTGTTCCTAGTGGCCTCCAGACTCAGACCACCTCAGTGCTGCCATAGTGACTAAGCAGCTTCCTGGTTTCCAGACTGGCACAAGAGCTCTCTCTTCCTCTTACCCGGCGGCTTGCTCTGGAGAAGCCTCTGTGAGCACTGAGCATACTGGGGGAATTTAGTCATACTAAAGAAACTCTGTTGGCTGTAACAATGAAAGAGTTATAGTGTGCATGTGTGTGTGTATGTGTGTGTGTGCATGTGTGTGTGTGTGGTATGTGTGTCTGTGCAAAGGTATGCGTGTGTTTGTATGAGTATGTGTATGTACGTTTGTGGGATGTGTGTGTGAGTATGTGGTATGAGTGTATATGTGTGTGTGTGAGTGTGTGTGCAAGTGTGTGTGCATGTGTCTGTGTGGTATGTGTGCCTGTGTCTGTGCATGTGC
>JANHMN010000019.1:9510599-9525886 GCA_030674055.1 Rhabdomys pumilio | reverse complement strand
GTGCATGCATATGCTTTTCCAGGACTGAACACCAATTCTTACACACAAAGTTGAGCCTCATACCCTGCTTTCTTTCATTATTCTTTTTCTCAGAAATCAGAAACTCAGAAATCCGCCTGCCTCTGCCTCCCAAGTGCTGGGACTAAAGGTGTGCGCCACCGCCGCCCGGCCTCTTTCATTATTCTTATTACTCCCCTGCCCCATCCCCAATAAAACAATAATAAAATGCACCAAATAATAAAAGAGAAATAATAGTTTTTAAAAAGGGGGAGAGAGAAAACATTTTTTAACACCTAGAAGCTGGGGACGAAGCTTAGCAACGGAGAACTTATCTAGGATTCACCAGAACAAAAGTTACCAGTGAAGGCAGGGAGGTAAAAGTCGGGCCCCAGGGATGATTAGGGATGCAGCTCATGCCTGAGGCCCTGGGCTCAAAGTCTAACTTTGCAAAGAGGAGGAGAGGTCTTACAGGAAGCTGAGGGCTGCAGTAACTCCCTGCCTACTGTTACTTCTGAACGTCTGGAATTGTCTGTCCGTAATAACACAGAAAACGAGAAATTAGGAAAATTAAATAAATGCAGAAAATATGACTCAAGACTTCATGGTTTCTGATCTCAAGAGGCCATGTTTGAAATAAAGCTGGTGGTGCACGCCTTTAACCCCAACACTTGGAGGCAGACAGGTGGATCTGTGTGAGTTTGAGACCAGCCTGGTCTACATGTTAAGTTCCAGGCCAGCTAGGGCTTCATAGTGAGACCCTCATTCACAAAAGAAAAGGAAAAAAAAAAGCCGCTTTCCCTCAGCAGCCCACTGTGAGTTTGTATCAGCTTTAACTGTTAGAGAGTTACAAGAGAAAACAGGTCCTGTCCCCTCCCCCACCCCCACCCTCACCCCCACCCCCTCCCCCGCCCCGCCCCGCCCCGCCCCGCCCCGCCCCCAGCACAGAACCCAGTGTGTCCTTTACAGATCTAAACCGGCCTTCCTTCTCTCTCTCTCTCTCTCTGTCTCTCTCTGTCTCTCTCTCTCTCTCTCTCTCTCTCTCTCTCTGTGTGTGTGTGTGTGTGTGTGTGTGTGTGTGTGTGTGTGTGTGTGTGTGTGTGTGTGTGTGTGTGTGTTTAGGGCTTTTTTGAGGCACGGTCTCCTTATGTAACCCAGGATGGCCTTGAATTTAAAATTCCCACTTTTGCCGGGCAGTGGTGGCGCACGCCTTTAGTCCCAGCACTTGGGAGGCAGAGGCAGGCGGATTTCTGATTCGAGGTCAGCCTGGTCTACAGAGTGAGTTCCAGAACAGCCAGGGCTAAACAGAGAAACTATCTCAAAAAAACAAACAAACAAGCAAAACAAACAAAAACAACAAAAAAACCCAAAACAACAACAACAACAACAAAAATTCCCACTTTTAACCTTCAGGATGCTGGCATTAGCGGTGTGTTTCTGTGCGCATGTTTTTTTTTTTTTTTTTTTTTTCCTATACTTCTTAGATATGGCTTCCTGTAGCTCAGGCTGGCCTCAAACTAGCTGTGTGACACGCTGAAAGCCTGGTCCTCCAGCTCCACCTCTCAAGTGCTGGGAAGTACCCACAGGCCTCCTAGTCCCTCCAGGAGGCCCTCCTGTGGACTTCCCAGTGCCCTAGTGCCACTGTCTGGGGCTCTGTTCCCAGGATGTGAAAAGGGAACCGGAAGGGTCCAGCCAGCTGGGCTCTCCATCAGTGGGCGGGCATTGCGCCATTAAAACTCCTAAACCACTTCTGTGGCAGAATTAGGATCAGCTCCAATTTCTAGAACAGTGGGAGGAGCCACAGCAGGAGGAGGAGCCACGGGAGGAGGAACCACAGGAGGGGGTGGAACTATTTAACCTTGGAGGCCGGGTTTCCAGTCTCCACCTCACTTTCCACATCCGGCCCTCTCGGGTATTTGTGCACCAGCGGAAATCTGTGCTAATTGACCCCCAAGATCCTCTCAGCACCCACCCTATTCCCTCTCACCATGGGGTCACAGGATGCGTTCACAGGAGCTTTCTCACAGCCCGGTGTACTGGTGTTAGACACCCAGTAGATGTACTGCGGTTGCCCGGATGTGGCCAGGTACCCAGAGATGAGTCAAGGAAAGCACGATACCAACTGTCAACTACAGAACACCCCTAAATGCTGCCCCTGGGACTCATGCAGATTGTCCACACCCACAGAAGGTTGACATTCAACTCAAACTCACCTTTACAATACAGTCAGTCCCTTCACATCCCCTCATAGGGATGATGTTCCGTGCTCCCATCCCCCATCCCCTGCCCCACCCCCACCCCGTGCTCTCCAGTGGGGGCTGTATGAAGGATACAAAGCTGTTACGGCCCAGTAACCAATGCAAATGACCAGGAGGACGAAGGTGACCAGAGGGTAGAACATAGTCGACATCATCTGTCCCACAGCCCTGCATGAAGACAAGAGTAGCCGTCTGGGACCCCAGCCCTGTGCATCCGCTCCCAGGCCTGACCCTGGCTGGACCCTTCCTCTGGCCTGTTTGTTTTCCAAACCAGAAACCGAACTCCAGCTTTCCTACTCCATATCCATAAACCCAGCTAGTGCCTGGTTCTGGGAGGCGTACACTGTAGACTCTTGCTGGGTGAACCGAGTAAGGCTGGAGGGACCCCGTAGTGGAGACTGGAGTCACAAAAGACACCTGGGACGCTCAGAGAGTGTAAGGGAAGAGAACCCCCGAAAGGTGCGCCCCCTGGTGGCTTTGACCATCTCTGCTTCTCCTATCCACTCTGCCACCTGACCCGGCCCAGCTCCCAGTCCTGTGCTGTCAGTCCACACCCATGCTGTTGCAAGGTTTAGACTGCTGTCTATGATAGGGAACCTGGGGGTGGTGGAACACACTTCCAATTCCAGTCCCCGAGAGGCTGAGACAGCAGGGTTGCTACCAGTCTGAGGCCAGAGTGATGGTTGGGGACGATGACAGAGGAGGGCGTACCTAACACACAGGAGACCCTAGGCTAGACCCCCAATCCCAGCGCTGCATAAAAGAGGCCTGGTGGTACACGCCCATATCCCTAGCATCCAGGAGGCAGGTGTAGAAGGATGCGACCAAGGTCATCTTCAACTCTATAGTGAGTTTAAAGTCAGCCTGTGCGTCCTGAGACCCTGTATCATCAACCGTCTTGTGGGGCAGGAAGACCCGGAGTTTGAGGTCAGCCTCAGTTACATAGCTGACCCATGATATTAGTTTAGGCTATATGAGTTCCTCTCAAAAACAAAACAAGACAAAACCCCCTTGGGACTGGAGAGATGGCGCCACAGTTAAAGCACTGTGTGCTCTCCAGAGGGACTTGAGCTCAGTTCCCAGAATCCACATGGCGGCTCACAGCTATCTGTAACTCCAGCTCCAGAGAATCCAATGGCCTCTTCTGGCCTCCACAGGGATCAGACATGTGCACCCATACTAGCAAAACACCCAAACATAAAACACAAATAAATAAATCTCACCCCCTCCCAAGGACAACAAAACAAACCAGACAGGGACACTGAGGCCCTAAGAGGCTGGAACTCTCTGGGTAGTAGAAACCCAAGCTTTTAATCCTACCACTTGGGAGGCAGAGGCAGTCAGATCTCTGCGAGTATAGGGCCAGCCTGGTCTACTGAGTGAGTTCCAGGACAGCCAGGGCTGCACAGAGAAACCCTGTCTCAACCCACCCACCCCCACACCAAATAAATAAATAAATAAACAAACAAATGGCTAAAATTTAGCAGTGTCACCCACTGGACAACTCTACCTTTCTCCTCTGGGGTTCCTATTACCCCATCTAGGCCAGCAACCCTGCCCAGGGTCCCCTCTTTGTCACAGGTGGGCCCTGACCTGCTGGCTTCCTTCAGCAGAGCGATGGCGATCCGTATCCGCTGACGCAGGAAGATGAGCATGAGAAGCAAGACGCCCTCCAGGACAGCCAGGACAATCACTGCAAGGAGACAGCAGGCGGCAGTCCCGGGTCAGGGCCAGGGTCACCTAACCCTTGGCGGGCAGCGGACAGAGGAGATGGGCAGGGGACTCACGAGCAGCCAGCCAGGTCTCCTTCACACTCTGGTAGGCACTGAAGTTGGTAGTGAAGCCCACCTGGGTGATGGAGGCTCCCTTGTCCCGCAGCACTCGGTACTGTTCCCAACAGTGGTAGATGCCATAGGCGAGCACAGCCAGCACCCCCACAATCAGCAGCAGCACCAGGGGTGCCGCCACCAGGCGCAGGAGCAGGATGAACAGCAGACTTAGCACCAGGGCCACGCCCAGCGCCCTGCGTAAGGAACGTACGTGAGGGGTCGCCTCCCAAGCCCTTCCTAGTCCCCCAGATTTCTTTCCTTACACCCCCAAGTATTCGTAGATTTAATTCATCTTCTGAGAGGCCCAGGATCCACTCTGAGCTAGCTCCACCTCTGATCACTTCACAGTAGACTTGGGGAAAGAGTTTCAGGAACGGCAGAGGGTGGTGCCTGATCCCGGGGACGCTATGGACTCACACGAGAATCCAGTACCAGGACTGGGCAAAATCTTCAAAGATCTTCGCAGAGACGTCCCGGGCATTGATGCTGTCCAGGAGGCCACTGTTGGGGAGAGATGGAGTCAGATGGGGCTGAGGCTGAGAAGGGACACAGGGATACGAGGGTGATACAGAGGGTGACATCTACCTGATTCCATTAGAGACGGTGGTGTTATTGATCTGTAAGTGTTCAAGTAAAGTAAAGTTGCTGTTCGGGAGTGGAAAACAACGTCCCAGAGCTAGAAGAGAGATCAGAGGCTGCTGGGCGGAGTCTCTCTAACCCTCCGTCCATCCATGAATGCTGCCAGGACAGGGAGCAATGGTGGGTGGGCTCTGCTCTTTCTCAGTTTCTTTTTTTCTCCCTAGCACTGGTCAGATATCTTCACACCCCATTACCTGGATGCCTGCAATACCTCCAGCCCTGACCTTGCTGCCCTGCTATAGTCCCTCCACTGTCATGTCCCGGGGCTACTCTTCCAGGCCCGGAATTCTATGCACAATCTACACTTCTGCTCTTGGGGGGGCGGGGGAGGTGTCTCTAAGTAGCGTCCTTCAGAAACTCCTCTCAGCCTCAGCTCAGCCCCTGTCCCTTCTCTATCTCTGCATCTCTAGCTGGTCCTGTTACCAGGCTTTGGAACCACATGTAGCCAGTCAGGTTTAATTTTATCACTGACTTCCCAATGTTGAGAAAACAAAGATAGAGGGGCTGAGTAACTGGCCTGAGACCCAACCACTAGAAAGTGCTTGAGTTTAAACCCATATCTGTCTGCTTTGGAGCCCCCTTGGGTGCCTTTTCTATCATACTTGCCTTGAAACCTTGTCCTTTCTCATGTCAAAATTTTAAAATATTTTTCTAGGGCTGGAGAGATGGCTCAGTGGTTAAGAGCACTGACTGCTCTTCCAGAGGTCCTGAGTTCAATTCCCAGCAACCACATGGTGGCTCACAACCATCTGTAATGTGGTCTGATGCCCTCTTCTGGTGTGTCTGAAGACAGCAACAGTGTGCTCGTATAAATAAAAATAAATAAATATATAAAAAATATTTTTCTACTAAAAAAAAAAAATAGGAAAGATAAAGGCAGGTGAGTGGTGGCCCCTATCTGTCATCTCAGCATGGGGTCAGGCTGAGGCAGAAAGATCACCAGTCTGGAGCCAGCTGGGCTACAGAGTGCGATTCTATCTTTAAATAAACCAAACCGGTTACATTGGCAGTCTGGAAGAAGTGTGTGCCACAGAAAGTTTGTTCGTGGCTAGCTCACGCAGCCACGCACACATGTAACTTTTGGAAAGATATCTCTTTTTGCTATACTATCCTCAGATTCATTCATCCATGTCAATTTTATTTTCTAAAAAAAAAAAAAAAAAAAAAAAAAAAACAACTTTAAAAAGATTTATCTATTTTGCTTCATTTTTGAGGCAGGGTTTACTATGTGGAGCCTTGGTTGGCCTGGAACTCACTATGTGAATCAGGCTGGTCTTGAACTCATAGATAGAGGGCCATCCCCCTGATGCTGCCTCCTGAGTGCTGAGACTAAAGGCACCTGCTGCTACGTCCATCTTGTTTTATTTTATATGACTGAATGCTTTGTCTGCATGTGAGTATGAGCGTCATCGTAACTTGTGCCTGTGGAGACCAGAAGAGCTTGTCAGAGCACCTGCGTGGTTACGGATAGTTTTGAGCTGCTATGTGGGTTCTGGGAATCCATGTGTGAGTGACCAGCAACTCCTAACTGTTGAGACCATCTCTGGCTCCACCACGCACACTTTCCTGATATCCCTTCATGGATATTCTTTGTTATTTTTGTTCTGATCTGTCTTTGCTGATGATGGAACCCAGGGCATTGCACATGCTAGGAGAGTGCTAGCCTGTCACTCACCTTTTTTTTGTTTGTTTGTTTTTGTTTTTTCGAGACAGGGTTTCTCTGTGTAGCCCTGGCTATCCTGGAACTCACTCTGTAGACCAGGCTGGCCTCGAACTCAGAAATCCGCCTGCCTCTGCCTCCCAAGTGCTGGGACTAAAGGTGTGCGCCACCACCGCCCAGCTGTCACTCACCTTTCTTAAGAAACGAAACACTATGACATCTATTTATTGGGTGTGAATGTGTGTGGGTCGTGTGAGTTGTGCAACACCTGCGGTGGCTAGAGAGCTCGTCTTTGGAGTGCATTCTCTCCTACCATACCGGTCCTGGGGTTCGAACTCAGGCTGTCAGACTTGGCGGCAAGCACCTTTACGTAACACACCACCTCATCAGGCCTCTTTTATTATTGTATGGAGATAGGATCTTGCTAAGTGTCCCAGGCTGGCCTTCAACATCTATCCTCCTGCCTCAGCTGCCCAATTAGGAATGCACCATCTAGTCTATTCATTCAACCTCTTGTAAGTATCTCTGGTCTCTCTACCTAGAGTGTAGCTGGAGCAGAGAATGGTTTCTACTGTCCCTGCATCTGTCCCCAGCACCTGCTGCACAGCCTCACAGCAGGCACTGAGAGTCTGACTCTGTGGTCCTGAGGCAGGGGATGAAGGCCTGCTGCTCCTTTCTGAGCTCCCACTGAGATGCCGAGTGGCTTTCCTTCTCCTGGACCTGCTTCCTTAGTTTGAGAAATGAAAACATTGCATAAGTTGATGCCCAAGGTAGGAACATTGTACATGGTTCTCACCTGGAGTAGAAGGAAGAAGGAAACTGGGACAGAGATCCTTCTGCAGGCTCTCACTCACTGTCTGGGGATAGAGAGAGAAGGACAGAGGCACAGATATAGAACAGAAGGAGGAAGCTGTGGCTTCCAGCATCTCAACCATCACCACCGTCACCACCATCACCGCCACTTCCTCGCCTTCCACAACCTCAACCATATCAAGACTCAGACTGACCCATTCCTCCTTGGAGCCAAACCTCTCCCTCTCCTACCATTATGGGTTCTCTCTGGCAACCGTGATGTCATGGGTACCAGCATTTACCATATCTGGGGACACCGTTGGCAGACAAAATTTTATGTTTTCTTTATAAACTTCACCGACTGTCTTTGAGAACTGCAGCGCCCCCACGTCCACTGCCCATTGGGACTGTGGGCAGGAAGAGACGCACACCTGTGGGTAGAGCACATGCTAAGTAAGGGACTGGTACCCAAGGCCTTGGGGACAGGTGGGGCTCAGGCAGGTCCTGACTTCTGACCTGGGGTGTGGGGCACTGTAGGCCATTCTCAGCGATGGAGATGACGTTGATGGCTGCTGCACAGCTTAAGATGTTAAAGTATAGGACGTATGGCTTATCCCTGTAGGAAGAGAAGATGTGCCCTGTACCTCTCTCTCCAGGCCAGGTACAGGGTGTCGTTCTCTTAGCATAGAGATAGCACTTGGACCAAATTAGTTACATCCAGCTCCTGGCCCAGCTTCTCTGGGAAGATAAGGAAGACCCTGAACACCTAGGGTACAACGTGCAGCTGATAGTACTGGTTCTGGAGCACAGCCCCTCGTAAGGTAGCTTTACCGCCTCACATCTGTCTCTTAAGAATGACAGTATCTACCTCAGGAGGCTTAGCAGTTTGGGTGTGAAGCACCCTGCCTCTTAGAGCAATGTAACTGTTAGCGCCTTATTATTTACCCTGCACTTCCTGCATGCCTCCTGGAAGGACTCAGCTGTTTCAGTTGAGGAAGTTTAAGCTCAGAGAGGCTGAGTAAGTTGCTGAAGGTCACACAATCCAAACTTATCTCAGGTGGAGACTCACAGTTATGTCTGAACTCTAAGCTTATTATGCACTTAAACTGTCCCCAGTCCTGGGAAGGCTGGACAAGGAAAGGCTCTTGGCGTGGCCCAGAAATGCCTGAGTTCAGAGAGACAGGCTGGGGCTGGAGAACAACAGATGCCAGGCTCTGCTGTCTGCCTTGGGGTTGTCTCCCACCCCCCAATGGTCCTGCTACCGGCTACTCACTTGTTGTCACCCACGCCACAGTAGGCCCCAGTGGAGTTTCTGGGGTATAGCACTTGTCGAGGGTCTCCATACACCCAGGCTGCAAACAGGTACACAACGGGATCACAGGAAAGCGGAGACTTGGGGGCAGGCAGCTATGGGCAATCCCTCCCTGGGTTACTCACCCCGGCCCCAGCTCTGGGTGGCTAGAAACTTACCCACAAGCCCCACTATGATATAACCCAAAATGAAGATCAGGAAGAGGACACAGCAGATGATGTCTGTGCAGCCCCTGTGGAGAGACGGACGTCTGAGCTGAGGTATGTAACCATGGGGTGGGGTGTTGGGAGGTGTAAGCGTGAGGCATGGCTTGGAGGTGGGTTATAGTTTAGAGGATTGGAGAATGCTAGAAAGATTGGCATTCTTTTTTTGTTTAGTTTAGTTCAGTTTTTTGTTTTTCCAGCTAATGTTTCTTTGTATAGCCCTTGCTGCCCTGATACTCGCTCTGTAGACCAGGCTGGCCTTGAACTCAGAGATCTACCTGCCTTCGCCTCCCGAGTGCTAGGATTAAAGATGTCTGTCACTACTGTCTGGCAAGATTGACATTCTTTATCTACTTTAAGAAAGCTTTTCTTAGGATGGGGATTCTTCTGCTGAAATATAGCACAGATAATAACACACACATACACAGAGACATGGAGAGAGACAGGCAGAGAGAAATAGAAATAGGCAGAGAGAGAGAGAGAGAAGAGACTAAGATAGAGAGACAGAAAAAGACAGAGAGAGAGACAGAGACAGAGGAGACAGAGAGACAAAGAAAGAGAGTCAGAGAGAGAAAGAGAGAGACAGAGACAGAGACAGACACACACACAGAGGGAGAAAGAGAGAAAGAGAGGAAGAGAGAGAGAGAGAGAGAGAGAGAGAGAGAGAGAGAGAGATTCAGAGCATGCGTAGTTGCTTCTCTGGGTGAGTTTTCCTCAAACATATACTACATACCTGAGTAGCTGGCACCCAAGTCAAGAAGTAGAATGACCCAGTACCCTGAATCCCCTCAAGTCCGTCTAAACAGCACAGATGCCTCAGTGGACCAGGTTCCTGCATCAAAGACAAACCAAATCCTCCCCACACCCCTCGGGCCATTGCCCGTAGCTCACCTGTTTTTGATGGGGCCTCGAAAAGAGGGGTCATATTTGGCCGAATTCCCTGCAAGGGGGAGTGGAGAATGAGTCATCGAGGGTCTCTCTCCCCACATCTGGTCCCAGGAGCCTGTCTAGCTGACTAACGGGACACTAGGGACCTGGGTCAGCAGTATCCTGGTCAGAGAGCAGCCCTATGGTTGCCTGCTGTGGCTGCTACCCAGCAACAGGAGGGAGGCGGGGTCTTCATCTTTGGTAGTACTGGATATCGAATCTATGGTTTCTTACGTGTGAGACAAGAGCTCTGCCAACTAAACTGTAACTACAACCAATTATTTTATTTTATTTTTGAGACAGGGTTTCTTTATAACGTTTTAGCTTCTTGGAACTATCTCTGTAGACCAGGCTGGCCTTGAACTCATGGAGATCCGCCTGCCTCTGTCTCCTAAGAGCTGGGATTAAAGGCATGTGCCACGCCCTCCAGACCGCAGCCATCTATTCTTTTAATTTTTACTTTGTATTTCAGACAGAAATCTTGCTGAGTTCTCCAGGCTGGTCTTGAACTCACCACCCTCCTGTTTCAGCCTCCTGATGGTTTTTTAGTATAAGCTTCTGAAAGTGGTTCTTAAAGGTTTTTGACTGGTACCTCAGGGCATCTGAGTAGTATGTGGCCCAGCTTCTGGAACTCCCTCTCAGAGGCCCTCAGACCCCAGTCCTGTCTCTGTCCTACAGCCTGTTCCAAGTCATCTCTGGACCATCCAGTGTGGGAGCCCCTCGGGGGACCACAGTCACGCCTCTCAGCCCTCTGGCTCAAGGATATGACAAAGAAAGGATGGTCAAAGCTATGAAACTCTGTAGGGCCCCCTCCCCCACACACACACTCAGGCTACCCCACAGCTCTGTAGACCCCCCTACTCAGGCTACCACAAAGTTCTGGGTAGCCAGCCAGATTGACATCTGAGCCGACTGCTGTGGTTGTGGCCACGTCCTGTTCCTGGTCCTCCTTGAGTACACAGGGGAGGAGGCGGGGCCAGGCTGCCAGGGTCCTGGTGGACCCTGAGGGACAGCTGAGGGCTGGGCTAGCCTGGGTCAGGTATCTTCTTTCATGGGCATTCTGGACTCTGTCCCACCCAGGCTCACAGACACAGGGTCAATGATTGACCCAAGGCTGTTCCAGGAAGTTTTCTGTGGCGTGTGCTGGCCATTACTCTGTCTCCTAGGGGACACCAGCCCCACCTAGAGGAGGCCCAACCCTTAGCCCTCTCTCTTCCCGGTCTAGTCTCATGCTTCTCAGGGTTTTGGGGAAAGATTTCCAGCCTTTTACTTTGACAGTTCTGGAAACAGGCCTCCCTGCTTTCTCTACCCTCAGGCCTCACCTTCCACACAGCCCTGGCCCGGTGCTTCAGATATGCACGTTTCTTCCCAACCGAAACCTTAAGGCAGGTGTCAGCTGTCTCCACCCCAGTCCTTAGATCCCACTCCTCACAGGAGCCCTAGCAGGGAGACTCCAGCAGCTCAGGGTCCCACCCCCTACTCACAAGAATTCCCTTAGTTCATGGTACCAGTCCTGCACTCCTCTCTGGGACTCTAGCAGGCAGACCCCAGCAGCCCAGCATCCCAGGCCCCACACTTCACAGGAATCCTAGCAGGCAGACCACAGAACTTAGGGTTCCAGCCCCCTACTCCTCAAAGGACTTTATTATTTCAGAGGCTCATCTCCCCAACTCCTCACACAGACCCCACGAGTCTCAGACCCTGCCTCTGCACAGAGTGTGGGTTAACAGACCCCTCTCCAGTAATCTGTGCTCCTCTGAGATCTCCCAGCTCACAGGAGCCCCAGCCCCGATTCTTGGAGGTTCTATAGCACAGGACACTGCCGGACTCTAAAGTCCAGAGCTAAAGGACCCTAACCTGCCCTTCTAACCACACAGGCTTTGTTTGCCAGGGCTCTGCCCTCAGGGACCACACACAGACGCCAATCCCAACTCTTGTTCATCCAGATTCCATTCAGTATGCAAGACCTTTCCGGTGGCTCGGACTATCCTCCCAGGACCTGATTTTGTCTCTTTTCCTTGACTCCTGTTTTCCTGCAGCCTTTCCTCAGAGACCCAGGACTTCAGTTCCTCTGTCAGGACCCAACCCCAGCCGCCATGGCTGCAGAGCCCAGCCGCCTCCCTCCAGAGCCCGGGCCTCTGACCCCAGCCTTACCGTAAGCCTCGTTCTCATTCTGCTTTTTCCCCATGGCTCAGTCTCCGGAGTGATTGGAGCCAGGGAGACCTAGCCGCTCACCTGCCGCCCGCCCCGCCCTCCCCTCCCAGACGTCACAGCCCCGCCCCTGCTCCTCTAACAGTTCCTTTTTCTTGTCTCAACTCAAGACCAGCTCAGGGGTACCTGGCCTAGAACTCGGGCCCCAGGAGCTGCTTGCAGGGTCTGACCACAGAAGGAAGAAACTGGAATATTTTTTAAGAAAACACTGCCTAATTATTCAGAGTACTTCAACTGTGGCACACCCAAACCTCTAGGTTGTGATTTGTCTTTCCTTAAACCCGGAGGCAGTGTGTGCCCCATTGCTCTTCTCTCCCACCAGGTGGCAGCCCACAGCTTGCTTCCTACCCACTCTGTCCTCTCAGCCCCGAAGTCCTCATCATCCAGAAACATTCACTGAACAGTTTATTACCAAACCCAACATTTATTGAGAACACAGAAAATCAGTTGGCAGAGGCCCAACTTCAATCAGCAAACTGAGGCCAGGCTCAGTGGGGTAGGCCAGCCCTCAAGTCACTCACTCCCAGTGAGAGACCAGCTCTGGGAGAGGGGCTGTCAACCTTCCAGGCCTAACTGGGGTCTCTGACGGAGGAATGTCTGAAGGGCAGTGCCCCGGCCTGGATTTTAAGAGTCCTCAGGTATTGATGGGGGGCAGGGAGCTGAGGTCAGGGAGCAGCTCCGGGTGCGGGTCCAGCCGGGCCAGGCGGCTCTGCTCCAGGGCGATGGCCTCAGCTGAATGCTTGCACTTCTCAGAGCCACACTGGCAGGTGAAATACTTGCTCTTGATGTCCCAGAATCGGTCACCGTAGTCAAACCTGGCAAAGGAAACATAGGAGCTCTTGGCCCATGGATCCAGACACTCAAAACCCATCTCACAGAGCCACGGGAGCCCTTTGCCTAGGAGGGGTCCTCCTTCCACCTCCAGAGAACTGTCACAAATGCAGGCTTCTGGTCTCCCAGGCTTGGAACCAGAATCTCCAGAGGCTCTGTGGGAGGTAGGATGCAGCCTGGGGCCTAGCATACTTTACAAGTACTCAACCATCCAGTCAATCCACCAGCCCTCAACGCCTTCCTTGTTTTTTAAGATGAGGTCTCTCTCTATAGGCCTGGCTGTCTCGGAACTCTCTAGATGGCCCAGGCTGGCCTTGAATTTGTGGTTACTTCTGCCTCAACCTCTCTCAAATACTGGCATGACAGGTATGTGATACCAGGGCAGGCTGGACTTTTTTTTTTTTTTTTTGGACACGGTCTCACTCTATAGCCCAGACTCTGTGATCCTCCTGCCTCAGTCTCCTGAGTGCTGTGATCATGAATGTATATCCCTACACCTGCCTTGCACTGTTTTAACAAGCCCTCCAAGAGACACTTAAGAACACCGAAGGCTGGTCAGTCCCTTGGCTGGCCCAAGACTGCTGGGGTTCCTCACCCCAGCTCCTCCCCAGTCCGGATGTCCCTGGAGCTGAAGAAAGCAATTCGTGGAAACCGCAGGTCCTGGTGCAGCATGAAGACCCGGACAGGGATGATGTTGGGGTCACACAGGTGGTTAATGAAGCGGCTGATGTTGCCATAGTAACGGGCATCAATGCAGTAAACCTCACCATCCTGGGGGTGGGGGACACAGTGTTCTTAATACCCACCTCTACCCACTTACCTGGATAGTTTTCCTGCGGTGACACCCAGTCCCTCCGCCCAGATGGCTGCAGAAAGCAGCCTTTAGTAGTAGAGGACACAGGTGCCACTTCCCACCTTGTTGTCTAAATCGAAGAGGTAAGAGTCATCCTCTCTCACGTCAGCCTCGGCGTCAGAGATCAGCTCTCCCACATACCTATGGGACAGACGCCTTGGTTCTGTGTGTGAGTGGGGCTCTGGGCCCTACCTCCCATCTCAGTTCTCAGAGCCCAGGGGAGGGACGCAGACACTAGGGGTCCCCTGTGCAGCTGGGACAGGTGTGAGGCTCTGTCCAGGGTGGGGTGGGGAGGAAAGAGCCTGCAAAGGCATGGTGGGAGATGACGGGGGAGGGTGTGCTCTGAGGATTAGCATCCCTGATGGCTGGCTAAACTCCCCAGCTTAGACATGGGGAGGTGTGTGCACCGGGAACTATCACACAGGTGAGCTGTACCCAGCCACATCAGCGTGACATTGCCCCCTGTGGCTGGCAGAGGAACTGCACAACCTAAGGAGTGACGTGGGCGGCTGAGGAAGTTGAGGGAACAGAGAAAGAAACGGGGTACCTCAGAGCAGGTGTCGGAGAAGGTGAAGGGGGTTCTCTGCTCTAAAGGCCACAGAGACCTAGGTGAGTCTAATGGCCAGAGGGGAGGAGGCGCACAGGAAGAAGCTATTCTCACTTTACAGATAAGATGAATAAGGCCGGGGAGAGTTTAAATAAAGTGGCCGGGGACACACAAAAGAACGGGTCAAACCCGGTCCGTCTGCTGCAAGCATGCTCCATCTAGGCAGTGTGTTAAGAAAGAGGTGACATGAGGTTTGGACACGGAGCTCTGGGGTTCAGTCAGAGGAAGCCCAGGCTGTCCTCAGTTGAGAAGGAGGCAGGAGGTCAGAGTGAGGCCTGGGGTCAGCAGGGCGCTCACGCACCACAGCCTCAGAGTGAACTTACTCGCAGATGAACGTGCCCTGGGGAATGGTCTGCAAGGCACGGACCCCCCAGCCCATCTTAGCAGTCCGGTAGAGCTGCAGCCGCACCCTAGAGGTGGAGAAGGAGTCATCCTGAGTGTGGGACACCTGGGAGAGCCCCAGGGGAGGGGAGGCGGAGGCGAGGCAGGGTGCCAGGGCGCGCCTCACTTGATGCCGCTCTGCACCACGCGGTTCTTGCAGCTTCTCCAGCACGAGCATGCCTGGTTACACTCAAAGATCAGGGGGGGCTCGATCTTGTTAAACTCCTGGAGCAGCCGCCCGTCCTGGGGTGCGGAGGGAGGGGACAGTGGTTTCTCTGTGGGGCCCATTTCAGCTGCCCAGGACCCAGAGGACTCCACAGGAAACTCCACTCTGACCCCAGCCCAGAGCAGGAGAGGAAGGTGCAGACAGTTTGCAGGCTGAGGTCAGAGACCAGTAAGTGTGCAGGCGGGCATCAGAGTCCATTTGCATATGCCCGAGCAGAGAGGCCCATTCAATTCCTGGTAGGCTGACAGGGCTTCCTGCTACACCCTGTCTCATTCCCAACAGAGCAGGGTCCTGGCTCCTTGGCAAGAGTGGCCAGTTAAGGGACACGCACCTTGTCATACCAGCATCGGATGCTGAGCTGACCACACAGGCAGTTGGAGCTGGAGCAGTCATCAACACACGTGCAGTGCTGGTGAGGAAGACTCGGTGTGAGTGGGGTTCGAGTCTCAGGACAGCGGTTGGGATGGTCCTAGTGTGAGGGGAGTCTCCATGCCCCGACCCTGGGTGTAAGGGGAGTCTCTATGCTCCCTCCCTGGGTGTAAGGGGAGTCTCCATGCTCCC
>JANHMN010000019.1:9472509-9510589 GCA_030674055.1 Rhabdomys pumilio | reverse complement strand
GGAGTCTCCATGCTCCCCACCCTGTGTGGATGAGGAGTCTCCATGCCCCCCCACCCTGGGTGGAGGTAGCCCCACATCAGGCTCCTTTCAGCCTCCGCTCCCTCAGCCTGGTAGGGCCTGGCCTCACCTGCAGGTGGGTGATGTTGCGATCGATGTTCATGGTGGACGTCTCACAGTTCTCAGAGATGTACTTATAGTCCTCTGGGCATGGCTCCCCGTCCACACCGTTGACGCAGGGGATGGGCACGTTCTCATAGCCGCGGGCTACATCCCTACACAAGGGGCAGATGAGGTTAAGGTAGGGGCCAGGGCATTTCTGAGGGGAGGACTCCTTGGTGTAAGGGTGCTGGGATGGTGGCACTTTTAATCCCAGCACATGCAGTGACTTTCTTGAAAACAAATAAAAAAAAGACCAAGGTAAGACACCAAGGAAAACACTCTCAGCTAAGAAATAATTATGTCCCAAACAGTGAGTGGGTTATTTTTGTTTCTTGGTGAGACTGCAGACTGAGGCCAAGAAACGTTTTACCACTGAGCTGTTTCCAGCCCCAACCTTTTCACTCCTTTGTGAGATACAGCATCAGATAGCCCCGGCTGGCCCCAAATCGCAAGACAGCAGAGAATGGCTATGACTCTTGATTCTCCTGCCCTCGCTCCCGAGTGCTAGGATTAAAGGCAAATGTCACCACCCTGTGGACTCTGGACTTTTAAATTTTAGTTGGAGACTGAGTCTTGCTACGAAATTATGGTCTCCCTGCCTCCGCCTCCTTAGACACTGTAAGGACAGACAGACGCTGTAAGGACAGACAGACTGAAGTACTCAGCTTGCACAGAACACACTTGCATTACAAGCTGCCCACCTGAAAAAAATATTTCATCATTGTACGTGTATGAATATTTTGCCTGCACTTACGTGCCCCACACGCATGCCCGGTGCCCACAGGTCAGAAGGCATGTATCTTCTGGAACTCGACTTACAGATGGTTGTGAGCCACCACGTAGGTGGTGGGAACCGAACCTGGGTCCTCTCCAACAGCAGCCGGTGCTTTAAACCACCGAGCCACCTCTCCAGACCCATTTTTTTCCTTGTTGCTTTTTTTTGAGACCATCTCATTCTGTAGCTCTGGCTATCCTGGAATTCAGCTCCATCTGCTCTGCCGAGTGCTACAGTTGAAGGTCCTTTCTGGGCATGATGGCGCACTCCTTGAATCCCAGCACTCGGGAGGCAGAGGCACAGGGAGCTCTGCGAGTTTGAGGCCAGCCTGGTCTACAGAGTGAGTTCTAGGACAGCCAGGGCTACACAGAGAAACCCTGTCTCCCACCCCCCACCCCCCCGAAAAAGCCTCCCCTCGAAGAAAGTCAACACTCCTGGTGCCCTCCCACTCCTTCCTTTCTTGAGACAACCTCTCACCGTGCAGCCCTGGAACCCAGAGACCAGCCTGCTGCTACCTCCAGAGCAGTGTGATTTAAGGTCACCACCACCACACCTGGCTTGAGAAGCTTTGCATCTTAGTGTGCATGCGTGTGCGTGTGCGGTGTGCACGGGATGCAGTGTACATGTAAAGGTCAGAGGTCAACCTTCAGGAGGCAGCTCTCTCCTCCTGGTGGGCTCGTGGCTTGAACTCGGCATACACATTCTGCAGCTGGGCTGCCCCACACTTGCCTTGTGGTTGATTTTTGTTTGTTTGTTTTTCTTTTTAAGTTCTGAGTCTTATGTTGCAAAGGCTGCTTTCCAATACAGGCTCAAGAAGTAGGTCCTCCTCCTCAGCCTTCAGATTAGGAGGGGTCACAGGTGACACCCAGCTCCTCTCTGAAATTCTTATCTGGGTGTCTGCCTCAAACTCTTCAATCCTCCTACCTCAGCCACCTCTAAGGCTTGGGAAACATCCTTTTTCCCCCCTCTTTTCCTCTTTCTCTCTTTCTCTCTCTCTCTCTCTCTTTTTTTTTTTTTTTGGTTTTTTTGGAGACAAGGTTTCTTTCTCTGTGTAGTCCTGGCTGTCCTGGAACTCACTCTGTAGACCAGGCTGGCCTCCAACTCAGAAATCCACCTGCCTCTGCCTCTGCCTCCCAAGTGCTGAGATTAAAGGCGTGCGCCACCACTGCCGGGCCTCCTTTTTCTTTTTTTAAAAGACAAGGTCTCACTGTGTGGCCCTCGCTGGCCTGGGACTCACTACACAGATACAAACCAAGCTGGCCTCAAGTTCAAAACAACCAACTATCTGCCTCCTTCCTGCTGAGATTACAGGTGTGGGCCACCATACCTTGCCCTCAGCTTTGTTCAATCGAGTGTGAGCGTGTCATGCTATGTGCTTATAAGTCAGAGGACAACCTGGAGGAGTTGGCTTTCTGAATGTGGGTCCAGGGACTGAACTCACTTTGTCAGGCTTGGCCACAGGCTCTCTTGCAAACTGGAGGTCTCACTGGCTGAGTCCCTTCCTTCCACCTTCCCTACTGGCAAGATGATTCTAGCAATTCTTGGGCTGTCCTGTGTCTGGGGGGCGGTGGCAGCGGCATGGCCGTCTGGGCTGCACTCACCGGCAGATTATCTTCTCGGTGCGGACAGCCCTGTTCCCGACCCCGAGCCTGAGCTTGCGGTTGAGCTGCAGTGCGAACCACACGTCGGAGCGCTCTGGGGTCAGATCCCACGCCGTGTCCCCTTCTTTGTTCCGAAGCTCAGGGTTGGCTCCACGAGACAGGAACAACCTGAAGGGGGACAGAAAGCCTGGGTCAGAGACTGGACAGTGGGGTCTGGGTGCCAGGGTGGGGAAGACTGGGGCTTACAGAACACAGTCATGGTAGCTCTCCCTGGCAGCTATGTGCAAGGGCGTGTCCCCGTGGTAGTTGACAGCATGGAGGTCACACTGGGCATTCAGGAGGACCTCCGCGATGGCAGCACTACCTGTAAAGGAGGCCCAGTGCAGGCAGATGTTTTCCTCCTGTGGAGATGAAGGGCAGAGACTGGGTTGCAGGTGACAGAATCCTTAAACTCAGCCCCCACTCTACACAGGGGTCCTGCTGCTACCCGCCACAAGTCCTCTCAGCACCCTTGAGTGTCCCTCACATTGTCAGTAAGTGTGACGTCGGCACCCCGGGTCAGCAGCATACGGATCACATCGATGTGTTTGTGCTCGGCTGCCCAGATGATGGGCGTCCAGCCCCCACTGTCCTGAGGGAGGGAAGGAGGAAGGGAATGAGGGTCCAGACTTGCTGGCCAGAAAACAGGCACTAGGGGCACTTCTGGAATAGGCAAAGCCAGAGAGTGGAGGATTCCAGAGATGCAAACTCCCCACCAAAGGCTCACGGGGGGCCTCACTGAACACGCTCCCAGTCAGGGATAGAGGAGGGACTCGAGTTCTATGAACCAACGTGAGCAGTGGGAGGCAGTGGGGGAGGGTCAGGTCAGCTGAGGAAGAAGCGGGACTGAAGCCCAAGGGACAGATGGCCATGAAGCCGTGTATAGGAAGGGCTGCTGACCTGAGCATTGACGTCCACCTGTCCTGTACTCAGCAGCAGGCTGACCATTTCCAAGTTCCCAATTTTGGCTGCATGATGTAGACAGGTAGAACCATCCTCTTCCTGAGGGAAACACGAGCCAGTGAACCCTTCAGCTGGCACCCTGTGCCCACTGCCCTGCCCTGCGTCCCTCTAGCTCCATCCCATACCTTGCTGTAGACACAACCACCTAACTGCACCATGTAACGTGCCACCTCCAGGTGGTTGTTCACCACGGCCTCCATCAGTGGCGTGCGCTGTTGCTTATCTACGGCATTGATGTTAGCTCCTGCCTGTGAGGAGGAGATGAAGGCTGGCACCAGGGAGAGAGGATGCTGGGGAGGGGGTTGGGCAGTGAGGTGGGAAGGGTTGTGCTGACCGACCTGCAGCAGCACATGACAGATCTCGACGGACCCCTTCTGGGCGGCTGCGTGCAGGGGCGTGCGTTTGCTCTGCTGGTCACTCTGGAAGTTGGGGTCCAGGTTGTCTACTGCAGGCAGAGACGAGACAAGAGGTAAGAGAGCTGGGGGTGGGACAGCCCGACATCAGGGAAGGCGTCCCAGGACTCCCCACTAGGCAGGCTGTGCTGGCCTCTCAGTGCTGTCCTGCACTAGAGGATCACAGCCTCCATGCCAGAAAAGCTTATGAGTTACACACCGGAGCGGTGCCCATCACTGAGGGTCACGTGACCTTCCGCACTACACAAGGCCCTGAGACCCCGACCCCCTCCTGGTAGGGTGGACACTCACGCAGCATAAGGATCACCTTCTGTAGCTCTCCCTGTTTCACTGACAGGTACAGCTGCCGTGGGTGGAAGCGCAGCTTCTTCCGCCTGTCAGGGGACGGAGGGGGAGAAGGTGGGCTGCTCAGATTTAAGTACCAACAGCAACAAGAACTTCTCTGGCCCAGTCATACCCTGAAAACAGCACAAACTCACCTTTCCGACTCCTGGATAACCAAGGCTTTCTCCAGAGCTTCCCGGCCTGGGCCTGGGGGCAGACCCACAGCCGAGAGGCAGCCCCCATTAGGCAGAGTCAGTGAAGGCCCTGAACTGTCGATGGTGTCAGCCAGGGGATCGCAGGGCGGGCGCCGCGGCTCTCCATGCCCACGCATCCGGGCGCTGTGGAAGAAGGTTCTTAGGTCTGGGGGCAGGGAAGTAAGATGAGTAGCAGGGTGCTGGTGGTGGAGAGGGGCCTATACCTGGGCTGGGATGTATCTGCTCTCCCTGGGGCATCATGTGCCAGGGGTGGCAGAGCAGGCGCTGCGGTGCCAACTGGGGGTGTTCCCCCATCGCCCCGAGGAATGGTAACCTCCTGGGCCTCTGAAGCGTCCTCTCCACAGTGGGGACAGAAGACCATCCCATTGAGCTGGGATACGCAGGCCTTATGGAAGCGGTGAGCTACACGGAAGTCGGGGTGGCATTCCAGGAAGGTGCCCTGGGTAAGGGAGAGAAGGCAGTCAGCCCCTGAGCTTGCTTTCGCTGGTCAGGCCGCCATCCACCCCAACTGTCACTCACCGCTGTGCAGAAGTAGCCGCAGCCCGGGCAGCAATGGTGCTTGACCATGCGGGCTCGATGGGCCTCACAGAGTACCATCAGCGCCACACGGCTGGACGGCCGCATGGTCTCCCGCTTGAGGATGGCAGCATTGCAGCCCAGCAGCTAGGGGTGAAGGAAGGTTGGGGCATGAGGGTGAGGCCAGGGGCCCAGGCTAGCTCACCCCGAGCCTCCTAAGCCAGCAGCACCCAGACCCACCTCTCCATCCACACTTTCTGTGGCCATGCACTTGTGCCCTGCCCTCTCACTGATGCGGTCAATCTTGGGTGCCTCCATGCGGCAGCTGCAGAGAGGCAGCTCCTCAAACCCACGCTCCGTCTCCAGCGAAGACGTGTCATTGGAGATCCCTTAGACAGGAAGAGACAGAGATGACGGTGGCCTTGCCCCTCACCCACTGGGAGGGTCCCCTCCTTCCCGCCCAGCCACCCCTTCACTTTCTAGAACCCCAAAGTCTGGCATGGACACCCCAGCTCTGGCAGGATTTCCCTCCACCCCCATGGGCACCCCCTGGTGGCTCCCTGTCCCGGCAGTTGGCAATTAATTACCAGCGTGGTTGGGGGAGAGGGTCCCCTCGCTGGGCAGCTCCAGGGACCCCAGAGGAACCTCCATGTACTCACTGGGCCCTGAGGAACCCACACCATTCACTCCTGACACAGAGACAGAGAGAGTGAGAGTGGGGGCTCACGGGGCCTGGGCGCGTGCGCACATGCGGTCTACACAGTGGACATGCAGGAGCGTCTGCGTGTGTGCTGCTCTCTGGGGCCGGAGGAGGGGACCGAGAGCAGAGGAGCCTTCTTACCTCTCGGCTCCTTGGCCCTCGGAGGCTCTCGCTTCCGCCGTTTCCGAGACGGCTTCACCCACGGGCTATCTTTCCGCCATTTCTTCTTGGCCTTGCGCCGGCCGCTGGAGCCACTCTGTGGAAGAGGAAGACTCAAGAGCTCTGCTCCCTGCTCAGAACACCTCTCCCACTCCTCCAAGTAGGCCAGTCTCTCCTCTTACCCTGTCTGACTGATTGCCCGACTCCTCGTCCTCCTCCTCTTCCTCTTCCTCCTCCTCTTCCTCTTCCTCCTCCTCTTCTTCTTCCTCCTCTTCCTCCTCCTCCTCTTCACTCAACTGTTCAGCAAGGGCTTCGACTTCAGACTGCAAGAGAAAAATCAGGCTGGGGAACCAGCAAACTGCAGCTATGTCAGTGGATCCCGAGGCCCCATACCAGTACCGCCCCCATGGGGACAGCTCCAGGTGGTGGACGTGGGGAGGACACAGGAAAGAACTGGACAGGGGCAGAGGCACAGACCACCTCAGAGCAGTGAAAAGGGCTGGCGCTAGGAAACACACAGACAAGACTACTCATGGCAGCAAAACCACTCTACGAAAAGCTTGCTCTCTAACCAAGAGGTCAGGCCGCCATCACCAGAAACTACAGGCCCATTGTCAAAAGTTTTCTTTTTGTTTGTTTGAACAAGGTAGTCCTGGCCAATACCTGGAACTCACAGAGATCCTCTGCCTCTGCCTCTGCAGTGTCTCAAAATTTACCAGTAAAAGAAATGACCAAACACCCCACACAGCTTCCAATGACAGGCAATAGGAAGGAGGCACCTGCACTCACTTTCACGTTTTCTTCCCCCCCAAAAAAGCAAAAACAAAAAACAAAAAACAAAAAAACCACCAGACACAGTGGCACCAAATACATGGGAGACGGAAGCTCAGAAGCTCGGCAGCTGGGGCTGGAGAGGCGGCTTAGCAAGACGCTGTTGCTCTTGCAAAGGACCTGGGTTCAATTCCCAGCACCCAAATGGTGGCTCCCAACTGTCTGTAACTCTGGTCTCAGAGCATCAATGCTCTTCTGACTTCCAAGGGCACGAGGCACACAAATGGTGCAATATACACACAGGAAAAAACACTTGTACACATTAAGAAGCAACCCAAAAGCTCAGGGTCACCCCTACCTACGTAGCAAGTTGGCTACAGGACTGCACCCTGAGACAAACAGCATACGGCAGGCATTTGAAGGGAATCTCACTTCTAGAACTACCAGCAAACATGAGGAAGAGGCAGGTGATGGAGAAGTTCAAGCCTAGGCTACAAAGAAAGACTCACTCTCAAGCCCCAGCCCCTTTTAGAAAAAGCACGCCTTTAACCCCAGCACTTGGGAGGCAGAGGCAGGTGGATTTCTGAGTTCGAGGCCAGCCTGGTCTACAGAGTGAGTTCCAAGACAGCCAGGACTACACAGAGAAACCCTGTCTCGAAAAACAAAACAAACAAAAAAGAAAAAGGAAGAACCAAGGCAGCTAAGGCTACGTAGGAAGACCTTATCTCAAAAAAAAAAAGACAGACAGACATAGTTCTACTCAACTTAATCCCAGCATTCAGGAGGCAAAGGCAGAAAAAGGCAGAGGGTTCTCTTTGAGTTTGAGGCTAGCCAGGGCTACATACTGGGACACTGTCTCAAAACACAAAACAAAACCCATGGTACAGCCTGCAATCGCAGCCACTCGGGAGGCCGAGGCAGGCAGACTACAAGAGTTACGTTAAGGCTGGCTGCTCCAAGGCAACTTGGTAAAGGACAAGGTCTGAAATTATTTAAGTAGCAGCTCGGTGCTTGCTTGCCACGAGAGGCCTTGAGTTTAATCCCCAAATAAAGCACGGGCCTGTTTGGAACTGCCAAGAGAAGTCCACACAAACACGACCCTGCGACTCCTGCAACACTCTCTGTAGTGCCAGAGTGCACGGAGGGCAGCTGTGTGCTGGGGCTCACCGTTCCCTTTTCTGTTCAGTGGAGAGTCTCCACAGCAGAGCCTTAAATACATAAAAAGCAAACGTGAGGGGCGGGGAGACGGATGAACAGGTAAAGTGCCTGCCCTCCAGTGTAAGATCCGAGCCATCCCCAGACCTCAGAGAAAAGCCAGGCAGGTGCTCACAGACACGGCAGAGCTTGCCCGGCAATGCACATCTGACTATTGCACTTGCCGAGGCCCAACACTGGGAAACATTCTGAAAACTCAAACCTGCAAATTTTAAGAGATTAAAATCAGGGTTGGAGAGACTGCTCAGTGGTTAACAACATTGACTGCTCTTCCAGAGGTTCTGAATTCAATTCCCAGCAACCACATGGTGGCTCAAAACAACCTGTAATGAGATCTGGTGCCCTCTTCTGGCTTGCAGACATACATGCAGGTAGAATGGTGTATATATAATAAATAAACCTTTAAACAAAGAGATTACATCAAAAGAGAACCAAGCCCAAGAAGCTGCCTTTTAATCCCAGGACGCGTGCGCGCGCGCACGCACACGCACACACACACACACACACACACACACACAGTGTATGGCAGTTTATACCTTTCATCCCAACACTAAAGAGGCAAAGGCAGGCAGATCTCTAGGAATTTGAGGCCATCTTGGTCTACTAGTGAGACCCTGTCAAACAAACAAAAGCAGCCAAAGCAAACAACACAAAGGGAGCAGAGGAGGCCTCACAAGGCAGGGAGGAGGAAGTGGTCTTGGGACCAGAGGGTCAGAGAAGAGATAAGGGTTACAGGGTGCAGACAACACAGGGCAGTAAACTGGAGTGTTCCTATTACAAGGAAGAACGGCTTGGAGAGGGAAGCCTGAGACCAGCACACCAGCACACCTTGCTGTCAGAGTCCACCCGCTCATCCACAGAGTACGCGTCATAGTACAGGCTGAAGTCATCGCCCACCACCGTCTCCCACTCCTCCAGAGGCCTGGGCTCTCCCTTCTCCAGGATCACATCTCCTGAGCCCCCAGCAGAGCCCAAGTCCTCGGACTAGAAAAACATGACAAAGTCTGAGGCTCTTGGCACTGAACCACCAACTCCTCCCCCACCCCTCCCCCACCTCCTCCCCCAGCCAGGTCTTCCTTCAGCTCACCAGGCTGCCAGAGTTCAGCTTCCTCCTTTTGGCCACATCTGGAAAGACAGAAAAGTGAGGACTGAACTCTAACTCCTGGGACATAATACACCAGGCCACCTGGAGTGTGTGCGGGGGCGGGGGAGGGGGAGACGACGACACTGACCTGAGGTCACCTTCCCCAGATGCACATCATCACTCATGCGGAAATGCTGAACTTCAGGGGGTCGCTTCTCAGGGACTGGAGGCTGAAGCAGGAAGGAACAAGTCTCAGTCAGAATGTTACTCACCAGGGTAGGTGTGGTAGGTGTGGTAGGCTACACCTTTTTTTTTTTTTTTTTTTTTGGTTTTTCGAGACAGGGTTTCTCTGTGTAGCCCTGGCTGTCCTGGAACTCACTCTGTAGACCAGGCTGGCCTCGAACTCAGAAATCCGCCTGCCTCTGCCTCTGCCTCCCAAGTCCTGGGATGAAAGGCGTGTGTTCCTCCCAGCACTCTAGGAGTCAGGAGGATCCAAGTCCCAGGCCAGCAAGGGCTATAGAGTGAGACCCTGTCTCAAAAACAAATAGAACACCCAAGGACAGAGAGGGAACCTGGACTCATACAAAATGGAGGAAACTTGAGGACACTGTGCTAAGAGAAATAACCTTATCAAATTAAAGTCACTGCTCCCTCAGCCTGAGGCCCAGGTGGGAGTGTTGGGGCTGGCTGTACCTCAAAAATGCTACTCAAAGGGCTGGAGAGATGGCTCAGGGGTTAAGAGCACAGACTGCTCTTCCAGAGGTCCTGAGTTCAATTCCCAGTACCCACATGGTATCTGATGCCTTCTTCTAGTGTGTCTGAAGACAGCTAAGTGTGCTCTTATACATAAAACAAATAAATAAATCTTTAAGAAATAACAGCCCGGCAGTGGTGGCGCATGCCTTTAGTCCCAGCACTTGGGAGGCAGAGGCAGGCGGATTTCTGAGTTCGAGGCCAGCCTGGTCTACAGAGTGAGTTCCAGGACAGCCAGGGCTACACAGAGAAACCCTGTCTCGAAAAACCAAAAAAGAAATAACAAAAACGCTAAAGAAACAAAACAAACAAACAAACAAAAAACCCTTCCCGAGTCCATCAGGACTGATCCACAGCAGTTAACACTGTTGGCAGCCAAGCCTGGTGAACCGAATTCACTCCGAGACCCAGACGGTGAGAGAAAGGCTCCCACAGTTCTATTTTAAATTGTTGGGTTTTTTTGTGTTTTTTGTTTTGTTTTGTTTTTTCTTTTTGAGGCAGGGTATTACATGTCACAGGGTAGATCACTGTGTAGATCAGGCTGTCCCAAACCTCACAAAGATCTTCCTGTTTCTGCCTCCCAAGTGCTGGGGTTAAAGAAATGCATCACCACCCCCAGCTAAATTTAATTTAAAAAAAAAAAAAATCCTTCAACAGGTGGAAATAGGAAGAAACCGTGAACAAAAACCCATGGGTCTCGGCTGTGGAGTTTTATGTCTCGGCTGCTTATTCACAAGTCTTCATGAGTTTGTGTGCTCCACGCGTGTCTTTGAAGGACGGGAGGAGGCATTAGATACCTTGAGACTGAAGTTACAGGCGGCTGTGAGCTACCACGTGATGCTGGGATCTGAACCAGAGTCCTACACAGGACAACTTTTAAAAGATGTACCTACACGGGGCAGTCTGTGAACGAAGACACAGACATTTAAGTGTTCCTGATCACTAGCCATCTCTCCCGTCACAGAGCTAAAACATTTAAAAACTGTCATGTAAAAACAAAAACAAACAAAAAACCCAAAACGGTTAAAAAGAGAACAGTGGGGTAGCAAGATGGCTCAGTGAGCAGGGAGGGGTGCTTGCTGCGCTAACTTGCTTGTAAGCTCGATTCCTGGACACCATGAAAAGGTGGGAGAGACCAGGCTCCACAGACATGTCCTCTACTGCAGCCCCCATCACACATATTCACTTATAATACATATTTTTCTTTTAAGCAAGGCTTCCCCGTGTAGCCTTGGCTGTCCATGGAACTATGTATACTATACCTAGGCTGGCCTTGAACTCAAAGATTTGCCTGCCTCTGCCTCCCAAGAACTGGGATTAAATTCATGAACTACCAACGCCCAGCAACAGATAAAATTGTAAAAGTTGTGCCTAGGGGCTGGAGAGATGGCTTAGCAGTTAAGAGCACTGACTGCTCTTCCAGAGGTTCTGAGTTCAATTCCCAGCAACCACATGGTGGTTCACAACCATCTGTAATGGGATCTGATGCCCTCTTCTAGTGTGTCTGAAGAGAGTGACAGTGTATTCGCCCACATAAAATAAATTAATACATCTTACCAAAAAAAAAAAAAAAAAACCCAAACAAACAAACAAACCAAGAACTCCTGCTGCTTTTTAAAAAAGGAAGGTCGTGCCTACACACAACAGTATACTGTTAGACTGACACAGACATTACCCAATCTCTATAACCCATCTACAAGGAAGCTCCATGTAATTCATATGCAAATGTTGACTGCTCTGTTGACCCAGATCCACCTGGTTCTCAGTTTTATATGAGGGGCCTGAGCAAACATGGACTTCTGTTCCAGAGAAGAAGAGTCACACCATGATGAGTCACACATCACTTTCCCAGAGACAGAAACCAAGAGTGGTCGGAAAGGTGGCTCAGTGGTAAGGAGCGCTCTTAACCACCGCTCCTTTGGAAGACCCCCGATTCAGTTCCTAGCACTGACATGCTTTCAAACCCAAGGGATCCACTGCCCTCTCGCCTTGAAGGGCACCAGACACATGAGGTGGAACACAGACATACGTGCAGGTAAAACACCCATAAGTATAAAACAGAATGTTTTTTTTTTTTTTTTAAAAAAAATAAAAGAAAGAAAGAAAATTAAAAAGAAAAAACTAAAAGTGGAAGCTGGGTGGGGTGGCTCAGGACTAAGGTCTTGGCATCACAGCAAGTTCGGTCAGCTGTGCTACATGAGACGGTCACAGAAACAAAAAATAAAATAAGTAAAAGGCAGGGGTGTGGTATATACCTACAACTCCAGGATATAGGCGGCAGAGCAAGGTGGATCTTCGTGAGTTAAAGGTCAGCCTGGCCTACGTAGCAAGCCAGGGCCACACAGTGAAACCCCCACAAAAATTAAAAATAAATAAATAAATAAATAAACTCCCAAACAAAATAAAATCCCTCAGAACAAACAACAAAACAAACAAACCAAGACCCAGAGGAAGGCTACACAAGCCATAGTTAAAGTGAATCAGAAGCCCTTAAAACCTTGCCATAATTTTGATTCCAGGGTTGTCACCCCCATTCTTTCATTCTGTGGCATTCCGAGGGGAGGGTTCCCAGTAAAAACTTTATCCAATAGGGATTAAAAAAAAAAAAAAAAAACACAACAAAAAACCCCTAAGCTTGCTCAGAGGCAAAACAAAACAAAATAAAAAACACACACCGCGAACTTGCCGGTCATTTATGTAAGTGTAATTAGGACAATAACTACACAATTAACGCTGCATCTGTCAGTCTCCTCTGCTGACCACCCCTCCCCCAAGAACGCAAACTCCAGGAAGCCGACAATTACTCTGCTCACAGAAGCCCAGCCCAACAGCTGACACTTGGTAGCCTATTGGTAAATTCGAAAAGAAAAAAAAAATCTGAATACAAGAGGTCTAAGGCTAAATACCGGAAGGGGAAAAAAAACAAGCAAAAAAAAAAAAAAATCAAACCAAACAAAAACAAAACAAAATCCCAGCCAGAGACTCCCCAAGTCTCTCCACCCAACTTCCACCCTCTCACCTGTCCGTTGCTAGGTTTGGACATGGTTTTCCGGGCTCGGTGTACTTTGGGCTGCCCCTCCTGGCCGGCAGTTGTTGCCGGAGGGGGTTCAGGCCCAGCAGTTGCAGCTCCCTGGGCCCCGGGCATGCTCAACAGCCTCATGGCCAAACTCTGGACCGAGGGGGGCGACTTTCCGGCCCCTGTCATTGACATTTTGGCCCGACTGGGGCAGGCACCCCCCTTGCTGGGGGAAGAGGGGAATGACTTTGTGGCATGGCCTAGAAAAGAGGCAGGCAGACGGGGGCGCAGGGTAAGCAGGCATGCAGAAGGCCCCCTTACGCCCCCTCTCCCTCGCTCCCCAGTCTCTCACCCAGCAGGATTCGACCCCCATCTCCCTCCAGGCTCTCGGGTTCGTCCCCGATGAGTGGTGTGGCCCCGACAGGGGTGTCAGCCCCCTCATCGCCGACGGTGACAGTGACAGAGGCCGGAGAGGAGGGTCCGGCAGGCTCCACGGAGTCGGGGTTGGCCTTGGGAAGGGTCTCCTCACTATGAGGGGTGTCCCCCAAAGAGCCATGAACTGTCGCGGGGGGGAGAAAGAAAAAGTTCAGGGCTGAAAGCTCCCGAGATCCCGTGTTGGGGGTGGGGAGGGTGGAGGTCCGGTCGGGCCTGCTCCGGCCGCACTCACCTCTCTCGGCGGCTCCTCGGGGCTCCTTCTCCAGCAGCAGCGCCCCCATCTCAGCGGGGGCCTCCCCCTGGGAGGGGAGACAAGGGACCGGAGGGCCCGTCAGCCCGGCAGGCAGCTGGGGGGCCCAGGACGCCTGGGCCCTGGGCAGCGAGAGCAGGCTTCGGGGCCTACCTCGTCCTCGGTGGGCGCCCCCCCGGCCGCGGCCGCGGCCACCCGTGGGGGCCGCACGCCCCCGCCCCCGGGCCCGCATCAGCCCCCTCCCTCTCGGCAGACCCCGCATCTCTGGGGCCGGGAGCAGAGGAGGGGGAGGGGGCGGGGCCTCCGCGCCCCGGCCCCGCCCCCTCCTCCCGGCTGCACGCGCCGCTCCCCCTTTGTCCCCCAGGCCGCGGGGACCCCGGCCACCAACCCCTGCAACGCCCGCTGCGCCCCAGCCCGGCGGACGGCCCCTCGCGCCCCTCGCGCGTGCTCCCGGGGTCGCGGTGCCCACCGCCCACGCAGGGGCAGCGGGCGGCCGCACGTGCGACTCGGCGCCCACTCCCCCCACCTCCCACCCCCTGGTCCCCTCATCCGCCCCCGGTGTTGGCCCCCTGGTTTGCTGCAAGTTCGGCTCGGGCCCCCCGGCCCCGTTGCACCCCCGGAGCATTGCACGAGCGCGCGCTTCCCCCGGGCGCGCGCGCGGGCATGCACCCGCCTCTCCCCCTCCCCTTCCGCACCTCGGCGGCCGCCGCCGCAGCAGCTCCCGCCGCCGCCGCCATCGCCGCTTGCGCGGGGGGCCGAGCCGGCGCGCGGCCGCCCCGGGTCACGTGGACAAGGAGGGAGGGCGACAAGACGCCTTAAAGGAGCCGCTGCGGGCCTTTTGGCCATTTTTGCCCCCCAGAATAACCCTGGAGGTGCAGAACTGGGGGCTATGGGGGAGAGGGCGTTCGCTCCTAGCCTCAGCTCCGCCGGAGCCAAGGGTGAGGCCCGACTGGGCTGTGGCTTCCCTGTCCCCGCCCGGTTTGGTAACACGTGTAGCCTGAGCGTCTGCAGCTGCCGCGTGTATCTTTCTAGTTCTGACCGCCAGATAGAAGGCTGGGTCTTAGTTTTAGATTCTAGTGCACAAGAAGGGGCGACAGAGACTCATGGAAGACACCTTTACTTCTGGGTCAGTGTGCTTTTGAAAATCTGGGGAAATGTCTTCCGTTGCACTAGAAATGCCAACTGAATGCAGCGGAGGCCTCAAGGGCGACTACAGTCTATTGACAGTAGCTATTTGTGCCCAAACACTTCTCCATCGGGGGTCGTGGTCCAGCTGACAGCTTAAATGTGAATGGAAGACAGAGCAAGTATGCAGCCCTGAACACTATCGAGGGCACATCCTCCCGTAGGCATTAAGTCCTGGCCTAAGTCTGAAAATGCCTGTATAGTTGCACACACAATATTGGACAAACAGGTACTTATGTTACTGGGCCCGAGGCCAATTCGGCGTTTTGGGAACTGTAGTCTTCTTTGGATTTAAAAACTTTTCAGAGCTTTCTGGGAATTGTAGTCTTCTAGGTAATCAGATTTAAGTTTAGCTGGCATTTCAACTTTCCTTAAAACTCCAACAAAAATATTCAACAGATGCCTGCTTGCCATCTCTGTGGGCTCACTGGCCACCTGTAGTCCATGGCTTGGACTGCCACCAAACCCCCTAAGGTCTATGCCAGCACCAGGGCTGCCAGTCACTTGTGTGATAAGGTCCCTGCCTAGGTGTTTAGGGCGTGTTCCTAGTTTCTGCTTGAAGCTGGGCTCCTTTTGGCATGGGACTGCAGTTGTTAACGATGGGAGAATCTATGGTGGGTAGTCACACACATGCAGTTGCCAGAATATAAAGAAATTTTGTTTTTTTGTTTATTTTTGTGGAAAACAAAGAAAAACTAAAACCCCAAACTCCAGAAAAAATCCTAAAAAATACGTTTTCTTAAAAAATACTGTATAAGTCTCTACTCCTCTCCCTCCCCCAACAGCCCTCCTTGTGTCCTTTTTCCTAAGTGCCCTGCCCCCCACCCCTCCGCTACTCACTGCTCTCGCTACTGTACCCTAATGTCTCATTACCTACCCAGGTTGCCCACCCTGTTCTCTTACCTGGCACATAATCATTTTCTTTCATTTCCGGTGAGCCTTGTACCTACTTTCCCACTTCCCCAGCATGCAAGAATCGCCTCCCCTTCTTTTTCTGGGACATCATACATGTGTCGCCCTCCACTCCCTTCTCCCTGTGATCTATGCTAACCAGGAGCAAGTAAGCTGCATCCTGGCAATCCCCCTACAACTCCCACCCCCACCCCACCTCAAGAAACGCTAGAATCCTCCTCCGAGGCAGCTTTAAGCGTTAGCCAGGAAAGAGCTGTTCTCCAGAACTTTTCATGTTTGCTTCCCCCCACTTCCTCCACATCGTTTATGCACCTCTTCAAAAAAAATCTTTCTTTGGGACCCCACATTCCCTCAGCCTTGTCAACCCTGTCTCCGGCTCCATCTTTTTCTTCTGCTCTTTGAGGCAAGGTCTCTCTCCAATCTTCCTCCCTCAAAATGGATGCCTGCCCCAGAACCCCTCCCCTCCCCAATTCTGCCGGGCCCAGGAACCCCCCAGCCTCTTGGCCCTTCAGCGGATGAGGACATTGATCTCGGCCACACCAGCTTCCAGCACGTTCTCAGCTGTGGTTTTGCCATGCTGCTCCTTGAGGTGCCGCCTGATGGCAGGCTTGTGGGCAAAGCGCACGTCACAGTAGGAGCATCGGTAGGGCCGGGCTCCTGAGTGCAGGTTGAGGTGATCGTGCAGCGTGGACTTCTGAGTAAAGCACTTGCCGCAGATGCCACACGAGTGTGACTTGACACCACGGTGGACGTTCATGTGGCGGTTGAGGTTGCTGCTGTGGTTGAACTGCTTGCCGCAGCGCGGGCACATAAAGATGAAGTGTTGTGCACGCATGTGGAAGACCAGCTTCTCCACACCCTGGAACACTTCAGGGCATTTGGTGCATTTGATGTTCTTTAAGGGGTTCCCACTTGAGAAGCCCCCAGGCAGAGGTCCCCGGCTGCCCCCTGCCCCCAGGCTGCCCCCCGCCCCCCGGGCAGCCATGGCCACCGCTGCTGCTTCCACTAGGCCCGAGGTGGCCCCCACACTGGCCCGGCCTCCTGGGATCAACAACAGGCCTTCCCCTTCCGCGTCCTCTGACAGGCTGTAGCAGGCCTTCACCACACCTTGTGGTGGGGCGACAGTGTTGGGGGCCATGCTACTCTGGGCCAGCTCTCCCAGGTGGCTGCTCACAGAGGCCCCGATGCTCAGACCCCCTGCTAGGCCTCCAGGGGGTTTGAGGCGGTGTGCCACTTCGAGGGCCGACTCCACCTTGACGATGCAGATGTCGGAAACATCCTCATCTTCATCCTCATCCTCCTCTTCCGCCTTCAGCTCTAGGTCCTCGTCCAGTGGAAACTCCAGCTTCACCGGTCGCAGGAGCGGAGGGGGTAGAGGAGGTGGCGGTGGGGGTTTTGGAGCTGGCTTTGGGGTCCTGGCTGGAGGGAGGAGGGACTTGGTGGCACTGACACTGCTCATGAGGCTAGCCTCGCTGACCCCATCTTCTTTAAGGCCTATTTTGGGCTCAATGAACTGGCTGAGGGCGTTCCGGCATTTCTCCACCACATGCTCCATTTGCAGGTAGGAGGCTGCTGTCAGGTAGTTCACGATGTCCCTGACTGCAAACTCCAGAGCACCCGTGTAACAAGAGAGGAGCAAGTCCGCCACAATACGCGCACTGTGCATCAGCGAGACCTGCAGCTCAGAACTGGGGTTCAGCAAGAACTGGTCCCGGAGGAACGGTGAGCAGGCGGCCAGGATGACCTTGTGGCCACGGAATTTGAGGCTGTCGGCCACGATGGTCACATCGCAGAACCGCTCCTCTGCACGGAGCTGGTTCATGTTCCGCAACGTTGCGGCCTCGTGGCCAGGCAGCTGGAAGCGCAGGACTTCCACCCCAGAGGCCATTGTGGCGGGAGTGGACTGCCCTGGGTGGGAAGGAAACGGGTCAGAGACAAAGGTCTCTGGCTGTCGGAGGCCAAGGCTCCAGACCCCTCATCCCTACCTCCCCAGTCTTGGCGCACCTCCCTCAGTTTCCCCAATCCTAAGGAGGCGCGGTCCCTCCGAGGAGGGAGGCGTGGTTCCCGGGGGCGGGGCAGCGGCGTCCACACCCCCCAGTCCCGCAGCCCGCGCGCCCATGGGAGAATGGATAAAGGGGTGGGTGGGGGGAAAAAAAACAGAGGATTGCAACTCTGGGGTGGCCCCTGGTTGCAGGCTCTCCTCACCCGCCTCGCTCTAGCCTGGGCCGCGTTGCTGTGAGTCCCCCTTTTCACGTCCTCCCACCGCCCGGACAGGTCGTGCACGCCCCCCTCCCACGCGCAGATCTCCGTGGCACGCCCCCCACCCAGACTCACGACCCTGGGTGCACGCGCCTCTCACCTGGCCCGGTTCCGCGTGCTGATTTTTCCCCCCTGGTCCCCCACCCCCCCGGGGCCAGCGACGCCCCCCACACTCGGGCAGGGCAGGGGCAGCGCGCAGGCGCGGGGGTGCACGGGGCGCGCGCGCGGGCCGGCTCCGCGTGGGCGGGAGGGGGAGGGGCGGGGGCAGCTCGTGCCGAGTGTTCCAAGGCCCCGCGCTGCGCAGCGTCCTCGCGGACTCGGGGCGGAGGAAGAGGGGAGGGAATTAAAGGAGCAGGATTCCCCCTCCCCGACCCCCCTTTTCTCCCCCGGCACCCCCACGCGGTTAAAGGGCTGGACAGTCGTGCCTCCCCTTTGGCCAGGATTATTTGTCCGCCAGAGCGGAAATACGCTCCACACCCCCCCCTATTTCACGCTCCCCCTCCTCTCTGCCTCTGGGGCCCGCGGCCCGTCTGCGCGTGCGTGCCAAGGCCCGCGCGCTCGGCCCCGCCCCCGGCTCCCCCCTCCCGCGCCCCAGCGCGTCCCCGCTAGCCCCGCCTGCCCCGCGCCCCCCAGCGCGCGCGCTCCCCGGGAGCTGCGCAGTCTGCGCGGCCACCTGCTCTGGAGCAAGGCGTCGCTCCCGCCCAGCTGTGGGAGTCGGGCCACCTCCCAGAGCCTCGGACCTACTGGTGGCCTACTGATCTGTGGATCACTGCTGCCCACCGGTGCATCCTCTTCTGAATATGTGCACAGTTCCTCGGGCCACACTTCCAGACTTTTCCAAGTCTTCTGAAGCTAGTGTCCCTGTAGTCCTCCTGATCTAAAAGATAATTTCACTTTCCACAAAGCCTGGTGAACCAGCGCTCCCAGCTTGCCCGGCTTAGAGCACACAGTTACTTAAATCACACTCCTCCTTTCTATTTCATCCGTTCAAACTTGCTGAGGCCAACAACTCTACTCATAACGTGGAAGATTAGTGCATTTCACCTCCACTGCGTAATTAACGCTGAGACTAATCCTGTAAATTGTGCAATTATTTATATTGGTACTAATGTATCATCTTTAATCTTTCCCTGCACCCACTCCTTCCTTCCGTTCTACAGCATCTTATGCAGAGAGGTGCTCCCTCCCCGGCCTTAGATAGCCCCTCTACTCTGCGCCTGGCCTTCATCACCACTCCTAAACTGCCGGCTCCACAACTTCAATATAAATACTTGTCTTGAAGGCTAGGCCCCCAGCGCTTCTGTGCACCCCAAATACCCACACTGGCTTTAAAGAGTAAAGTCCTCAGGGAGATGCTGTGCTGTTGCAGGCAGGTTACATTTGTTTATTACACCTTCCAAGAAGCTTCTCAATCTTGAGGATGCTAAACGGCTTGCTACTCAATGTATTCAATACCTGCCCCCACCCCAAGGCTGTAACTTCTTGAATACAGGAGTTAAGTTGTGGGCTGTGTTTTGCAAATAAGAGACAATAAATGGCTGGGTGTTGATGTCATTGGCTTTCAGCTGGACCAGCGTCCGCCCATACAAAGTTCATTCCTGATTGAACCAATACCAAGGGATGCTGTTCCCGGAGGAGGCGCAGAGGGCCATGACAGTCATACCTTAGCTGTGGTCTTTTCTTTTCCTTTTAAAATTCTGACTTTTGTACCCTCACGCAGCTCACTTTGTGATCAGGTCATGTGGATTTTAGGTAGACCATTGTATCTGGTACACCTTGTTCAAAGCCATTTTTGGTGTCTACTGCACAAGAGATAGAGGCCTTCAGCAAATCGGTTCTCTAAGTCATGGTGTCTTTATCTTTGAACTCAAGGTCCTGAATGCTTACCAGGCTGATAGAGGGAGCCTCATATACCCTGAACAGGCACACACTGGATCTGTAGTAACAGTGGGTTTTTTTTCTTTTTCTTTTTCTTTTGTTTTGGTTTTGCTTTTCTGATAGACTATGGCTGTTTGTTTTCTTCTTTCTTCCTTTCTTTTTTCAAGACAGTTTGTATAGCCCTGGCTATACTGAAACTCACTCTGTAGATGAGGCTGGCCTTGAACTCAGATATCTCTCTGCCTCCCAATCGCTGGGATTAAAGGTGCACCCCACCACCACTATGACAGTTTCAAAAGAATTTTCCTTTAAAAATTCTGTTTTCCTATCTCATCCTTTCTTTTTCTCCTTACCAAACTTTTCAAAAGAATTATCCATGAGGCTGGAGAGAAGGCCAAGCTGTTAAGAACACTTCTTGCAGAGGACCTCAGTGCTATTCCCAGAATCTACCAGCTGGCCTAGAGCCACTTGTAACTGTAGTTCCAGAGGACATGGCACCCCCTTCTGACATCTGCAAGCACCAGACACGGACACTGTAAACACACACACAGCAAAATACTCAGACATGTTAAGTCTTTGTTGTTGTTGTTGTTTTTCGAGACAGGGTTTCTCTGTGTAGCTCTGGCTGTCCTGGAACTCACTCTGTAGACCAGTAAAGTAAGTCTTTAAGAAACTAAAAAGGAAGAGTTCATATTTCACTGAGCAGAAATAGAAAAACTGTCAAGTTAAAAGGAGTGAGTTTGGCCAGGTGGCTGCAGTGGCGCACACCATTAATCCCAGCTCTGGGAGACAAGGCAGACAAATTCTTTGAGTTCAAGGCCAGCCTGGTCTACAGATTGAGTTCCAGGACAACCAGGGCTACACAGAGAAACCCTGTCTTAAAATCCTACCCTATTAAAAAGAGAGGGGAGTTGGAGCTAAGAGGGGTGGCCCAGGCTTTTAATCGTAGCATTCAGGAGGCAGAGGCAGGTGGATGGATCTCTGTGAGTCTGAGGCCAGCCTGTTCTATATAGTTTCTGGATAGCCAGGGCTAAACAGAGACCCTACCTCAGAATTAACAGAGTTTGGAGACTGGAGCTGGCTCATGGTGAAAAGGACTCCTGTTCCCTTTCTTAGCACCTGTGGGGGTTTCATAACTGCATGTGACTTCAGCTCCAGGGGATCCAGTGCCCTCTTCTGGTCTCCCCAGGTACCTACACTCATAGGAACATCACCTTCCCCCTCAAACACACATATATGTAATTTAAAATAAAATGTGTTTTTTTTTAAAAAAATGAGAGTTTGCGAAGTTTCTTAATTTATTTATTTGAGACAGATTTTCTCTATGTAGTCCTGGCTGTCCTGGAACAAGCTATATAGACCAGGCTCAGAGATCCTGTTTACAGAAAGCTCTTGGATTAAGGGTGTGAGCCCCACCACCAGGAAAAACAGATTTTTTTTCCCCCAGTAAATAACACAGTCTCAGGGCTCACAGTGTGATCAAGTATCCTGCCTTCACCTCTCCACAGTTGATGCTCCAGGGTCATCCTCTGCTCATAGGCACTGCATGGCCTAGCTCCCCACTCTCTTCCTTATCAGGCAGTGGGACACTCATTGAAACCTTTTCAAACCTCTAGAGCGATCTGATGACTGTTCAGCCTCGACCAGGCAGCCTGGCTACGTGGTAGTGCCTGAGTAACAGTAGCAGTCCAGATGGTCTCTGTGCCTTACCACGGCAGCTGTATTCCACTGATATCTGTTGAGTCAGGGGTGAGCCGGTCACTGATCATTGCTGACAACTGGGGGATCCAGTTGGAAAAGGCTTCAAAGAGGGTACAAGGAGATGGCTCAATGTGGAAGAGCTATGGATGGGAGGAGAGAACCAATCTCCTGAAAGTTGACCTGTACACTCCTGCCAGGGTACGTTACCTCCCAGACATGCTCCCACACCCCCACCACTGTTGCAGCATATTCGATCACACTATGAACCCTGAGATTGTGTTGTTTACTGGGAAAACCTGTGTTTAGTGGTGGTGTGGCTCACACCTCTAATCCAGGAGTACAGGATTAAATAAAGTCAACCATAGGTCAGGAGGAGGAACAAGCAACCTCCTTTGACAGGAAGTGAACATAGGATTGTTAAGGAAAAAAACCAGAGAGAGTCAGGAGGAGGGATAGAGAGACGGTCAGGAAGTAGAAGGTAGGGACATTGAGTGTGAAGGAATGAGAGGGTGTGAGAGAGAGGCATTGCTTCTGGGATGGTGGTTGAGGAGGAAGGCCAGATTGTTGCTTTCTCTGCCTCTCTGAGCCAGCAGGCTTTCACCGAGCATCTGGGCTCAAGTTTTCATTGGTAAAATCGTAAAGATTGAGGTCGTGTTAAAACACAATCACCACCACCGCTTTTTGGACTGGAGAGATGGGGCAGCAGTTAAAGGTGAAGAGCACTTGCTCTTCTTTTGTTGGCGGTGGGTTTTTTTGAGACAGGGTCTCTCTCTCCGTGTAGCTCTGGCTGTCTCATAACTCGATTTGTAGACCAGGCTGGCCTTGAATTCAGAGATCTGCCTGCCTCTGCTCCTGAGTGCTGGGATTAAAGGCGTGCGCCACTGTACTTACTTGCAGGGGTTGCAGGTTCTGTTCCCAGCACTCACATGGCAGCTTACAACTGTCTTTAGTTCCAGGGGAATCTGGCATTTTCTGCTGGCCTCCATGGGCACCAGACATGCACATGGTGCACATACCTACACACAGGCAAAACGCACATACACGTCACATAAAAATGATAAAGTCTGGGCCTGGAGAGATGGCTCAGTGGTTAAGAGCACTTGTTCTTCTTCCACAGGTCCTGAGTTCAATTCCCAGCAACCACATGGTGGCTCACAACCATCTGCAATGTGATTTGATGCCCTCTTCTGGTGTGTCTGAAGACAGCTACAGTGTACTCATACACATAAAATAAATAATTCTAAAAAAAAAAAAAAAAAAAGATTAAAGTCCTTTTTAAATTTGTAAAGTAAAAGTTTAACATTTCAAAAATCATTAAACAAGGTTACTAGGGATTGTGGGTGAAGGTACTTTCTATCCAGCTGAATTCAAACCCTGGGATCCCCTGGGGCAGGGGAGAGGGGGGAGGAGAGAGCAGATGCTCTAAGTCCTGCTACCTCCTCGTGTACATCATGGTGTATGATCTCCAGAAAATACATAAAATAAGGAAATGTAATGAAAAGAAGGTGATATTAAAATCCCACTTAGCAAGAGGGAAATCATGCCTAGCCAACCACACACAGCTAGTGAAGTCATGGATCTTGGAGGAGAACGTACAACCAACCGCCACTTTATAAAGTTGCCCCTAACCATATCCTAAAGATCGTCTTTATACCCACAGACAAGGGTAGTCCTCACCCCTCATCAAAGAAAATTCTCTTGGCAGCAGACAGACAATTACAGAAGCCCATAACCCATCAACACGCGGATTTGTGGGGCCCACTCCCAATGGATTCAACTACAATATGACTTCTGCACCTGAGGCCCAGGGATCGTTGAGGAAGGAAGAGGGATGGAAAGACTAAAAGCCAGAGAATCAGTGAGTTTGCTATGATATTGTGTTTTCTAGGAACATCAGAGGCTCCATCCATTAAAGTCTCACCAACATGACCACCAAACAGGAGCGGGACAAGGATGACACCGATGGCCTTGTCCGAGCGGATGGGGAAGCCCAAGAGGCCTCAGCCCTACACAAAGGACTGCAGGCAACTAAGGACACCTGAGAGCAGTAGCCTTCCCCAGGGAAGAGCACATTAACTGGTTATCCAATACCAAATTGTCAGCTGTGAAAACATACGTATAAGTAACATTACACAGTCTGTGCATGTACTTATGTATTTAGGTATGTATATAACAAATGTATACATATATATGTGCGTGTGTATTCATATATACATGCATATATACATGTATATATACATACATATATACATTATGTATACATACATGTGTGTACGAATCTATATAACACACATATATGTTGGATGTACACAGTGACAACTAATGAAAAAAAAAGAAACCATGAACTTGAAAGAGACCAATGAAGTTTGATTGCATGACAGGGTTTGGAGTGAGAAACTGGAAGGAGAGAAATTATGTAATTATAATCTCAAAACTAAAAGAAGTCATTTTAAAAAATGTATATACACTTGGCCTAATGGACCATGCTTGCCATTCCAGCACTTGGGAGGCTCAGGCAGAAGGATGAGGAGACTCACCTCCAGGCCATCTTTGGTTTATATCCTGCTGCCAGATCTCTTGAGACCCCGTGTCAAACAGCCAATATGAAGCCAGATCTGGTAGCACAGGCTTTTGTTTTTTCAAGATTTATTTGTTTATCATGTATACAGCATTCTGTCTGCATGTATGTCTGTAGACTAGAAGAGGGCACCAGATTTCATTATAGATGGTTGTGAGTCACCATGTGACTGCTGGGAATTGAACTCAGGACCTCTGGAAGAGCAGCAGTACCCTTAACTTCTGAGCCATCTCTCTAGCCCCATGGCACAGGCTTTCAATCCCAACATTCAGGAGGCAGAGGCAGGCAAAGCTCTGAGTTCAAGGTCAGTCTGGCCTACAAAGCAAGTTCCAGGACAGCCAGGGCTACACAGAGAAACCCTGTTTCCGAAAGCAAACTGAGCAATATGTAAACAAACAAACGTATTGGTAGTTGGCTGGGGGTGGCTCAGTGGTACCAGGCTGAGTATCACACAAGAATACTGGGTTTGGTTCCTGATTTAGTGACACAGAAGGAAGGAGAAAAGACCTCCGGCAATATTACATGGGTAATTCAGCACATCTGTTCGCTTGTTTGAGGCAGGGTCTTACTATGTAACCCTGACTGGCCTGGTAAACGTAGGTTAGAGAGGCCTGGAATTTATGCAATTCTCCTGCCTCTGTCTCCTGAGTGCATTGTGAGGCTTCTTCAGCTAACTGAGGGGTTCTGATGCGTAGGACCCCTGCTCACTGTCTAAAGTCATTTGGTTGTAATTAACTTGAGCAAAGCTCAGACATTTGGTTCTGTCACGTGTCTGGGAGGCAGAAACTGGGAATATTGATAAGAAGCCGGTATGGTTTCCACAGCTGGGTGCTCTGAGAACCAGTACACACACACACACACACACACACACACACACACACACACACACACCCTCTACGATGCACACTGACCCCTGCCTGGCAGCCAGTTCAAGGTCACTTCAACTCCTTGGTTGTACTGTCTTTATGAATTTCAATTCCGGGAGATCTGCCTCCCCAGTGACTAAAACTGTGTGTCACCAGGCCCCTCCCATCCCATAAAAAATTAGTGTGTGTGTGTGTGTGTGTGTGTAAGCATTATTTTTCACAATCTACTTTTAATAAGAGTTCAGCCTCTCTTGGAGCCCACCACCCAGCAGAGGTAGTAGAAGAGAAAAGTTACTATGTTGTGAGGGAGTGGACCTGTTCAGCCATAGTTCTTCCGGGCGAGCTCGATCTTCTTGGGCTGCAGTTCGGTCCTGTAGCAAACACCAAATACAACTCAGCAGCTGCAGACCAGTCCTCTAGGCAGGCAGACTCCATGCATGAACCAGCAGCTACAGTCCAGTCCTTTCAGCAAGCAGACACCAGGCAGCGGTAGTTCAATCCTGATGGAAACAGCCAGGCTCGCCCACTAGCTAGAGGTGAGGTTGCAAAAGCTGCAGGCTGCCGCAGGAACCTCACGAGCAGTTCTTAGGTGAGTTTCTCTCAATGGCGGCGTTACCACAAGCTGAGCTCAGCAACACTATGTAAGGCGAACGAATACATGTGTGTCTTTAGTGAAGAAAAGCGAGGCAGAGCAAAGGAGAGCAGCTCAGTGCTCGCCTCCCACTGTCTGTGGGGTTACATGTATACTCCTTCATCACGTGTTTTTTCACATGTTTGCTATATCAAAACATCCTTTCACCTGTGTCTGCTTCAGGAGAACAGTGTTTCACGTGTCTGCTTTAGCAAGACATCCTTTCACCTGTGTGCCCCAGCAAAACATCATTTGACAGAACTGACTTTCCAAAGATCTAGAAGTTTCCATGTTAGTGTGTGTATGTGTGTGCATGCATGTGTGTGTGCATGTATGTGTGTATATGCATGCATATGTGCAAACATGTGTGTGTGTGTGTCTGTGTGTGTGTGTTAGAGGACAACTATTGAGAAACTGGCTCTCCCCCTCACTATATGAATCCAGAAAGTTGAATGCAGGCTTGTCTGTCAGACTTATCAGCAATTCCTGATTCATACTGAGCCATTGCTTCAGGATCTCGACCCCCTTTCTCCACACACCTGTTTTTTAGGGGGATGCGGGTAGGAGTGGGTGTTGAGACAGAGTCTGTACTAGCTGAGCCGGTCCTGGAATTTCTTCTGAACTGAAGGATGACCTTGAGCTCCCGATCCCCCTGCCTCAGCCTTCTAAGGGCTAGAATTACAGCCACAGGTCACCCCTTCAAGCTTTTTGATCTTGGAAGTTGGAATTTTAAAAATTCACATATGATCTGGCTCCAGGGAACTGACTGATGGTAACTGAAGTCAGGAAACAGCTCATGGTCCCTGTAGATGTAACTTCAGGATGATTCAATGTTTCCCTCAGCACCATCCTTTGCTCATTTGGGGGTTTTTAAAAAGTTAGTCATTCTTTCACAATTTTATTTATTTTATTTATATTTATTTATTTTTGAGACAGGGTTTCACTGTGCGTATGTAAGCCTGGCTAGCCTGCAATGGTAACCCACTGCGGAGAAGACCAGGCTAGCATTGAACTCAGAGACCCACCTGCTTCTGCCTCCTGAGTGCTGGGATTAAAGGTGGGCTCCACCAGGCCTATCCAATAAGAGTAAACCTCAAAGCCACGATAAAACACCAGCTGAGCACGGTGGCTAATGCCTTTAATCCTAGTATTCAGGAGACACACCTCTGTGAGTTAGAGGCCAGCCTGGTCTATACACCAAATTCCAGGCCAGCTAGTGCTACATAAGTGAGATCTCATCTCAAAACACAAAAACAAGCCAACACAAAGTTTCCGTAGGATTGAGAGTGAAGATCAGTGGTTAGAGCTCCGGCCTGGCGTCATATACAGGAAGTCCTAGCGTCATATATGTCAGGCGTGGTGATGCATCTATAATCCAGCACGTGGAGCCGGCTCACACAGAGGATTTGGGCTTGAGAGATCTCGTCTCTAACAAACAAACATCAGAGGCAGGAATACAGATGTGTGTTCTGTAACGTTTCCTCTGGGCCCATCTTTCAGCTCCCCCTCCCCAGGTGACTCTCCTGGTCAGTTTCCCAAAAACTTCTGCACATATACAAAGCTGTGGGGCTGGGGGTGGAGGTAAGGGCTTGCCTAGCACACACAGAAGAAGCCACAGCGAACCAAAGAGGAGGGAGAGGGGAGAGCAGACACAGTTCCATCTCCCATGCTGATTTTGTTTTTATTTTTTCCCCCACAATCCCATCTACGTCATCAATAATCTATATTTTACCTATCTTGAGGTATCCCACTCTATACAGATGATCCTCAAGACTGAGAAGCTGGAGCTGGAGAGATGACTCAGTGGTTAAGAGCACTGGGTGTTCTTCCAGAGGACCTGGGTTCAATTCCCAACACCCCTGTGGCAGCTAACAACTGTCCATAACTGTTGTTCCAGGAGACCCAACACCCGCACATAGACATACATGTGATCAAAACACCAATGTACATAAAATAAAAATAAATAAAAATTTTTTTTTTAAAAAAAGGCTGAGAAGTCACATGGTATTCCACTATCCATGTGTACCATGCTCACAAGCTGGTCCTCTGAGAGCAATTCTTCTCAGACTCCGCACGTTGCCCTTTCCTATCTCTGGGATGGTAAGTGAGTCCTCTCCCTTTTCTGGACTGGAGGATTATGTAGCTCAAGCTGACCTCAAACTTTCAATTCTCTTGCTGGGATTATAGGTGCGTACCCCACAGCAGGCTGATTCTCCCCCTTTGGGTGCTATTTTATCCTTGGGTTTTTGGTTTTTTCTCACAGGCCCATGTGTGGCAGTGATAACCAACACCGAGCTGAGCCTGAACGTGTCTGAGCTACTCCCAGCCATCGTAAGCCCAGAACTGAGTTCCTTCCACCACACTGGATCTGGGGCTGGGGGTGGGGCAAGATCGGCTGGGGTATAACTTCTTGTTTCTGCCCCAAAGGAAAGCAAGTGTGAATGTCTGTCCTCCCTATCTGGAAACTCCCAGTTTACCTTATCAACCCAGGGCAGGGGAGGAGTTGACATAGAGGGGAGCTCCAGAGCAATTTCTGGGGACAGGAGGTGATGGAGCACCTGTGTTCCACAGATGCCATTGACAGGGTAAATCCAGAACAGAGCAGGTAGGTAAAGTAAGAGGTGGGCAGTTGTAATACTTATCCTTTCCCAGCTTGCCCGTGGTCACCACCCTCTCACCTACGTCATACCAGGCAGCTTTCCCTCAGAGAAGAGAGTGTGTCAAGAGAGCCCCAACGGCTCTCAGGAATGTTGAGATCCTGGGGGCGGGGGCAGAGTGGCTGAGAAGGAACTGTCCATGTGCAGGCGTGCACCCACATATGGTTATGTGCATACATAGTGTTCAGGGTCTCCAGGGGTTTCGCCATTGTCTGAGAGGGAGGTGTCTCCTCACAGGAGGTCAAGGGCAGACTTCTAGTTCTAGGGAGGCCCAAGAACCAACCTCTCAGCATTGTGTTTATGTCATAGGAAGCTGGTACAAGGTCAGGAGGTTCAGTGCAGAACCTAACATCCGGGCTTACAGGGCAGCCTCTGGGGAAGGGAGCTTGGAGGAACCAGAAACCAGACATAGTCCTTTTCTGAGGCTCCAAGAGCAGTGTGTGAAAAGTTTCCTCAAGGTGGCAGTAAAGTAGCGGTTAGAAAGTGGAGGCAGGAGGACCAGGAATTCAAGTTTGAATGCTTACACAGCAAGTCTGGCGATGTGAGACCCAGTCTCAAGGAGATGGGGGCTGGATGACCGGGTTGGCAAAATGTTTGTTGTGCAAGTGTGGATTCCTTAGTGTGGAGCCCTCCGTGTGGATTCCTTAGAACCCACGTTAGAAAGTCCAAGCACTGGTGGCGAATGCCTTTAATCCTAGCACTTGGGAGACAGAGGCAGGTGGGTTTCTGAGTTCAAGGCCAGCCTGGTCTACAGAGTGAGTTCCAGGACAGCCAGGGCTACATAGAGAAACCCTGTCTCGAAAAAACAAAAAAACAAAAAAAAAAAAAAACAAAAAAACAAAAAAAAAAGAAAGAAAGAAAGAAAAGAAAAAAAGAAAAAAAAGAAAGTCCAAGCACAGTATCGCTGTCTTGTAAAATCGCAGGGATTGTTGGGGAACAGAGATGGGCAGGTCCCTGAAGCTCACCGGTCCGTTAGACTGTTTACTTGGCAAAGTTCTGGATCACTGAGGGACCCTGTCTCCCACAAAAGGTGAATGCAACCTGAGAAATTACACCCATGACTGTCCTCTGACCTCCAGAGGCACAAACAGAAGTGCACCTGCCCACACACATACACAACCCAGAAATAGAAACCAATGGTATTTTTGTTGCTGATCTGACAGTTTTTTTTTGTTTTTTGTTTTTGTTTTTTTGTGGTGGTTAGCCTAGGAGGGTATTCCCCTTGATCTTGTTACTGTAACAAGGAAAGTAACTGTGTCCAGAAGCTTGAGAGAGACAAAGAGGCTAATAAATCAGGTTTAATTCTCCATGGCTGGGCCAGGCCTGTGCACCTGGAAGGTGGAGGCCAGCCTGGGTTACAGAGAAATTCCAGGACAGCCAGAGCTACATAGTAGCTTGTAAGACCTTGTCTTTAAAGCAACAAACAAATAAACAAACAAAAACAAATCTCCATAGCTGGGAGTTCATTGTGGTAGTTAGTGTTGGTAATGTCCACACTTGGGAGACAGAGGCAGGAGGATCAGGGTTTAAGGCCAGTTTCAGCTACTTAGAAATTCTAAGTCACTCTGGGTCACATGAGACCCTGTCTCAGAGGGGGAAAAGCATGATCAAAGTATATTGTATGGAAAAAGTTCTTTTTTCAAAAAATAAAAGTGTATCTCAAACTTCAAAATGCTGTTTATGCTTTTGAATACCAACCGCCATTTTTTTTTTTTTTTTTTTGTAGTTTTTGCAACTTGGGAATTTTATCTGTTGGATATTCCGGTAAAAAATCAAAAAACTTTTTTCCCCTAAGCGTTCTTCCCAACTTTCCAAGTAAGTGATGACTTTCTTTTTTTATCTTATTTTCAGGGAAGGACCCAGGAAAGAATGTGAATCTTCCTATGTGCCAAGACATTGTAAAAAAGATCGGTTTCGATTCCTCAGAAGCTATCCTGGGGAAGACTCAACAGACCCCGGGGAACCGATCCATGAGGCAAACTTCAAAAAAGAAGTGAAACAATAAATAAGACATTGTGCAGGGCTTGTGGGTTTGTGTGCTTAACACAATCCATGAAAGACCAAATGTGCTTCAGTGTGTGTGTGTGTGTTGGGGCAAAGGTCCTGTCCCCAAACTGAGTCCTGAATCCCTGGCAGTTTCTTTCTCTTTTTCTCCCCTAGTTCCATATCCTCGCCACTCCCCTGTGAGTCTTTTCAGTCTCTGGCAGCAGAGCCTACTTAACCAGCTGTGGTTTCGGGGAAGTCAGATGACCTTTTCTCTCCCCTGGCTCTCCGTTCTACTGTCCTGGAAACCATGGCCCCTCTGCTGGCTCTCCTCTGCCTGCTGCAGCTGGGCCCAGGTAGGAGACTGGGAAAGGGGTTATTGGGGCCCTGTGGGCGTGGTAGGTGGTGCCAGGTCCAGTCCACCAGTTAAAGGGACAACCTCTTCTTACCCCTCTCTCATCTGGCCTGTTTTTCCTTTTGCCCCGGTCTTTCCCACACCCGCAGGCCTGGCTGCTCTCGCCTGCTCTCAGAATGTCAATATCGCTGGCGGTAATTTCACCCTCAGCCATGGCTGGGCCCCTGGGAGCCTCCTCATCTACTCCTGCCCTCTGGGAAAGTACCCATCTCCAGCGTGGAGGCGATGCCAGAGCAACGGAGAGTGGCAGACACCAAGATCTAGCTCACTTCCCACGTTGCGATCCTCTCGGATGGTAAAAGCAGTCTGCAAATGTGAGTCCCTTTGGGCTTTGGAGAGTCTGGAGAGTGTCCACCAGTGTCAGCCCAGGTCTTCTTTAGCAGCAGATTCTCCAGGAAGAGAGAGACAGAGAGACACAGAGAGAAAGACACAGAGAGAGAGACAAAGAGAGTGAGAGTCAAAATACTGCTAAAAACCATGTGTGGTAATGGAGACTTTAAATTCCAGCACTGGGGAGGCCAAGGGAGCTTAGAGAGAGGACGGAGGCAACCTGGTCCATAGAGTGAGTTCTAGGCCATCCAGGGCCATAACTCCAAAAAACAAACCCACGCCAACAAAGGCCCCCAGAAAACCACAAAAACCAGATCAATCCATCAAACAAACAACAACTGAAAAAGTCCACTATCGACTTAGTAAGGACATGTTTTAAAAACTAATATTAACTGTAGGATTATTTGACCATTCTAAATGGATGCTGAATGTCCCAGAGCACCCTAAAACCACAAATGTTGTTGGTGAGAGACTGGGGTGACCACAGCCCTTGAGGAGGGGGCCAGCTATTAATCAATGAGGGTGAACTGTTTTAAGCTGACAGTATTCAATCAACTGCCTAAAACCGTAATCTTATGTTTCAGTCTACTTTGGAGATTCCTTTGATGCTGGGAGCAGGAATTAGGGTTAGTCTTCCTTGCCCAGCTCTCTGAGTTCTTTCTCCTTGCCCTTTTTGATGGATTAACTTTGTTTTGCACCTGCTAACTTAGACCACTGCCTTCAAAAGTGAGCTTTGAACTTACTGTGCAGCTAAGGACGAGTTTGCACTGTTTCTGCCCCTCCCACCTCTTGAGGGCCAGTTTGACAGGCAGGAGCCACTGGGTTTGGCTTTTGGGTTCTTTGAGACAGGCTCATGCTGTAGCCCAGGCTGGCCCAAACTGACAGCAATTGATCCTCTAGCCTTTGCATCTTGAGTGCTGGGTTTACAGGTGTGCACCACCACACCCAACCTCTCTTACTTGTGTTTGTGAGACAGGCCAACCTATACAGCCTAGGTTGGCCTCAAGTTCACTATATAGCCTAGAGGGCTTTGAACTTCTATGACCCTCCTGCCATAGCTGCCCAAGTGCTAGTATTATGGGCTATCACCACATCAGTCTCTTTCCGAGTTTTCACACCCAGCTGATCTTGGGTCCTAACAGAAGACCCTTCCCCCTCATGTAGACTTGGTGTCAGCCACCCTCGGCTCTTGCCCAGATTCTCTCTCTCCCTCTCCAGCTGTTCGATGCCCAGCTCCTGCGACCTTTGAGAATGGTATCTATATCCCTCGACTGGGGTCCTACCCTGTGGGTGGCAACCTGAGCTTTGAGTGTGAGGATGGCTTCACCTTGAGGGGCTCACCTGTGAGGTCCTGTCGCCCCAACGGCTTGTGGGATGGAGAGACGGCTGTGTGTGACAATGGGGGTAAGTGTGCTGGGGGATGTGAGGTGGGTGGGCTTGCAGCCCCAGAAGCTTTTGTGGGGACAGAGCTTAGAGTTCTTGGTGGCTCAGTAATATTCCTAGATTGGGGTAGGAAGAGTCTGTGGGCCACATATCGCTGACCGGCTGGTTTCATATCTGACTCCTGGGCTCGACAAATCTTTCAGTTTTGTTTTCTCCTTTCCTCTCCCCTCCCTCTCTTTCTTCTCCCCTCTCTTTCCTTCTTCCCCCTCCCTCTTTTTCTTTCCCTCCTTTGAAGCTGAACTGGGCTACTTGAAACCCCATATTTATAAAACAAAGTGGCTCCAGGGGATCCTGGGAGGCCCACTTCTCCTGGGAACTCATTCTGGAGCCCAGGATGGCCTTGAACTCACCTCAGTCCCAGTCTCTGGAGTGCTCAGATTAGCAGGCACGAGGCTGGTCAGTCAGCTTCTCTAAATGCTTCCCGACAACACTTTGTATTCCATGAAGTATCACAGACAAGACCCGTGAGAGACCAACGGCTGCGTGTTAGGCTCAGGGCAGCCTCTGGAGCTTGGTGTGGCTCCAGATGCTTCGAGTTAGTCTCTGGACAGGTCACTTACCCTTCCTGTGCCTCAGTGTTCACACCTGCAAAGTGGAAATAGTGTGTCAGTTACAGCACTTGCTGCTCTTTCAGAGGACCAGAGTGTGGTTCCCAGCAAGCACACTAGGCTCACACCAGCAACTCCAGCTCCAGGGGACCCAATGTTGTCTGGCTTCACACAGAAATACACATAATAATAATATCTTAAAAGGAGGAATAGCCAGGCAGTGGTAGCAGATACCTTTAACTCTAGCACTCAGGAGGCAGAGGCAGGCATCTCTGAGTTTGAGGCTAACTTGGTCTGCAAAGTGAGCTCCAAGACAGCCAGGACTACACAGAGAAACCCTGTCTCAAACAAACAACTGAAGAGACAAAAAATTAGAAAAGGAGTGCCCGGTGAGCGAATGGAGCTGAAGTTACTGAGCAACACATCAATGAAACAGACGGGGCTGCAGTGGGCTAGGGGCCATGCTGTCCCCCGAGGCCCCGCCCTGCCTTAGCCATGTGTGTTGCTTCCAGAGTCCTGCCTTCCTGACGTCCCTGAACAGTCGCTGAAACCTGGTGACCCTTAAATACTTTCTAGCCCTACGAGTGGTGTTCGGGGAGAAGTGGGCCTCCTAGTATCCCTTGGAGCCACTTTGTTTTATAAAAGCAGGGTCTCAAGCAGCCCAGGCTAGCTTCAAACACAGGCCGAACTCCTCCTGATAGCCTTCCCCCTTAGCCACCACAGTACGTATCACCAGCCCAGCTTTGCCGTCACACAGAAAGCAGTGTCCCCTAGGTAGCAGGACCAACACCTCACCCAGCTACCCGGACAGTGATACCTTACTCATTCCCTTGAGTCTTTCTCAAACTGCTGTTTATTCAAATATAAATATAATTTGTTTTAAATTTGATATATAATCTCCCTGTATTAAAGCGTGCAATTTGTGTGTGAGACTGGAGGTGGGACCTAGAGTTTAATGTCAGAGCTCAGGAGGCAGAGGCAGGTGGATCTCTGAGTCTGAGGCTAGCCTGGTCTATGTAGAGAATTCTAAGCCAGCTAGGGCTACACAATGAGATCCTGCTTCAAAACATTTATTTATTTATTTATTTATTTATTTATTTATTTATTTATTTATTTATTTGTGTGTGTGTGTGTGTATGTGTGTGTATGTGCGAGTGTATGTGTGTGCGTGTGTATGTGCGAGTGTATGTGTGTATGTGTGTATGTGTATGTGCGTGTGTGAGTGTATGTGTGTATATGTGCGTGTGTGAGTGTATGTGTGTATGTGTGTGCGTGTGTATGTGTGAGTGTATGTGTGTATGTGTGTGTGTGCGTGTGTATGTGTGCGTGTATGTGTGTGTGTGTGTGTATATGTGCGTGTGTGAGTGTATGTGTGTATATGTGTGTGTGTGTGTATGTGTGTGTGTGTGTATGTGCGAGTGTATGTGTGTATGTGTGTGTGTGTGTGTTTGCATGCATGCACATGTGTACCACAACATGGCTGGCTATCTGTGGATAACTTTCAGGAGTTGGTTCTCTCCTATCATGAGCTCCAGCAGGGATGAAATGTAGAGACTCGGGTTTGGCATCAAGCAACGTTATCTGACAAACCATCTCATTGGCCCGGAGTAAGAATTTTTATATATGAATTCACCTCTGGAATGGCACCCACATCAAGGACATTCCCACACCGCAGGAAATTTTCCTGTCTCCTTCCACAAGGCAGCCCTTTCCAACTTCCAACGAAGTCTACCTGTTATTTACTTTATTTTATGTATTATTAGCTTGTTTATCATGTGTTCTTGGGGGAGGCATGATTATGCCATGGCAGGGGTGTGGAGGTCAGAAGACAACTCAAAGGGCCTGATATCAATGGGACTCAGGTTGTCAGCTTGGTAGGAGCTGCCCCTCTGCCCACTGAGCCATCTTGCTAGCCTCATGCTGTTCTTACACTCATACAAACGGAGTCATGTGGGGATGACCTTTATATCTGGCTTCTTTTAAACTATTTTTAAGGTTTGTTTATTTATTATATATATATATAACGTCCTGCCTGCATGTATGCCTGCAACCCAGAAGAGAGCACCAGATCTCATTACAGATGGTTGTGAGCCACCATGTGGTTGCTGAGAATTGAACTCAGGACCTCTGGAAGAGCAGCCAGTGTTCCTAACCTCATGTGGAGCCGCCTCTCTGGCCCTTTCCTTTTCCTTCGATCGGCACTGTCCTTTTGAAAGTTATGGATGTTGTCACGAGAGTCTGTGGTCCTTTTTTGTACTGCATAGTATTCTGTTATGAGTGAATTATAAAGTATTGTTCATTGTCCGGGTTCTGTTGGGTATTTGAGTGATGTCTGGTTTGGGGCTGTGGAGAGTGGGGCTTCAGGAACCGACTCTCACCGGGCTTCATCCTCCGGAGTGATACGTGGCCAACCTCCATTTTACTCAGGGTTTCCCCAGTGGGTGATCCAGATGTTTAGCGATGGTCCAGATGTTTAGCAGAGTTCTCTCTGCTCCACATCACCCCTCATATCTGGAATCACCTCTAGGTTGAGAGTTGACTGTTCTCGTGGTATGTGGCAATTGCCCAGTGGTTGATAAAATGCACTTGATGCCTGGGTCAGGCCTGGGGTGCTCAGTGGGTGGCTGAGGACCTGAACTCTAAGTGCTGTGGGTTACTTAAGGTCTCCGGCACTCTCCACTCCGACAGTCCTGGTGGCTTAGGGGCGTAGAAGGAAGAATGTGTCCTGCAGAACAAGGGCGATCAGACTGGCAGACATTTCCAGGTCCTGTTTACCTGTCTTTATTCACTTGCAGCTAGCCACTGCCCCGACCCGGGCATCTCAGTGGGCACAGTTCGGACAGGCTCAAGCTTTGACCTCGGGGACAAGGTCAGTTACCGATGCTCCTCCTCAAATCTGGTATTGACCGGCTCTGCAGAGCGGGAGTGTCAGAGCAACGGAGTGTGGAGTGGGTCGGAACCCATCTGCCGACGTGAGTATCCTCAATGTCCTCCTAGGCCTCCATGCCCAGGCCTGGTCCTAGCTGCCTTTCATGTGACTCTTTCCACAGAGCCATACTCTTACGACTTCCCTGAGGATGTAGCATCTGCCTTAGGCACCTCCTTCACTAACCTGCTTGGAGCCACCAATCCTATCCAGAAGAGGACAGGTGAGTAAGTATCGGAGAAGGGGCCAGGATGGAGCAGGAGAGAGGCAAGATACCCGGGTGCGGGGAGGATAGGAGACCCTTGGTAGAACACAGGGTGGGGCTGGGCATCTGATGCCTTATTTCTTGTTTGCTTCAGAAAGTCTGGGCCGTAGGATCCAAATCCAGCGATCGGGCCACCTGAACCTCTACCTTCTGCTTGATGCTTCTCAGAGTGTGTCAGAAGACGTCTTTAAAATCTTCAAGAATAGCGCCTCACTCATGGTGGACAGGGTCAGAAACCAAGAGCAATGTGGCTTCTCAGCCCCGTTGATTCTCCTCCCTTTCTCAGAGCCCCAGTCAGTCCACCTCCTTCTAGAAGTCTCCCCAGGCCACCAGAACCATGAGTTCAGTGTATAGGATCTTGTCTTTATGATATAAATGTTTAGGCATACCTACTGTGCAGGAGGCCCTGGGCTCTGTCAGGAGACACCACAGGGGCCAAGTTCAGCCAGGTATTCTCGGAATTCATCATCTACAGTTGTGGTGTCCAACGAGTTATGGAGATGGCCTATGGCATGTACCAGAAGAATCTGACACTCCTGTTGAATAATTAAAGTTTTTAATCAAGCCAATAATTTCATATCTCAAGCCAGGTATGGTAGAGGCAGGAGGATTTTAGGAGTTCAAGGCCAGCCTCAGACTGCATGAGGCTAAGGAAGGACCTAAGGACTGGGGAAACTGGGGAAGTGGCTTAGTGTGTAAAGGCAGGCTCCACACAAGCTTCAGTTCAGATCTCTGGAATCTGAATTAAATGTTAGAAGCCATAGGCATGTTTGTAATCCCAGGGGGATGGGAGGTCTTTCCAAAGGGCTGGGATTAAAGGTGTGGACCACCACACCCCACCCAACAATTTGAAAGTTTATATTTAACAATAGGTCATATATATAGTTTTTTCTTCCAGCTATATTGAATTTTTTTCCTGCTGGAAGTTAAACCTAGACTTTTATGCACACCAAAGATGTGCTCTACCACTGAGCTGCACCGTTAGACACATGGTGTCTAATTTTGTTTGTTTTGAGACAAGTTTTCTTTTTTTTTTTTTTTTGTTTTGTTTTTTGAGACAAAAAACAAAAAAAAGAGGGTTTCGCTGTGTAGCCCTGGCTGTCCTGGAACTTACTCTGTAGACCAGGCTGGCCTCAAACTCAGAAATCCGCCTGTCTCTGCCTCCCAAGTGCTGGGATTAAAGGCGTGCGCCACCACTGCCCGGCTTGAGACAATTTTTCATGTAGTCCAGAATGACCTTGGTTTTTCTATTTCTTTTCAAGACAGGGTTTCTCTGTAGACCAGGTTGGCCTTGAACTCACAGAGATCTGCCTACCTCTACCTCCTGAGTGCTGGGATTAAAGGCATGAGCCACCACGGCCAGGCTGATTCATCTGTTCAGCCCTGTCCCAATTTGTATTTTTTAAATATAATTTAATTTTTTTACTTCTTCACTTTTCATCACGCTCGCTCCTCTACCCCTGGTCACTCCCTCCCACAATCCCTCCTCCGCCCGTCTTGGGGCCGGGTGTGGAGGGGGAATGATACCCGATTTGTATTTTAAAGAGAATTTGTATGTGTGTTCTAAAGGCTGTCCTAAGTCTCTAACTTCAGTACTGCCTGCACCTCCCATCAGTAGTATGGGGAAGTGGCAAGGCTCAGCTCCTTTAAGTGAGATGGGCCCCTTACTGAGCAGATGTCATGGGTCATTCCCTTGGCTTCTTCAAGGCTGGGCTCCTCACTAAGGGTCTTTCCTGTCAGGCTCAGTACAGGCTCTCTGCGCCCCTTGGACCTGCTCTTGTTCAGTTTTGCAGCACCCGCCCCATACCGCTTGTCTCCCATCTCCCGCCCTCCGCAGATCTTTAGCTTTGAGATAAAGGTCAGCGTGGCTATCATCACCTTCGCCTCTCGGCCCAAAACCATCATGTCGATCCTGAGTGACAGGTCCCGGAATGCGATGGAGGTGATCGCCAGTCTGGACTCCGTCTGCTACAAAGGTGCCTGTCTCCCACTGGGCGAGGTGGACAGTAGAGGGTGAAGCAAGCGCCATAGAGAGATCCCAGAGGCGAGGGGACAGACGAGGGGAGGAGCCTGAAGAGGGGAGGAGCCTGAAGAGGGGAGGAGCCTGAAGAGGGG
>JANHMN010000019.1:9452204-9472499 GCA_030674055.1 Rhabdomys pumilio | reverse complement strand
GCCTGAAGAGGGGAGGAGCCTGAAGAGGGGAGGAGCCTGAAGAGGGGGAGGAGCCTGGAGGTGTGGCTAAATTGGCAGAGCGTTTGCTTAGCATATTTCAGGCTCTAGATTCCAACCCTGGCACCCCATAATCCTCCTGCTCCCATGTCCCAGGTCATCCTTGACTATCTATGAAAATTGAGGCCAGCCTGGACTACATGACACCCTTTATCAGGAAGAGAGGGAATGAGGGAGGAAGGGAGAGAGAAAGCATTCTCATTTGTTCATTCTTAGGGGCAACAGTAGGATTCCAGTTTCCGTAGCTCATAGGTGTTTCCACAACACACGGCAAGTCCACGTTTCAAATGCACCTGCTGGACTTAAGCTCCCTGCAGCCCCCTAACGTGTGGTGTGTTTCTCGAGGCTCAACAGTGAGCACTCCCATCTCATTAGCCACTTGCACACTGTGTAAAGTCTGTGTGAGTGCCAGCAAACAACTGGAACACCATAAACTCTTCGGACACTCTATGTTTAAATCCTGGGAACTTGTAGTAGCCTGAGATGGACGTCTATGCAACAAGCATTTCCATTTAATTAATTAATTTTTGAGACAGAGTCTTACTGTGTAGCCCTGGATGGCCTGCAGCTTGTTCTGTAGACCAAGTTGGCCTCAGACTCACAGAGATCCCCCTGCCTCTGCCTTCTGAGTGATGAGATCACAGATGTGAGCCATCATATCTGGTTCTGCAATGAACTTTCTACGGTAGAACCAAAACGTTTGAAAAGACATGCAAAATATCAGGGTTTATTAGAAACTCGAATAGCTTGTGTTTCTGGTGGTCTCTCAGAGTTCCCCATTCCCAGGTAGCAGGCAGAGGGTTTTTGTTTCCAAGAGATTTTTCTTCTGGCACATTCCAGATCATGAAAATGCCACTGGCACCAACACTTACGAGGCTCTCAACAGCGTCTACTCAATGATGAATAACCAGATGGATCGCCTGGGCAGGGAGACCTCTGCCTGGCAGGAAATCCGCCACGCCATCATCCTTTTGACTGACGGTGGGTGGTGGGCATCTCCCTCTCTGCTGGAGGAGGTTGGCAACAGTGGTCAGAGTGCCAGGATAAGTTCTGAACTCTTGTGTTCTGGTTGTCCTTCTGCCATTGTGAGACTCACTATCTTAATCTTTGCTTGCTTGTTTTTGAGACAGGGTTTTTCTGTGTACAAGGTTTCTCTGGTCTGAAACTTACTGTGTAGACCAACCCCGGCCAAAGAGAGACCCAGAAGGGAACACTAGCAATAAATCCTTGGGTGTGGGGGCGGAATCCTTGACCTAATCCCTCCCTGCTATACACAAGAGTTAACTACCAGAAACTGAGGCCTTAGAATAGCAAGGAGTTTAAGAAAGATAAACATTACCAAAAGTTAGTTACTTTTGCCCCAACAATTGCAACTTCTCTCACCACAACCACCAATGCCCCCATCGCTGTCTTCTAGACCTGGAAACCCTATAGATGCTGGGAAGGTCACTGGTATATATACATATATGGCATACACCCTGAAATTATGCAATATCACAAACACACACACATATACACATACATATACACATACACACACATACACACATGCACATACACACACACACATACACACACATACACACATGCACATACACACACATACACATGCACATATATATACACATACACACACATACACACATGCACATACACACACATACACACACATACACACATGCACAGACACATATACACACACATACACACACATACAGACATGCACACACACACACACACATATGCACACACTCCAAATTTTCATTATCCACTCGTCTTCTGATGGACAAGAAAGTTGATTCTAACTCTTTGCTCCTAAAATGAAGCAGCAATAACCACAGGGTTAGTAATATACTTACAGTAGGGTGTGGCGTTGTCTCCATATATGCCCAGGAGTAAATTAGCAGGGTCATGTGCTCATTGTATTTCTAATTTGCTGAGGGATGATTTCCACAATGGCTGTATTAACTTGCAGCACCCCAACAGTGAATGGGGTCCTCTCTGTCCACAGCCTCCCCATCATTTGTTGTCAGGTTGTTGATGACAGACATCCTGACTGGGGTGAGGTGCTACCTCAGAGTAGTTTTAATTTGCATTTCCCTGATGAGCAGGGATAGTGAACTCCTTTAAGAATAGTTATAGGCCATTGTGTCTCTTTTTTGAAAAACTGTCTATTCAGTTAATTTGCCCGTTTATTGACTGGGCAAAGAAGTTTTATTCCTTTAGTATTTAATTTCTCTAATTCGTTGTAAACTCTGCGTGTTAGCATCTGTCTGCTGTCTGTGGTCAGGGCTCTCTCCATTCCGTGGGCTATGCACTCTGTTTCCTTAGCTCTACAGAAGCTTTTTGTTCTCATGTGTTCATTTTGTTTTGCCTGTACATATGTATGTGGATTACATGTGAGTCTAGTGACCTTGGAGGTCAGGATAGGGCCTTGGGTGTCCTGGGAATAGAGTCCTAGACAGTTGTGAGCCACCATGTAAGTGCTGGGAACTGAACCCGGGTCCTCTGGAAGAGCAACAAGTGCTCTTACCCACCGAGCCATCTCTCCAGTCCGAATCATTGTGTTTTAAAATGGCTGCATGTTCCTCATATTTCCAGGGATGTGCAGGATTCTGAAGTCAACCCAGATGGATCATTATTTTCCTTCTCTGTTCTAGGAAAGTCCAACATGGGGGGCTCCCCAAAGCCAGCAATCATCAACATCAGAGAGATCCTGGACATCAGTCGGAACAGAAATGACTACCTGGGTGAGGCTCTGCCATATCCAGGCCCTATAGGCAGGAAATAGGAGTGAGATCCTTGGTCACAGGGCTCAATGTGACCTAGCTGTGGCCCTGAGCCATGAGGGTTTCCCCATAGCTCTACATGATTGTATCTGAGTATCACCTTGAAGGACTGGATACCAAACTGGCTGCTTCCTATTCTGGCTCCATCTCCAGAGGCTGCGGCTGAATCTTCCTCTGTGAGAAAGTCAGCAGTGACCTTCACAGGCAGGTGGGGCGGATGCTTAGGAAAATGTGAGTTGGTGCAGAGAACCACTCAGTACTGTCCACCGCTGCCGCTGCCACGTCATCATCATCTCACATTTCAGGAAACTGCAGGAAGAACTGACCTGGGTTCCTGGTAGGGACTGTCCCTCTGCTGTCCCTTCAGCAGTAGGCAGTTAGGTGAAGTGTTGGTGGGTGAAGCTGCTGAAGGAACAAATAATTCTTCAGGGTTAGGGTGACCGAAAACAATTAAAAAATTTTTTTCTTGGTTTGTTTCTAAGACAAGGTCTTGCTATGTAGAGGCCTGGTGGCTGCGGGGTCCTGGGCTTGTACCCACAAAGGCCCAATCTTCACCTCTGCGGTCACCCCAATATTTGTTTGGTTTCTACAGTGTCCAGCTAGCTATGTTTGGGTTCAAATTTCCTATGTATTTATTGCAGTGTCTCCCAGCCAAGTACTCTGCCACTGAGCTACAACCCCAGGCCTCTGCTTACTTTTGTCATAGACATTTATTTTTTATCTCTCTGTGTGTGTGTGTGTGTGTGTGTGTGTGTGAGAGTATGTGTGTGTGTGTCTACATCTGTGCCTTTGGAGGCTAGAGGAGGTTATCACTTCCCCTGGAGCTGGAGTTACAGGCAATGGGTGCTGGAGACTGAACGCTGGTCCCCTGGAAGGGCAGCAAGCACTCTTGAACACTGAGTTTCCTTCTAGCCCTCTTTTGTTTTATTTTTGGGATGGGCCCAGGCTGGCCTCCAACTCACTAGGCAGCCTAGGCTGATCTTCCTGACGCTACCTCCTGAGTGCTAGTTAATTAACACAAGGCAAAAGACCCTGGTGGCCAATGCCTTTAACTTCAGCACTTGAGAGGCAGAAGCGGGCAGATCTCTGTGAGTTCAAGGCCAGCCTGGTCTACAGAGTAAGTTCTAAGACAGCCACAGCTACACAGAGACACTGCCTCCAAAACTAAAACAAAAAGACTCTACTTCTAATTCAGGTCACATCCACAATAGAATAGAACTTGAACACATTCTTCTGAGAACACAGTTCTACCCGCTGTAAGCAATACACAAGGTAAACAAGGCAGCCCTTTAGCCTTCAAGTGCTGACACGATGTGAAGCCAAGTGGGATGGAATAAGAAGGTCTGGGACATTGCAGCTCTAGAAGACCTTGCTGGCCGGGCGGTGGTGGCACACGCCTTTAATCCCAGCACTTGGGAGGCAGAGGCAGGCGGATTTCTGAGTTCGAGGCCAGCCTGATCTACAGAGTGAGTTCCAGGACAGCCAGGGCTACACAGAGAAACCCTGTCTCGAAAAACCAAAAAAAAAAAAAAAAAAAAGACCTTGCTGAAGAAGACCTTTGTGGGCATCTGGGGGAGAGCACCCCAGCCAGAGGTGCAGCTGGAGCAGAGGCCTGAGGAGGATGTACTGGTTTGAGGAACTTCTAGGAGGCTGTGGGGGGCTGGGCAGCAGTAGGAGAGGAAGCAAGACGGGGATGAGGGAGATGGAGACCATCTAACTCGGGCCTTTGTTGGCTTGCTGAGTACAAGTACCCGACTCACGTCTTGGGTAGCCTCTCAGTCACAGGCTCTGGCGATTTCCCTCCTTCCCACCAGACGTTTATGCGATTGGGGTGGGCAAGCTGGATGTGGATTGGAAAGAACTGAATGAGCTTGGGTCCAAGAAGGACGGTGAGAGGCATGCCTTCATCTTGCAGGATGCAAAGGCCGTGCAACAGGTCTTTGAGCACATGTTGGGTGAGTACACTCTGCCCTCCCTGCAGAAGACAGCATAGTGGGGACTCAGATGGGGGCTCATGGTGGCAGCCTTGACCAGTGGCTCTCACCCACTTCCTTCCCCATCTGGTCTTCGCCATAGATGTCTCTAAGCTCACAGATACCATCTGTGGGGTGGGGAACATGTCTGTCAATGCCTCTGACCAGGAGAGGACACCTTGGCAAGTCACCTTTAAGGTATCAGAAAGGAGGGCAGGGCAGGACCACAGAGGTAAACAGCCAGGCACAGCAAGCCCAGATTATCATCTCTTCCTTGCAGCCCCAAAACAAGGAGACTTGCCAGGGGTCACTCATCTCTGACCAGTGGGTGTTGACAGCAGCTCACTGCTTCCACAACACTCAGATGGAGGACAGCCACCTCTGGAGGGTCAGTGTGGGTAAGTCAGGGGCTGCAGGAGATCCCTCACCACAAGACAGAGTCACCACGGTCTCTCCTCAGCCTTTGGTTCAGGCTAATCCACTGCTGTTTCCAGGGGACCCCACCTCGCAGCATGGCAAAGAGTTCCTTGTGGAGAAGGTGATAATTGCCCCAGGGTTTAATGTCCATGCAAAGCAGAGCCTGAACATTTCTGAGTTCTACGCTGATGACATTGCTTTGATGAAGCTGTCTCAGAAAGTGAAAATGTCTACCCATGCCAGGTGCCTGAACCCAGCTGGGAGGGTACCCTACAGAGGACAGTGCTGTGAAAGGCACCAGAGGGGACACTGAAGATGGTCCTGTCTGACACTCACCTCTCTCCCCAGGCCCATCTGCCTTCCTTGCACTGTGGGGGCCAACATGGCTCTGAGGAGATCCCCAGGTAGTACCTGTAAAGACCATGGTGAGTGCTGGAGGCTTAGGGTTCTTGGTGGGTTGCAGTCAGAGCTTGAGGGTACCAGCAGGGACGGGGCTGCAGTTCTCAAGCTGGATACATCAGCTCTGGGTAAAGAAACCCGTGTTAACACTCCCTTCTCCCCGTTGGCAGAGACAGAACTTCTGTCACAGCAGAAAGTTCCTGCACATTTTGTAGCTTTGAACAGGAACAGGCTGAACATCAACCTCAGGACAGGACCCGAGGTGAGAGCTCAGTAAGGGATGCTGGGATACTCTGGGGGCAGCTCCCAGAATGTCCAGCCCTCCCTAGAATCTCCTCAATTCTAGGACCTTACTGGTCTAATGTCTCCTGGGATATCCCCATTCTTCTCTCCTATGTCCCACACTGCAGTGGACAAACTGTCTCAAGGCGGTCTCCCAAAACAAGCACATCTTCCCCGGCTTAACAAACATTAGCGAGGTGGTGACAGACCAGTTCCTGTGCAGCGGGATGGAGGAGGAGGAGGACAACCCTTGTAAAGGTCAGTCCCATCCTGGACTTCCAGGGAGAAGGCAATGGTGTCCTTGTGGTTAGCAAGCACTCTGAATACTGGTGTGCTGTCCTGGACAATACTATCTTTTCTTTCCCTGCAGGAGAATCTGGGGGGGCGGTTTTCCTTGAGAGGAGATACAGGTTTTTCCAGGTGAGAAGCAGGCTCTGAAGGGGGGCTCCCTGCCAGGGTACAAGTCCTTCTTGCTGGGGGCAGGTGGGAAGCCTTTGAGAGGAACCAGAGAGGTCGAGGCTTGGAGTGGGCTGCCTCCATATCCACCCTGTTGTCTCTTCCCTCCAGGTGGGCCTGGTGAGTTGGGGTCTCTTTGACCCTTGTCATGGTTCCTCCAACAAAAACTCCCGAAGGAAACCTCCACACGGTATTCTGCCGAGGGACTTCCACATCAATCTCTTCCGCCTGCAGCCCTGGCTGAGGCAGCACCTGGATGGTGTCCTGAACTTTTTGCCCCTTTAACATGGTCGCTGACTTTCATCTGTCCCTCCTGTCCACTACCTCTGAGTGTTATCACTCCTGGGTACATAAATCCTGGGCCCCAGGAACCCAGAGACAGTGGCAAAAAAGCTATGGAATTCCCAGGGTTGTGCCAGGCCCACTGTGCTACCCACGAAGCAAGTCTCTAGCATGGATGACCCGTGCTCCTTTTGCTTTCACACGGAGTTTCCAGGTTGTGAAATTAATAAAAATCAATGATTTCCACATCCTGTCTGTCTTGTGTCTTGGGGGCTGGGGAGGCCAGGGAAATTCCAGGAAGGTCAGAGGCCCTGCTGCACAAACAGTGGCTGGACTCTGCCCTGTCACACAGTCCATGGAAAAACTGGTCTCTAAGTGGGGGGAGTGGTGGTGGTGGTCTGGGGGCTAAGAGGGAGCCCTGAAAGGGAAGTTCTGGCCCTTGGTCAGTAAAGGGTAGGGCTCACATAGTTTCTGTTTCCTCAGTTGGCAGCTCAGCAGGGGACCTCCTTCATGAATGTTCCAGGAAGCAGCATCTATGCAGGGTAGGCTGGCCAGGCTGCAGGTGCCAGAGCAGATTGCATAAAATGTTAGGGGCAGGGCTGAGGGGAAAGGGGTGTAGCCAGATCTGGCATTGGAGTTTCAGTTTGGACAGCAAGTCAAGTAGGCACCCAGAGTGAACTGGAGAGAGCTTTTGGCCATTGGCTTCTCTTGTGCTTTCCATGACAATGGAGAGTCCCCAGCTCTGCCTAGTCCTCTTGGTCATAGGCCTCTCCTCTGGAGGTAAGCAAAGGACACCCCATCCTCTTTTTGTCCCCAATATCTCTGCCTTTGGCCTTCTGGGGCCAGGCTTCACCAGCCTTTCTCCTCAGGTGTGAACACAACTCCAGTGCTTGAGGCCCGGCCCCAGGTCTCCTGTTCTCTGGAGGGAGTGGAGATCAAAGGTGGCTCCTTTCAACTTCTCCAAGATGGTCAGGCCCTGGAGTACCTGTGTCCCTCTGGCTTCTACCCATATCCCGTGCAGACTCGAACCTGCAGACCCACAGGCTCCTGGAGCATCCTGCAGACCCAAGACCAAAAGATTGTCAAGAAGGCAGAATGTAGAGGTTGGAGGCTTGGGAGTGTGGGCAGTGGGTGGCTGGGCAGAGCAGGTGGACGCTGTCCAGTGCTTGGTAAGATGAGAGCTGTGGGACTGGCAGTCTGACCTGTAGGATGGCTGAGCATGGGCACACCTCTAGGGGTGCATGTGGGAAGGCTTTCCTCAGGCAGTGAAAATGATACTGGGAAACTGGGAAAGGGCACCTAGAAATGTACTTCAGTTGGTAGAGTGTTTGCTTACCATGCACAAGGCAGTACTGCATGAGGCAGGTATGTGCCTGCAGTCCTAACACTCAGGACAGTGTTAGGATTGCAGGCACATAGGGGCAGGAGGGGAAGCTCAATCACCTTCAGCTTCATAGCCAGTTTGAAGCCAGCCTGGGCTACACGAGACCTTGCCTTAGAACAAAACAAAACAATCCCACAAGAAGAGGGGACAGTAGGGTTGAGGGGACTGGGCAGGTACTGCTTCTCAGTGACAGGATTTCTAAGACCAGGAAGAACTTAGAAACAGCGCTCGGTGACTTTTATCTGTCTTCCCTAAAGCAATACGCTGCCCACGACCACAGGACTTTGAAAATGGGGAGTTCTGGCCCCGGTCTCCCTACTACAACCTGAGTGACCAGATTTCTTTCCAATGCTATGATGGTTACGTTCTCCGGGGCTCTGCTAATCGCACCTGCCAAGAGAATGGCCGGTGGGATGGGCAGACGGCAATCTGTGATGATGGAGGTGAGAACCAGGTCACCCCTGACTTTACCCTCTGCTGGAGGGCTTCACCCTGGGAATGCACAGACACTCAAATTGTCTTCATGTCTCTGCAGCGGGATACTGTCCCAACCCGGGTATTCCTATTGGGACAAGGAAGGTGGGTAGCCAATACCGCCTTGAAGACACGGTTACTTACCACTGCAATCGGGGACTTGTCCTGCGTGGCTCCCAGCAGCGAAGGTGCCAAGAAGATGGCTCATGGAGTGGGACAGAGCCTTCCTGCCAAGGTGATCCTTGACCTGTCCCCTGGGTCAGCTCTTGCCCTGTTGGCTCCATACTAGGAGTCTCTCGTCCTGGAATCCCATCACCCTGTCAGTGTGTCCTCAGTACTCCAGACATCTGACCTACTCTCTGACCATCCCTAGATTCCTTCATGTATGACAGTCCTCAAGAGGTGGCCGAAGCATTCCTATCCTCTCTGACAGAGACCATCGAAGGAGCTGATGCTGAGGATGGGCACAGCCCAGGTTTGAATACAAGGAAGGAGGCTGAGCAGGAAGCCCGGGGAAGGATGGGTGGTCTGTCAGGCACTGTAGATGCCAGAAGCTGAGTCTCTGCTGGCACCTAGGGGAACAGCAGAAGAGGAAGATTGTCCTGGACCCCTCGGGCTCCATGAATATCTACCTAGTGCTGGATGGATCTGACAGCATCGGGGCCAGCAACTTCACAGGGGCCAAGCGGTGTCTCACCAACTTGATTGAGAAGGTAGATCAGAGCTTTCCTTCCTTTGAAACGAGGGACCTTATCTGGACCTCTCTGCCCTTATAAGACCAGTTTCTTGTGTCCCCAGATCCTCTGGGTCCAGGCCCTGTTGTCCTACAGGCTCCTCCCTGTCTCAATAGGAGTGTTGACTACCCATCACACTGTTATTTTAACACAATGGCCTCTTGCTAATGCACAGGTGGCAAGTTATGGAGTGAGGCCAAGATACGGTCTAGTGACATATGCCACAGTCCCCAAAGTCTTGGTCAGAGTGTCTGATGAGAAGAGTAGTGATGCCGACTGGGTCACAGAGAAGCTCAACCAAATCAGTTACGAAGGTCAGAGGTCAGGGAAGGGAAAGTTGGGAGGTGCACCTTGGGAATGTGGTAGTCAGAGGCTCGGGGTTCTTCTAGAGAAAGTAGATAGACTACTATTGGTTAGAGGTTGAACAAAAGTGTCCTTGAGCAATGGAGACTTCTGGGAGAGCCAAGGGCAAGTGGGTGATAACCCAAAAGTTAAACATGGTCTGGACTTGGTGGCACAAGCCTTTAATCACAACATCCAAAAAGCAAGCGGATCTTTGTGAGTTCAAGACCTGCATGGTCTATATAGTAAAAGTTAAAGAATGTGGGATCTCAGTTGTCATAGACTTCTGAGGAGCAATCGTGGCTTGGAAGATAAGGTCGGTGACCTTTTGTCTATAGACCACAAGCTGAAGTCAGGGACCAACACCAAGAAGGCTCTCCAGGCTGTGTACAGCATGATGAGCTGGGCAGAGGCCCCGCCTGAAGGCTGGAATCGAACCCGCCATGTCATCATCATTATGACTGATGGTGAGTCCTTTCTCCCACCCCAGCATCCTCCCATGTGCTTGTGTCTCCAGCCAGAGTGTGTCTTCCTTGACCCACTTTCATGAGCCTCATGTTTCCCACAGGCTTATACAACATGGGTGGAGACCCTGTCACTGTCATTAAGGACATCCGAGACTTGCTGGAAATTGGCAAGGATCGCAAAAATCCCCGAGAGGATTATCTGGGTAAATGGCCCACTTGGGATCCAGCACCCTCAAACCCTCACCCCTCAGGGCCTGGACTCTCACCCTCTCCTTCTCTCCTTCAGATGTGTATGTGTTCGGGGTCGGGCCTCTGGTGGACTACGTGAACATCAATGCCTTGGCTTCCAAAAAGAACAATGAGCGGCATGTGTTTAAAGTCAAGGATATGGAAAACCTGGAGGACGTTTTCTTCCAAATGATTGGTACGAAGACTCAAGGGTGTGTGAGGGGAAGCTGCAGACTGAGGTTGCCAACTTCTTTCACTCCAAAGCCCTCACACCTGGAAGGCTCGCCCTCTACCCCATCATGCCTCCCCCAGGTCTATTCTTATTTCCTGATTTCTCACAATCACAGAACTCTGATGGCTTATTTTACAGATGTGGAAACTGAGGCCTAGCACAGCAAGTCAAGTCAGCACCTAGACTGTGACTAACATGCCCAGTCCTCAGATCTCCTGGTCAATCTGTGGGGGTTCTTCATCTCACACACAAACCCTTCCCCTGCTCACCCCTCTTCTCCTTTCTGGGCCTCTGCTGCCTACAGACACACAGGGATCCAACAAAGGTGGCTACAGTGACTTGAGGCTTCAGTATTCTTTCCCTGACAGATGAAACCAAATCTCTGAGTGTCTGTGGCATGGTGTGGGAGCATCAGGATGGCAACGATTATCACAAGCATCCATGGCATGCCAAGATCTCAGTCACTGTAAGCACTCAAGCAGTGGGGACTTGTGGGAAGGAAGGGCAGGAGAAATGTCTACATTAGCTGTAATCCTGGCTGTTCAGGAAGCCAAGGCAGGGTAGATTCATGGCCTGCTTGGTCTACAGTGAGTTCAAGGTCAATACAATGACTTAGGAAACTGCCTGAAAATGGAAAAGGAAGCTGGGCGCGGGGCGCATACATGGCATAGGACACATACATGCTGGTACCCTGGCACTTTGGAGAGCAGGGCTGCACACTAAAGTGATGAAGAGAAGAAAGCTGGGGCTAGACTGCTCACCTAGCATGTACACAGCACGTAGCACGCACACAGCAGCCGCCAGCAGCACATACACACCAAGGTTAATCTGCACTGCTTCCTAGCGCCCTCTGAAAGGACATGAGAACTGTGTGGGGGCCGTGGTGTCTGAGTACTTCGTGCTGACAGCAGCCCACTGCTTCACCGTGGAGGATCAGAAACATTCCATCAAGGTCAGCGTGGGTAAGGATGCAGTCAAGGATGGGGAAACAGAACCCAAAAGATGAGATGGGGCCAGAAGCAGGGGCCTGCTTACATAATCATGGTACCCGATCTTCTCCTCTCAGGGGGGAAGAGGCGGGACCTGGAGATTGAAGAGGTCCTTTTCCACCCCAATTACAATATTAATGGGAAAAAGGCAGAAGGAATCCCTGAGTTCTACGACTATGATGTGGCCCTAATCAAGCTCAAGACAAAACTGAATTATGACCAGACTCTCAGGTGAGTGAGACTGTGTCTCAGAGAAGCTAGGGAAGGTGGGCTGGAGGCACTGGGCAGAGCAGGCTATGTTCCCTCACTGTACCTGTCTCTGTAGGCCCATCTGTCTCCCCTGCACGGAGGGAACCACACGAGCCTTGCGGCTTCCTCAGACAGCCACCTGCAAGCAGCACAGTAAGGCATAGTCTGGGATAAGACAGGGATGAGACTACAAGACAAAGAGGTCACGAGAGGCAGTTGCAAGTGTCAAGTTATCAGCTCAAGGCCTAGCACCTAAGGGCCAAAGGGCTGTCTGCTGGGTGGGAAGCAAGCTTTCAGCTGCCATGACCCTATTACTTTTCCAGAGGAAGAGCTGCTCCCTCTGAAGGACGTCAAAGCTCTGTTTGTATCTGAGGAAGGGAAGAAGCTGATTCGGAAGGAGGTGTACATCAAGAATGGGGACAAGGTGAGAAGAGGATTCGAGAGGATCACATAGGCCTCATTCCTTCCTGACCTAGCTTTGTTTACCACACCTTTGTTGCCTACAGAAAGCCAGTTGTGAGAGAGATGCTACCAAGGCCCAAGGCTATGAGAAGGTCAAAGATGCCTCTGAGGTTGTCACCCCCAGGTTCCTCTGCACAGGAGGGGTGGACCCCTATGCTGACCCCAATACATGTAAAGGTGAGGTGGCTCTCTGGCGATGCTGCAAGCCCACAGGCCCAGCGTCTTTCCCTACAGCTTCTCTCTTCTACAGGAGATTCCGGGGGCCCTCTCATTGTTCACAAGAGAAGTCGCTTCATTCAAGTGAGTGATCCCTTTTCTAGTCCACTGGGGAAATGCCCAGGGGTCACAGAAGGCAAGCTTGATTCACATGGCTGGAAAAGGTGGCAGAACAGGACCCACCTCATCTGACAGCTATGTTCTTAACTGGTCAGGGAAAGTGTTTGTTATGTGAACCATGGAAGACAGGGGAGCTGGGTTCCCAGTGCACTTCTTTAGGCCAGCTTGGAAGCTTTCTGGGATTATGAAGTGTCAAGTGACCCATGGCATGCCCTTATCTACACAGGTTGGTGCCATCAGCTGGGGAGTAGTGGATGTCTGCAAAGACCTCCTGAGGCGGAAACAGATGATACCCTCTTATGCCCGGGACTTCCACGTCAATCTCTTCGAGGTGCTGCCCTGGCTAAAGGAGAAGCTCAAAGATGAGGATTTGGGTTTCCTATAAAGAGCTTCTTCTTGGGAGGGGCTGAGGACAAATTAAAGCAGCTACAATAAAGTGTGTTCCACATCTTTTTGGGGTAAGGGAGCGGGGGCGTGCACTGGTTAACATCAACACTGACAGCCGCTTTTGAAAGGCTTAACTCCAATCCCAAGTGCTGAAAGACTAGAGGCTGACGGAGGTGAAAAGCTTCTACCCCAGGATTTTACTGAGACCAGCTTGGGGGCATATGAGGCACAAGGAATCCAGCTTCATGTCCTAGAAGCCATCCACAAGGTTTCCTATAGATCGTCACTGTACACAATCTGGGTCCTCTTGTCCCGGTGGCAACCCTTAGGGCTGTTCTGGACAGCTAAGGAGGGAGGAAAGTGACAGTTAAGGTCTGAAGCAGAGGCCGCATTAGACCTGAGGTCCAGCGCCCTGGCCCTGGTCCACCAGGGCTTACTCTGCCCCCTGGTGGCCATAGCTTAGAAAATCCAGAGTGTTAACACACTTAGATATGTTAACATCATGAAATCCATGAAAATTAAAATATCAGAATGTCTCTGTGGCCTTGCTGGTATATTGGTCAATTCTGGTTCCTTCCTGCTGTCTGCAGGGGCTTTTGCTTACTCCTTCCCCAGAAAAACCTGTTTCAGGCAGAAGGGCTATCCACATTGAGAAACCCCATGACGACCTCTCGGAACCCAAGTGCTGGGCTTTTCTTTCCTCATATTCTTCATCCCACCCAAGGACTCCCTGTGGGGCTAAGAGGTAGGCCTCCTCTTTGGTCTGATACCATTCTCAGAGCCTCGGTCCACAGCCCAGAGCTTCCAGGGCTGCTCTCAGCTCAGACCCTTCTTGACGGCTCCTTTGCTGCACACTCCACTTGGGCCTAGCAAGCCAGAACTGCTGGAGGAATGCTCGGCAGACAGTGGAGCCCAGCGTCCTAACGTTCTTGATTCTCTAAACCAGCCTCAGGTCACTTTTTAATCTCCCAAATCTCCATCTCTGATGGTTCCAGATGCACAGAGCACTCATCTCCATCTCCACGCCTGGTCTTCTACCTGAGGTCCAGGCCCACAACACCAAGTTCAGACAGTGCTCCAGCTTGGAGAGGACAGCCTGGCTCCGGCTTTCTTGTCTGTGACAGTACTGCTGGGGGACTTTTTTTTTTTTAATGGGTTTTCAAGATAAGATTTCTCTGTGTAGCCCTGGCTGTCCTAAACTCTGCTCTGTAGACCAGGCTGGCCTTGAACTCAAGAGATCCACCTGCCTCTGCCTCCTCTCAAGTGCTGGGACTGAAGGTGTGTGCCCCCCCTGAGAAGGGGGACCTTTCAGTACTGCTCTCCTTCCCTCACCTGACAGATGTCCTGGCAACTCTCCATCCGCTGCCTATGTGAAGCCCCTGACCTTGGGCCCTTTAGGCAACTCAAAAATGTAGAGGGAGCAGGAAGAGCTGAGCTGTAGGGAGGGGGAGGGAGGAGCCTCATCCTTACCAAGGGAGCCCCAGACAGATTTGCCAGTAGCAGCGTCCAGCATGGGCTGTTTTCGGGCTATGTTGACTTTGAGCTGCACAGATTCCACCTGGGTCCCATTGAGCTGTGGGACAAGAGGGGAGGGGACAGAGGATCAGCACTACATGGAGCCAGGTGCTGCCACCCTGGGAGGAGACCAAGCAGGAATGTGAGGATGAAGGTTTTCTCAGGAGAAAAGCTTCCTCTAGAAGCAAGTATTGAAAGGAAGAAGCAGGAGGATGACAGGAGGGATGGGAGGACGGTCTAAGAGTCCAACCTCAGCAACAGCCTGATCTGCAGACTCCATCTTCTCATAGGTGACAAAGGCACAGCTGGGTGAGAGAGAAAGCAGAGTCAGGGGGCTCCATGGACCCGGTGTCCCCACATACTGGAGGCCAAGCAGCTCCCTCCCCAGGATACTCATCCTTACTTTCTGGGTGGGTCCATGGAGAGGTCGATGATATTTCCAAAGGGAGAGAAGGCCCCTCGGAGGAGGGTGGGCGTCATGTCCTCTCCATACACATACAGCGTGTTTCCCTTCCGAGGGGCTCTCCGTTCAGGGAATGAGTCTGACCCTGTGGGTTAGGAACCACAGTCATTACTGACTCTATCTCACCTTCTACTTAGCAGGACCCAGCTAAACACTGGGTAAGAACACTCACTGCGAAAAGGGCCCTCCCGGTCTCGTTCCCGGTCTCGGTCTCGCTCCCGGTCTCGGTCTCGATCCCGGTCTTTGTCTCTGTCTCGCTCCCGGTCTCTGTCTTTGTCTTTTTCCCGTTCTCTGTCTCGCTCCCGGTCTCTGTCTCGCTCTTTGTCCCGGTCCCTATCTCGGCTCCGGTCATGACTTCGGTCTCTGCTGCGGCTTCGGGGAGGGGAGGCTGAGGAGTGGGCTCCACCGTGTTCTTCATAGCTCCAGTCAAAGCCTCGAGGTGGGCCATCACCAGCCCCAGGGGCCTCTGCTTCTTCTCCATCTTGCCCCAGTTCCCGAAGCCGATCACTAGAAGACACAAAACTGGGGAGAGGCAGACAGTAAGAACCAAAGGGGGCTCAACCTTCTTCCAGACCTTGTGGAGTCAACACTGGCTCTGCGGCTGCCCCCTCCCACTCTAGCCCTGAACTTTCCAGTCACTCTGGCCTCTGACCCCACACCAAATGGTGCTCTTTCTGACCTTTCATACAGAGATTTCCTCTGGGGACGTCTGGATGGCTGAGGGGGAAAAAAAAGACAGAACAATTACAATGATTCCCAGGTGCTGGAGTGGGCCCACAGTGTGTGGGTCTCTTGTCCCCAACCCCAGCCTCACAGAACCCTTTACCTCCTGTAGGTCCTCATCAGCAGACATGCTCCTCTGGAACGGCTGAAAAGTGGGAACAGGCCCTTTCTCTGGGTCCTGGAAAGGGGTAGATACCCATGTTAGCCTGGACCAGGAGAACCCGTCTCTCTCTCTTCTTCGTTTCTCTTTTGCTCCCGTTACACTTCTTATAATGATGGGCTGGTCTTTTGATTGATTTGCTTTTCAAGATATGGCTTCTCTGTGTAGCCCTGGCTATCCTGAACTTGCTCTGTAGACCAGGCTGTCCTTGATGTGAGAGCTCTTGGCCTGTCTGCTCCAAGTGCTGGGATTAAAGGTATGTGCCACTATGTCCGCTGATGTGCTGTTTATTGAGTAAGTGGCTTGGTTTACTCAAACCTCCCTTCAATCCAAGAAGCACAAATGTGGAAAAGAGATGAGCGCAACGCCCAGGTTTCTCTGTAATAGACAGAAACCTAGTGCTCCAGTGGGCTGTGGTGGCAAACAATACTTTTGAGGCTGAGGCCAGAGTATCACTTGAGTTCATGAGTACAGTCAGATCCTGTCTCAAGGAACAAGAAAGACTAAAAATAGAGAAACACCCTAAGCCTCAGAACAGCACAGCTTGCTCATATGTAAACATGCATGACTTCCCCCACCCACCCACCCCCAGCTGATGGCAGGACAGCCCAGACAATCTTCCTGTGTGCTCACCTTTAACTTCCCTTCCAGGGTCCGAGAACGTTTGAAGCCTGAGTTCTTAGTTTCAGCCTTGATGGCACTGATGGCTCCTGACTTCACCAGCTGTTTGGCCTGTTCTGTTGCTGTGGCAGTGTCCACCACAGGCTGCTCTGACAGTGCTGGGAAGACGGGGGTGGGGGTGGGGGAAGGGACAGAGAGGTATTATGCTGGCTGTGGAGGGAGGCCCCACACTGCTGCCCCCTGGACTTTCTGTCTCCATCACTTACAGCGTTTGACACCGCCCTGGCTCGCTGTACCACTGCTGCTTTGCTTCTTCAGAGCCAGCAATGCTTTTTTCTGGAAAGGAGAAAGGTCGGTGAGAAGAGAGGTCTGTCAACCAAGGCACTGGTCTCTTAGATGCCTGATTCCAGGGTCAGTACACAGAGCATCCTGGTCCTGGTGTGGTTCGTCTTAGCCTCCACATCATCATAAAGCCCACAGTATTCAACCTAACCAAACTATGGTGTCCAAAGGCTTTCCAGTCTCACATTTTGGAAATTGAAAACCAAAAAACATTTACTATTATAAGCTGCAAATAATCCCTGAATGTCATCCTTTGGGATTTTATCCACCCATCTCCCATCTCCTGCCTATTTAATGACGCTGTGGAGAATCAAAACACATAGTTCCCACCCTTAAGAAAATCAGAATCCGCCGGGCGGTGGTGGTGTACGCCTTTAATCCCAGCACTTGGGAGGCAGAGGCAGGTGGATTTCTGAGTTCGAGGCCAGCCTGGTCTACCAAGTGAGTTCCAGGACAGCCAGGGCTACACAGAGAAACCCTGTCTCAAAAAACCAAAAATAAATAAATAAATAAATAAATAAATAAATAAATAAATAAATAAATAAAAAAAAGAAATTCAGAATCCAGGAAACAACAGTTAGACCAACAACCAAGAATCATCAAAGGCACTAATCACTCATGGCTAAATACAAGCAACACCTTCAGATGCTTAAGTGGTCACTAAACTGAGACCTGACAGAATTATCCAACAGACAGAAAAGATACTTTAGACAAAGAAATCAGGGTGGTAAAAATGCAGAGGAGGTCTTGGAAGGCATGTTTCAAGAGGAAATAATTGTCTCTTTTGACAGATATGCTGAGCTGATATTTCAGGGTTCTGTTCTATACATGGATGTGAAACCTCTGAAGTGTTTTCAATGGATCAAGTGAGTCCCCCCAAACAGCAAAGTAAAACCCTGTTCTGTGGGGTGTGTGTGCAGGAGTAAATGAGAAACTGCTCGGAGGTTTCACTAGTAAGGAGAGTGCTGAGGATGGGGGGCAACTTTAGTTCCACTTCCTGAGAGAAGCTGAGGGAGGAAGATCACAGGAGGCTAGGAGTTGAAAACAAACAAACAAACAAACAAACACCCAACCCGGCCACATACTGAGATCCAGCTGGGGGTCGGGGACAAAGTGGAAGAGAGAGGAAGAATCATTGTAGGACTCGGCAGACAACTGTTTTGCTGTGTAAATAGTACAGAAGCCAGAGATGAGGCAGAACTATTCCAGGTTACCCAAAGCCACGTTCAATCCAGCCTGGGCTAAGTGTGAGACCCTGTCTGAGGCTGGGGTCCGGCAGGGTGTCAGCGATGAGATTTTAAGGCCTATTAAGTGCAGTGTGTTCTCTCTAAAAGCAAAGGAAGAGAGGTAGAGCAGACAAGAAGACAGCATTAACTTGGGCATCTGATGGCTTACAAGGCTCTGGATGGAACCAGGGATCCCAATGTAACACTCTCCCCCTCTTGGGTGGTACTAAAGCCACAGGAAAGATAATTCCATGGGAGATGACCAGAAAAGAGGCACGGTTCAAAGTAAGACTGGACTTCTGAGAGGTCCACTTTGGGTATGAGGCAGGAGAACCCCCACTGTCTCAGACTCACCAGAGGTGTCCTCAGAATCTGGAAAAGCTAGGTCACCATGCTCAACTCCATACCTTTTTCTTAAGTTTGTTGAATTTCTTCTGCAGTGCCTCTTCCTCTTCACTCAGCCCCGGAGGTATCACCAACATGTTGGCTCCTGGTTCAAGGGCAGAACCCAAGACATCATTCTCTACTGTCACCATTCAAAATTCACACGTCGTCCAACTTGCGTCCATCCTGTATGCACCCCAACCTCCAGGCCCGCCTACTCCAGCCTCTGGCCTTTTCCTAACCCCTTGTTTCTCCGAGGCTGCTTGTCCAGCCTCCTGTTCATTGTAATCAACCGGCATTCCCGCCTATGTCCAAGGTCCAGACACTAGAGCCTTGGGGTACCTCAGCCCGGAGAAGGGAAAGCACTCCCTGCGACGCCAAGGCGATGGCTCCCGACCCCCATGCCCAATGGGGTTAGGTCAGCCAACCTCGGGGTCCGGTGGGCAGAGAAGGCGGCCGGGCCCGCGCAGCGCTATCTGGGCAACCAGAGGAGGAGGAAGAAGAACCAGGGGCCGCGCGGGGAAGGCGCGAAGGATGTGAGACGAAGCCCTCACCTGAGGGGGCGGCGCCCGGGCCCGCAGTCTCCGGCGCCGCCGCGCGGGCTGCTGCGCGCGGGCTCGCGGCGATGACGTAAAGGGGCGGGACACGCGGTAACCAAGGCGGCGAGGGGCAGCAACTTCCGCCCGGCCTTGCCCGGCTCGAGGTCGGCTTCGGCGCCGCGCTCGCCCACGCTCCCGGCGGGGAGTGGTGGAGGAGGGGGCGTGTCGGAAGTCATCTCAACTTCCGCCCTTCTCGGGGCGGGACCGACTCCGAAGTTACTCTGAGTTTCCGGGCTGCTCAGCAGCTGCCGCGGCTCCAGGATGATGGAGACCGAGCGACTCGGTGAGGGGGAGGGGAGGGGCGCGGAACGGAATAGTAGTCAAGAGTGACTTTTGGCTTTTAACCTGTGACCTTTCCTCCGTAGTTCTGCCTCCCCCAGATCCGCTGAACCTGCCCCTTCGAGCTCTGGAAGTGGGCTGCACTGGCCGTTGGGAGCTGCTGAACGTGCCAGGACCTCCAGAGAGCACTGTGAGTGACTTTTGACTCTCACATTTGACCTGAGAGCCTAAAAGAAATTCCGCCCTGCTCACCGGAGGATGTAGCTTGACACCTGGACACTGTCATCTTGGCCCCCGGCTTCATGCTGGTCAGATCCCACCCTATTGGAGCTCCCGTAGGTCAGAGCGCGGAGTGCTGGAGACACTAACTCACAGAGCTGCCTCTTCACCTGTATCTTTTTCCTCCTTGGAGGTCTCTTCCATCTGCATACCTCAGAGCACTTGGCTTTTTTTAAACTGAAGCTGGGCGTGGCTCACACCCTTAGTCCCAGCACTTGGAAGGCAGAGGCAGGCAGATCTCTTGAATTGGAGGCCAGTTTGATCTGCATACCAAATTCCAGACCAGCCAGAGCTACTTAGTGAGACCTCATCTCCAAAAACAGAAAGAGAAGAAGCAGAAATTTTAAGACTGGCAGGGTGACAGCCCAAAGATTCTCAACCTGTGATTCACCACCCATTTGGGGGTGGAATGACCCTTTCACAGGGGTCACATATCAGATATCCTGCACACCAGACATTTACCTAAAGATTCATAACAGTAATAAAATTACAGTTAATAAGTAGCCGCAAAATTATTTTACGGTTGGGGTCACCACAACACGAAAAACTGGTGCGTTAAAAGATGGCAGCATTAGGAGGGTTGAGAACCACTGGCTTAGCTGATTAAAGCGCTTGCCCATGAAACACACGTAAAGGTAGAGAGAACCAACTCCCCAATATTATCTTCTGACTGCCATGTGTGTAATGTGTGGCTATGGAGACATGAGTATACACACATACACACACACACACACACACACACACACACACACACACACACACACA
>JANHMN010000019.1:9390263-9417994 GCA_030674055.1 Rhabdomys pumilio | reverse complement strand
CCTAAGGCAAAACCTATATATAGACTAAAGGGGTAGCAGGCTGACTGCGGCCGGCCACCTTCCCTTCCTCTCTCTCTTCCCTCCTCGCCTCCTTCCCTCTCTCCTTCCCTCCCTCCTTCTCTGCTCTTTTCTCCCCCTCTCCCTCCCCCTCTCCCTCCCTCTCTCCTCTTTCCTCCCTCCCTTCTTCTCTCCTTCCTTTCTCCCCTTCAGTCTCTCCTTCCTTTTTGCTTATCTATTTTTTTGTCTTTTTTTCTTGTTTTTTTTTCTGGAGGGGGTGTATTTGTTTTGGGGTGTTTGTTTGTTTTTGAGACAGAGTTTCTTTGCACAGCCCTGGCTTGTCCTAGAACAAGTTATGTAGAATAGGCTTCCCTCAAATTCAGAGATCTGCATGCCTCTGCCTCTCGAGTGCTGGGATTAAAGGTGTGCTTGTCTGTAATTTTTAACTGTTTTGTTTTGGGCTTCTGTGAGATTTACAATAAAGAGATAAACAAGCCACAGTCAAAACCACAGACAGTTTGTGTTGAATGCAGGTGAATGCGCAGAAACTGAGAAAACGTCTTTTGGGGGACATGTACTGAAAGGCAGAGGCATAGATCAGTAAAGAGTCTTAGAACAAAGCCTGAGGGAGAGGCTGGGGTTTGCCTGAGAAGAATGAGGTGGCGGCTGAGTGCCCCGAGCTCAGGAAGCAAGAACAGTACCATGTACCCCAACGCCGGTGCCCAGCCAAGGCAAATAGTGAGTGCAGAATGGGGGGCTGACGTGGGCTCGAAACAAAAGCTAACAGCAGGACTGGAGAGATGGCTCAGTGGCTAAGAACACTGTCTGCTCTTCCAGAGGTCCTGGGTTCAATTCCCAGCAACCATATGGTGGCTCACAACCATCTGTAATGGGATCTGATGCCCTCTTCTGGTGTGTCTGAAGACAGCAACAGTGTACTCATATAAATAAAATAAATCTGTCAATCAAACAAACAAAAAAAATCTAACACTGACTGCTGTACACTGAGCAGCCAGGGGTAGTGAGCTCACCATTACCATCAGTCCCCTAGCTGTCACAGACCAGTGTTGAGGCCTCTGTGCCAGGCTGGGCCACAGTAAGAAGGCATTTGGAGCAGTTTCGAGTACCGGTCATCTGGAATCTCATGCATGTGACTTCTTGCAGGATAGAAGCCCTCCCCGCCCCTCCCCCAATGCTGCCCATCTTGCCTCACCATGGGGATAAACTGGATTTCATAGGCATCCACAGGACCCGGAACCCGTGTCCACTCTGTCCGGACTGTTGTCTCCTCTAGAAGATGCATCCTCATGTTCTGGACGGCTGGTATCTCTGCCCAGAATGGAACAGGACAAGCAGATTAGCCAGGAGCGGCATCCCCGTGGCTCCTCTGTCACTCAGGGCCACACCTTTGCTCCCACTGTCCAAACGCAGGTCTCCCATGTCCTGAACATAAAAACTTAAAGGCAACCCTCTCTCCAGAGATCCAGGTCAGACTTTCCACTGGCACGTGCTTGTGGTTCCACTACCCTTGGTGGTCAGGGTCCTCCTGATTGACCTCTCCCTCGTTGTGCAGGGAACAACTCCCTCCATTCTTCCTCTAGGTCCCTAGGCCTCAGGCTCCTGCTACCAGACCCCCTGTTCCTGCCCCAGAGTATTGGAGAAGGCTCCTGGCTCACCTTCCCCGCAGTCGTCCCCAGCATAGCCATCTTGGCAGACACATTTGCCCTGGATACACTCTCCTCTGCCGCGGCAGTCACCTGGACACGTCTGGATAGCACAGTCTGGGCCTCGAAAGCCCTCAACACACACGCATTGTCCGGCTTGGCACAGTTCCCGTGGCCCACAGCCCCCAGGGCAAGCACTGGCAGGAGGCTCTTCCTGCCCACAGTCCTCCCCGCTGTAGCCAGCGTAGCAAATGCACACTCCCTGCACACAGCGCCCATGGCCACGACAATCAGCTGGGCAGGTGCGGGTGGCACATGCAGGCCCAGTGTAGCCTGGGTTGCACACACAGCGCCCGTCCTCACAGCGGCCACGCCGGTGACAATCGGCCGGGCAGGTGCGAATGCTGCAGTCTTCGCCCGCGTAGCCCGCGTGGCACACGCACACTCCATCCTGGCACAAGCCGCTCTGGCTGCAGTCGCGCGGACACCGTCTTACGCCACAGTCCTCACCAGAGTAGCCTTCGTCGCACACGCAGAGCCCGTCCAGGCACTGGCCGCGGCCTCTGCAGCCGCTGGGACAGCTGCGCGTGCTGCAGTCGATGCCGGAGTAGCCCACGGCGCACACGCACACGCCGTTCTCGCAATGGCCGTGTCCGCGACAGTCCCCAGGGCAACGACGGCTCCCGCAGTCCTCGCCAGTGAAGCCCGGATTGCACACGCAGCGGCCGTCCACGCAGCGTCCGCGCCCACGACAATCACCGGGACAGGCACGCGTGCCACAGTCTCGGCCTGTGTACCCAGGCCAGCACACGCAGCGGCCGTTCTCACAGCTCCCACGGCCGCGACAGTCCCCGGGACAGCTGCGCACACCGCAGTCCTCGCCGCTGTAGCCCGCATGGCACACGCACACGCCGTTTTCGCAGCGCCCACGGCCCCTGCAGTCCCGTGGGCAGGCGCGCGTGCTGCAGTCCGCTCCGGTATACCCGGGCCAGCACACACAGCGGCCGTCCTCACAGTGGCCCCTTTGGTTACAGTCCCCAGGGCAGCTCCGCACACCGCAGTCGTCGCCACTGTAGCCTGCGTCACAGATACATTCCCCGTCCTCGCAGCGGCCTCGACCACGGCAGTCACGCGGGCACGTCCGCGTGCTACAGTCTTCGCCCGAGTACCCGGGCCAGCACACGCAGCGGCCGTCCACGCAGCGCCCTCCGTCGCCACAGTCCCACGGGCAGATCCTCACGCCGCAGTCTTCGCCGCTATAGCCGGGATCGCACACGCAGCGGCCGTCCTCGCAGCGACCCCTTTGGCTGCAGCCCCTGGGACAGCTCCGCACCCCGCAGTCCTCGCCAGTGTAACCGGGGTTGCACACGCAGCGGCCATTCTCGCAGCGACCCCTTTGGTTGCAGCCCCTGGGACAGCTCCGCACTCCACAGTCCTCACCGGAGTAGCCGGGGTCACACACGCAGCGTCCTTCCTCGCAGCGTCCTCTCTGGTTGCAGTTGCGAGGGCAGGAGCGCTGGCTGCAGTCAGGGCCCGAGAAGCCCGCGCGACACACGCACACACCCTGCACGCAGCGCCCGCGCCCCTGACAATCTCCAGGGCAAGAGGGCCAGCTACAGCTGGGGCCACTGTAGCCGGGGAAGCACACGCAGCGTCCTCGCACGCAGCGACCCTGGTCGTTGCAGTCTTCAGGACAGGTCCTGGAGGCTGAGGGCGGCAACGAGGTGGGCGTCTTTGTGTCCGTAGGGTCTGAGCAGGTGGGTCCACCCCAGCCAGGCTCACAGGAACAGGCGCAGCGGCTCAGGTCAAAGACACCATGGAGGCTGCAGAGGCTGCGCACGTCTGTCTGGCCTGGAGCAGTAAGCAGAAGTGAGAGCCAGCCCCTGTAAGTACCCTATGGGACAGCCTGTTTTCAGAAGGTCATTTTAGCTCCTAGTTAATTAGCAGCTCTCCCATCCCCACCCTCTTCTCCCCTCTGCTGCTCACCCTAGCCCACCGCAGTCGGCAGCTCACCTGTGCCAGCCTGGGCTGCCGTGGGACAGCACGCTCCTGAGCAGTGTTCCTTAAGGCCCTTTACCAGCTCCTCCAGGACCTCCAGCCGGACCCTCAGGGCTTGCACCTCTGAAGCAGGCACCGGGGGTTCAGAGCCCGGGGGACAGCCACAGCCAGCTGACGGCGGCAGGTTAATACGGTGGGTGAATACCACTTGCTTCTCTCCGTCTTCCACCGTATGCTCATACAGTTGAGAGGACGCTCCACCCGGCTGGGGAGGGGGCCGTGGTGCCGGCAGCGTCACATTGGACCGAGGAGAGAAAGGGCCCGCTCTGGTTAAGCCGAGCAATACCAGGACGGTCAGAATAGACGGGGTGCACTGAGCTGCCATGGTTCAGGAGGCTGTGGGGGTGGGGGAGGGGAGGAGAACACGCGTGAGAACTGACTCAGCAAAGGGTCAGAATCGGTCCCCCTCATCTCCAGCGCACATCAACAGAACACCTACTAGCAACAAACTCAACTCACACCGGGATGAAAATCCAAACCTGAAGAAGGGCCTCTCCGGGCAGACCTGGTCTGTGTCTCTTTCTGATGTCGTCTGCTCACCATCTTCCCTATGTAACCGGTTCGCCCATCCCATGCCAACCACACTGGTCTTCCGTTTGCTCCACAGACACTACCCTAAGGCCCTCTGTGCTTTGTCCCCTCTGTCCAGAATGCTCTTTTTGACTGCTGCAAGCTGACCCCTTACAGTTCTGGGCTGACTTGGCATAACTCAGGCCGTCCTCGTGTTTCGGGGAGCAGCTTGTCCCCACCCTCCCCATCACAGGGGCCTGCTCACACTCTGCACTGCACTTAGCATTCCATGAGAACAGACGCCTCGTGTGACCTGGCTCTGCTGCATGCACTTAGCGTGAAGTACTTAGCATAGATAAAGTTGATGCCAACACATCTGTGCCAAGGGAGTCTGGCAGATGAGTATGGAAGCTGCAGCCTTCCCCAAACACCTGGACCAGCTCCCCAGTGCCCAGTGCCCAGTGCCCAGCCAGGCAGACTCTTATAGGGGCAGGATTCTTTCCATTCCTTTCTCTCCCCTCCCCTCCTCCCCCTCCTCCTTCTTCTCTTCCTCCTTTTTCTCCTCCTTCTCCTCTTTCCTCCTCCTCTTCCTCCTCCTCTTCCTCCTCCTCCTCCTCCTCCTCCTCTTTTTTAATGCAGTGCTCCCATAGCTCAGGCTGGCCTTGAATCTACTATGCAGCCAAGGACAGCCTTGAACACTTGATCCTCCTGTCTCTACTTCTGCAAAGCCATGATGACCAGCAGACACTACTGTGTTTGGTTCCTCCTTCACTTTTTTGTTTGTTTCTTTGGTTGGTTTTTGGTTTTTCAAGACAGGGTTTCTCTGTGTAGCTCTGACTGTCCTGGAACTCACTCTATAGACCAGGCTGGCCTCAAACTCAAAGATCCCCCTGCCCCTGCCTCTTGAGTGCTAGGATCAAAAGTATGCACCACCACACCCATCTTGCCTTTTAATTTTTAAAAAAATTCTTCTCTCATACATTTCATCCCACCCACAGCCTCCATTCCCTCCACTCCTCCTCCGTTTCCCTTCAGAAGAGAATATACATCCCAGGGATATAAATCAAATGTGGCATAATAAGTTACAATAAGACTAGGCACAAACCCTCATATCAGAGATGGATGAGGCAACCCAATAGGAAGAAAAGCACTCCAAGCGTATTGCCTTTAGTTTTTTTATGAGCTCAAATGTCTCTCATTAAAATCCAGACCTCTCTGTAGTGCGACCACCTTAGACTTATCCCTGATTAGTTTACAAATGAGACCCAGAGAGGAGAGATGATGGAAGCTGCCAAGAGGGGAGATGGAGGATGAACACGTGGCCAGGAGAAACAGCAGGTATCTGGGGTGCATGGCTAGGGAGGTAGCACTTAGAACACTAGATGAGGGGTAACCCCCTAGGCACTGTCAAAGCTGAATAAAAGATCCACAGTCTGCACCCCATCTATGTGTAAGCCAGTCAGGGGTAAGCCTGAATCGGTTGTGCTACAACCCTCCCTCAGAACAGTCAACTACCAAGGCTTTCAATACTGGGGACTTACAGTGGACTGAGTAGACCAGGATTCAAAAAAAATGACCTGTGTGTGTGGTCAGTTGATACTATGGAAATTAAAAAGAGAAGGGTGGGGTTGGAGAGATGGTTAGGAGCTTAAGAGCATTTAATGCTCTTGTAGGGGACCCTGGTTCAGTTCGCGGCACCCACCTGGCGTCTCCCAACCCACTATTAGTCCAGTTCCAGAGGATCTGGTGCCCTCTTCTGGCCTCAGGAGGTACTGCACACACGTGGTGCACAGATTCAGGCAAAACACTCAGACACGTAAAGATAAAACAGCAACGAAATCAAATAAGTAAATAGTGTTGCATTGATTGAAGATCCACCCAGGGTGGGGGTGGGGGGGGAGTCGGGCTCTACTTTATATGCAAATGCAGAAACTTCTGTGAGATTGATCGTGGTCCTAAACACGAAAGGGAAAGCAACGGCTCCCATAGTGAACTGATAATGTCTCTCCCTCTTCCGGAGAGACTTCCTCTGTGCTGGGGATGGACTATGCTGGGCAAGGACTCTACCCCGGGGGCTGCATGTCAAGCTCAAGAATCGAAAACATCTGCTCATCAAATGACATCAGTAAGAAAATAAGACACTCCATAGCAGGCTGGGAGAAAGTGATGTGTTAGGTAAACGAGAGAGAGAGAGAGAGAGAGAGAGAGAGAGAGAATATCTGAAGCAGAGGCTGGGGTGATGCATCCATTGGTAACGTAGTTGTGAGCATGTGAAGGCCTCCGTGTGAAAGCCAGGTGCTATGTGCATGCCCGCAAGCCCTTTTCCCAGGAGCTGGAGGCAGGACAGCAAGTCTAGCCCAATGGGTGAGCTCCAGGTTCAGAAACCCTGTCTCAAAGAATAAGGTGGAGAGAACAGAAGAAGACACCCAGTGTCGGACTCTGGCCTCCGAGTTTACATGGATGCACATGAATGTGTACATACATAAAAACTCCCGGGGACAAGAAGGTAGCTCGGAGGTTGGGAGTGTGCGCTGCTCTTACAGAGGACCTGAGTTAGGTTCCCAGCACCTAGGCTGGGCAGCTCACAACCACCGTAACTCCAGCTCTGGGGGATCAACTGTGCACACACCAACACAGCTAAATAAGACTGAATCTAAGTCTCACCAAACCACAGCAAACAAACCAATCTGAGTCCTCTGTAAGAGCAGCAGTCGTCCCTAATCACTGCGCTGGGTTTTTTCTTTCTTTTTTTTTTTTTTTTTTTTTTTTTTTTTTTTTTTTTTGTTTTTCGAGACAGGGTTTCTCTGTGTAGCCCTGGCTGTCCTGGAACTCACTCCGTAGACCAGGCTTGCCTCGAACTCAGAAATCCACCTGCCTCTGCCTCCCAAGTGCTGGGATTAAAGGCGTGCGCCACCACCACCCGGCTTAAAACTTTTTTTTTCCCATCAAAATTTAACATGCCTCCCCGTCTGGGAATTGAACCCCGGTCTTCCGCGTGACAGGCAGGGATACTCACCACTATACTAACGAGGACAAGCTATGGGTTTTTTCTTTTCTTTCCTTTTTCCGTTGTCATTTTGATAAAGGGTCTTACTATGTAGTCTGGGCTGATCTTGAACTTCTGACCCTCCCGCTGCAGCCTCCCACATTTTGGAATGACAGGCTCACCCCACCATGCACTACTGACCGTTCACAAGGGTTTATTAACATTTACTGAAACCCAACTAGACTGGATCAATGATGGCAGAGACAGAATATTACAAAATAAACAACAACAACAAAAACACTTTCCTCTTTTTCACACAGGACACAGATGGATTCCATGCATGTGCCGAACAAAGGAAGTCAGACGCAGAAAGATGATATTTCAGATGACGTTACTTGTGGGCGCACAAACAGGCAGAGCTGAATTTTGCTCTTAGGAGATAATATGGGATTACAGTTAGGGATACGACAGGCTGGAAGGAGTTGGAAGATTCTGGGACGTTCTTGGTCCAGGTGAGGGCGGAGCAGATGTATGTACAGTCCACACACAGAGCAGACGTATGTACAGTCCACACACGGAGCAGACGTATGTACAGTCCACACACAGAGCACTGTCTGAAAGTCAGACCCGGTGACAGAACAAATCCTTGTTCAGCATCACAAGACTCCAGCCACCGCCACACTTTGTTACATTTTCTGTTCCTAGTTCCCTATTCTGCACGAATGCCACAATCCCCACTACCTTCAAAATGACCAAACAACTCCCACCGTGGTCTCCCACAACAATCTAGGAGACATCTGCCTTCATCTTACTCAGTGTTCCACAAAATTAGTAAGCTGGCCGCCTCGTTCATCTTTGAACCATGTGATGTCCAATATGGCAGCCACCTGTCCTTCCACTGCTCGGGTGCTGGGGACTGAACTTGGTCATCAGCCTTGGCAGTCGGTGCCTTTACCCACTGAGCCACCTTACCACTCATTCCCCAACGAGGGGTTAAGTACTTCATTTATTACTTTATCAAGCACGTCACTCTCCACGTTCCTCACTAAACCCCAACCTCTGTGTATATAGTTCCCTCCCTGTAGAGCATGCTTGCTCTCCATTCATCCTTCTGGTTTCAATCTGATATCACCCAGAGAAGCCTTCTTGACCAGGCCGTCACCCTTCCCCCCAGGATACATGAAACACTCCATACAGTTCTGGCTTGTCCCTCCTACCAACAGGGTTTAGCTATGGCGGCTGCCATGCAAGGACAATCAGTAAGAGATTTTTTTGGCAAGTAGAAACCAAAAGGCTTGTTTTAAATGTGGCAAGCCTAGACAATTTTGCAAGAGATTGCAAGGCAGAAAATGAGTTAACCCAGAGACAGCCCAGAAAGCATCCTGGGCTCTGCCCACTTTGCAAACGTGGAAGTGAATGTAGGTCCAAAAGAGACACACAAGGAAACACCCTTTCCCATAATCAGGGAAATGGGAACAGGGGCCAGCTCCAGGCCCCAAACCAACACAAGTCAAAACAGGCATATGGAGCAGTCAGTTTTATACCAACAAACAGCAATCCCTTTCAGAACTTAGTCGAGCAACACCAGGAAGCTCAGGACTAGACCTCAGTTCTGCCACCCACACAGTATTAACCCCAGAAGTGGGACCTCAGGCCTTACCCACTGGAGTGTTTGGACCGCTCTGTCCAAATGTGTTTGGCCTGATAGTGGGAAGAAGCAGTACTACTATGCAGGGACTACAAATTTTTCCTGGAGTTATAGACAATGATTATCAGGGTGAGATTAAGGTAATGGCACAGGCAATTCAGAATATAGTCACCATTCCTACAGGAAGGAGGATAGCTCAACTATTGTTACTTCCATTGTTTCCTACTAATCACAAATATAAGAGTCCTAAGAGAGGGGATCAAGGTTTTGGTTCCTCTGATGCGTACTGGGTACAGCCTATAGTTAAACAAAAACCTATGATGACACTATGGCTGGATGGAAAGGCATTCCAAGGCTTGGTTGATACAGGAACTGATGTGACTATCCTAAAACAAAGCGATTGGCCTGTCACCTGGCCTCTGACCCCAACCTTAGCCAATCTAAGGGGTATTGGCCAAAGTCAAAATCCACAACAAAGCTCTAAGGTGCTGACGTGAAAAGATAAAGGACATACAGGGAATATACAACCCTATGTCATCCTGGGCCTCCCCATTAATCTCTGGGGCAGAGATCTGTTATCCCAGTTGGGATTGATTATGTGCAGCCCTAATGAAGTAATCATGGCTCAAATGGTAAACTCTGGATTTTCCCCAGGGAAAGGATTAGGAAAAAGTGAAGAAGGGGTTACTCATCCTGTTGAGGTTCATGGTAACGAATGTTACTCATTATAATGAATTTGGCAATCAAAAATATATACATGTATGTATAGATACATACAGTGGTTTCATTTATGCAACATTACAATCTGGAGAAACAAGCAAGCATGTGATCACTCATATGCTTGTTACAATTGCTGTATTGGGTATGCCTAAACAGATAAAGACTGACAATGGCCCAGGTTATACAAGCTCCAGTTTCCACCAATTCTGTGAAAAATTGGAAATACTACATAAAACGGGTATTCCATATAATCCACAGGGTCAAGGTATAGTAGAAAGGGCACATTGAACCATTAAATGTCAATTTGAAAAAATTAAAAAGGGGGAATGGTACCCTACCAAGGGGTCCCCCAGAATTATCCATCATCACATGCTCTTTGTTTTAAATTTTTTAACCTTGGATTCTGAAGGAAGATCCACTGCAGATAGACTCTGGCATCCTGATACCAAAAAGAATTTTGCAACAGTCCTCTGGAAAGACCCATTAACTGGAACCTGGAATGGGCCAGATCCAGTGCTTATCTGGGGAAGAGGTTCTGTCTGCATATATTCCCAAACTGCAGATGCCGCACACTGGCTACCAGAGAGACTTATTAAACAAATAGACAACAATAACAAATCCAGGGAGGAGAAAACCCCTGAGAAGCGTATTTTTTCTTTGCAGGAAACATGAAGATGCTTCTCAATTGCCTTCAAACTGGAACAGATCAACCAGCAAACCTGACTTGGGAAGTCCTCAATGTGGAAGGAGACATCACCACCCGTACCTTCAGGGTGGCTCTACTGGACTCTTGGTTCCCCAACTTATGATTTAGTGGGGAATGTTGTTTAGAACCAGAAGAAAACCCACTACCACAATTACTATAGTTGTTTTTTGGGTTTGAGGTTGACTGGAGCAGGAACAGGGATTTCCTTACTTGTTTTGTTAAGATCAAAGCTATGATCAGTTCTATATTTCTATAGAATTAGATTCTGCTATAACACATTTGTAAACAGAATAGAAGAGGCTTATACCTTTTATTCCTCAGACAGAGGGAGTTATGGGTTGCCCTTAAAAAAGAGTATTGCTGTTATACTGACTACTAGGCACTGTTAAGTCTCTTGTCTATCCAGTCTATGCTATTCAACAAACTGATGGCTTTTGTACAACAACAGATAGACGCTATTCAAATGAAACCCACATAGGTCCATTATCACAGGCTGGAAGTAGGGGACTCTAAAACCTCTGTCATCAAGACTAATGAGGATTAACCCCTAACTTACGTGCTAAGCCGGATAGTCAATGATGGGTAAGAGAACACTTCAAGACCCTTGCCCCTAAAAAGGGAGCTCTCACCATCCTAAGACAGGAGCTCAACCAATGGCTGTTAAGTATCCAAAGATGGGAAAGGGAGGCTGGGGTCCCTTGTTCCAACCTAAGGCAGGCACAGGTTCCATAAGTTTTCCCAGACTTCCCTTTTGAAAAAAAAATTAAAAAGAGGGACCTGTGGGGAGCCAACAGAAGGCGGCTATCATCCTTACAGTCATCTTGAGCCATATACCCTGACAAGAGACTTGTTTACAACAGCCTACAACAGCTGAGCACACTCTGATAACATCTTGTTTTAGATACCCAGGATTTTCCCTTGGATGTGTGAGACTTAAAGGTGTGATTTAGAGACAAGAATTAAAGGCGTGATTTAAGGTCATGACTTATAGGCGTGACTTAGAAGTGAGACATATAAAAGGCAAGAGGCAAACAGAAGACAGACGCATTGGAGCTTGAGACTTGGAAGAAGAACTTAGAACTTAGTCACTTAGCACTTGAAGAAAGAACTTGAAACTGGGAAAGAGACTAGCAACTGGAACTAGGATTAGGACCTGAGACTTGGTACTAGGAACTAGGAACTGGGAACTAGGGACTTGGAGAGAAGAAGAGAGGCTGAAGAATAAATGGGATTGAATCACACTCTGTCTGGTCTCTATTCTTTGCATCTGTCCTCACTCTCTCTCTCTTGCTGAACCCCGACCCACGGACTGGAGCAGCTTGGGGCAGTGTGGGCTCTAACAACTTAGCCCCCAAGGCTTTTGGTAGTGCAGGTTCCAACACTGATAGATCGGTCCATGACATTTTGGCCCCCAAACATGGGGTAGTGCGGTTCTTTACAGTTGCCAAACCAGGAAAATCTATTTCAGAACTTATCAGAGCAACCCCAGGAAGTGCAGGACTGGACCTCAGTTCCACTACTTATATAGTACTGATGCCAGAAATGGGAGTTCAGACACTTCCCACAGGAGTTTTTGAGCCCTTGCCTCCAGGGACATGGGGATTACTTTTGGGCCAAAGCAGCAGTATTGTAAAAGGGTTGCAAATTTATCTAGGTGTTATAGATAGTGATTATCAGGGAGAAATTAAGATCATGGCTGCTTCCCTTCAGGGCGTTATAACTCTGCCTGCTGACAAAAGAATTGCTCAACTTGTTTTTGCTCCACTGCATCCGCTTCCTTCCAAGTTCGTTAAGAATGAGAGAGGACAGGATGGCTTTGGTACTTCTGACGTGTACTGGGTTCAATCTATTACTAGCAAGAGACCTACTCTTAAGTTAATAATTGAAGGAAAAAGCTTTGAAGGGCTCATGGACACGGGAGCCGACATAACGATTATAAGAGGATAAGAGTGGCCTTCAGCCTGGCCTTTGTGTGATACTCTCACTCACCTTCAGGAAACTGGTTATGCCAATGACCCGAAACAGAGTTCTAAACTTCTTAATTGGAGAAATGGAGAAGGAATTCAGGACAAATTCAGCCCTATGTGATGCCAATTTTGCCTGTCACCCTCTGGGGATGAGGTCTTTTGTCGCAGATGGGTCTTATGATGTACAGCCCTGATGATGTAGTGACCAAACAAATGCTAAGACAAGGATTTTTGCCTGGCCAAGGACTAGGAAATGAAGGGCAAGGTATTAAAACTTTTGAAGCGCCTAAGCCTCATTCTGACACTAGAGGTTTGGGGTATTTTCCATGATGGCCACGGTCTTGCCTGCATCCCATGCTGATAAAATTCAATGGCTTAATAATGTCCCAGTGAGGGTTGATCAGTGGTCTTTGTCTAAAGAAAAAATAGAAGCTGCTTCATTGCTTGTTCAGGAGCAATTAGAGGCAGGACATATAGAAGAATCTCAGTCACCTTGGAACACTCCAATATTTGTTATAAAGAAAAAAATCTGGAAAATGGCAATTGTTACAAGATTTAAGAAAGGTTAATGAAACCATGGTGCCTATGGGAGCTCTACAATCTGGGCTTCCATCTCCAGTGGCCATTCCTAAAGGGTTTCATAAAATTATAGTAGATTTGAAAGATTGTTTTTTCACCATTCCTTTACATCCTCGGGACTGCAAAAGATTTGCTTTCAGTGTTCCTTCTGTTAATTTTAAAGAGCCGATGAAAAGGTATCAATGGGTAGTTCTGCCTCAGGATATGGCTAATAGTCCTACATTACGCCAAAAATTGGTAACACAAGCCATTGAGCCTGTAAGACATCAATGGACAATGTGTGCATCATACATTACACAGATGATATTCTTCTAGGAGGTAAGATCCTCAGGACTTGCTTTTGTGCTATAGAGATTTATAGCAGGCATTAGCTGATAAAGGATTACAAATAGCTCCTGAAAAGGTACAAATTCAGGATCCTTATAATTATTTAGGCTTCAGGCTTACAGATCAGGCTGCTTGTCCCCAGAAGATAATTATCCACAGGGACAATTTAAAAACTTTAAATGATTTCCAAAAGTTGTTAGGTGATATCAATTGGCTTCGTCCCTATTTAAAGCTTACTACAGGGGAATTGAAACCTTTATTTGATATTCTCAGAGGGAGTGCTGATCGTACCTCCCCTCGGTCCTTAAACCTGGAAGGATTGTTGGCCTTACAACAAGTAGAAAGAGCCATTGAGGAACAATTTGTCACTTACATAGATTATTCCTTACCTTTACATTAGTTCATTTTTAATACAACTTATACTCCTACAAGAATGTTGTGGCAAAAGGCTCCCCTCATGTGGATACATTCAAAGATATCCCCTAAACGTAACATCCTACCATATTATGAGGCAGTAGCCCATATGATTGTACTTGAAAGAAAACAGGCATTGACATGTTTTGGCAAAGAGCCAGATGTTATTATTCAGCCTTTTAATGAAGATCAGAATACCCGGTTAAAGCAGCATAATACAGATTGGTTGCTTGTTCAAATAGGATTTAATAGCATTATAGACAATCATCATCCTTCAGATAGATTGATATAAGTTTTAAATGTACATGAGGTTATATTTCCTAACATGACTTCTCTGCCGCCTCTACATGATGCTCTTTTAATCTTTACTGATGGGTCCCCTAAAGGACGAGCAGGGTATCTCTTAAATAATCAACAGGTAGTCATAGAGACGCCTGGACTCCCTGCTCAGCTAGCAGAACTGACAGCAGTTCTAAATGTTTTTCAGTCTGTAAATGATGCTTTTAACCTCTTTACTGATAGCCTATATGTGGCTCGGTCTGTCCCCTTGTTAGAAACTTGTGATGCATTTCAGTTCAATACCCCAGCTGCATCTTTGTCTTTGCGACTACAAAACCTCATTCTTAACAGGAAAAATCCCTTTTATATTGGCCATATAAGAGCTCATTCTGGCCTTCCTGGGCCTTTAGCTACAGGCAATGATCGTATTGACAGAGCTTTAATAGGAAAAGCCTTAATTTTGGATCCTGTTGCTTTGGCTAGACGGGATCATAATAAATTTCATCTCTCTAGTCACACTTTAAGGCTCTGACATAAGATCACTAAGGAGCAGGCTAGAATGATTGTAAAACAGTGTCCTAACTGTCTTACTTTATCTCTGGCTCCCCATTTAGACATTAATCCAAGAGGACTTATGCCTAATCATATTTGGCAAATAGATGTAACTCATTATACAGAATTTGGAAAATTGAAATATATACATGTCTGCATTGACGCTTGCTCAGGATTCCCTTTTGCTTCTCTACATTCAGGAGAAGCCTCTAGAAATGTAATTGATCATTGCTTACAAGCCTTTAATACTATGGGATTGCCTAAAGTCCTCAAGACGGACAATGGATCAGCCTATACTGGAAACAACTTATGTCATTTTATAAGGAATTTGACGTTGAACATAAAGCTGGAATTCCCTATAACCCAATGGGACAAGGAATTGTTGAATGTGCACATCACACTTTTAAAAACTGGCTTGTTAAAACTAGAAAGGGGGAATTATACCCCCAAGGTCACCAGAAGCTCACCTTGCTTTTGTCTTATTTGTTTTAAACTTCCTACAAACTGACGCTAAAGGTCAGTCTGCAGTGGATCGCCACTGGCATCCAGTCACTTCCAGCTCATTTGCCAGGGTCATGTGGAGAGACCCTTAACTAATACTTGGAATGGTCCTGACCCTGTTTTAATTTGTGGCCGTGGCTCAGTCTGTATTTTTTCAGACAAAGAGAACGGAGCCCAATGGCTACCTGAAAGATTGGTCAGTCAAGTGGACACAGATCTTGAGCCTGTCTTCTACATTGGTCTAAAAATAAAGGCCAAAAAAGGATGGGGGTCGAGCTCAGTGGGAGAGCACCAGCCTGAGGTCAGCAGGTCAGACGGGGGGTTGGGGGGGACGTGAGGAGGGAGTCATTTTATTTTTTTACATTTGATTACATCTATGTATTTTGTATGTGGACACGCACATGCCACTCTGAAAATATGGTGGTTGGAGGACAATTTTTGCGAGCCTGTTCTCTCCTTTTACCTTGTGGGTTCCAGGAATCAAACTCAGATCATCAGCCTTGGCAGCAAGAACCTTTACCTGCTAAGCCAACTTGCTGGCCCTTGAAGATATTTATACACACACACAGACACAGACACAGACACACACACACACACACACACACACACACACACACACACATATATATATATATATATATAGCCAGGATCCCTGGGCCTTGTATGTTCCATCTCTGAACTATAAACCAAGGTACTTTTTGTGGGGAAAAAACTGAATGGGTTTAGACTCAGAGGTTCCTTGTTTCTTCATGTGGGTGTGCTTGTGGAATTCTCTGAGACAACTGGAGAGACAGTTTGAGAAGAAAGGTATGAGGCAGGAGAGAAGACTTGAACAGGGAGCAGGAAAAGGCAGGGTGGGCTTGAACTGGGGTGAAGGTTAAGCCAGGTTGGCAGGTGCCCATATCCTCTGGAACAGACGCTGAGAGGGAAGGAGGCAGAGTAAACGGTGGGCATGTTGACTGGCCAGAAAGGAAGGGCTGTGACTCCTCCTCTCCCAACAGACACACATCCTAGATTCCTCCGGGCCAAAGAGGAGGGTGTTTCCAGAGCTGCTCCATGACTGGTGATGAAGAGACAGAAGGATGCCAGTCCACGCCTTTAATCCCAGCACTTGGGAGACAGAGGCAGGCAGATTTCTGAGTTCGAGGCCAGCCTGGTCTACAGAGTGAGTTCCAGGACAGCCAGGGCTACACAGAGAAACCCTGTCTCAAAAAAACAAAAAAAACAAAAAAAAAAAGAAGGATGCCAGTCAGTAGCTGGGGTGCCTGCCTGTACGGGAGGCTCTAGGTTTGCTCCAGAATCACATAACCACATGTGGTAACACATGCCTGTAATGTCAGCACTTGGGAAGTGGAGGCAGAAGGGCCAGCAGGCCAAGGGCAGGCTCAGCTACATGGCAAATTTAAGAATAGTCTAGGCTGCATAGGACCCTCTCTCAAAGACTAGCGTAAAATAGATGGGAGAGACAAGGGACAGACTGTTCATCTGAAGTGCCTGCCCCAGGCAAGACAGCTGGAGGCAGGGCTGTGCTTCCCTCTGAGGGAACAGCCATTGCTGGGAGGAGGCTCTGGCCTACCCTACCTGTCACTCTGCTTAGGGACCAGAAAACCACCCCTGCACTAAGCACGGGTGCCCACACACTAATGTGTGGCATATTCGAACACCCGTAAGTGTCGAAGACGCAGATAGTACACCTGTGGACAAATCCACGTAGCAACAGGAATGAGGCAGTGTCTCTGCAGGCGTGGGAGCTGCCTAGGCATGCCATCTCCCCTTGTGGCTGCTCCACGCCTGGTTGCTGGTGGATGTCTAAGAAAGTGGATTACATCGGCATAGAGGGCAGCTGAAAACTGAGCGGTTAGTGTGGAAAGCACAAGAAGTTGCCCTCCAAGTGGGGAGCAGAGGGTATGTACTTCCTGCTCCCTCCACACCCTGAGGGCATCTAGTTGTCCAATATCTTATGAGCAACTGGATCTTCTCTCTCATGGAGGTGATAGGGATCTCTGCAGCAGGGAAAAGTACAAAAGCCCCATTGGCTTCATCACCGTTGGTTTAGAAGACAGGTGTGGCCCCGCAGACCACGCCCCATAGTCTCTTTCCCAGGCCCTTCTCCTCCTGTCTCCTGTCACCATCAGTGCCCCTCCTGTTTCCCTTCCCAACGTTTGGAAAAATTTGACCCTTCTCTTGGCACTGGGCAAACAAAGAATTGGGTGTTTCTTGTGTCTCCCACTATGACTCTCTGAAATATGTTGGGGGGCTAGCCTCACCCTCTTGGCATCTTTCCATGCTTTGAGGGCTGGTAGGGTGGGGGCATCTTCCTAAACTGTGACTCAGCATCCTTGGTATTCAGCGTGGGGCCAACTTTGACACCCTACTCACTGGGGACCATCGATTGGTCCTACCCGGTGGGAAAGGAACACATGTCTATGAAACGGACATCCAGTTCCATTCCAGTGTCTTACCTGACTCTCCTGCCATCCCCACTCCCAGCAAAGTCTGGCAATGAGAGGTGGAGGCATGAGAAAATGGAGATCTCAAATACTGGGCTGAGAAGAGGAATGCTACAGAGAAAGAGCTGGGGGAATCTCGGGGTCTCTTACTTTGGGGAGAAAGCACACGGGCCATGTGTAATTTTTAAAAAAAAATTAAGAGAAAGGATTTCTGGACCCTCAGTGACTGAAAGGAAGATGGGTTCTGGTCCTGCACCAGAGGCCAGGGCTTGAAAGGGAGAAAGTTTGACTAATGGAGGTGCTAGGTCTCCAGGGGTTGGAAGCAGCCAAGGAGAGCGGGAAGGGGCTGAGATCCGGGAAGCAGGGGCGGGGCTGCAGCGGCGTCTGTTTCCTGGTCGCTCGCCCGCTTCCCAGTAGCCCCCCTCAGTTCCGCTTCCAGTTGTTTCTAAGCCATTAAATTCTTTCCAGGCGAGATAAGAGGCCCCGCCCGCCCCACCCGAGGCCTGTCACGTGTATTGGGGAGTGGGTGGGAAGATTCAGGCGCACAGAAGCAGGGCGCCTGGAAGGGGGACCGAATGAAGACACAGCCCTGTGCCCTGTGGGGACATCAGTCAGCCTCTGTAGGCCCGCTGAACCGTGAGTCATGGGTGCACAGCCTTCGCCAAGAACAAGTTATGGGATCGTCTCTGCAAGCTCTGAGCCCTTCCCAGTCCATACATCCTCACTGGGTTTCATTTCAGCATCTCTGAAAGCCCCGTGCCTCCCCAGACCTTGCTAGACCCTGCACAGTTAGCTGAAGAAGCCCCGTCTAGGATGCGGAAACAGCTTCCTCTGCCCCATCCTGGTACCAGGTTCAGCAACTGCAGCCTCAACACTCAAAATCTACAGTGCTTCCCGCGGCGTGCGGCTGGACAGCTCAGCCCAGCCTCCTTGCAGCCCCAACACCTCCTGATCAGCAGCGGTGCCTACCTGACTCCTGGGGTCCCACAGTTCCTCTCCAAACTCTCTCAGCTACTGGCATCCCCTCCAAATCTTGGTGCATGCACTACACACCACACACTGCCTTCCCCTGGACACACCTCCAGGGTCTACTTGTATTTTCTCTGTCCTGAGCAGAGAGTCCTGGAAGGCACTCCGGCCACATGTTCAACTGTGGAGCGGCTCAGAAGAGAAATCCTCCACTTCTCCCTTCTCCGGTTTCCCCAGAGCTCTGCCACTTACCTGGAGAGCCTGGTGGCTTGCGCTGGCTGCTATACCTCTGAACCTGCACAGTCCCAACCCCAACAAGGGAAGCGTCTCAGGCGGGGTAAGCACCCCTTGGCAGCCCTGGACTCTTGGGGGGGGGGGTAGAAGGGGGAACCCTTCACTGGTCCCTTGCAGCAGAAGCTCTGGGAGCCACTGCCAGGACTGTTGATCTCACAGCCTCGACAGCAAGGCAGAGAGCCTGCAGCAAGCAGGGGGAGGAGAAGGGGAGGACCAGTGTGAGGTCAGAGAGGGGAGCGGAGATAGGGCAGGTCTTCTCACCCCTTCAGCCCCTCCCACCAGCCCCTCCCTGCCTAAGACCAGAGTGTCCCCCATACCCTCATCTCAACCCGTCTACCTCTTATTTTACCTCCCCCCATATTCTTGGCCCTATTTCACTTTAACCTCCTCCCATCCTAGATTCTGAAGCAACCTGATGCTCTCTGCCCATCATCTCCCCTACCTTTGACCCCTCTCGTTAACCCACAAGCTCCCCTCGACTGCATCCTAGTTGCTCCTACAACGTGGGATCCCCTCCCACCCCGTGTTGCTCAGTGCCCCTTTCCTCATCCCTAAACTTGCCTCTGGTTGTGCCCTGCAGGGAGCAGAGGTAGAAACGAGAGATGACCCACAGGCCCAAGCTTAAACCTCTCCAATGTGAGATCACTCCCCGAGCTCCTCGCCCTCCTTGCTGCACCCAGTCGCCCCTTCCTCTGCTTTCTCTTGCTTAGGCTCCCGGTCACTGCCCATTCTGCCCAGCCCCTCTCTGATTCTCAGCTCAGATCTCTGTCCTGTTCCGTTCTCCCAGCTCAGCAAATTCCTAGAGAAACAGCGAGTGAGACTTGGGCACTGGCTAGGCAGAGTCTTGGCTGACCACCAGGGCATACAGCTTGGGAAAGTAGTAGGGGGCGTGTGGAGATAGGGAAGGGAAGCTCAGGAGGTTGTGACTGAGGTAACTCAGCAGCTAGAGGCAGCAACGGACAAGGTGATGCTTAGGCAAGTACTTCCCCAACAAGGCACTGATAGGATGTCTGCCACTGGAGACTGACTGAGGGAAAGCCAACTCCCACTCGGGCTCCACACTGAGGACAGAGCTATCTCTACTCCACTGTGGCCATAGCCTTAAGGTGCACACACAAACCGTAGCCACGTCAGGCAATGGTGAAGGGGCCCACGTGTATCTGGCGCTGTGTGCCTGTTGTGGCACAGGTGTCTGCATCACAGATCACATCTCCAGTCACAGGTATGCCTGAGAGGAAGCAGGCTGGCATGGCATGTGACCATGGCCACTGTCACCAGCACCATGTGGCTGAGACCAGCAGCACGCATGACCTCCCTCATGGGTGTACCCGTGTGTCTGGGTGTGTGGCTGGGTTTTTTTTCCTGGCTTTGATGGGGAGATGAAGTCACATCTGGGATAGAACTGGACTTAGTTTACTTCCTGTGCCTTGGCCAGAGTCCCCCAGAACCATGAGAGGTGACAGCTCCCTCAGGTCTCCCAGGAAATTGAGGGGGTCTTCAAGCTACATTCCATTGCGGGGAGAACCCTGTGTTTTGGCATGTGCTCACTGACATATCTATGTCTTTCCCTCATTCTGTCCCACGGCTTTATTATTCAGGAAGTAGGGTCACCATTAAATACAGTTGGCTCTGTAAGTGGCCAGGAAAGTCAACTGAATCCAGAGCCAGACAGATGGCTTAGGGGCTGGATGCTGGGGTCTCCACACAGGAATGCGGGGCTCTGGCTTATGTGCTCACAAGACATCTGGGAAGGGACTGGGAGCTGACACAGCTGCAGGTGTAAAATCCTGGTTGTCTAGAACCATTTCCTCCTGGACCCCAGGCTCCTGGGAAATCCTGTCTTGTCCATGTCCAGAAAAGCAGCAAACCTTGCCTGGCTTCACTGTCAGGAATGAAAGATACCAATCTGAAGACTGTTAAAACCACTTTAAATATTTATTAGGGGTTTCCACCTCACCTAGAGCACATAGAACCCAAGTAAGACACAGAAACCTTTAGATGTATAATAAGCTTAAAAGCACTAAAGCTAGGCACTCATCAACCCTCTATGCTATTTTGTCTACTTCCCTGTGGTGACCCCCGAGATATCACATGCCAGGCCCCACTTGGGACACTCCTCCACCAGGACACCCCTCCTTCACGGCCATGAGCTCACAATTCCCCTACCCCATGACAACTTCCTCCTTCTTCCTTGGCACTTTCCTCCTGAGTCCTGACTGAGACTCCAAGCCTGGGCACCTTCACTTTACCCTTCCCCCCCCCCTGCTCTCCCGCCCAGCCCAATCTTTATTAACCAATCAGGGATTTATCCCAAGTTTACTTGGGAGACAACATAATTGTTTCATAATTGTTCTTACTATATGTTGCTTATTATTGTAAGAGAAAGAGACTTTTTATGTAGAGAAAAATGGAAATCTGGGGGGGAAGGGGGATTGGTCTGGTGCTGCTATGTATTCAAACGCTAAACAGTGACCTCCTCCCGGCTGCCTCCATGAGGATCTCCTCACACACACTGAATGATGCTGTATGAACCTTGCCCCTCAAGTTAAAACTATTGGTTAAACAAAACTGTTGATAGCCAACTACTGGGAGGAATCGAAAGAGGTGCAGTTTGACTTTCGGGACTGGGGGATCACCATGAGGAGGAGGAAAGAGAGAAAGCACACAGAGAAGGTGGGAAATCTCCATTAGTCCTGATGGACCAGCAGTGTGAGCAAAATGCCTCCCCAGAGGCCAGACTGCTGGAGCAGAAATAGCCCCCCCTCACCCCCTTCAACTATTCCAAGGATAATGGGGGAGGGGCAGGAGAGCCAGGAGCTGAAGTGGCTTCAATGAGGTGTCCTGGGGGCAGCAAGGTCACAGCACAGTGCAGAACTCTATGGGTGCTGGCTGTTCCCAGGATCCTTAGTCTAGGGGTCGTTGGCTCTGAGCACCGTGTCCTTGAATGACCCTTCAAGTTCAGAGACAGAGAAGAGGAAAGGGGGAGAGAGAACATGATCAAGAAGGGTAAGGGCAACTGAGGGCAGGGCCTAAAAGCACAGTAGGGAGGGAAGAGAGGCCAGAGGGTGAGCTGAGGAAGTATCCCAGAGAAGCAAGGGCAAGAAACAGGACCTGGCTTCTGTATGTGGCCGCCTAGCTCGGCACAGGCTTCCCTTCATCCTTCAGTGAGGAGACAGGGCTTATGGGTGCCGTTTGGCTTGGCTAGCGGTGGAGTCGGCAGCCTACTCCAGAGCCTACTCTCACTCCTTCAGCACTAGCTCTGGGAAGGGGAAGGAAGTGGCTTCTTCAAAAGTTTTGAGAAGGAATGGTGAAGAACTTGGACTTCTGAAATGTCTCCCTTTGCCCTGTAACTGTGTAGACAAGACACTACCTAATACTGGGTGGGAGTGGGGGGGTGGCCAACACGCAAAGTAGCGAGCTCAGTGAAGTGGGGTAAGAATGGGGAACCTGGAAAGGAAAGAGCTTGAGAAGACGGAAGTACAAGGGTAGAGGGCTCCGACATCCCAGCTGGCGAGAAGGGTCTGGGGCCTTCAAACTCTCAGCCTGGAGACATGGGTGTGGGGAGTCAGGAGGGAGGAGGAGGGAGGACATTTCTATCTCGTGACAAAAGAAAGTCACACAATTGTTTTGTTCTCTGCTCTGGAGCGGGTGGGCGCCCGTATTTACCAGAGGGACTGAGGTCGCTGTGGCAACCACACATCTGGGCCCCGGGATCCAGATGTGCTGTATCCAGAAGCCATAGCAGAATGATGAGGCAAACATTGGGCTCCCCAGTCCTGGCCCCCACAGCCAGGGAGAGGACTGAGCTTGGAGTGAAACACAGAGAGGAGGGGGAGAAAGGAGGGAGAGAACGGAGGTGGTGAGACAGGGCGAGGAGGTCTGACCAACCGTGGAGTGGGCAGGAGAGAGGACAGGGCAGAGTGAGACCACCACACAGGGCCAGAGGGAAGGAATGTGAAGACCGAGATCAGGATGGCGAGGCAGGGAAAGGGGAAACTGTGAAGGGGCAGAGAGAGAGAACTAAGCAGACAACAGTGTAGTGGGCAGAGGGTGAAGGCAAGGGAGAAGTTCAGAGAGCACAGGGCAGGACGGCAGAGTGAAGACTACAACTACCAGCCTAAAAACCAGAAAGCAGTGGGCCTAAGGCAGGACGGGACTCTTAGGTGCCAGACTGACGGGTGGTGGCCTGGCGTGCTGAGGTGACACTGGAGAGCGCAGGATGACGCCTGTACTGGCCTGCAGGGCAGCAGCAGAGCCCATTTTCACCTGGTACCCCGCAACCCATCTCTGCGTCTCTCCTCGGCCCCCACAGTACCCCTACCCCAACCAAGTCATGTCTGAGGGCCCATCTTCCACCACTCAGAAGGGGTCTAGAGGGACCATCCCAGAGCCCTCAATGTGGGGTCCCAGCCCTTGAAGCACCTTCCCAAATGGGTCTGGGAAGTGACGGTGCAAGTGGAAGCAGCTCCAGGACGGAAGCAGTGCCTAAGAGTCCAGCCCAAGCACCAAGTTTCACAGTACACCCTCAAAAGTAGGGAGGCGGTCACATCTTACAGAGGGCAAGCCCAAGGTGTTTAAGGACATGGCTAATACAGGGACATCTGCTTCCCTTACCCCCTGGATAAGGTGCTCATGGATCCTGGGACAGGAAGTGGCTGTGGACCAGAGCTGCCCTCTGGAGGGAGGAGAGGCCGAGTTCCTGGGAGCCCTAGTTCCAGGTTGTCATAGTTCCCCAGTCTGTTTTCACCCTAAACACAGTAGGGGTGGGGAAAGGGAGGAGGGGAAAGCCTGGCTGGACACGTGAGGTTCTTCCTCCCTCCTTCAGGGCTGGGCTTAGAGCCAGGCAGCCCCTGTCCAGTCATCTGGGCCTGGAGCCCAGGGCCAGCTCACACCCTCCAGCTGACCCAGGCCACTCCTGTAGGGTCAGGTCTGAGGCACGGCTGCAGGGGAACACTGCAGGGGAGCGGCTGCAGTGGGAGCGACTGCAAGGGACAGTCAGGCAGACGGGGGCCTCATCTGGACCTGGTCCCTTTCCTCCCACTCAGAGCACACAGCCCTTACTGTCGGACCCACTGTCTCCATCCATCTGGACCTCCCTCAGGTCTGTCTTCTTCAGTTCAGGGCCAAGAGGATGTCCCATACGGTGCCCCCTCCACCGTGACCCCGCCTTCCTGGGCTCTGAGCCCTCTGGCCCCCTCGCCTGTTGTTTGTGTGGACAGCCCATCCTGGGAAGCAAGGGGGGACCTGCCACACGGCAAGGACTGGGGCGCTGTGTGCCCTGAAGGGCGTGGGGCCCGTCCTTCCTGTTTACTCAGACACAGATCTGAACTATCTGCTGTCACGCCAGACAGCTAGACAGACGTGCCCTAGAGTTGTCGGGGTGGGGCGAGGGGGCGAGGGGGTGACATGAGGTCTGGCTCTGTCACACCCACGTGCCATCTTCAGCGCTGGGTCCTTTGATGCTGGCCCTGTACAAGTCACACACTAGGAAGGTGGCCCCCATTCCTTCACGTCCCTCCACATTGTTTATTTAAGAATAATAAAAAAAGACAGCCACACACATAAACTGACTTCTGCCACCCGTGACCATCCCTTGTCCCACCTGGGGACCAAGTTCCACCGTTACGCCTGAACAGATAAAGGAGACAGCGGAAAGGGTACGGGAGCCACCCTCACGCAATGCCCTCGGAGAAAGAGGCCCGGGGGTGCAGGAATGAGGAGCCCTATATTCTGGAAAGACTGAGAGGTGAACCCCCACCCTAGTCCCACTAAGTGCTTAATCCCCACACCCCGCATTCCTTTATTAATTGCCCTGAGCCCCAGGATCAGGTTCCCCAACCCAGTTCTAAGTCAGTGTGAGCTCAAGAAGTCAAGGCTGATTGAGGTAGAGGGGCTGGGAGGCCTGATGGGTGGGGCTGGCTTCGGAGCCTGGCAAGGGGCCACCTGTGGTATTGCCTGGGGATGGGGACGGCTGCTTCCGGAGCGAGGGGGGCACCGTGGACGTCTTGATGTGAATCACCCTGGTGTCCATGACCTCACACTCGATCTGCATCATCTCCTCATAGTCCCCTGGGGGCCCCCGGCCCGACACAGTCTCTGTGCGAAGGGGAGGCAGACAGTGGTGGATGGGCAGAAGCAGCCCACAGGAGTGAGGCGGGCACAGGGACGGTATAGGAAAGTAAATGACAAGTAAGGGGCACACAGGAGAGGATGAAGAAAGAAAAGCCAAGTGAGGGTCTTAGCAGGCTCCAGCCCACCTGCTCTGCCTAGCCACCTGTCGGCAGTTTTCGGTCTGGTTGAGAAAGAGTCTCACTGGGTAACCCGGACGCCCCATCCTCCCACCGCAGACTCTGAGGCCTCAATGCTCAATGTCAGGCTCGTGTTTCCCGACTTTATCTACTTCTTGGTTCCAAGCCTCTGGGAACATCATCTCTCTGACAGTCCCTCCGTCGCACCTTCTCCCTCAGCGCCCCCTGCTGGATCTCTTCAAGAACTCCCTCCTTCCTCAGTTTGAGATTTCAGAGCCCTCCACATAACCAGAGGGAAGAATTACCATTGGGGGCCATGGCTGGCATCACCAGTGACATCTTGGGCCTGGACGTCTTGTTGTGGCTGATGGCTGGGAGCAGCAAGTGGTCCTGGGAGCAGAAGGGTCATGCTGGGGGGCAGTGGAAGACACTCCGACAGGTTCCTCCTCTATTCTTTAACCTCCCGCCAGAATATGACTGGGACCCAGGCAGGAGAGAGGGAGCTCACCCTTCGGAAGGAGACGACATAGAAGGTATCTTCCCTCCGGTCAATTGCATCTAGAAACTCTGGCTGTGAGCGGCCTGGGTGGCGGTAGAGCTGCAGCTGGCCCACAGGGTCCCTAGGCAGGTGAGGACAGACTTAAGGAGCCTGGCTGAGAGGACAGCATATTCCGCCAGAACAATGGCAGTGCCCTCCCGGGTGTAGCTCTTTCTAGCTCTTTTTCACTTAGAAGTGTGTACCCAACATTTACCTTTCAGGGGGTCCTGGAGGTTGGGTGGGGACTGGTTTCACTGGAGGAGACTTCTTCCGTAGCTGAGACTTCTGGAAGGAGAAGTATCTAAAGATTTGAAGAGGGTAAAGGGAGGAGGGAAAGAGGCAGGCGGTCCCTGGAAGCTGGTGCCATCTCACACCCAACTCCTCCACGTCCCCCAAGGACCCCTGAAATCTCTACAAGATGTCAGCCTGAAATCCCCAGGACACTAGTTCGTTCTGTCTTTCTCTCACCTTCCTTGGCCTGCCCACTAGCTCCTACCTGTCTCTCCTGGGCCCTGTGAGGTATCTTCCGTCGACCTCTCTGGTGACGTTGGACCCAGCCACTCAGCTCATCAGCAAGCCTAGGGAGACAGACCACCACCTCTAAGGAGGGCCAAAACGTATGCTCTGTACCCACAAGCAGGTGTGAGAAGGCAGGGGAACTGGCTTTTCCATGCAGGACAGCTGGGTTGTCTGTGGGAGCTTCAAAGGACAGACTATGCATACCTCAGAGACTCAGTTCGGTTGAAATGGCGGCAGTCAGAAGAGAGGAAAAGCTGGTCCAGATCTCTCAGCAGCAGCTCCTTGGTCCCACCAGGGAAGGCAGTCAGGTTTCTGCAGTGAAGCAGAGGAGGCAGTGACTGGAGAAGGGCCAGCACAGGGCACCATCAAAGCCCCTGGGCTAAGAGCAATCGGCTCTACACTGGCACAGGCAGGCTTTAGGAAGATTTCTCCGTATTCTTAGAGAAGGGGCCTTTTGTTTCTCACCTGAAGCTGGGCCTGCCTGCAGGACTGGGCTGCTGTTCCTCAGGGCCCTGGGCTGCTTCCTGGAGGTGTTCAATGCCCTGAGCCGGCCCCGGCTCTGAGAACCCCAGCAGGTGCCTCTGGGGTCGAGCTTCCTCCCTGCTCATCCGAGGAGAGATGGGAGCTGGAGGCGGCTCGCTGATGCTGTGGGCAGGGAAGTGGGAAGGTGAGGCATCCGGCTTTCTCAGCTGTCTAGTGCGAGTCAGGCCTGTGCGGACTGAGGCAGGCACAACCTGCTCCGCATGGCTGCGTCTCCCTTCAGTGAGCAGTGAGCAGAAAGGACGCCGCCCTTGCAGGCCCAGCAAACAGGAAAGGAGAACGAGTACTCTGACACCTAGCAGCCAGTGAGCCTGTCAGCCACTTGCATGGGTGTGGGGCAGGGGTTTGTGTGTACATATGTGCACATATATGTGTGTGCACAGACATATGCGATACATGCATATACAAGTCACTGCTCAGCACAACCGCCTTTTTATTTTTGAGGCATTCTCAGCAGCCTGTCGCCCACCAAGGGTCAGTGAGCCAGGGATCTGCCTGGCCCTGTCTTCCCACTGCCGTCCATGCTACCACATCCGGTTTTTTGATATGTGGCTTCAGGGGTCAAACTTATGTCCCCATGCTGGTATGCCAAGCACCTGACTGACTGAGGTGATCCTCGGGTCATTTCCCACTAACACCACCACCACCACCACGCACAACGCACCTCCCCCGAGGCAACAGTACGACAGCAATGGCTGTTGGATACAGCGGCAGGGCTGAGGGGGCAGGAAACTGTGTAGGTGGAGCACACTGCCCGGGCGGAGCAGGCAACCGGGCGGCTGTGAGGCTCAGCTCCACCCCGAGCTGCAGGGAAGTGGTGAGGGGCTCACCTCACGGGCCCGAAGTTGAAGGCAATGAAGAGAAGGAAGGCCATGATGCAGACAACCTTCCTGTTCCCAGACCCCAGCTTGAGCTCGCTGTTCTGCAGCCAGAGGAAGACACCGGAGGTGAGTGTGGTCCAGGGCCTGCGCTCCCACCCCACTCCAAGGGCAGTGCGGGCCAACCTCGGCCAGCAGGGCCTCCAGCCGCCGCCGCAGGGCAGCGTTCTCCCTGCACAGCTGCTGGTTGTCGGCCAGCACGGCCTGCAGCCTGGCCTCCAGGCCTTGCAGGTACTCCTTCTTCTTGCGGCGGGACTGGCAGGCCGACTCCCTGTTCTTGATCATCCGCTGCTGCCTCTTCAGCAGCTTCGCCTGCACCAGCCGAGGGAGAGGAGGTGAGTGAGAGACATGCCCGAGCCTCGGGGAGACTGCAGGACCACAGTGCTG
>JANHMN010000019.1:9371778-9390253 GCA_030674055.1 Rhabdomys pumilio | reverse complement strand
GTCCCCAGCACATACATCCACTTCAGGCGGGCAGGAGTTCCCCGGCATAGGAGCTGGGACAATGCTCTTCCTCTCCGGCCGTGGAGCTGCGGGAGCTGGCCCTTCAGGCTGGACTCGAATAGCACCTTGGATGAGGACCACTGGGGATACTGGGAAGGTGAGCAGGAAGAAATCGGAGGGTGTGTCAGGACCCCCACATCCAAACTCACACCCAAGCACTGAAGGCTCAGGGACCTCGGGGGCAGGGAACTCACTGGTCCTCACCTGCAGGCTGCTGGACCAAGGGTTGCAGGAGGACAGTAGTGCTGGGGGGCCCAGCTCTAGGTGGCACCGGAACTGTGGTTAGCACCACAGGCTTGGGCTGCAGTGGAGGCTTCCGAGTGGCTGGAGCTTTCCCTGAAGGAAGGGAAGGGAAAGAAAGGGATTACAACACTGTGAGGCCTCTCAACAGGGACCCCAAGGGTCAGGAGGCCCCATTACCTGAGGAACTATCAGGGGATGGACCCATGCTGATCTGGACAGCTCCAAGTGAAGAGGTTGGGACATCCCACAGGAGACACCCTGGAGGGGACGGAGACTCTGTCTTCACTTCCAGAATCTCCTCTCCTATAAAAGCCTGTGCAGGGCAATCCAGACATGTTAGTTGCGAGTGTCGGTATGGAGCAGGAGGTCAAGGGAAAGCTTCCCACACCCCTGCAGAAGGATGCTGGGCTGCACAAGAAAGGAGGTGTGTCACCTGGCTGGGAGAGTCTGCTGACAGCAGGGAGGCCTCGGAGTTGACAGAAGAAGATGGAGAAGCAGGTTCTAGCTTGGTCTGGATATCTGAGGTGGGGCAGGAAGAAGACACAAGTGCTGGCTATCAGGGGCTCAGGAGGTGCTTAGTGGTAGAAAGAACTCGCTGCTCTTGCAGAAGACTCTGGGAGAGTCCTCATGGTCGCTAACAGCTGTCAGTAACTCCAGGGGATCCGATGACCTCTCCTGACCTCTGGAGGGATTGTGCCCACACATGGTGCATATACCCATACACATAAAATAAATCCTAAAGACAGACAGCAGCTGGCTGGTAGATAAATACTGAAGATGAAGGGAGACGAGAGTTAGTTCTCCTTTTACCTGAACTCGGCACTGCAGGACAGGGGGTAAGCTGACAGTCTAAGGCTCCTCCCACCTCGGAGGCTCCTCCCACCCCCACCTTCCTTCCCACTTAGCAGCTTCCCTAACTTCTCACACAAAGAGGCTTTCTCCCCTTGCGTTCTGATCTCTCTCACGGAGCGGAGCATGTGTTGTGCTGTGGGAGACGCTTGGCAACCACAGGGCTCACACTCCTCCCCAGCTCTTTTTTTTAAGATTTATTTACTTTATGTATGGAGTACACTGTTGCTGTCTTCAGACACACCAGGAGAGGGCATCGGACCCCATTACAGATGGTTGTGAGCCACCATGTGGTTGCTGGGAATTGAACTCAGAACCTCTGGAAGAGCAGTTGGTGCTCTTAACCACCAAGCCATCTCTCCAGCCCCCTCCCCCCGGCAGGTTTTTATCCTATTTTATTTTTGGTTTGTTTCTTTCTTCTTTTGTGTCTTTGCTTTTCACCACAGGGTTTCTCTGTGTAGCCCTGGCTGTCCTGGAACTCAGTCTGCAGGCCAGGGCAGCATGGCGCGCCTCCCATGTGCTGGGATGACACTTTCTGAGTCCTCACGTTCAGTACTCTGGCTTCACTTCCTTCTCCTTTTTTGAGACTGTCTCCTTCTACACCTTGGCCTCTGCCTCCTGAGTGCGGGGCTCAAGGCGGGCACCCCATGCATAGTAATTACCTGTGAGATCATCAGAGGCAGAGCCCACAGTGATCTGGACTGTTTCAAAGGGGGATGCTGGACCATCTCCCAGCAGGCAGAGTGGAGGTGCCAGGGACTCCGTCTTCACGTGCAGAACCTCCCCTACTCCAGGAACCTGTGAGGGTCAGGGTGGAGCAGGGAGGCAGAAAGAATGAAGCAAAGAACCGAGAGAGTAAGAAGGAAGACCCACGAGCTTACAGCCCACCAAACAAATGCACCCTGCTCTAAATAGTCCCGACACGCTACCTAGGCTGCCCCGGGGTCTTTGTTCTATTTTCTTCTCAAGATCACAAATATCACATTACAGTGGGCGGCCTGGGCAAGAACATTGCAAAGTCTCAGCCGTTATCAACTGTTTTCTCAAGCCCTTCTCTTGCCCCTGCCATCTCTGCACATTCAAAAGGCCCCGTCTTCCCTTCTACGAAACCAGACTGGAAGGGCAGAGAGCGCGGGGACTGTGACTACGAAGAGACTGCCACCCACCTCATGACTCAGCACACAAACAGTGCCTCACCACCTAGGAGGGGTACCACGGAGAACCAGAGGGGAGATGGCTCTCACCTGGCTGGAGGGCTCTGTGGAAAGATGTGAGGACTCTGAGCTGAGGGAGGAAGAGGAGCAGGGTGAGGACGGCTCAGACTTCACCTGAAGATCTGGAGGGAGAAAAACAATTCGGAAATAAACAGAGAAGTCTGGGGATGAGGCTCGGCACTGAGACGATGTCTTGCTTGCCCAAAGTCATTGCCTGTAGAGTGGTGCTGAGGTGGGACAGGAGAGTCAGGACACAACACACACCAGGGATCACAGGGAGGAGGCGGGGATGCTAGTTTCTGGGAAGCAGCAGGAAGAGAAGGGCGTCTGGAAAGATGAGGGAAATCCTAAGGGTACCTTACCTGGGAAGATGGGTAGAGCGTCCCAGGGGGGCTCAGGGGGGCTGACATCCATCCCCACATCCAGAGAGGTGCTGTCAAACTATGCGGTGAGGCATATTAGAGGGCAGGAAGGTGAGACACCAAAACGGGAGCACACAGTTTACAAATTAAGAAGCCCACTGTGTCAAGAGCCCAAGGTTTACAAAAAGCTCGTCTTCCGCTTTCTTGTATTCTACTAACAGCCTCTCTCTCGCCCCTGTAAACACAGAGCTGTGTACCACATAAGAAGAACCTCAAAAGGCCAGAAGGGGCTGCTCTCTAAAATCCGGGCTTAGCTGGCCAGTCCCCGGTGCGACGCTATAATAAAGCCACTGGACTCTTGAAACTGGTCTTTCTCCTCGCAATTTTCGGGTTTAACAAGGGCAGGGGTGACTCCCCAGATGACCTCTGTGGCTTGGTGATGAGTCCAAGTTTGGGGTCGCCCTCCCACCACCAAGGGTCATAAGAGAAAATCTGAGGTAGCAATACCGGGACATCCTGCTCCACGCAACGGAACAACTGTGTCTGCTCCTCGGCCACTTCATCCAGGCCACTGTACAAGGTGCTGTCTGCACGGAGGCCCGCGTGTCAGGAGGATCGCACGCCAGCCCCGGCTCCATTCCTCATTGGCTCGGCCCGGCCAGACCCACCGCCCGCCCACTCGCACAGCCGCACAACCGAAGGCGTCCGGCCCCTCTCCCCTGACCCGGGCCAGCCCCGTGCTCCCACGGGAGGCCAAGGTCTCCCCTCATCCCGTATCCCAGGAAGCGCGAGCCCGGCTGCGCGCTCCCTCAGAGGATGGGCTCGGCGTCCGCCCAGCCTTCCTCTTTCTCCCTCTACTGCCTTCCCGCGTGCCTCGGGCCCGTGGCGAGCCGCAGCCCTCTCCCCGCTCCCCCAGGGCCTCACTCCGCGTACCCCAGTCCTCCGGACTCAGCAGGTTGTCGGTGAAGAAGCGCGTCGGGTCGGCGATCTCGCTGAGGAGCATCAGCTCCGCCATCTTCCCCCCACCCCCCACCATGAGCCGGCTCCCGGGCCCGCCTCCTCCGGGCCTCGGCAAATCCGTGGGCTCGCTGAGGAAAACCGGGCGTCCCGGAAGTCTTGCTGACCAGTCAGAGGCTTGGTTGCTGAACACGTGACACGAAGGAACACTGACTGTACATGCCGGGCCAATGGGGACATGGCAGTGGTCGTCCGCTTGACCAGGTCAGGCGAGACTGCGCATGCGCCGTACAGGTCCCAGAGACTAGCATTGTGGGAAACGTAGTTCCTTGCACTTAGGGTTCCGGCATCTGGGCTAGAGCGGTGCCCATAAGTTCATAAAGGCACAAACACACGCATAATGAACAAATGAATGAACGAACAAATGAATGAATGAAGGAGTAAAGTTCCAGCAGCTAGGATGAGAGATGGCTCAGCAGTTAAAGAGTGCTTACAGCGACTTGGCGGCGGTGGTGCACGCCTTCAATGTCAGCACTCAGGAGGCAGAGGCAGGCGCATTTCAGCTTGGTCTACAAAGTGTGCTCCAGGACGGCCAGGATTGTTACACGGAGAAGCCCTGTCTTGAACCCCCCACCCCAAAAAGTGCTTATTGCTCTTGTAAGGATCTGGATTACATTCTCAGCACCCACACCTAGTGACTCGCAACCATCTGTAACTCCACCTCCGTGGAATGCAACTCCCTGACATCCGGAAGTTCTGGCGTTTGCCACAGCTAGTCCTAAAAAGACAGCCTCTCCTATCTTCGGAGGTGGATAAAGTTCCCCGGAACCCCTCCACCAAGTGACTCACTGACACCATCGCTAACTCCCCATAAGTCAGAACAGGATATGAGTTTAAACTCCTTCCTTTGGGGCCCTTGAAAATCCCACAACACAGAACACAATCCACGGATTCCTGTCTCTTGAACTTTTTAATCAGCTAAACATCTTACGCAGTCCCCGAGCCAGCCCTGCATCTTGTATCTTTCCCTGAATGGCCACCTTCCCCAGCTCCTCTTTCGCTGCACGGTTTTTGGGATCGGCTGCTAGAACTTTCTTGAGATCAGCAGTTGCTTTTTCCAAGTCCCCAAGGGCAGCCTGAGCAACCCCCCTTCGGTATAAGGCCTTTAAATGGCCCGGCTCCCTCTCCAGCACTCGGTCACAGCTCTGAACTGCCAGCTGGGGGTATCCTAGAAGCAACTGGCAGGCAGCAAGATTGGCATAAAGGATAGTTCGTTCAGGGGGGCCAGGTGGGGGCAATGTCAGCAGCAGTCGGAGAGCCCGTCCATAGCATCGGGCAGCCCCTACAGGGTTCCCAGCTCGAAACAGTTCTGTACCCCTTGCGTGTTCTTCTTTGGCCAGAGCCTCCTTCTCCATAGCCTCCAACTCCCAGGAGTCCCGGCCGATGGTGAAGGAATCCAGTCTGAGCTTGGCAAGAGGTGCAGAGGACCCAGGAAGGTGAATCTTCGCTTCCTCGCCTTGACGCATAGACTCCAGGCATTTTTCTGTGAGTTCCCCCCAAGTTTTTTCCCTCCATTGCCCTATGCCTATGGTTAGTTCTGTCCAGCCCTCCGGCATCCCAGATCCAAAAGGAAATCCCAAAGCCAACACTCGGCATTTGGAGCCTAGCTTGGGTTTGTCTAAGCCATGGCCATGAACTATGATCTTCTTTAGAAAACTCCCATCGGGGCAGTACCAAAGATCAGAAGCTTGGAGGTGCTCTGCCATCTCATCGGGTGAGACATGAAATTTATCAGAGTCACCTTCAAACCCAGCCACGGGGTTTTCAATCTCTTGAGTCTCTATAATTTGATTGGCTGAATCTGGTTTCACTCCCACCTCCAGGGCTTCAGGGAGAAGACCTGGGGACTGCTGCCTAAACGAAATGGCTGCATTTAGGTATTGCTGGGCGTTCTCTTCCCGCTGCTGCGACTGAACCGTGTTCTTTTCTTTCATTGGGCTGACAGGTGAGGTCTCCATTGGCTCTCCTGATCCCTTCCACAGTAGATAAGATAAAGGAAGGGACAGTTTAGTTTGGAAAGTGATGGGTCAAATGTAGTTCAGACCTGGGGGCGGGGGGGGGGGGGGGGGGTGGAAAAAAAACCGAAACAATGTAAATCCCAGAATTTCTAGTTAAGACTCCTCGTAGTCATAAAAGTTTGCTTGTTTGGTTGTTTATTTTCCTTTCCAAAGCTAGAGTCCACCCAGATCTAGTTTAGAGCTATAAATTCTGTATTCCCCCATGGTTCGGGTAGTCGCCCCAATAATGGACACTTGACAGAGTCAAAAAGTACCTGAGAGGCCAAGGAGCATGGCAGGATGTCCTAAGTCACAAGTCTTGCATTGAGTACGGTGTTGAGGCCTGGAGGAGCAGCCGGGGGGCAGCTGAGAGTCTCAAACAGCCCTCGAGCCCTCGAGCCGGAGGAGCCTGTACCTAACATGATCGCCCATCGGGAGGACGAAGAGGTTGCTTGTCCCGCCTACATGGTGACGTCATTTCCCCAGCAACCGTGAAGCGCCGTACCTTAGCAACCAGGCTAGACCGAAGCAATAGAATTAGCCAAATCGAACCGAGCTTGACAAAGATCTGGCTGACTGGTTAAGTCAAAATGTAAAAAGGCCAGAAATGGGAAACTGAAGCTGAAGAAGACAGAGCGGTGGTAAAGAGCTTTGCCAAGCATGCGTAAAGACCCTGAGTCTAAGCTTCAGTACAAATTTAGTTTCTTTTAGAGGCTGAGATTTTAGCTGCTTCAGACCCTCCCTGTTGTTATGCCTAAACTCAGAGATCTTAGCTGAAATCAATCCCTGTCTATTTTGGCTCATCCTTGACTTTTGCCACATATCCATAATTGCCCTGCAACTGAGCCCCCTGATCCAGAATCGTAGCGTTTCTCAAACTCGAACATGCATGTCCATCATGAGAAAACATGTTAAATTGCAGACCTGGATTTCGAAAGTCTGAGGTGGAGCCTGCAATTCTTAGATAGTGCTTCAGCCGGCCAACAGTGTGACCATTCAGTGACCCCATTCTGCGCCAGCTCAGTTTGTCCTATATTTCTCAGTGTAACTGGTATAGCATGCTCCAGTGAATGGAGCAGTGGAGAACAGATCTCTCTCCTCCCTACAGAAGGTGAAGTTAGATCCCTTTTGTGACTCAGCCTTGCTGGGCTGCCTAAACCGGCTGGGCCAGCACAGTTCTTCCGGGAGAGAGAACCCCTTATTATCTAAGTATTTTCTTTGACATATGTTGTTCTTGGTGTTATTGACAGGGTCCTATGTATCCCTTGCTGTCCTTGAACTCTGTGTAGAAGAGAATGCTGGGACCACAGGCATGTCCCACTGTATCTGGTTTATGTGGTACTGTGAATCACACCCAGGGATTCATTGATGGTGTAAGATGAAATAAATACTGACAAGTTTTAACACTGATTAGAACATAGAAAGAATAGGTGTACCTAAGAAACATCCTCAGAGATATTAAATAAATGATTAAGCTGAGAGGCTCTGACCCAGTTCTTACTCAGACATAGCTGACAAACCAGCTTTGCCTAGACAGTTTAGGAAGACAAGGAAATAGAGTTATACGTCTGAATTCACTGAAATCTAAGTTTCTTTTGCTCTTTGGAGACACTTGCTCGTTGCGAAAGCCTCCTCTTACCTGGCTCTGTTAACCTGCCTTGAGAAAGTGACCTTGGGCTCCAACCTGCTCAGAGAGCAAAGCTGGTTTAAGGATAATAGAAACTGCTGGGCTAACTAACTACACAGAAAACTGTAACCTGGAGATTTACAGAGGCTGTCATCTGCCTTTTTAAAATCTGCTTGATTGCCCAGAAAACGTAGTTCAGGGGTAACCAAACCCACAGTTTCTGCTTTTGTAACACTTGCTTAATTACTAACAACAACGAAACCAAAAACATAATTTGGGATGGAAATTTAAGAGACAGCTGTGAGCCAGGTGTGTTGGTGCACGGTTTTAATCCCAGAAATCAGGAGGCAGAGGCAGATAGATCTCTGTGAGTTTGAAGCCAGCCTGGTCTACAGATCATCTCTCAGGACAGCCAGGACTGTTACACACAGAAATCCTGTCTCAAAGAACAAACAACAAAAAAGTAAAGCAAAGCCCAGTTGTCTCTGTTTCTGTTGTGCTCCAGGCTCCTGACCTTCCTCCCCCACCCCCTCGAAAATTTTATTTTTGGTTTTGAGCCAGAGTAACCCTAGTCTGCTTCCTCATCCCCAACACCATGACTGACTGCTGCGGCTGGGATTTTACTGAGAATTAATCCATCTTCTCTCTCCGCCCCTTTCCTCTGAGGGATTTCAAGGAAAGTAGGAAGTGCAGAAGTTTACACCCTAATCCTTGGACAAAGAACCCCACATTCTCTATTCTCTGTCACTTGATGGCATGAGGAGGTGACTGTGTGTGTGCGTGTGTGTGCGTGTAACTCCTCCACTCATGCAGCAGGCGTCCCTTGAGCACCTGCTGCATCCAGGCAGCCAGGGGTACGGAGAGGGACAGAGCCTTTGCCCTCATGAGATTTAAAGCCTCACCACAGAAGCCAGCACAGAGGTATCCAAATGTGCTGTGACAAGGAGCGGCCCCTCTCTGTGGTAACAGTGTGGCTGACATCTAAAGAATGGGCTGGAGTTTGAGCAATGAGTCTTATAACCCCAGCACTTAGGATGTGGAGGAAGAAGCAAAGTAGTGAGCGAATTGAGGGTAGCCTGAGCTACAAAGAGGACAGATCTGTGGTGAGTCTTTGCTACTTCTCCTTTTCCGGCTTCTTTTTTTCTACCCTTTATCCCTCCCCCGCCCCCAGCTTCACCCTGTATCACTAGATAAGAGAGAAAGGACAGCCAGGCAGTGGTGGCGCACACCTTTAATCCCAGCACTTGGGAGGCAGAGGCAGGCAGATTTCTGAGTTTGAGGCCAGCCTGGTCTACAGAGTGAGTTCCAGGACAGCCAGGGCTGCACAGAGAAACCCTGTCTCGAAAAACAAAACAAAAAGAAAAAAAGAGAGAAAGAACATAGGGAAAAGAGGGGTAGAGACCTTCTACCTCTAACTTCTTCCATTTCTTCTTTGACCACAGCAAAACACAACCAACCTCCCCAATCCACACTGCCTCTTGGCAGCCTTAGCATTTATCTACCCTCTGAAAAATTCCCAGAATTTCAGAGTCACACAACTGCAGAAACTATCTGCAGCTGGCAAAACCACACCCCTGCTAGTGCATCAGGCAAATCACATTCAGCTGTTCGGGAACAGTCCCGAGGAGCCCCACGTCCCCCACACCTGGGATTAAAATGAAAGCACATTTTTATAATATTTCTGTCTTTTTAAAAGAAACTAAAACTCCAGAATTCGCACTACATGAATCAAAGTTACTTGAAGGTTGAACCACATCTGGGACGTGCGTCCTACGCAAAAGCAACAAGTCTCTAACCACTGAGCCATCTTTCCAGCCACATATCCGATTCTTTTCTTAATAACCTTACTAAAGATTGGAGTGTCCCTCAGTGCCAGAGTATGAACATAGTGTACAGTCCCCAGTACCACCCTTGAGTCCTTAACACATACTCAGGATTTATCAATGAGGGATGGAGGCAAATGCTGAAAGCCCCACCAGTGGCGGGGGAGTGTCTTGTTTCAAAATGCTCCAGATGCCAGCAAATGTGGGCTGGGTGGCAGGGCCTTTGCGCTTTCCAGCTCAGCGCCATCTGGACCGGCTTCGTGCACGGAGGCAATCAGGCTGCAGAGCCTTGAAAGCTAGCCATTGTTTTGACGTGCAGAGATTTGGGGCATTTGTTGCGGAAGAGACAGCAGGAGGCAGCACAAACCTCCCAGCTTGATGCACTTCTGGTTCCGTCTCAGTTTGTCCGAGCTATTCCAAGCGCATGCCCGCTGCCCTGTCACAAGGCCTGGAGCCAGCTGGAGGCTTTCACACCTTCAAGCACCAAGCGGCAAGGAACCAAACGCTGCTCTCATGCTCCGCTGCTCCAACGGCTTAGCATCAGCACAAGACACCAAATTTCTAGCCTCCCGGAGGTTGAACAAATATCCCCTTCTGTTTAGTCTCGGTGGTTTCTGTGGGTTTTGGTTCTCCTGGGATTTGTGTCAAAATTGTTCCTCTTTTCCTCCCAAAGTTTCTGGACTGTGCCTGCCTTGCCAGCAGGGTTTTCTAACAGACTTTCTGTGGTGGAACATTTTGTAGGAAGTGCCCCCATGGTAAGCCTGGCCGTGAATCACAACAGCAATAGCAGGCATTGTGCTGAGGGCCAATAGTCTGAGCTCATGTGTATTAGCTAATATGCGTTACCTCATTGTCTCCTAGAGTAACTCCATAAGCTAATTATTCATTCACTCTTTCTTTCCCCTTTGTAATGGTGGGGATCCAGTTCCAAGGCTCTGTGCACCCTTGGCACAGTGCTTATCCCTAAGCATCGACCCAGGCTCTGGTTGGTCAACGGTTTAATAGTTTTTTTTATTTAACAGGGGCTGGAAAGCTAGCTCAGTGGTTAGGCACACTGGCTGCTCTTGCACAGGTCCTGGTCCGGTTCCCAGCCTCCACATGGTGACTCACAATCTCTGTAATTCCAGTCCCAGGGTATCCAGTGTTCTTTTCTGACCTCTGAGAGTACTGGGCACACATATGGTACGTATACATACCATGCAGGCTAAACACTTATGTGTATAAAATAAATCTTTTAACAATTATTTTTTGAGACAGTCTCATTTTGTAGCCCTAGCTAGTCTGGAAACTCTCTTATATAGACCAGGCTAGCCTTGAACTCGGAGAGATCCACCTCCCTCTGAGTCCTGAGTGCTTGAATTAAAGGAATGCTCCACCATGCCAGTCTCATATATCCATATAATCTGACTTTTAGTCATTTTTGCCTCATTCCTCTCCCATCCTTTCATCTTCTCCACTGGAACCCTTCTCAACAAGGTCTTTCTGTGTGTGACCACTGGGTTTAATATGGGTTATTCCCCATCGAGTAAGAATTCTCAGCTCATCTCTACATGCCAGTTACAGCAGGAGTGTGGGTGCAGGGTTATTGAGTGAAGCCTGAACAATTACTTATCTTGACTACAGCACTGAAGAGATCAAGCCCTCCTCCCCAAACTCAGCAACTGTCAACAGTCTCTCTGGCAGGGGTGGGCTCCTCAAACATCCACGATGCAATGCCACAGACAAATCTTTGCTGTTGGCTGGCCTTCTTCCTACTAAGCCCTGTGCCACTGCCACAGGCTGAGGAACTGGCAATAGCGTACACTGTTACAGTCAAAGATGTTAGGGCATAGAAACCTAGTGATGCAGATGCCTTCAATGTCAGGGTAGTGACAAACCTCACAAACCAATAGACCAGGGTAAGGGACATGTGGAAAAGCCCCAGGGGTGTGTGTGTGTGTTCTAACCCGGTGCTAAGTGCAAGTTTCTATATGGTCCTGTTATGCAGATGACCTATGGTGGTCTGTGGGGGGAGTGTAGTTCAGTGGGTACAATGCTTGCCTACCATGCGGGAGGTACTGAGTCTGACCCCCATATAACACATACATGGGACATGATAGGTGGGGCAAGCCTCTAACTCTGAGCTCAGAAGGTAGAAGTGGAATGATCAGGAGTTCAAGACCATCCTTAGCTACATGGTCTGTCTCTGTGTGAGACCTGACTGGGACACCTGAGACCCTGTCTGAGAAAGCACGGCGGGGCTAGAGAGGCAGCCCAACAGGTGGAGGTGCTTTCTGGTAGCTGGAGGGTCTGAGTGTTATCCCTGGAACCTACGTGTGGAAGGAGAGAATCAATTCCACAGAATTGCCACCTTACCCCCACACGCATGCTATGCCAGACTTGCACACGTGTACATCCGTGTACGAATACAACAATAAAGGACTTTAAACAACAAAAGTCAGTCAGTACATTAAGTTAGGAGGTGGAATGAACTGGTGAGTTAAGAGGCTTTCTGCCAAGCCTAAACTTGATTTCTGAGACCTACATGGTGGAAGGAGAGAAGTGATCCCTATAGGTGCACTGTGGTGCACACATGAACACACACAAGGGGCTGTGTACAGCTCAGTAGAGGACCTCATGGTTGGCTTATTCAAGGTCCTGTATTTAATCACCAGCAGGGAGAGAGTTAAGGGGAGAAAAAGGAAGAGAAGGTGGTAGGCGGGGGAGAGATATACAATTGAACCTTAATCTCCATGATCTAGATAGAGTTGTCCTCTGTCCTCTGAAAAAACATATGGTACACACCTATCACAAACACATACACACACATATACATACATACACACAGGCATACATACACACATACACATATACACATACATACACACATACACACACATACATACACACATACACACATATACACACACATATACACATACACACATACACACACATACATACACATACCTACATATACATACACATACACACATACACATATACACATACACACACACATACACACACATACATATACACACAGGCATACATACATACACACACATACATATACACATACACACATACACACATACACACACATACACATACATACACACACACATATACAAATGTACACACATACATACGCATACACACAGGCATACATACACACATACACATATATACATATATACATACATACACACACATACATATACACATACATACACACATACACACACATACATATACACACAGGCATACATACATACACACATACATATACACATACACACATACACGCATACACACATATACAAATGTATACACATACTTACAAACACTCACACACACCATACTCCCCTCACAACAATAAAAAGAATTCTTCTGAGACAAGGTCTCACTGTATCCCTGTAGGTGACCTGGAACTGTCTAAGTAGACCAGGTTGGCCTCTAAATCATAGAGATCCACCTGCCTCTGCCTCCAGAGTGCCTGGCAACAAAGAATTCTAAAACATTAAAAATTGAGCAAGCAAAGACGAGGAACAGAAAGTTGGGTTGAGCTGGGCGTGGACTGTGATCCCAGAACATGGGAAGCTGGGGTGCCCATGTTAAGTACTTTACTGAGGCTTGCTTGCTTTCTTTTCAGAGGTCAAGCTATACAGCACGCTTGTACAATAATGGACGAGTTTCAGTGATGTAGAAAAACCAATGATTTGTGAGAAAGGGGATGATTTAAGAAGTCCCAGCTTTGGTAGGTGGAAGGCCTGGATTCCCTAGGCTAGAAGCAGTTGAGTGCAGCAGAGGTACCCCAGGAGCGCTGGGTAAAGCCATAGGGAAGTTCTGTTCCGGATGGTTCCATGTTCTTGGTCTCTTTGGAAAGAGCAATACCATCTTGTGAAACTGTGGGCTCAGGATGGGGAAGGTCAGCCGAAGACAGAAGTGCAGGCTGGCAGCTCCAGAGATGGCTCACAGGAAACAAGCCATCCAGTATGACTGTGCACTTCCCTTGGCCATGTTCAGCTGATGGGTGAAATGTTAGCGGGCAGGGAGAGATTGAGAGATTGAGTAAGAGGTAAGTCCTACAGAGGGAGAGGAGCCAAGAGATCAGGGTAAGACCTTGGAAGTCTGCACAGCATCCAGCTTTGGAAGCTGTCTTTTTTTTTTTTTTTTTTTTTTAAGATTTATTTAATGTATATGAGCACACCATTGCTCTCTTTAGACACACCAGAAGAGGGCATCAGATCCCATTACAGATGGTTGTGAGCCACCATGTGGTTGCTGGGAATTGAACTCAGGACCTCTGGAAGAGCAGTCAGTGCTCTTAACTGCTGAGCCATCTCTCCAGCCCCGGAAGCTGTCTTAATTAGAGCTACTATTGCCTTGATGAAACTCCAAGACCAAGCAACCTGGAGAGAGGAGGCTTTATTTCAGCTTGCACTTCAAGGTAACGCCCCATCACTGAGAAATCAGGACAGGAGGTCAAACATGGCAGGATCCTGGAGGCAGGAGCTGATCGATGCAGAGGGAATGGAGGGTGCTACTTACTCACTTGTTTGTTCCTCATGGCTTGCTCAGCCTGCTTTCTTCTAGAACCTAGGACCAACAGCCCAGAGGTGGTACCACCCACAATGAGCTAGACCCTCCCCCACCAATCACTAATTTAGAAAATTGCTACAGCTGGATCCTATGGAGACAGTTCCTCAGCTGAGGTTCCTCCTCTCAGATGGCTCTAGCATGTGTCAAGCTGACATAAAACCAGCCAGGACAGACGCTTAACTGAGAAAGGAGGAAAATGAGATTTCACTTTCTTTTCCTTCTTCCTTTCTTTCTTTCTCTCTTTCTTTCTTTCTTTCTTTCTTTCTTTCTTTCTTTCTTTCTTTCATGATAGAGTGTCCAGGTTAGTCTTAAACCCATGGAAATCCTTCTGCTTCAGCCTCCCAGGTGCTTAGATTATGGGAATGAGCCATCACGCCTGATCTGAATATGAAAAACCGAGAAAAATCAAACAATAATAAAATAATAAAAGTGGCGTGAGTCGGGGAGAAGGATCAACAGTTAAGAGCACTGGCTGCTCTTCAGAGTCCCATGATTCGAGTCCCAGCACCCACACAAATATCTGCAATTCTAGCTCTGGGCATCTGATGCTCTCTTCCGGCTCCATGGGCGCCAGCCAAGTGTTGCACAGACATACGTGTAGGTGAAACATTCATACACATAAAAAAATTTTTTTTTAATTAAAATGATAGACAGAGTCAATGGGTATGCAGTCCAAATGGAGCTGAAAATTTTTCAAATAGAACCGAGGGATGGAATGGAAAGACTATAAATGGGACTTTTGGAAGGGCGGCTGCTACCGTGGTGATCTGGTTGAAGGCATGACAGGTGGATGGTTAGTGTGGGGTAGGAGAGGGTGGGTAGTTAGATCATTCAATCCTGGGTGATATACATGGTTATAGAAGACATCAAAAATAACAAGATGAGGGGTCAGGAATGTCGTTCCCTGGCATAGCATTTATCTGGCATGTGGGGCGTCCCGGCTTGAATCAGCCGTATTGTGGACACAGTAACAACAGCATAACAACACATCGAAGACAGAAGAGGCAGAGACAGCGAGCCAGGTGTAGACTTGCCGGAGTGAGGGAGCGTACAAGTAGACACTAAGATGACAGCAGAGCCCCTGCTAGAGGATTCGGGCTGTCGAAGGGGTGCAAGAGCCGAGGCCAGGCGGGAGAAGAACCATAGGAATGCCCCTTCCTGTCTTCCTCAGAAGGGGCAGAATCTAGGGGAAGGGGAAGAGAAGTGATTTTTTTTTTCTTTTTGGTTTCATTTTGTTTTTACTGACTTCTCCTAATTACTTTCAAAGAGTTCAAATATCAGTGGAAGAGACCTTGGCAGATGAGGATCTGAAAACCAAACAGAAGCAGATTTGGCATCCAAGAGCTGCTTCAGGGTAAGTGTGCACATCTAGACCACAGGTAAGATCTGGGGAAGAGCAGTACGGGCTTCGGGAGCAGAAACTTTCCCTACGGAAGGTTTCCCTGGCTGGACACCTATCAGCATCTCTTCTTGGGTTGTCGCTGGGGTGACTCTCAACCTTAGATGCACTTTAGAATCCTCTGGGGTTGTCATACTATTGGCACTTGAGTCTCCCCACCCAAAGGTTCGGATCTCATTGCCCAAGGATGTCACCTGAGCTTTGGGCTTTAAAAATACTGCCCCCCATGCCCCAGCCCCAGAGTCCTAATGTGTAGCCAGCAGGGAGAATCATCACACCATGGAATTCCCAGGACTGGTTAGGAATGCCCCATTGCTGTGATCCAACCTAGAGGACCTAGTGTGGCGGACTGAGGGGTGAGCTGTTAATGAGCCTTGAAAAACAAGAAAAAACTGGGCAAGTGCAGGTGTGTATTGGAGAAAGCCTAGGGTTGGCTTAGAGTCTAGGGGCAGTGCAGAGCCCAGAAGTGGCTTAGAGTTTAGACGCATTCAGAAAATCAGAGTAAACTTCAAGCAGTTTGATTTAGGTGCTGTTGGCTAAACACACGGAGGTGGGAATGTTGAGGGGTACAGCCTGGTTGAAAACTGGGTTGTACAGAAACAGTGGACTGCCTAAACGAGGAGAGGAATGTACAGACTAAATTGGGAAATAATCAGATAGGCAAATAAACAGCCTTGAAATTCATTTAATCCCTCAGAGGAGATTTAACCTAGGGCCTTGAAACAGCTTGCGGATACAGTGGTGTCAGGCAAGATTCCTGCTCTTGTAGCCCAGGCCCTGGGTTTTTAGGCTGGGTGGGGTAGCACAAGCCTTGAATCCCAGCACTCGGGAGTTAGAGGCTAGCAGATCTCTGAGTTCAAGGCTACTCTGGTCTATAGAGTGAATTCAAGGACACTGAGAGACCCTGTTTCAAAAAAAGAAACAACAACTACAAAAAAAACAAAGCCAAATAACAAACAAACAAAACAAACAAAACACCCTGGGGCCTAGTGCATTGTGGGTAGCTGCTCTGTTAATGGGCTATTCCCCAGCACCAGGCCCTTTTGTCCACCACTTTTTTTGAGACAGGGTTTCACTAGTTGGCTTTGAAATTGCTCTGGAATCCAGATATGCCTTCAAGAGATCATTGTAATTATGTGTGTGTACGAGTGCATGTGTTGGCCATACCACAGGTGTGGAAATTAAGATTTTGAAGCAGGGTCTCTTGAGTCTGCTGGGCTGCGTGTTAATATGTGTGTATATGTGTGCACGTGTGTGTGCATATACACATACTACCTGAGTTTGATCTTTGGAGTGTGTGTGTGTGTAGGCTTGGTAAATGCTTTTACCTTCTGAGCTCTCTCATCACCCTCCAGACAGGCCTTGAACTCACAAGGATAAACCTGTCTCCCTCCCAAGTGCTGAGACTAAAGGCACACACCACCATCTTGCTAGGCAGGCCTTAAATTCAGGATCCTCTTTCTGCCTCCTTTCCCAGTGGGTGGAACTACACGCCTATACCACCAGACCTGGCTTCTGAAATCCTTTCATTTCTATGTCTGCCTCTTTAGGTGGGGATGTAGCTCAGTGACTGAGGTCTTGGGTTGACTGCCTAATACAGAAAGAAACCGCCATACCCCCAGACCGAACTCTTCAGAGGAAGCAATCAACCCTCTGTGCAGTGGCTTCATGACTCCATTTTTGTGGCCTTTGTTGTTGTCCTGGACATCCCGGAACTCATTAATTAGATAACGCTGACCTGGAACCCACCGAGTGCCCCTGCCTCCTGGTGCTGGGAGGGGTGCGTGTGCACCACCACACACAGCCCCCTGACTAACTTCTTAAAGACTTTTGAGCTGTGGAGTTATGTCAGAACCAGGTCTAGAGAGGATAATCTGACAGGGTTGGGGGAGACTTAGAGTAGGGGAGGTAGGAGGAAGAGAGACTGGGGAGAAGCTGATGCAATAACCCAGGAGGAAGTCATGCGCTGGCCAGGGCCGGGGGAAGGGCTGCAGGAAAACACAGTGTATTGACTCAGCTCAGTAGTACACCTTGATACAGCCAGCACACCATGGGTAGAGAAGGATAGCTGGGGCACCCTCTCACTAAAGACACAGGAAGGGAGAGCACTTTAGTATCATTTCACAAAGTTGGTTTGGAAGGCCCGGTGGCATGGTCCCTGTCTGTGAAAGCACACAGCTTCCGGGGAATGTCTGTAGGTATTATGCTGGAAAGGAGAGGAGAGTCTGTGGCTGAGATGCAGCTCAGTGGCTAACCCAGCACTAAAAAGAGTAAACAAGCAAGGCAGGTGGATCTCTGAGTTCAAGGCCAGCCTGGTCTATTGAGTGAGTTCTAGGACAGCCAGGGCTACACAGAGAAATCTGTCTTGAAACAAAAATAAACACCAAACCAAAGCAACACCCCCTCCAAACACCCTACCCCCCAAATCTCAAAAGCCAAACAACAGAAAAACAGTAAACAGAATCCTGGCTTGGTAGTGTAGTCCTGTAATCCTAGGATATGGCCGGCGGGGGTGGGGGTGGGGACGTGGAAGAAGTGGGTGGTGATGGTGACAGGTTGAAGTAGCATGATTGCAAGTTTAAAGGAAGCCTCTGCTATATACTGTGACCTTTGTCTCCATAGACAGACCAACAGGCAGACAGACAGATAGATGATAGAGTTGATGGCTGTGTTGAATGGGTGAGATTCTTTCTTTCTTTCTTTCTTTCTTTCTTTCTTTCTTTCTTTCTTTCTTCTTTCTTTCCTTGAAACAGGGTTTCTCTGTGCAGCCCTGGCTTTCCTGAAACTCACTCTGTAGACCGGGCTGGCCTTGAACTCAGCAATCCTGCCTCCTGAGTGCTGGGATTAAAGGTGTGTGCCATGACTGATTAATGGTTGAGATTTCAAAAGAGAGCCTCAGAGAAGAAAAATAGAATCTAGAGAAAGGCACTTGGGGAAGTGGAGAAAGAGGAAAGGATTGTTAGCACCTGTAATCCAAGCACGTGGGAGGTAGAAGCAGTATTTCACAAGTTCAAGGCCATCTTCAGCTAGCTACATGGTGAGTTTGATTTAACTGGGCTACACGAGACTCTGTCTCAAACAGTTAAATAAATAAAGAGTGGGGGTAGGTAGACAAGACGGTCACAAAAGGGTTGGGACAAGCAAACTATTTTGAAAACATCACTGGCTCTCTGCCACTGTGATCACTGGCTCTTAGAGATTTAACCATGTGAGGAACTGAAGGGGATTTCAAGGAGTCAGGAAAGCAGGCTTGAGAGAGAGAGAGAGAGAGAGAGAGAGAGAGAGAGAGAGAGAGAGAGA
>JANHMN010000019.1:9348871-9371768 GCA_030674055.1 Rhabdomys pumilio | reverse complement strand
AGAGAGAGAGAGAGAGAGAGAGAGAGAGAGAGAGAGAGAGAGAGAGATGGATGGTCACACACAGACGCTTGTCACAGCAGCACTTTTCAGCTCCAGAGGAAAACTGCTCAGGGGACGAGGAAGGAAATGGTACACACGTGAACTTGAAGCTCACTGGAGGAGGCTGCTTAGTGGTTATAGCTTGCAGTTCTTTCAGAGGACCTGGTTCAGGCCCCAGCATCCACAGCAGGTGGTTACAACCCCTGTGATTCCAGCTGCAGTGTACCCTGAGGGTCTCTTCGGACACTGGTGCACATACAAGCAGACATATACACATCAATGCAAATAATGTTGTTTAGGAAGGCACGTGAGACCTGACTTGTGATATCCCAACTTGTGATTTCTGTACCCTATCCCCACCTCAACACAAAGTTTTCTGTCTGGATTCAGGGTCAGAGCCTGGTCTGGGCACATTTCACATGCCACCCTGTGTCATGGCAATGTCTTAGGAATGAACACACCTGGAGTGACATCCTGCTCTATATGTGTGCAGTGAAACAGGACACCCGCTCTGCCTGTTCCCCAATCCCCTCTCACAGAGGCCTCTCTACTGGCCCAGGGTTAGCTAGGGCAACTGCCCAGGTAGACTAGAGAGACTCTGAACATCTTCCGGGCGCTCCCACCAGTTCTCTGCTCCTTGCCTGAGCTTGCCTTCCCGTGGGACTCTGATATAAGCTGTCCAGCCTCAGACCAGGAACACAGTGGGAAGCTGCTGTTCTTCCTCTGCTCCAGGCACCTCATCCTCCATCAGCTTCTTCACTGAGGTCTGCCATCATCTGCATCTTCCCAAGACCCTCTTCCCCAGTGCCCCAAGCCCAGTTTAGAATGGAGGGAAAAGCGGAATTGGGAACCCGCTTGCTAATGACACTCCAGGTCTTCTCCAGTCCGGTCTCTTCTCTCCCTCTTTGGAGATAGGGTTCACTGTAGCCCAGACTGACCTCTAACTTTATCTACAGAGTAGAGTATGGCTTTGAACTCCTCACTCTCCTTCCAGATGCTAGGGCTAAGGGAGCTACAGCAAGCCTGGTTGGGGGACCCTCTTTTCTCTGCTGGCATGGGAAACTATCTCCTTCTGCTTTTTTTCTCTGCTGGTGCCACCCGACCCCCGATCTCCCACCGTGGGGGGACGACAAGATGAAAAGTGACCTGGGAACGGAAAGCCAGGGTGTTCTCTGAGCTGTGTTCTTTGGAACAGCGGGTGATAAATTCACTAAAATGTCTTTAATACTGTCTTTCGGAAGTTCACACACACACGGCACACACAGGTCAGAACAAGTCTAGGGCTGAGGGGAGCAGGGGAACGTCGACTCCCTCTCTTTAGCCCTGGATTCTCTTCTGCGCCCACTGCCCAGGGGTTGGCACAGGTAGAAAGGGTATTTACATAGCAGGGACTTGGTTCTTTTTCCAGGATGAGGGGTACTAAACCAGGAACTTCCTACATCTCACTCCAAAAGCAGCAAAAAGGGAAGTTCTGTAATTAGCAAGAAAATAGGCAGAGATGGGTTGGAGGAGGAGAAAATCCGCACTGGCAAAAATCCGAGCCAGAGTGGGGGTGTAGTTCTCCCAGCGCTGAGTCCTTTTAGGGAAGTAGGGGGACGAGTCCGTCTGTATGTGGGCTGGGCCTGGATTCACAGACCTAATCAACAGACTGAACACCCCCAAAGAAAAGAACCCCAAAGAAGAAAAGAAGGCGGAGCCTGCCGACCTGGAGGCGGGGTTTGTGGGAGTTGGGGAGGAGTTTATAGATGAGACGGAGCTTCTGGGACCTGACCCTCTTCTGGGGAGCGGAGACCAGGGAGAGCTCCGCCCCTGGCACTGCACTTTGATGGGGTGGGGAATTGGGGTGACTGGAGGATCGGGGTTTGGCGCGGACTCCAGTGCCGCTGAGGACGTGGGTGTCAGAGGGGTTCCTGAGGAACTGAGCGTACTCTCCGGGCCAGAGGTTCCGTGGGGGCGGAGTTTATGATGTCTAGTCCAGCGGTGCCTCAGGAGGATGTGCAGGGCACGCGTTGGGTGGGCGGCAGGACTGCGTGACGCGCCTGGGAGGTTGGGGGGTACAGAGTGGGGCCGAGATGGGAATGTTTTTAGGGATCCCAGTAGTTTTCGTGGTGCTGGGCGGCGATGATGATGACTACAGTGAGGATGGTACAAAGCACCATGGCTGCGATGCCCACGGCCAGGGAGATGAAGGAGAAATTCCGGGCTTCGCGTGAAGCGATCTCGGCGGACACCAAGTCTCCGCGGGCCAAGGCCGTGCGCACCTATCCGGGAGGGGCGAGGGAAGGGGGTCAGAGAGCCACTGCTCACCCGCCACAGCCTCCCTCTAAGAATATGTCCAGAACACCCCGGACTAAGGAAGCCCTGGTCAGCCTAAGCTTTTCCTTCCCGCCCCCGCCCCACACCTGCACGGCCTTGAAGATGGCGATGATGCCTGTGGGCCAGAAGCAGCAGATGGTAGTCAGCACAGCGATGGGCATGTAGTCGTGCGGCGGGCGCCTGGGCTCCAACAGAGCCAACCCTGGGCCCTGGGGCGGCGGGGGCAGAGTGGAGGTCACTCCAGGACCCCCTGGGGTCCCGCCTGCGTAGGGCTGTGGGAAGGACAGTGGGAAAAAGGGACGTCACACCTACTGTCTTGCTGCTTGCCAGCAGCTGGCCAATTGGCAGAGAGGTTTTTAAAAAACACCATTCTAAGGTTTGGGGGGGGGGGGGAAGTCCACACACTATCTATCCTTCCTTACAGTAAAATCGGCCTAGGCCTCCCTTCCACATTCGTGGGAGTTCCCACACTGTCTCACACGATATGGCTTATGGGTCTGCCTGCGCTTCCGGCCTTGTGTCCATCCTCCTTGGCATCTCCAGGCCCAGACTTCTGCCTCTTCTACCCCTAGCTTCCCATGTTCCATTTTTCCTCTCCCTTCAAGTTGTTTCCTTCTTTCAAACATCCTCTTGACTTCTGAACCACCTCCCAAACCTTGACTTTTGACCCCCCCAACACCCCCAGGTCCACCACCTTCCCACCCACTGTCTCTTCTCTCTCCACTCTTCTGTCCAGGGTGTGTTACCAGAACAGCAGTCGACCTGGTTCTGTTTCACTCTCTCCCAGCTTCCCGCGAGTCCCTGTTGCACCTGCCTCCCTGTCCTAGGTCCTGCCAGCCCCACACTCACCGTGCCCACCGGATACACCGGGACATAAGCAGTGCACGGCTGCAGCTGCAGCGGGTAGCCCGGCGCCACGTAGCCCCCCAGCGGCAACGTGCCCACCGCCCCCGCGTGCGTGGGCACCACGAAGCCCGGGGCTTGGGCCGTCGGGGCCGGCGCTGGTGGGGGTGGGGCGGCGGCCGCAGGCGGTGGTGGGGGAAGTGGACCCTCGAAGCGAGTCTCCTGCAGATAAGGGTCGGGTGGCATGCGGGGTAAGGTAGCACAGCCGGGTGGGGGAGCCCCAGCAGCAGGGCCGGGCGGGGCATGGTGGGGGGGCCGCGGGAGCGTGGCGGAGGACGAAGGACCGCGTTGAGCACTGGCCGCAGCAGAGGCCAGGCCACCTGCTCCTAAGCGCGGGAGGGTGGCGGTGCCAGACTGGTGGTAGTGATGGTGGTGGTGGTGATGTGAGGATGGAGCCGTTTGTGGGGGCGGGATGGGGGGTTCGGCCGGAGGCTGCGGGGCATTGTAGGGCGGAGGTGAAGTGTGGGGAACCGAGTCTGGAAGGCCTGGCCATGGAAAAGCCGAGGAGAGGATAAGGGGAGAGAGAAGACAGCAGAGATCAGAAGGGTAAGAGACACGAGACAGCGAGAGATGGAGAGATAGTGAGGGAGAGACAGCAGAGACGACACCTCCCATTTTGGGGTCAGGGAAGGGGTTGTATCTAGGCCACCTGGCCCCAATCTAGTTTTGCCGTCACAACTGTCACAAGTCCTCCCAGGCTCCTCTGCTGTCAACCACAGCCCTCATCCAGGGCTGTCTCCGAGCCAGCTGCCCCCTCTAAGCTGCTCCTCTTCCTGACACAGGGGTCACACGCGCGCAGTTCAATATTTCCACTTTGCCTCAGGTGGAGTTACCTGGGAATCTCCTGGCCTCTCTTACGTCCATAACAAAGCTTCTGGGTTAGGCATGGTGGGTCATGCCTGCAATTCTAGTATTTGCGAAGGAGGGGCAGAAGGACGAAGAACTAGGAAGTTCAAGACCAGCCTGGGCCACATAGGGAAATCTCATCTCAAAAAAAAAAAAAAAAAAAAAAAAGAGTCTTCTAAGATATTACTTTCCCAACAACCCCGTCTGATAAAGTCTCCGTTATTTTTCCACTGGGTGTCTCCATGCCAGTGAGCCGGTGACTGTCCATCTGTCACTCCCGGGGATGATGTCCCTGCAGTACTTGGCTGTGCTTCACTTTCCTTTTCAAAACTGCCCCCCCTCCCATGTTGTTGACAAGGAACTGAGGCAGACTGACCTGAAGGAAGGAAGGGAAGGATGGGACACAGAAAGGGGAGGGGGTGGGGTACTCATGGAGAGAAGGGGAATGGAACTGAGCCACACAACATCCCAGAGGGGGTCAAAGAAGGGGATTAGGGCAAGTGGGGGTTAGGTAGGAGATGATAGAGGGGGTGGGGAGGGTTTTACTGAATCTGAATATATATATATATATATATATATATATATATATATTTTAACACACACAACCCACACAACAAAATATTTTTTTTTTACCTGACTTTTCTGACGACATGTTTGCAATCGCTGGGACAGGGTCTCTGAAGCAGGAGTCAGGGCCCCCTGATTGCTGGCGCAGGAGTCTGAGTCCGGGATGGCGCAGCCAGCACAGCGGCGGTGGCAGCAGCAGCAGCAGCGCCGCGGAAATGGAGAGATGAAGACAGGGGGTGGTGGGGGGGGGTTGCTGGGGGGGAGCTTAAAGGGACCGAGACAAGGATGGGGAGAGCTTCAGATGTCTTCCCCCCCAACTCGATTTCTCTCTGCTCCTAGACCACCTCTTTCCTCCTCTCACCCTGGCATTCAAGCCCCCAGTTTAGGCTCCCTTGGAGTTGTCATGGAAACCGGGAGGCGAGACCAGGCAAGGCGGGTGGGACTAAGAGAAGGAGGGAGGGAGAGAGAAATCTCTAGAGTCTCTCCCGCAAAGACTCGCTGTACTGATCATATTGTAGGAAGAAGCCAGCTCAATGAATTTACCACACTTGTCTCCAGACCCCACTCAACCAGACCCTGCTCACCCAAGGGGTTCTTCCCTCAGTTTCCCTCAGAACTTCCTGCAAGATAGTTCTAGGTTTCTCCAGGTGTGAGAGAACTGTACAAAGATAGGAGCTAAGAGGGTCGGAAAGACCCCCAGATACACATTCTGGGCCTGCCTTTCTGGCAATAGCAGTAAGAAGATGAAGGTGTCTGAAGAAAAGGAGAGAAAACACCTGTGGGGGTGCACAGGTACCTTCTTTCTCTTAGAGTTATAAGAAGCGGTGGTGACGCACGCCTTTAATCCCAGCACTTGGGAGGCAGAGGCAGGCGGATTTCTGAGTTCGAGGCCAGCCTGGTCTACCGAGTGAGTTCCAGGACAGCCAGGGCTACACAGAGAAACCCTGTCACGAAAAACAAAACAAACAAACAAACAAACAAAAAAACAAAACAAAAAAAAGAAGCTGAAATGCTTCATCCGAGGGAAGCAAGCAGTAGTTGCTTGCTTGTGACAGGCCGGTTTTGAAAAGCGTGCTTGTGGGGGCTGAAGAGTTCTTGGTCAGTCAGCATTCATATCCATTCCTTACAGCACCCCAGCACCCCGTCTTCACCCTCGCTCCAAGACGCAGATCCACCCCCGGAGTCAACTCGAGACACAGCGGTGACTTCAAGTCTTTTTATTTGCTTTTTTGTGTCTTGCAAGGGCGTAGGTGGGGAGGTGGGGTGAGGATAGGCCTTCGACGGAGATTACACCAGTTGAGACTTTCCCCCAACCCCCACCCCCAGAAACCTAGCAGGAGAATCAGAAATACTGTACCCCTTTAAGATTTTCCTGAGACAGTTGCTCTAGGACAGAGCCCCTCCGGTGGCGTCCTGGAGAGCAGTCTCCAAGCCCTGGATTGAGCCCGTTCCAGGTCTGAAAAATTTTTACACCACGGCCTCATACCGGTGGTTCTGGTTTTTCAAGCGTGTATGGATCAGAGGGAACCTTGGACCCATCCCTCCCACACCATCTTCAATACACGCTTCTGGTTTTACTAAGTTTAGATGGAGCAAAGACCCTGAGTACAGGCCTTAAGTCTTCGGCAAGTTCAGAAATCCTGCAGACTTATTTAACCGCTAAGTAAAAGCCCTGCCAGATAAAGGCCATCCCGGGGCACTCTGGCGCGCGCAGGGGTCAAGGGTAGGCCTAGTGGTGGCAGCGCCCGCAGCGCGGAGGAAGCCTGGCTGCACTGGCAGGGTCTGTGTCGCCATCAGCCCGCAGGGATCTGAGGAGCAGACTGTTGGGGTAGAAAGGATTGAAAGACTGGTAAAAATCCTTTGGTGAGTCCTTTAAGCCCACAGGGCCCCACGCCCATTGAAGGTGGGTCCGGGAGGGTGGGTCGTGAATGCGGAGATAAAAGTAGGGCCAGAGAAATTGGGTCAGACTGCACTTCACTCGAGGGGCCTGGAGGACTCTCGGCGTCTCCGGAGACAAGGGCACAACACGCACTTCAAAGTGGAGAGTTGTAAGGCGCTGATCCGGAGCGGGAGGGCAGGCAGGAGTGGGAAGAGGGGCTCTCCAGCTGCGCTCGGCCCGGCACTCTGGCCTGCCAAAAGCCTGGCGTCCAGCGATAGAAGCGGGAATCGCTTTTCGTCCTTCCTAACCTCCCCCCTCGTACGTCCTCTTGGGCTCGGCTGCGAAGCCAGACAGCCTGGATTGGAAAGTGGGGCGCACCAAGAAGGGGAAGTTGCACCCCTGGGTGGCTGGATGCAGTTGAATCCTGGGGAAGCCTTCTTTCGATACTCAGGATTATCTTTTCTGCTGTTGCCTCTCCCCATCCGGCTAAATGGATCGCTCCGTTTATTTCCACCCCAGTTCTTTGGGTACAATGGAATGTTCCATTGCCCCTCCGGCCCGCTGTCCGCGTTGCAGGGGACGCTCGCCCTGTTGCCAGGGAAAGCCCCGGACGTGACGGCTTTGCGCGACCCCGAGCAGCCCTCCCCACCCCATCCGTCATCCCCCTGCGCGCTCTCCTTGTCCCCTTTTCCCCCCCGTACCCCGTGGATTCCAGACTGGGTACAAGTAAACAGCTGGCGGAACGAAGCCTCCAGACAGGCCAGGTGGGAGTTCCCACTCTCTGTGTGTCCTGGGCCGCTGTTCCCGGGCCTTTGCAGATCCCGGAGTAGTGCATGGCCGAGGTGATGCTTAAGGAAGATCCTGGGCCTTGGGACCAAGTCCCTTGAGCGCCAAGTTGGGGGCGGAACTTAGGGTGAGCATTGGTGCATGGAGGTGGTTGGGGGTGTGTTTGTGCTTAGCCATCTGGATGGAGTAAGTTAAAAGTAGCCTATCCTCATAAGGACCAAGAGTAGGAGCGGAGGCCGGAGAGTTGCTTGTCTGTTGGGAGTGGAGGGGGGTCGTCTCCCTCACAGCCTCTGCTTCCTTCTCAGGTGGGAGCATGCCGGGGCTATGGAGGCAGAGGCTTCCTTCGGCTTGGGCTTTGCTTCTCCTGCCGTTCCTGCCGCTGTTGATGCCCGCAGCCCCCGTAGCCCACCGCGGGTCCTACAAGCCAGTGATCGTGGTGCACGGACTCTTTGACAGTTCATACAGCTTCCGCCACCTGCTGGACTATATCAATGAGGTCTGTCGGGATACCGGATGGATCTACAGTGGCTGGGGGAGGAAGCGTGGGCAGATGAAAGACAAACCCCTCTAGGCCAGTTCTTCAGGGTACTGCTACTGGCATGGGGAGAGCTGGGGGGCGGGGGTCCCTGCAGGCATAGTGAATACACTTGGCCTCCATAGTCCAACTTAGTGGCTGCTTCATTGCCTCTTTCCCACAGACACACCCCGGGACTGTGGTGACAGTGCTTGACCTCTTCGATGGCAGAGAGAGCTTGCGGCCCTTGTGGGAACAGGTGCAAGGGTTCCGAGAGGCTGTGGTCCCCATCATGGAAAAGGCCCCTGAAGGGGTGCATCTCATCTGCTACTCCCAGGGTAGGCAACGCACACTCTTAACTCCCAAACCCCGTCTCAGCTTGACCCTTATCTAACGCATGTTTTCTGGCGTTTGTGTCCTTAGTGGGAGGGAGGTTTCCTTCTGTCCTCATTGGCCATGGTTCTTGGATTTAAGGATTTGGCGAGCAGCTAAAAGCATATCAGTTGGTCAGAGAGGCCCTAACTCTCAGCATGGCTCCGGTCACGTGACACGTGACCCGTGTTGGCACGGAGTATCTCTGTGGCCTCGAATCCCAGTCTTTTGGTGTCCTGAGAGACCGGAAGTTAGGGTCACTTCAGTGGCTGTTCTTAAGCCCCTTTCTAATAGCCGGGCGGTGATGGCGCACGCCTTTAATCCCAGGACTTGGGAGGCAGAGGCAGGCGGATTTCTGAGTTCGAGGCCAGCCTGGTCTACAGAGTGAGTTCCAGGACAGCCAGGACTACACAGAGAAACCCTGTCTCGAAAAACCAAAAAAAAAAAAAAAAAAAAAAACCTTTCCAATGTTGGTGCTTTGCTTCCAGGAGGCCTGGTGTGCCGTGCTTTGCTGTCTGTCATGGACGAGCACAACGTGGATTCTTTCATCTCCCTCTCCTCTCCACAGATGGGACAGTATGGAGGTGAGTGGTCCCCTGTGGGTGCCATAGAAGGCAACAGGGCACAGAGGTTTGAGGCCCCTTGGCACTGCTGTTCTCTTTTCAGACACGGACTATTTGAAGTGGCTGTTTCCTACGTCCATGCGGTCTAACCTCTATCGGATCTGCTATAGTCCTTGGGGCCAGGAATTTTCCATTTGCAACTACTGGCATGGTGAGTGGGGGGCAGTGGGCTGGGTCCTCCGTGGTCGGGGCGCTGTGGAGCGTGGGGCCTGCTTCTCCCACTCTGATATAACCAAAGCGACAGCTCCCGTTTATCCAACACTTGTCAAATAGACAGTGTTCAGAGTGTGGTATGCAAACCAGCCAGTTGCCTCGAGAAGCATAGTCTGATGCAAAATTAAAAAAAAAAAAAATGGCTTATCTTAGTCTCTGCGTGCCTGCGTGCCTGCGTGCCTGCGTGCCTGCGTGCCCGCGTGCCCGCGTGCCCGCGTGCCCGCGTCAAATATATGGGCGGTTCCATTCTCTCCACCGTTGTGGGTCCCAGTTTGGCTGCTACAGTGTGGACCATAGGCCCTATGAGTATGAGTGGCCATCCCCACTCATATTTACAGAAACCAATTACAGGCAGGATTTGATCCACTGGGAACCAACCCTAGCCCTCGAGAGGCAAAGGCTTGGTGATCTCTGTTTGAAGCCAGCCTGAATTACATAGGAGTTCCAGGACAGCCAGGACTAAATAGACCCTGTCTCAAACAAACAAAACCAGACCCCAAAACTGCTTTCCATTACGTCGAAGTTATTTTTATTCTGTTGTGCGGCTGGATGTCAAACTTTGCTATTAGATTTATTTATGTATTTTATGCTTATGGGTATTTTGTCTGCGTATACACCTGCACACCAGAAGATGACATCAGGCCTTTGTGTGCTGCCGTGTGGATGCTGGAATTGAACTCAGGACTTTTGGAAGAGCAGTGGGTGCTCTTACCCACTGAGCCATCTCCCCAGTCCCAGTTTTTACTGTTACTGTAGTCTCTCGACCGTCCTGCCTCGTCTTCCTTCCCGTTATGTTTTTCCCCCCTTTTTTTTTTTTTAAACATTTTATATGTGTGGGTGTTTTATCTGCATATTTGTGTACCACACACATGCCCGGTGCCTGTGGAGCCCAGAAGAGAGCACTGGATCCCCTGGGAATCAGCTATAGTTGTAAGCTGTTAAGTGGGTGCTGGGAATTGAACCTGAGCCCTGGAAGAGCAGCCAGTGCTTAACGACTAAGCCAGTCCTCCAGCCCCCTTGAACTGTCTATGTAGCCAAGGTGACTTTGAACTTCTGATTCTCCTGAGTGCTAGGGTTACAGGTGTGTGCTATCCATGCCCGTTTCATGTGGTACTTGAGGTCAGAACCCAGGGCCTCGGGTGCACCAGGCAGGCACTTGGTCCCTCGAGTCCCCAGCTCCTGCTAACTGCTGTTTGCACTCAGACCCTCACCACGACGACTTGTACCTCAACGCCAGCAGCTTTCTGGCCCTCATCAACGGGGAGAGAGACCACCCCAATGCCACTGGTAAGACCCCCACTCCCACCTGCGTCTCTTGCTCCTACCTAAACCTGGCTTGTCTCCTATGGCTGACTCCATCTCTTCCCATCTCTACAGCATGGCGGAAGAACTTCCTTCGTGTGGGCCGTCTGGTGCTGATTGGGGGTCCTGACGATGGAGTTATTACTCCCTGGCAATCTAGGTAATGTGGGATTATAGAGGCTGAAGACTGGTTCTCCAACCCCCACCAATCTTGATCTCCCAAACTTGGCCTGTTAGAGCCTCCGACAGCAGATGTTCTTTTAGAGACAGACAGGGTCCCAGTGTGTCACTCAGGCTTGACTGGTAGACCTCTTGCCTTTGTGTCCCATGTGACAGGCATTGTGACCACACCCACTGCACCCTCTTACTTTTTGTCGGGGCTGGGGATCAGACTCGGGGACTTCACATGGTAGGCTAGTATTCTACATACTTGACCCTTGTAGACATTTCTTGAGTCTGAGTGAGGCAAGAAGATCATTTGAGCCCAGGAGTTCAGTATGAGTGTGGGCAAGACAGTGAGATCGCTTCACTAAAACACACACAAAAAAAACAGATATTTTAATGCCAGCAATATTTAATCCTGGCACTCCAAGGGCAGCGGCAGGTAGATCTGTTTCGGGCCATCCAGGGCTACACAGTGAGACTCCGTGTCAAAACAAAATACCACCACAAGCAAGCAAGCAAACTGGTATAAAAAGTTCTAATTTTGGCAGCTGGGGGTGTGTCTCAGCTGGTAGACTGCTTGCTTAGCGTGCATGATGCCCAATCACAGGGGCCACACGGCAGCACTCGGAGGTAAAAAGGAGCATCAGAAGTGCAAGGTCATCCTCAGACTACCTAGTGACTATGAGGCCAGCCTGGGCTACATGAGACCCAATTTCAAAAAACACACATTTTATACACACACAATTTTGAAGTAATCAGGGATTTGTAGGTGTTTCAGAGATTCTTTGTCAAGGTCTGCTCTGTCTAGATTTTCCTAGAGGCAGGCAGTATCTCAGGTAACTGGGATATAGTATCAAAGTAGACTGCCAGGTGAGGTGGCACACCTTTAATCCCAGGAAGCAGAGGCAAGTGGATTTCTGAGTTCAAGACCAGCTAGATCTACATAGTAAATTCCAGGGCAGCACAGAGAAGCCCTGTCTCAAAAACAAACAAACAAACAAACAAAAAACCAAAACCAAAACCAAAACCAAACAAACAAAAATCTCAAGAAGACCAAAGTCAGGACTCTGACATCTCTACAGTGTAAGAGGAAGATTCTGCCATCTTCTCACATTTGCTGCTGATTCTCTCCCGACCTCTGAGAGCATCTACTGATGCCTCATTCCTCAGGAAAAAGCTGATGATGGCTCCGCAGTGCTGAGCACCTGCCTCTGGTGTGTCATCGTGAGTTGATCTGGGAGCCTGACATTTACTCAACATATTTATTGAGCACTGTGTGTGCCCAGATGCTGTTCTGGGCCCTGGGGAAGCAGCAATAAAGAATGTCCCTAATGCCATGTTCTTTATGCCCTGGCTAGGGAGGAGATGCTAGATCAAAAGTACTGGTGGCAGGTGCAGTAAAAGAAGAGGTCTTATGTAGTCTGTGGGGAAGGAAGTGTCCTTGAAGGAGCTGCCATCTGAGCTAGCCTGAGGAAGTAAGGGAGGACACCTGTGGGAGCCCATCTCAGTGAGGATTGGGGAAAGGCAGTGGAGGCAGCAGGGTGTGGTCACAACTAACCCTTGTAGGCCAACGTCAAGCCCTTGAGCTGTTCTTTATTTTGACAAACTAGCTGAACATAGTCTGCACAATTGTAATCCCTGTACCTTTGAGGCAGAGGCAGAAGGATATTTCTGTCTGTGGACAGCCTGGGCTACCAATTCGGCTCTACTCAAAACAATAGGGTAATGAGTTGAGAAGGTGTATTTGGCTAGCACGCTGAAGTCCCAGGCTGGGTTTTTGTTGTTTGCTCGCTTGTTTTTGGAGACAATGTTTATCTCTGCATAGCCCAGGCTATCCTGGAAGTAGCTCTGTAGACAAGGCTGGCTTTGAACTCACCGAGATCCTTCTTTTGCCTCTTGAAAGATTAAAGGCCTGTGCTACCACACTTGACTCCTGGATTTGATTTTTAGCACCAGGAAGAGAGAAGGATAGACAGAATTATAGTAGATAGGTAAGCAGAAGTTAATACTTTTTATTTTTTTAGCTTTTGTGAGACAAGAGTGTCATGTAATCCAGGATGGCCTCAAATTTGTTGTATAGCCAAAGATACAGATACTTATTACCATGGCAAGTTTATGTAGTGTTGGGCATGAAACCCAGAGCTCAGTGCATGCTTGGCAGTCACTAACTCAACTACATACCCAACGTTAGAAATTATGGTTTTTAAATGCTTAGTTTTGTGGCATTCGCTACATTAACACTTGTGTAATGTCCACCTTTATCCCTCTGGAAAACACTGTCCACTAAACTGAACTTGTATTTGTTAAGCACTCCCCTCCTCCAACCCCTGGCCGCCAGTGTGCCTGCTTTTTAAAAGACAGATACTGGAGGATGGTTCAGTGGTTAGAGCACTAGCTATTCTTGCAGAGGACCCAGGCTTAGTTCCCATGATCCACATGGCGGCTCACAGAGGCACTTGAATGCTTGTGGTGCACTTAACGAATATGAAGGCAAAACACTCATACACATTGTTTAAACCCAGCACTAGGAGGTGGGTTGCGGAGCCTAAAGTCAGCCTGGTCGACATAATTTGTTCTGAGACAGCCAAGACTGCAAAGTGAGACCCTGTCTCAAAAACAAATATTCTTGACAGGGTTTCTCTGTGTATCCCTGGCTGTCCTGGAACTCACTCTGTAGACCAGGCTGGCCTCGAACTCAGAAATCCGCCTGCCTCTGTCTCCCAAGCGCTGGGATTAAAGGCGTGCGCTACCACTGCCGGCCACAAATTAAATATTCTAAGTGGGATAGGAAGATGTTAGGAGGGTTAAGGAAGGAGTGGCAACCTTCCAAAATAAAAACAGTTCAAGGGTAAGGGTGGCTTTTACATACATAATGGCATTTCATGTGTCAAAGTGCCATGGTTGTTACAGCTCATGGCTAAATAGCATATGGTCTGTCCCAAAGCACAGTTGTTAGCCTTGCCCTTTTAGGATTTATTAGTTTTCAGTTCATATATATTGATTTACTTTGTATGCTCATGTGCATGGGTCTATATGCACATTTGTGGGGAATCAGGCCAGCTCGTAAGTCTTGGTTTTTGCCTTCCACTCTGTGGGTCTGTGGGGTTGAACTCAGTTTGTCAGGCACCTTCACCTGCTGAGCCAGAAGATGGTGTCAGAGTTACAGGCAGCTGAGCCTTCTCTCTAGCCCCTCCCTTTTCTTGCACTACTTAATGTAGTTCTCTCAGCCACTCGCTTGGGGGCGCTAATCACCGGCCATATTAGGACACATGGGCCAGGGACTCTGAGGCTTGCCCACACTTGCATCAGCAGCTGGTGAGAGCTGTCCGTTACATTTCCCTTCCCCCTCCATGAAGGGGGCACTTTTACTCAGAATAGTGAGTATTAGCTTTAATTAATTTAGAGGCTTAGTTATTTTATGTATGAGTGCTCTATTTGCATGGACACCTGCATGTCAGAAGAGGGGACATCTGATCCCATTATAGATGATTGTGGGCCACCATGTGGTTGCTGGGAATTTAACTCAGGAATAACACTTGGTTCTTGAACTTTTTTGTTGTTTGTTTTGTTTTTTGAGACAGGGTTTCTCTGTGTAGCCCTGGCTGTCCTGGAACTCACTCTATAGACCAGGCTGGCTTTGAATTCAGAGATACACCTGCCTCTGCCTCTGCCTCTGCCTCTGCCTCCCGAGGACTGGGATTAAACTTAGGTGTGCACCACCACCGCCTGCGATTATTTTATTTAAAATTTTATATGTATGAGTGGCTTGCCTGCGTGAGGCCATGAGATGGCATGGATGTCTTGCAAACGAGGCTACATGGTTGAGAGACACCATGTTGGTACTGGGATCCAGCCTGTGGAGAAGCAGCTGTGCTCTTAATCTCAGCCAGTTCTTCAGATCTTAAGCTCTTTTATTCGGGGCAAGGTTTCTCTGTGTAACAGAGCCCTGGCTGTCTTGGACCCACTTTGTAGACCAGGCTGTCCTCAAACTCCGCCTCCCAAGTGCTGGGATTAAAGGCGTGCACCACCACACACGTGGCCCTTAACTTCTTTTAATCATGAATTGTTCTTAGGTTTTTGTTGTTTGAGACAGGTCTGGCCTGGAGCTCACTATGGGGTCACCATGCCAGTTCCCCTTAAAGATTCTGAGTGGGCTCTCTGCTGCCTTCTCCCTGGGCTGGGAATCTCTGTAGAGGGCTGAGGCACATTCATTTTCCTTGGTTCTCCTGATAACCCCTGTGCCCATGTCTTTGTAGCTTCTTTGGTTTCTATGATGCCAATGAGACAGTCTTGGAGATGGAGGAGCAGCCGGTAAGACTTGCCTTCTCCTTCCTGCTCATCTTCACTCTGGAGATCTTTCTGCCTCTGACTCCGACTGAAGGGCATGCCTCATGGGGGAGGGAAAGGCTGGTCTGGACACCAGCAGTGTCTCACTTCTGTCTCTCTTCCATGTTTTCACGGCCCTCGGCACACCTTGAAGGTGTATCTTCGAGATTCTTTTGGGTTGAAGACTCTCCTGGCCCGGGGGTCCATAGTGAGGTGTCCCATGGCTGGCATCTCTCACACCGCCTGGCACTCCAACCGTACGCTCTATGAGACGTGCATTGAGCCGTGGCTCTCCTGAAGATGTCCTCAGGGGTCTCCAGGAATTCCCCAGCCCAGAGATCAAGTGGTGGCCTTGGGAAGCAGATGCCAGCCTCTGGCATGCTTGTGAACCTCCTTGTTCCCACACTGCCCCACCCCCACCAGGGCTCCCTGAACCCTCCCCTCTGCTCCTCCGTGAATGACAAGTCCTGGTCCCCTACCTCATGGCCTCACCTGGGGATGGGCCCCATGCTCTCCCTTTCTGCCATGGCTGAGTTGGGAAGGAAGCACCAGATTTTTAACTGGCTTCTCTGCTGCTGCTGTTGCTTCTCCGGGTCTGGCTGTACCGGAGGAGAACCCAGCCCCTGCCCACCTCAGGGGTCTTCTTCCAGGCCACTCAGGACATTTTTAGCTTCTGTTATCCCCGTGTCCCTCTTTTCTCAACTTCCTTGTGGCCAGCCTCCCCACCACGCGGGGTGCCCGTAAGAGGGGGTTCTGAGGCTCCCCTATGGGGACAGTTCCACTTTTGAGGTGTCAGTGTTGGAATATCTGGCCTGCAAGGCCCATCTCAGGTTTGGGGATCCCCCAGTCCCTATGATCAGTGTTGGGGTATCCCCTGGGAGCCTAGGTTCTCTGAGGCCCCAGCCCTTCTTTTAACTACCCTTGAGCGGGTGGTCCCTGTATTTATAGAAATAAAAGTTACATTTCCTCAGTGTGGCTTGGCTTCTTCCCAGGTAAAGGGGACCTGGGCTCCCCCCATGAGGGTGGGGATAGAGAGCCTGGGGCCTGGATGCCCGGATGCGTGGTCTGGGGTGGGGACCCCCTTGGTGTTTCCTTCCTCTCAATGCCCATTCTGTGTGGGTTCCTGACTCTGCGGGTCCTTTCCTGCTGGAGACAATTCTCTTCCTGTCCCAGCCTAGGGTTAGGGGGCTAAGCCCCAGGCTCTGCCAGTTTGGGCCTCAGCCTCATGGGTGAAATTGGCCTGCCACCCCCGGACTAGACGAGGGGGCTGAGGGGTCAGGGTGGACATGTGTCATCCCCCTTGACCTTTGGAGGCCAGGACTGGGTGAGGGGCTATACAGTGAGTCTCCCTCTGCCTGGGAGGAGGAATTTGGGCTGAGACAATAGGGCCCTGTCTCTTCTGGCTTGGGGGTGGTGCCCCTCAGCCCCCAACAAATGCCATCAAGAGATGGAGACAGTTTTTCCCTTGGCGCCTTGGGCTGCCCCTGCCCTTCTGTGACGGCTGCTTTCTTTCCTCAGCTGGTCTGGCCTACTTGGCCATGACCTGCCCTTGCTTTGTTTCCCGCCCTCTCTCCCTGTCCTCACATTATTCCATAGTCTGTTAGGCTGAAGGGGGTGGGGTACTGGTTGTTGTTAGAGCCAGGAACTTCTGGTTTGGGGGTCCATAATTTGGGGGCCTCTGAAAGTTGTGTAGGACCTGCTGAGTGGCACTGGGCTGAAGAGAAGGTGAGGAAGGCAGGGCCTGACTATTGAGCCAACCAGCCTGAGTCTGAGGAGTTAGTGGGAGGGAGCAGGACTGGGAGGGAGGCTGCTGTGTGGTCCAGCCCCTTTGCATCTTCTCAGCCAGAGAGGTCCACCCGCCAGTGTAAGCTGCCCAGTGTAAGCTGCAGCTGCGGCTGGGGCTGCTGCAGCTGCAGTCTCCTGGACAGGGGAAAACAGGTAGGAAGAGGAGAAGCAGGTTCGTAGGGAGAGGAAGTCAGTGGTGGCATCACTTCACCTTCCTTGTGGATGAGGGAGGGGCGCTTCTGAGTGAAGGATGTCTGGGTATGCGTGATGGCGTGGGAGAGCAGTGGCAGTCGAGATGTGTTCAGGATGCGTTCAGGGTTGGTCTGAGGTGTGTACACTTGTGAAGGTGACATTCTAAGGCACTGTGCAAGGGTTGTGTGGGGAGGTTGGCCATGAGCACACGGAGTGGAGTAGGGTGAGCCTGGCTGGGGACTGAGGGATCATGACTTGGTACTGGCAGGGCATGTCGGGTAGACGTGCAGGCCGCTGCAGACCATGTGAGTGGCTCAGGAAAAGTCAAATGTCCTGACCTCAGATTGCTTTAGGAGGGCTGCACCTAGAGAGCCAAAGAGAAGGGGAACTCCGGTAACCGCTCCTCTGCAGCCCTCAGAGGGAAAGAGCCATGGGGCCCTGGGCTGAGCTGTGTGTTTTCCTACGAGGACTCTCATTCCTCCTGGTACTGATGACAGGCGAAGGGGCCAAAGGAAGATCGTTCAAAGAAAGGTGACAGCAAATTCGGAGGGCTCGGGGGAGGTCTTTGCTGGGATTGGGTTTGGCATGGGGCAGAAGATAATTGAAAGTACAGAATGAAGGCGAGATGCCAAGATGCCAGGATGGGGGTGGGTAGAGGGTGGGAGGGGGTGCCTGGTCTTGGCTGTGTGAGGCACTGAGGGCCTGACACCCTCCTGTCTTCCCCCTCCTCCCTGGCATGCCTGCAGTTTGGGGGTGTGCTCCAAGCAGACACTGCTGGTTCCCCTCCGTTACAACGAGTCCTACAGTCAGCCGGTGTACAAACCCTACCTGACTCTGTGTGCTGGAAGGCGTGTATGTAGCACCTACAGGTGAGAGGTGAAGCCCTAGGCCTCCCAGGTCTCTCAAGGGGATCCCAAGAGCCTAGCCCAGGATGAGCACCCAGGATTCCGTTTGTTCTAGGACCACGTACCGTGCGGCCTGGCGGGAGGTGAGGAGGGAGGTACAGCAGACACACATCGTGTGCTGCCAGGGCTGGAAGAAGCCACACCCAGGAGCTCTCACCTGTGAAGGTTAGGCTGGGACTCCAGGCTGTGGGAGGTGGCTGGGGAGCTGGCCCTGTGTCTGATCTTAACTCTCTTTTCAAATGCACCCTAGCTATCTGCTCCAAGCCTTGTCTTAATGGAGGTATATGCACTGGACCAGACCAATGCGAGTGTGCTCCAGGCTGGGGGGGAAAGCACTGCCATGTGGGTGAGCAGGATGGTCTCCCCCCCACCACACACACACAAACACAAGGGCAATGGGGGTGGGTGCTAGGATCCGGATTGCCCCACCCACCCTGGCATCCTGCCCCCTTCAGCTCCCTCCTCTTTCTGGTAACTAGATGTGGATGAATGCAGGACCAGTCTTACCCTCTGCTCTCATGGCTGTCTCAACACGCTGGGCAGCTTCGTGTGCAGCTGTCCACACCCCCTGGTGCTGGGTCCTGACGGACGCACCTGTGCAGGGGAGCCTCCCGAGTCCTCGACAAGTGCCAGCATCCTCAGTGTGGCAGGTGGGTGTGGGACACTGGCGGGGTGAGCTTGATCTGTGCAGCTGGGGACGCCACCCTTGCATTCTCCTTTGTCCTAGTTCGGGAGGCAGACGGTGAGGAGCGTGCTCTGAGCTGGGAGGTTGCAGACCTCCGTGAGCGTCTGGAGAGGCTGGAGCAGGTGAGCAGCTGGGAGAGGCAGGGGTGCTGGTGTTCCTGGGACCGTGCCAGTGTCCTGAGGTACCGCTTTCCTTTATAGTGGGCCACGCAGGCTGGGGCCTGGGTTCGAGCGGTGCTGCCCGTGCCTCCTGAAGAGCTGAGGCCTGAACAGGTGGCTGAGCTTTGGGGCCAGGGTGACAGGATCGAGTCCCTCAGTGACCAGGTGCTGCTGCTGGAGGAGAGGCTGGGTGCCTGTGAGTCCTCTGCTCCTCCTCCTCCATGACTAAAGACCTAGCCTTGAGTCAGCACTTTACTCCCGAAACCCTCCCACACAGGACCGGGTCCCCAGGCCACCTATGTGTTGTTGGGTAACTGGCAGGGCCCTCCCTCCAGACCACAGCCACCTTGCCTCTCTGCCCTTGGTCAGGTGCTCGTGAGGACAACAGCCTGGGGCCGAGCCTCCGTGGATGACGAGGAACGCCCATGGCAGCTGGGGTACCTGACTTACACAGAAGCTGTGCCTGCTGACCTGGGCTCAGATCTGGGGCCAAGCCTCCGTGGATGACGAGGAACGCCCATGGCAGCTGGCGTACCAGACTTACACAGAAGCTATGCCTGCTGACCTGGGCTCAGATCTGGGTGTCACCCACTGAGGTGCAACAGGCACAGAGAACCCCGTGTCTCTCTTTCTCTTTATTTTCAGTTGCTTGCTGTTATCCAGATAATAAAAATCAACCACACAAAACTGGATCCCGCCTGTTCCTTCTTCCCCCAGCCTACCTCCTGGGCTTTAGGAATATGGGTCTAGAGTGGGAGGCAGGGGGTGGCCAGTGCCACTGGGAGGAAATGAAAATTGGCTCAGAGAGGGAGGTACCTCAAAAGAAAAGAGAAATAAATTAAGTGCCCTCCTCTCCCTCTTGCAGGGTCAGGTGCTCCCTAAAGCCCCAGGGAGCGGAGAGCAGCTTCTGGTGTCTGCCTCTCCAGAATTTGGTTAGATGGTGCTGGGCCAGGACCCTGAAGACCACTCCCTGGGGCAGGGGGAAGGCTGGGGGAAGCAGAGATTGGCATCTGGAGTGCGCTCAGCCCCCGGCATGGGCAGGGGTGAGACTCTGAGTCACAGGAGCCAGCCCCATTGACGGTGACGGCCCCATAGAGGGTGACGGTGCTGAGGCAGTCCCCAGGTAAGCCTGTGAGGAGTGTCAGGTTCAGCTTCCAGCCACAGGATGAGTCCTCACAAAATGAGCCCAGTCAGTCTGTGGATTTGGGGGTGAAGGATGGATTGTTCCACAGAACGGATGAGTCCGTTGTCCAGTGTAGGGCAGAGAGGGAGAGAAGGCCACAGAGAGACCACTGGGGAAGGGATGGGATGGAATGTCCCCGACCCTTGTATCAGATGAGCCACTTGAGATGAGGGGAGGCAACTGTCCCACAAGACAAGATGGCAGGTGGGGCTCGTAGTGGAGACTGCACCCACGCAGGAGAGTCCACACGTGGGACAGGGAGAGAGCACGGAGTGACATTCACTTCAGAAGTTGAGGATTCCAAAAGGAGAGTAGGGAGTGGGGACCCAGGAAGAGGGCCTGGCCCTGCCTCAGGCCCTGGGTCGGAGGTATGGGGAGGAAGAAGGGGAGAATGGGTGGAGCTCAGAGCCGGGCCTCGCCCGCTCCCCCAGGCTTCTTCAGACAGTCGCCACCACCCAGGCCATCAGTGGAGATCTCCCGGAAGATAGTGAGCATGGAGTGCCGGACTCTGTCTGCCAGAGCTGGGACATCATCTGGTGTCAGCCCTTCTGTGGGCACTGGGGGCAGCACCCGCACCTGACATCGTCCTGGTGGGATGAGGAACAGCGTAATGTCCTTCCCTCCACCTTCCCTGTTCTGGCCCACAGGTGACAAAATCCCCAGGCCTCTGTCCACACTGCAGTCATCAGTTCAGCTCTGCACACACCAGCTTCACTGTCCCCCTCAGACCGTGACAGTCCTCTGGGAGAGACTGGTACTACCTACCTGGCATGCCCAGTGGGTACATAAGATCCCCCTGCCTCAGGGACATTCCGCAGCCTCCCATGTGCTTTCTGGCTACACCCTGCCCAGAGGCGTCAATCCTGGTGAACTCACCCGAGGTGAAGCGTCGTTCCTTTTTGGAGTAGAAGTCTTGGTAGGAGGACATGACGATGGGGATGATGGGGACCTGTGAGGAGCAGAGCAGTGAGCACCTAAGCCCTGGGCGGGGAGAAGTGGGTCTGGGGGCGGGCGGGCGGGAGAGCAGATGCTGTGATCACCTGGGCCTGGACTGCAAGGTGGAAGGCGCCTCGTTTGAAGGGCAGCATGGAGCCATTGTGGTTTCTTGTTCCTTCAGGAAAAACCCAGACTCTTACCTGACGGGAGGCCATAAACACATAAGGAGGGTCAACAGCTGCCATGCTGTGACAAGGACACAGCACTGGCTCCCTAGTCCACAAATCCCCATCTGAGGAAGACTCACATCCTGGGTGAGCAGGGTCTGGGCCACCTCGGACATGACACTGATGGCGTCTCCTGTGCGTTTCCGGTCAATGAAGATGACTCCTGCCAGCCAGCAGGCCAGCCCGGCAGAGCCAGCCCAAAGTAGCTCACGCTTGGCAATGGGCACACAGCGATCTGGCAGTACCTCCATCATTCCTTGGCAGGAGTGGGGGATGGGGAATGAATCAGGGCTCAAGCATCATTGTAGGAGGCACCGCCACCCACCCAGGTCACCACCCACACACACTAAAGAGTGGGTTGGAAAAGGCCTGAGAAACGGAGGAGGCTGACACAGGTAAACCTGATGAGGACAGGTGGCCCACCCCAAGGGAAGAAGGCCCAAGGAAGGGTGACATCCAAGAGAAGGGAAAAGCAGGTGTGGGGAGGGGCCAGAAGAGAAGGCTCTGCAGAGGACCGGGCCCTGTGAGGCCTCACCAAGCAGGTCGAGGGAACTCTGGTGGTTGGACACAACAACGTAGGGCTGCGTGGGAGGGAAGTGGTGAGCCCCCCGCACCTCCACTCGGATCCCATACAGGTATTTGACGTGCAGCAGCATCAGACGCAAGATCCTGTGGGGTCACGGCAAGGGGGCCCAGTGGGATCCACTGACACCCACTTACCCGCCTCTGTGCCCCTACCTACTCCTCACATTCTGGACACCTCTGTGTCCTCTCCCCCATCCTTGTCTCTGGATCTTTGTCTGGGTTCTTCTCCCCTGCAAATCTTCCACTCCCTTCTCCCCCTTGGGACCCACCACTTCTCACCCCGCCGACTCTTACTTCATGTTCTCGACATTGCGTCCTCGCACGGCGCACACGGGGATGGCGAGTATAGCCAGGAAGAGGATCCAGCCGTTGTAGAAGGCCATCTTGAAGAAATACTTGGCACTGGAGCTGCAGAACCACAGGGTGGACAGCAGGAGGAGCAGCAGCAGCAGCAGCGCCGTCCAGGCCCCGGGCCACAGCTCCATTCTAGTCACCTGTGGATAGGAGGAGCCAGGTTAACCAGGCACAGTGGGCTAAGCTGAAAGATGTTCCAAGGATCCAAGGAGCCCAGACAGCTCTTCTCTGCTGCCTCAGGACTCTAGATGCAGACAGACAAGAGCCCCAAACAAATGCACTCTGAGGTAAGTGAAGGAGAACAGCAGGGAGCGACGCTGGTGGCTAACACGGGGGCTGGGAAGCACTATGTTTTAGACAAAATTTCATTCCAATTCAAGCTGACCTTGAACTCTGTAGCCCAGGCAGACCTCTAATTCATAGCGACCGACACTTCTCTGTCTCATACATGCCGAGGTGACAGGCACAGGGCAGCACGACCTGCTCTGGACAAGTAATCTATACGTGTACTGTCCACTTCCAATGGAGAGGGACTGAGATTGTTAAATGCACACCTGACTCTTGAGGATTCTGGGTGAAAAACAGACAGGTAACCCATCTCATTAATACTCAGCCCACCTCCCAGTGCATGCAGGGTAAGAGTTCTACCACCTGACCTACTCTTTTACTGACTCCTTCTGGTTCTTCTGACTTCGGTTAAAGATACTAACAATATGAACTTCACTGTTTCTCTTTGCCTGTGGTTATCAAAAGTTTAAAACTAAAGGGCAGCTCCATTTTCTGTCTGGTGGACAGTGCTGGTCTATGTTAAACCCTATGTATGGTCCACATAGTAGTTTACAATTTGCCTCACCGCTTTCACAGAAAATGGCTCTAGGGAAGAGCCATTACCTCAGGCCACCCAGCTCCTCCGCAGGCAACAGCTTCTATGTAAAACCAGTCACCCTGCGCCCTGAACCCTACCACACTGTCACTGCATGAACACACACACACACACATAGGAGCACCCACACAAGTACACACATGTGCACCCCCC
>JANHMN010000019.1:9328238-9348861 GCA_030674055.1 Rhabdomys pumilio | reverse complement strand
AACACTGAGGAACAAGAACAGAGGCTCATGTCACAGATATAAAAATCTCGGCATGCAGAGGCTAATATACTCACACACAAACACAAATTTACTATCAAACCAGGTGACAGATACAGCAAATTCATGTCTAGAAAACTCTCTTCTCCCCAGGTGACCTTTGTGCCCCGACACCCAACATACCAATGCGCTTCCACAGACAGGCACACAAACCCAACCTTCTAGTCTTTCCTTCTAGCCTCATGGAGTCAACAAGGTCGGGCAGAATTGTGTGAGAGGCCATAACAAGGAAATACAGTAAAAGGAACTTTTAATCCCTGCCAGGACAGGAAGAGGTTCAAGCAGGAAGAGATGATGGAGAACATGCAGAACCTGCCTTCCGGGCCCTTCCTCTGTACTCCACTCCGCCCCACTGCTGGAGGCAGTCTCACAGGGGATAAAAAGGCAGTTCTATACCTGTCTCTCCATGTAACCCAAAGGCTCTTCCTTTCAGAGGAAGGCCTGCCCCCACCCTTAGCCCCGAGAACTGGAAACAGTGGGCTTTCTAACTGCTCTGCCCAGCATCTTCAATCCCTGGGCTATACACTGCTTGCAGTCAGTGTGCCCTTCACCCCTCCTCATGTGGCAGCCAGAGACGCTGTCACCTCAATCTGAACAAGTCTCTCCAAAAGGCCTTTCTTGAAAAGTTGACTTGTGCTTCTCTGACCCCATCTCCAAAACGGCTGACTTCACATGCCCAGGTTTGCCACAAGACCTCCATGCTTTGGCGCTTTGAGCACACCATTCTGGCTGGCAGGCCCTGCCTCCTCTTGCTTCATCCAGCCTGGCTTTCCAGTATCTTTTGGAACCTGGACAGGCCCATGTTTTCATTACAAATTTTCTCGATTGCCCCAGTATATCCCCAGAGTGGTCTTGAAAGATGCTCCTGCCTGCACCTCCTGAGAGCTGGGACCAAAGGTGTGTGCCACCACGCTGGCACGATCAGTGCTTGTCAAGGCGTAGAGATAAAAACTTGTGGGCCTCACCCTCACTTCGAGAGGCCAGGCACCAGGCCAACCTGTATGTTAATGTGCCTTCCAGGTAAGTGGGACGCTCGCTGGTTCTGATAACTACTGATGGCGATAACAAGCTTTGGGCAAACGTTCACTGGGTTTTTTTCCTGCCCAGCTTCCTCCAGACTGTACAAGACTTCAGAGCAGGGATGTCTTATTTCCAATGCCCAGACAGAAGCAGCCACAAAGGGTACTCGGCAAATCTTGGTGAAGGGATTATTTGGCCACAGACACCACCACAATTGTTCAGCTGATGCTAGGCAGCTTGGCTCTTGTTTCTGCTTCTTTTCATTTTGCTTCTGCAGTGCCAAGATTTTCAATGCTGGGCAAGTGCTCTACTACCGAGCTGTACTTGCAAGCCCAGGGCTGAGTGGTTCTGTCATAGATGGCTTCCTTCTTCAGATATATTAATTAGGAAAAGTCACCTGACCCCCACCCCGCCAAATAGTGACCACATCAACAAGCCTTCGAGCGACCCATTGTAAACATACATGGCCATGGGGAAGCCACGGTGACAGAAGCCACATCATGAAGATGCCATCTCACACAGTATGCACGACAGGACCAACATGCCACTACACTCTTGTCATCAAACATGCCAACTGTGCAAAGAGTGGGGCAGACAGTGGTCCATCCATGAATACAGGCACTGGGGGCTCACCACAGGACAGACTTGCGGAGAGAAACAGATGTGAAGAGACAGGTCAATGGTCAGCAAAGTGAAGCAGAGGAAGAACGGTCCTTTGGGACATGGGTGTTGTGGCACATGCATGTAAGGAATACCAGGCTAGCCTTGGCTAAACGTCAAGCTCAAGGCTAGCCTAGGGTATGTGAAACTGCCGGGGGTGGGGGTGGAGATAAAACAGAAAAGAAAAAGAATTCTTAGCTGGACATGGTGGCAGCATACGCTTTTAATCCCAGCACTCAGCAGGCAGAGACAGGTGAGCTTCAGGCTAGCCAGGACTCCGTAAGACTCTACCTCAAAACAAAACAACAAGAGCTGCGTTGGGGGGTTAACACTTGTTTAACACTTGGTCTGAGGAAGTATCATCTTTAGACGGAAATGTTTGAAGATCCATAGACACACTGCAACGTCAAACGAGCTCATGAGCATACACACAATGTCACACTGACAGCGAATTTACGAAATAAAGGGCAGATGCAACCAGTACAAGCTACACAGTTGTGCCACACCGCCGTGTCGTCACACCACGGGGCGTGCAGATCTCTGGTGAAAACCACGTCTAGTAGAACAGGCTACTGTGGTCACAACAGGGCTAAAGCCCCCGAGTCCCACACAGGAAGAAGAATCCTGCACTCTCTGGAACTGAACATCTGTGAGGCCGAGGGACAGGGGAAGGCACAGAGCATGTAGGCAACATGGAAACAAACGCCCAACAGGTGTAGCACGCCAAGTCCTCACACAAATTTGACACTGGAGCGTGTCACAAACTGAACTTTACGCATGGACGTGAAACAGGAGAGCCACTCTTTTGGGAGTTTAAACGTCTTTCTCTACAGCCCGGGGAGAGCACGGAAGCTATCCGACCTATCCAAGGCACTCGGAGCCTCCCACAGGACACTCGTGTTTTAGTGAGGGTCTCTGTGTGCAAGGCCGCTTCCAGAGAAGTGCTTCTGTGCCTGGAGGTTAACGGGTGCCCGTCAGCATTCCTGGGAAGCAGTCCTGGCCGCCTCACCGCCACCCAGAAGTCATGTGGGGCCAAAACGCAGCAGAAGGGCTGGGAAACCTGAAGGGAATCCCCTCTTCAAGACTCGCCCCCTTGTCCACACCCCTGTCCCCAATTCGGAGTTACCATCCCTCCTCTCGCCCGCCTCTTGACCTCAGCGAGCCCCTCCACCTCGGAGCCCGTCCCCGGCCCTCGTCGCTCCCATTCTTACGCTCAGGCCCCTCTCTCTCCCCAGCAACCCTGTCCCCAGCCGGCCCTCCCGGCCCCATCTCTCCCCATCCCCGTCCCTCTCGGCCCCCTCCTCCCCAAAGCCTCCCACCCCCTTCCCGCCCACACCTCAATGGGGCGGGGAGCCTGGGGGACGGGCCCCCTCCCCAGCCAGGCTGCGGCAGCGGTGGTGGCGGCTGGCTGTATCTCTGTCTCGGTGTCGGTGCCAAGGGGGCGACAGGATTTGGGGATGTCCTAGCCCCGGCCGATGGAGGGGTGGTGGGAGTGGGAAGCTGGGCCCATATCGGTAGGAATGGTGGGGGGCCGTACCCCCGACACCCTCCCTCCCTCCCTGCCGGCTCTCTGAGGGCCGGGGCTACTGCCGCCGCTATCTCCCCCACCCCTCCCAGCGCCTGCTGACTTCCGGGGCTGGCCAGGAAGTGGGGGGCTATGATGGGCAGCGGGCTTCGCCAATCGCCTCTTCAGAGACCCGCATCTCCTCCCCACGCCTGCCAGGCCTCTCGCTGGCCCCGCCCCGGGGAGCTCCGTGGAGCCCGCGGCCTCGGTCAGCTACTTCGCTCGGTCCACCGGTTTCAGCACCTGTGACCCTGGCTCCCTCCCTGCTCTATCCCTCTGCATCGTCCAGCTTCGCTCGCACGCTCTCTGACCCCGTTGTTGCGTTTCTCTGAACCCCAGCGCTATGTAACGCTAGGATTCCCAAGCGCCGCCGCCCCCTTTCCTGTCTCCCCCCCATTCAATCACAAACGTTTTGTGAAGTACCTTCTGAATTCAAGCATTAGGTTCACCTTATTTTGTTCAGGACTCCGGCTTTCTCTGAACAGCTCTCCAGCTTTCTGTCCACTTGCCCTTTGTCCCGGGTGTCCATCTCCCCCCACCCACCTTTGGTCTTTAAAGATAAAGGGGCCCTCTGACCTTCTCTCCTTTCCAGCCTGTTTGCCTGCGTACTTTCCTAGTTCTTTATTCACCTAGTCTGAGCCAACCCCTCCCCTCGACACAGAATCTGGCTGCTGCCTTTGGTGGGGGTATGCTTGTAATAGCAGCACGTGAGAGCCTGGGGCAGGAGTACCCGAGTTTGAGGCTATAGTTGAGCCTTGTAAGAATCTAAGTCCTTTCTTTTGATGGAATTTGAGCAATAAAACACTGCTTCCTAAGGGTGATGGAATGATGAGATGAGCCATGTATCCGACTGGCCAAACCCTACTTCCTCAAACTCTGGACCGCTCCATGCTCCTACCTCCATATTCACTTCAGCATCTAAACCTCTTCAACACTCCAGAATCTTCGCTTCTCCGTACCTCAGAGTCCCAGCTTCTCACCTTTCTTTATTCCTCAGGCCCTTTTATCAAGGTATTGGACAATCCTTAGCTAGATTGTTATTGTCTCCCGCCCATGGACACCTTTGCCCTGGATGATTTACATGACTTGATGAAGAGCCCTTGGTAGTGAGAGGACATGTTACCTAATTCTGGGCCTTGGGCCACACTGAGGGTCACTGAGTGTAGGAAAGGCCCAAGCTGCCAGCGGTCCAGCCAAGAAGAAGATCCAAATCTCTGCAGGGCAAATTACAAGGAAGGGGCGGATCTACTCCATCCTGCGGCGGGTCACCTAAGAGTCGGGCTCTGGTCTTTGGGCGCCCACTCATAAGGGGGTGCAACCAGTCCTTTCCTGCTTTTAAGATTTAGGACGGAGTTGAGGTCCACTGTGGTCTGCTGTGTCACATTACAACGGTGAGCCTTTGGCTCGGTCCTGCTGTGAGAATCACCTAGAGAGGCTGAGTCGTCCAACCGAGAGAGTGGGGTTAACAGCAGCGCCACAGACCGACGGCCGCACCATCCACACGTCGGGCTAGCCCCAGTTCTGCTCCCCGCTTCTCCAAGAGGGAGGGGCGGACCCAAGGTCTTCCCTCTACGTCACCCAAGGAGGCCGGAGCCATCTTGAACCCTGCGACCCTGGTACTTCTGCCCTTTTATGCTCCCCCCGAGCTCTACACCGGGCCTCGGCCAATCAGCGGCGAAGTAAACCGCCCAATCAAGCGGAGAGAGAGTGTGTGTGTGTGTGTGTGTGTGCGTGTGTGTGTGTGTGCGTGCGTGCGTGTGTGTGTGTGTGTGTGTGTGTGTGTGTCCCCGACGAAAGACCCGGATGAGTTCAAGCCACGGCCTTTGAACTGTAGGCCCCGCCAATAGCGGAGGGGTTGCTATGGTGACGAGGTAGAGTGAAGGGGTGGGACTAGAGTCGGTGCAGCCTTCGTCGGGTTGGCCCATTCCACGCCCCTCCCCGCTTATTGCGCATGCTCATCCTTCCGTGTCATGCCAGCCAATCATTTGATTTGGAACCATTCGCTCTAAAGTCCAATAGGAACCCGGACATTCTTCAAAAGAGGAAGAGAAGGAAAGAAAGCGGCTCATAGTGGGCGAGTTCTGTAGGCCTGAGCCAATCGCTTCTGAGCTTTGGTTATGACTGACAACTGCTCAGACGAATCAGAGCCTCTGTAGCTGAGTGACGAAACCGGTCTAGCTCATTATTACCAATCCCGTGGCAGTTCATAGTGACTGAAGCCTTATCAGCCAATCATCATCGTTCAAGGGTAGGGCCACACCTTTTCCCGCCCCCACTCTTGGGTCAATCGTGTCCTTTGAATCCTGTATGATTGGCAGTCACCTCGACCAATACTGATGAGAAAACCTTGAAGTCTGCCCAACGATCGTGGGCAGAAGGCGGTCCTGCTTCGTTGGGGCGTGTGTGTGTGTGTGTGTGTGAGTGTGTGTGTGTGTGTGTGCCTGTGTGTGTGCCGTGTGTGAGTGTATATGTGTGTGCGCCTGGGGGTACTGAGGGCTACGTGGGGGCGAAGCAGAACTTGCCATGGCAGCAGCAGAAGAAGAGGACGGGGGCCCCGAAGGGCCAAATCGCGAGCGGGGCGGGGCGAGCGCGACCTTCGAATGTAATATATGTCTGGAGACAGCTCGCGAAGCTGTGGTCAGCGTATGTGGCCACCTGTATTGGTGAGAATCCGAGTCAGGGGGTTGGGGTGAGGCGGCGGGGCTCATCTTTGTGCTGGGGAGGTCGAGAGCGGGGACCATGCAGTTTTTTCATGGTTGACTCGAGGGCCCCCCATCCCCGCCCCCCATCCCCGAAGGAGAGCCCTGAAGTGGGGACTTGTCTTTGCTGGTATGTGAATATAAAGGGGCGATGGGAGGCGGGAAGGGTCACGTCTGTGCAGATGAGCTGTCTGGAAAGGAGGGTTGTAGGAGCTGGTTCGTAATGTTATGAGGAGGGATGGGAAATGGGGGACACTACCTGTTTCTGCATGTGACACCTGAACCACACTACCCCGTTAGATCTACTCAGCTGTTGAGATAAAAATAGATGAGAGACTTTTCAGTTTAGGGGATGTGCCTGTTGGTGGAGGAGGGAAAGATCTAGGGACTGTGGGCCTAGATGTGGGCCATATTAAGATGAGATGTGGGAGGGGGTGGTTTGTCAAACCTGGGGATGAGGGCATTGTGTAAGGACAGATGGAGAGGTTACAGGGTCATGGAGAGAGGTTTTACTGAGCTTGAAGTAAGAAGGAAAGGAGCAGTGTGGGTGTATGTTCATGATGGGATTCTGGAGGATTAGGGGCAAGAATGGAGTTCAGGCTGAAAGGAAACCTGTTGAATTGGGAAGTCAAGTTCCGAGGCAGAAAGGGGAGCAGTTGAAGGAGGGGTGTGTCTCTGTGTGTGTGAAGAGACAGGGAGAGGCGGAGAAGAGACTGGAAGAGAGAAAAGAATAGAATGTGGGAGGACGTCCAGGATCAAAGTTCAACCTTTGAACTTTAGGTGTCAACGGTGAGAGTTGGGAAAGTCAAGTTGGCAAGTGTGCTAGAAACATGGAGAGGACCGTGTCAGACACTGTAGGAGCAATACCTAGGAGAGTGGCAGTGGGCTTCCATGTCCTGGGTCTGCAGCTCTCTCCTGTAGTTTGACATGTGCTTTTTGTTTTTGTTTTTTTCATCCAGTTGGCCCTGTCTCCATCAGGTATGTGTTCATGAGGTGGACAGGGAGACAGGGAGGGTCAAGGAGCTCGGAGACACTCCTTGTACTTGAAAACACTTCATATTTTCTTTCCAGTGGCTGGAGACGCGGCCAGACCGGCAAGAGTGCCCGGTGTGTAAAGCAGGCATCAGCAGGGAGAAGGTTGTCCCCCTTTATGGGCGAGGGAACCAGAAGCCGCAGGATCCCAGGTGAGACCTGACAGGGTGCTGAGGGGGGCTGAAGGCTTCTGTCCCAAAACAGGGTGTGGGAATGCTGACTGCCTCTCTCCTTCCTCTCAGATTGAAAACTCCACCCCGCCCCCAGGGCCAGCGACCAGCTCCAGAGAGCAGAGGGGTGAGTCTCCTTGTCCAGCTGTGTCCCTCCAGTGCCCAAGCCTGTGGGTTTCCCTGATCTTCCCTGCCTCCCTAGGGGTTCCAGCCATTCGGTGATGCCGGGGGATTCCACTTCTCCTTTGGTGTTGGTGCCTTCCCCTTTGGCTTTTTTACCACCGTGTTCAATGCCCACGAGCCTTTCCGAAGGGGCGCAGGTAAGAATTTTCCCTAATCTCCCACCGGAGGCCTCTCCTGGCCCGACAAGCTTTTGAAGCTTACCTTTCCCTACAGGTGTGGATCTGGGACAGGGTCACCCGGCCTCCAGCTGGCAAGACTCCCTCTTCCTGTTCCTCGCCATCTTTTTCTTTTTCTGGCTGCTCAGTATTTGAGCTGTGTCTCCTCCCTGCCCACCTCCAGCTAGAGGAGAATCAGTATTGGGAGTCCCCTGCTGGCCCTTCCTTGCTTTTGGATTACCCCCTTACTTCCATGACCCATCTGTCTGCTGAGGCCTCTCTCGGGAGGGCGTGGGGAGGAGTGACCAGTCTGCTCATGATGGGATTGCCTGCTGCTGTGTACTGCTGGCCCAGTAGCACAGACACTCCCAGCCTGGAGGACGGACAGACAGACAGGTGTCCAGTTCTCCCCTCTCCCAATCCTTTGCTTTCCCCCCAGACTTCTTGATTTGATGTTTAAAGGTGGGCTCTCCCCAACTCCTCCACTTGACTTAAGTTAATTTTTTCTCCCTTCACTGTCTAATATGAATTTTGACTCTTTTTAAGTCTTTCCATCCCTCACTACCTCCTTTATTACAAATTCAAATAATAATAATAATAAAAAGGTGAAATGCATTGTTGAGAAGTCTCCCCAATCTCTCCTTCCAGGACAGCGCCACTCTGCCTGGCCTGAGCAGACGTTGGTACGGTGTGAGGCATGAGGGGGCCCCTCCCCTGCAAGGTCCCCAGGGATGCCTCTCTCCCGTACACAGACAACAAGCCGGCAACATGTGTCAGGTGTTTACTCAGCATGGACCATGTGGGCTCTGGTTAGAGAAGACAGTGCCTCAAGGTCAAATTGGGATGCTACATGGGGGAGCTGGTCCGGGGCCAGCACAACTGAAGGGCAAGTCAAAGGAGCAAGATGGGTCGGTCTGGGTGCTCTTAAGGTCCCCCTGCACCATGTTCTGGCGTCTCAGCTTCCTCCGACTGATTCAGCTCTGCGCGTTCCTCCTCGTCCTCCTGGCTTTCTGGGGCCTTCCTGAGAAGGAACAGTGTTGTGGCATTCTGCTGGCCTGCTGTGGCAGCCCTCACTTGCTGCCTGGAACCCGCAGGCTTTCACTTACCTCTCCTCATGTCCAGCTTGTCGTTTTCGCCACAGGATGGCCCCAATGAGCAGAGCGACTATTCCCAGGCCTCCCAGGATCCCCAAGGCCAGGGCTAGGGTTCCCAGCCCAGACCCACCCACAGAGCCTGTAGGGACATAGGGAAGACTGAGGGCAAAGCTCCAGCACACACCACTCCTTCCTTGTGACCCCAGTCACACGCCGCAGCCATACGATTCTGACATTAGTCCAGCTCCTCACCTGCAGCTGGCCCCTCATTGCTAGAAGTTTCTGGAAGACAAAAAGTGGTCAGAGGAAAGACTTGAGCTCAGGCTCAGTGGTATCTCCCCTTAGTGGAGAATCTGAACTTCTCCTTTTGGGTACACTGAGGAAGCAGTGGTATGGCTATGGGGGTTCTTGTCTGAGTGGGGTAGGGAGTTGGAGTCTTGTGTCCCTCACCTCAGCCTCCCCCTACCCCTGCCCATTCCTGGGATTTGGGGAGGGGTTACCTGTGACCCTGATGCTGACAGGAGGGCTTTCCTGAGGTCCGTGGCTAGGGTGGGTGGCCACGCAGCTGTAAATGCCCTCATCCTCATGCTCTACCTCAGGGAGGAGCAGCACAGGGCTGGGGGCAAGGGGTAGGGGTGTGCCCTGGTGGGAAAGAGGGGCAGGAGACTGTTAGACACCCTGCCCACACATCCTGGGCTCTTCATCTCCACAGCCTCACATTCTGTCTCCCAGCCCACTGGGCTCTCAGACTATCTGCCCAGCGTTAGCCCTCTGCCTGTCATTCCCCACTCTCAGGCCTTCCGAGGCACTCACATCTTTTATCCAGTGGATCTGAGGAGGGGGCTGAGCAGAGATGGCACAGGTCAGCGTCACAGTCCCACCAGGAGGAACTGTTCCACCTTCAGGCTCAACCAACAGCTGAATGCCCTCTGGAGGCACGAGCTCTGGGTGGGGATGGGCATGGAGTCCATCAGGACACCTGGCAGCCAGCCTGATGGCCCTGGGATTGACCCCTGCCTCCCTGAGAGCCAGCTGGGCCCTCCCTCCCTACCCACCCCTGACTCGGGGCTGGATGGGGGCTGTGTTCAGGGGTCTGCGCCGGGGAAGGCCCAGGCTGAAGCTGCAGGAGAAGGTAGGATGGGTGGCTCCGGGGGCTGGGGTCACTGTCAGCTCTGACCGAAGTGTAAAGAGTCCTGTCTCAGAGTCTCTCCTGGTGTCTTCCTTCACAATTGTTCCTGTAGTGGGTGATGAGATCAAATGCCCAAAATGGTACGGAGGGACAGCAGAAGAAGGTAGTTGTGTGCTGGGCACCCTGTCCCTCACCTTTGCCATCAGGAATCAGAAGTTTCCCATCTAAGTGCCAGCTAAGGGTCCCTGCAGGGTAGCTTCCCTCAGACACACAGGTCCCCACCTGGAGGAAGAATGGAGACCTCAACCTCTGACTCTGGAAGGCAGTACAGGCACACATCTGTATTCAAAGGACCCTCTCTATTTTCTTGTTTTTCTACTACCTTATTAGGGACACTGGCTGTGAGTTCAGAGGCAGGATCCACAATCTCTGGCTTCCCAGGAATCTCTGGAGGTAAAATTCAGTCATAAGCCTGTCTTTGGAGGGTCTCACATTCCAGCAATGGAAGGAAGGGCAGTGGAGATCAGAGGTCCAGACACACCAGGGTTAAGAGTCAAGGATTGGGGTTAAATGACGGCTTTTTGTTAAATACAAAGTGACTTAGCCAAGGCCTGGAACCCTTACGGTAGACTCGGACTCGGTAGTTGGACTTGACCTCCTTCCCGTGCCTGTTAGTTGCCCGACACCGGAAAGTCCCCTCATCGACAATTCCGATAGCTGGAAGGAGGAGCGAGCCATTGGGGAGGATTCGAGCCACACTGTCCCAGGGGCCTCCCTGGGGAGAGAGGACCTTCCAAGCTTCAGTCCTTCCTGTGTTCTGCAAAGAAAGGAAAAACCTAAGCAGACTGCTCCCTCTGGGGAAGAACTACCTAGACAAGATGGGGTGCTGGGGACCCTCAAGGATAGCTCCTGAGGTTGAGTGGCCAAGTGAGTGTGGGTTCTTGCTTACCAGTTTCCATTCTAGCTGCTGGGGCGGCTTCTTAGGGGCCCCCTTACAGCTTAGCACAAGTGGCTCTCCAATCCGGGCTGTGATGTTCTGACCACCAGCTACGGCTCCTGGGTTGTAGCATCATTGTAGGAAGGTGGAAAGGGAGAGATGGGGCTGGTTTGTGTAGGACAGGGAGGGTGAGGGTCTTTGGAACGTGGTTCAGGGGATTTTCTAGGGAGAAGGGAGAAGGTCCTGGGGGAATGGGAGCAGGACTGCTGATGGGGAGAATTGGTGAGGCTGGGAGTGGCTCACCCCACAGAGCAAGAACCAGCACCCAGGCTCCAGCTGCTGTCCCTGCCGCTAGCATGGTGCTTCCTTCCCAGGCTCCTGGTTCTGTCTGACCCTCTTCTTGCTGAGGCGGCTGCCCTAGGTGGGGCTAGCACCCTGTACCCTGCCCCCACCTCCCATCTTGTCCCGTCAGAGAATGCCAGGAATCCATGCTTCTGGGACAAGAGTCCTTCAGGTGCTAGAAGCAACCTCACCCCACCTGAGGGCACTGGCAGCCTCCAGGCACAGCCTCTCCCTGGGCAAAGGGTTCTACATCAATACGGATCTCATTTCCTTCAGCCCACTGCGTTCATGGGTCCCAGAGGTTCATTAGTGCTTGGTCTTGACCTGGGCAGGTTGTTAGACAACATGGTCCAGCCTGGTCTGTTGTCATTCTGGGTACATCTTTGTAGTGAGGGCTGGCCCCAAACCTGTTGGAGCTTTGTAAAAATTATTCTTTTGGGGGAGTTTTTGTTTTTGGGGAAAAAAAAATTTCTCAACTAAACCCAGGGGAAAAAGAAATATCTTTATTTAAAACTGCCATTTCCTTTCTACAAGTTTACAAGTGAGTAGAGAAACTGCCCCTGGCCCTGCCTCCCACCGCCCTCCTCACAGTCCCTCAGTCCAGCCTGGGCCTTTAATGGGAGGGGTTTCCCACTGCGACAGTCTTGAAGATCCTGAGGATGTCTGAGGGGATCAGAAAGAAGGGTTCAGGGCTGAGATATTTTTAGCCTCCCCTCATACCTGGCTTTCTGTGACCTCCCTCCTCTCCCCAAACCCTTGATTTTGGCATGAGATTAAGAACTGAACAGAACCACTTATTTCTGGGAACTGGGGTGGACACGTATAGAAGCACCCAGCCCATATACAGCTTATTTGGCAAGGAACTCCCCTCCCCCATCAACCTCCTCCACTCTGCAAACAGTTTAATGAACGAAACAAAATAAAAAAGCCTTTTGACTTTTTCAAAAATCATTGAGTTCAGTCCAGACTTGCCCAAAGGTTACTGGGGAGGTGTGGAGGAGACAGGAGGCTACAGGGGCTTTGTGCTCCTCATCAAATACAGCAGAGATCTGCCTGCACAAGCTAAGAAACACCTAAGTGTCCAGGCTGAGGGCATGGTGTTCTACAAAATCCACTTCCCCACTGGTAGGCCTGGAGCAAGTAGCCAGCACCACTTCTCTGTTCTCTTACTAGGCCCCTTTGGCTCTTACTTCTCATGTGGGTAAACAAAAATAAATCAGCATGTTTATTTAAAACATACACACACACCCACACACACACCCAAAATCCTACTTCTTCAAACTATTAAAAATTAAGAATCACCACTACCAATAAAAACAATTTAAAAAAAAATACAGATTCAGGGTTTCTTCTCTAAAAGAAAAAAAAAAAAAAGAAGTCCAACTCCAAAGCCTAGTCAACAATTTTCTAAAGTAGCAGAAACTCCCTCCGAGGTAGATATCTGAGTCAGACACTCTTGTCCACCGAGCGATTCTATTGGTTTAAGATGAGCTGCGTATGAGGTAATAAAGCCGTCTGGAGGGGCAGAAGGTGGGGATGCATGGGGGAGGGGGTGTTGGCCCAGGGCCTCTATCCAAGAGTCCCCATTTTTGGCATCTCTGGGTCGGGCAGGGCTGATGTCTCCAGATTCCAGAGTATATAAGTGGGGTGGGGAACAGAAGTAGGGGAGCCCAAGACAAACACAACTGGTGTTAGGTTGTAGATTTAAGAGAGACATCTGAGAAATAGGTATCTGGTTTTTTTGTGAGGGGGGGGGAAGAAAAAGAAAAGAAGAAACGGGGACACCCCACTCTCCCTGCCACGTGGTCAGCACCCCAGCACCGAGTGTCTAGTTGGGGAGGGCACAACCCCAATCGCCCTCTGTTTTGTGCTTCTGTGGGGTTTGTCCTCTAGATGCCCAGAGTCTTCCTTAAGAGTTGCCTGGTGGGAGCCCCCAGCCCTGTGACCTTGAGGGGCAAGGTCAGTTGGAGGTGTCAGAGTGAACACTTCCTGGTCCCTCTGTTGGGGATGTCACCGAGGATGGGGTCACAGCCTCCTGCCAGCCACCATTGGCCTGGTAAAAAAGAATGAGAGTCAGAATGGGAAATCCCAGTGTGGGGGTCACACTCCCATCCCGGTGAGAGCTACACGCTGGAGGCGGCAAGGCCCTTCGACGCACTCACCCGAATTTCTCGAGGACTGTATATCTGGCCTCCCCCGATGTTATCCCCGTAGCTCCCTGGCCCCATCGAGTGTCGGAGCGATTCCACCTGCAGGACACACAGAAAGGCATGACACGCAGGTGCCTTAGAAGGGGCCTTCTGTGTTGGGGGTGGGGCAGGGAATACACAGCTCAGGAGGTTAAGCAAACCCTGGTGATCTGAGCTTGATCCTTGGAACCCACCTAAAGACAGGAGAACTGACTGCACCAAGTTGCCCTGTGACGTCGACGTGTATGCACGCAGTCACACATATACCCGCCTCCCCATCATGCACTCAGCAATGAAAGAGAAAACAGGAGGTGGGCCTTCTGACCTGGGAAGCAGGGTAGGAATCTCCATTGAGCCCGGGCATCCCCAGAAACATGTCTCCGGATCCTGAGAGATTGAAAGAGCCGCCAGAGCCTTGGGAGGGCAGAGAGAGAATCAGAGAAAAAGTGCAGGGCCCTCTGATGGGGGACAGGAGGTAAACCCAATCCTTAGCTTTCAGGAAGCTCACTCTGGAAGTATATGCAGGTTGTGCACAGAACAGAAGGCCCGCCCTTTGAACAGGCTACTGGTGCACTGCTACCCACTTAAGGCCCTTGACATGACCACCCCATCTTAGCCTGGTCTTTCACACACTCGAGGAAACACACAAAGCAGCCAGCTAGCGTGGCAGTGGGCTCCACCTGCAGAGGAAGGGGGCGTTGGAGAGCTGGTCCGGCTGTGGCCCCCCTGGGCGACTGACACGGCTGTCTTCACAGCATAGATATTCGCCTCCTCTTGGAACTTCCCAATATTTTTCTTGTAGCGAATTCGCTTGTTACCAAACCAGTTGGAAACCTGCAGTGTTGGGCAGAGGGGGTCAAGTGGAACCCTTTCTCCAGGACCCCTCTCCGAGTAACATCTGAGAACCCCGAGTACCTGAGAGACTGTGATGCCACACTTCTTGGCAAGCTCTTCTTTGGCCTCCTCACTAGGATAAGGGTTACTCAGGTGGGAGTAGAAATATTCATTCAGGACCTCAGTGGCCTGTTTGCTGAAGTTCCGGCGTTTTCGTCTGCAAAGAGAGAAGCACTGAGAACATCAGGAACTCTAGGAGGTAGCATCCTTATACTGCCCTTCTGGATTCTGGGGCAGCCCAGGGGTCTTGGGAGAGTATGGAAGGGAACCAAGTCCCTGAGCCCCACCTGGCATCCAGAAACCGAGAGCGCAGGATCATGACGGCCTCACACGTGCTCTGCTTGAGCTGCATCTGGATGGCGCTGAACTTCCGGTGAATGATGCTCACCATTCGCTCCATCTCCTTGGGGGCGACGGGACGCGTGCGGCTCTGCTCCCTCAGAAGGTTCATGACGTGAGTTGTGAACTCATTGCATGCCTGTTGGAGCAGGTAGGCCGTTGAGGAGCCCTGTGGCTTGGGGTCCTTTTCACTCTTCTGGGTCACCTCACCTGCTCGCCTCTCCTCACCTGCCTCTCCTCACCTGCTCGTACTTCTCCAGCTCTGAGTGGTAGATGTGGCGGATCTGGGCAAGCTTGCTACGATAGTCCGAGTGTTCTATGGAGTTGTCCGGGGACACGCCACCTCCGGAGGCTGCAGCGGCTGCAGCTGCTGCTGCAGAGCCTCCCCCTTTCTCGGGTCCAGCCACACCTTCCGCCAGAAGCATGTTGTCAAGGCGCATCAGCTGCGGGTCCACTGGCTCCTCCTCTTGGGAACTCCGAATGCTAAGGCCTAGCGGGCGGGCAAGCGGACTTCAGGAACCCCTCACCCCCGTCAGAGCTCCGTCCTCTCTCGAAGACCCGAGGCTCCAGGCTTCCCTTCCCCACTTCCTTCCAAGCAGCCTCTGTGGCGCTCAATTTCCACAGTTGTTAAACTCTGAGCCCCAAGGTAGTCTTGCTCCCAGAATTGAGAGTCAGAGGGGCGTCCACGTACCAGTTTTCTCCTTGATTTCACACAGGACACTAAACAGGGCAGGTTTCATTCGGTGACAATTTAGGGCGTGTTTCCTTAGGAGAAACGGGAGGAGAGAAAGAGTTCAGGCGGCAGGTAGAAGAGAGACGCGAGGGGTGCTAGGAAGCAAGGTGGGGGCATAATGTGTGAGGGGGTCAGTGGGGATGGGGGTGGAGTGGAGTCGGAGGGAGCTCTTGAGATCAGCTGCCATAGCTTCGGGAAGCGGCTGGGCCACAGGAAGCAGAAGATGCAGGCAATGGGGCTAAAGTCACTATGGGCGGGCTGAGGCGAAGAGGGATGGTTCAAGCAAAAAGACGGAGAAAGGATCAAGAGATGACTTTAGAAATAAAGGTGACTAGGTAGGTTTTGGAGTAGGGGAAGCAGAGGTTGTTAGTTCGAGGCGGTAGGGGGCCTGGAAGGGGGGTGCCCTGCTACGTGGGAGCTCGGTACAGTGTACGGGCTGAGCAGGGGAAAGGCTGTTGAGGACTCTTGGAGGCCCGACCTCGGTGGAAGGGAATGTGTGGGGATCCTGGATCCGTAAGTGGAGAGAGAATGGGGTGGGCTAGCCGGAGAGTTAGGGAGGACAGCTTTGGCTGAGAACAGTTTCTAAGTCTGGGAGCCAGGAGATGGGCCGGTGTAGACTGTAGGGGTCAGCAAAAGGTTAGGAGGGAGCGAGACCACCTGGGGTTCCCTCTGTGGAGGTTTGAGGGCCTAGGGGCAAAGCAAGCTTTGAGAGAACACTAGAAGTAAGGGAAGAAAAGAGTTGCAAGATCCAGAGAGGGCCCTGGGGGAGGGGGGCTCGCAGAGGACTCAGAGCTGTGAGCGGGGTCCCGGGGTGGGGGCACTCACTTGGCCTGGGCCTCGTCCAGGCTCTGGTCGGTGATGGTCATTATCTGTTGCAGAATGTCCCCGATGTCTTGCTTCCCTCGGCCTCCCGGGACCCCCCCACTTCCCCCACCGGGGTCTCCGCCACCGGGAGGCTCGCCAGGGCCCCCGGGCTCCCCACCTACCAGCCCCAGACCCCCACGGCCCCCGCCCGGAGGGGGCGGCCCCAGCAGCCGCTCGTCCATAGCTGGGGGGGGGCCCTGAGGCCCCCTCCCTGCTCGCCCCTCCCCCCGCCGGGTGACTTCCCCCCCCAAACTCGCTGGGGCCGCTGCTCCCTCCGCCCCAACCCCGCCCGGCAACCCGCCTCCCGGCTCCCCTCGGGGGTTCACCCCGGCACTGAAGGGGAGACCCGGGGTGCCGCCTGGGCACCCCCACAGGAGACCCCGGCCCCCGGCGGCGGAGAAAATGGAGCCGGAGAGAGAGAGAGAGAGGAGGCCCAAGCGGGGGTGTGTGTGCGAGAGGAGGGAGGAGGGAGAAGGGGGAGCGAGGGAGGCGGCTGGGGGAGGGGAGCGGGAGGAAGAGGAGGGGAGGAGAGGAGGAACGGGGAGGAGCCGGGGGCGGGGAGACGCAGGCCGGGCGGCGGCGGGTGGAGGCGGGGAGCGGCCGGGCGGCCGGGGAGAGACGGGGTTGGCCCCGGGGCTGGCCGAGCGGGCGCTGGGGTGGAGGGCGTCTCGGCCACCTGGGTTCGCAGCCCATCGTCGGGTCGTGCGGACTCCGGCCTCTGGAATGTTCTCCGACAGCTCGGTTCATATTTCTTGTTCTAATGACTCCCCTCCTTGTTCGACTTAATTAAAACCGGGAGACTGGGGGCTGGGGGAGATGATTAGGGAGGTCTCCAGCCGCTGCTTAATGAGCCAGTAATTAACCAGCCAGGGAGGGGAGCTGGCCTCTGGCCAGATCGTGGAGAGCGGCTGCCCCAGGCCTCACCTACCCACCTTGCACCCCCCCCCCCAGATACCAGTCTTCAGTCCAGAGGGGAATTATATTTATTCATACAACCAAAACATCAGACAGACTCAGCAGCGGGGGGCGGGGCTAAGGGTCGCTTCACCGCCTCTGGGCCCCTCTGCCTGGGGGCCAGGGGTGCTACTACTGGACAGTTGTCCTACTCTTTGCCTTTTTTTTTTTCTCACTCGGCAGGGGCAGGCCTCAACCCTCACACCCTGCTTAGTAGCTTGACAGCTCAGGATAGAGACTCTTAACTGTCTTAGGGAGTTGTGTCCACCCTACCTTGCTTATCTTCAGGGTTAGAGTACTTGTCCCAAGTCCAATCCCCAGGGAAAGTGGGTGGTAAATACTGCAATTTTAGCCGGGTCTTCATTTTCTGGTAGCCCTGCCAAACAGGGTTGAAGACCTTCGGGGAGTGTCCCAGCTTTGAGGCCCAGAGAGAAGGGACTGGTCGGGAACTCGGGGTCTCAGCAAGTGTGTGGAGGAGGCCGGGATCTCTGTTCCTCCATTCGGCCTCCACCTTGAACCCTCAGCAGCAACTCCAGGAGCTCCTGCCCCCCGGGGGGAAGGGGCGGGTCAGACCGTTGGGCTTCAATCCGCTGGCACTAGAGATGTGGAGGGAGAGAAGGGCATTGGTAGCCTGGTGTGGGGCAGATAGGAAATCTGTGATGAGGATAGGGAGACTATAGGTTTGCCAAAGGACGTATGGTTAGTGAGAAAGAAATTAGAGCTGAAGCAGACGGCCAGCTAGGATACCTGGGTCTTGCCTCCATGGGTGCATGGGGGGTGGGGGTGGGGGGTAGAGCGGGGTGGGCTGTGCCTCACCTGGTGACTAAGAATGGTGCTGTAAAGCTGTTCTTTGTCTTCAAGAAGTCTGGGTGGGGTTGGGGCTAGGCTTGGGGGGACCTTGGGGTTGTGGAAGGTGGCTCTCTGTTCCTCTAGGCGTCGGGACTGGGCTTCAGCCACCAGGTCCAGAAGGAGCTCAGTCTGCAGGGAGAGCAGGGAGCCAGAACGGGGCCCTAGGGCTATGGGAGAGGAGGGAGGAGGGTTCAGACCCAGAGGCTATGGCAGAATGGAGTAGCAAGGGGTGGGGACGGGTGAACTGGTGGACTAGGTTAGGGACCAGCAGGCCAGCAGGTGTGATGGTTAGTGACCTATGCTGGGGTAGCCTGGGTGATGGGATCAAGAACTTCCAGGGTTGGTGGGGTACCTGTGTGTCGGGTTCCAGGAGGAGGAGGGGAGGGAGGAGCAGATCTCCAAGGCCGTGCAGTGGAGTTCACAGGGGGCCAGCCCTGATCATCCTGTGGGAGACTCTGATACCAAGACATGTTCATTCCAGTCAGGGGTGTGTGTGAGTGGAGGGCTAGGCCAGTGACCCATTTCCCCTGTGTTTCTGTTCCTGTCTTGGTGTGCCCAAGCTTTCCCAAGTCTCCTGTGTCCATCTGTCACTAGGATACTGCTCTAGGTCCCCACATGTCCCTTCTCCGTGGGTTGGTCCCCCATCCCGGCACCCCAGTCGCTTACCTGCTCACCATCTTCTTCCAGGGGTCTTTCAGCCTCCATCCCTGGACTTGGAGAGAGACACTGATGGGGAGGGGTGACTGGAATTTGGGAGGAGGACTGGAACCTTGGGTTCCTGAGGGGAATGGGGGCTGGAAGGGGTGGGGGTGAGCTGGGGGCTGGATGCCTGGGTACTGAGCAGGAAGCTGGGCTCCTGATCAGCCCCCCCATGGGCCCCGCCCATCTCTGTCAACTTCCTCCATCCTCTTTTTCCCACCCAAACAGCTTGTTTGACCTCTCTTGCCCCAGGGGAGGACAGAGACCGGGAGAAACTCCAGCTGCAGCAGTGGAGCCTGCTCCTAGCTGGGTGGATTCCTGCCGTCTCATCTCCAAAGCCTCAGTAACCCCCTAGCCTGCCACCCTGCTCCTCCATCCCCACCTCCCCTTCGGCCTTCTCAGTCAACACCGGAACTAGCTACAACACAGGAAGTGGTTTCACTCTTTGGGATCCCCCTCCCCCAAACTAGGTTCCTTTTCTTCCTAAGATTGATCCTGATGTAGGATTTGACCTTTCTCATATCTCTTGACTTCCACGGGTCAGGAAAAGGCGTGGTTCTAGATGGGAGCAGAAGACTTGTTGACCCTGGATGCATTGCTCACACTATCTTATGCCCTAACACTGGCCCAACACACAGTAAGTAGTCAGAGACCTGGGCTGAAGAGTTACCACTGCCCCCAGGCATTACAGACAGTAGAGAGTATGAGGGAATATTTCCTGGCGGCTGAGCTAGAGCTAGTGTAGACAAGGGTCAGGGGAAGAGTAGCCTAGGGATTTGAGAGTGGAATACTGAACTCAGCTCGGCCTTTGATCAGTTCTAGAAGCCCCGAGAAGGGAGCAGGACAGACAGACATCTGGGGTCTTCAAATGGCTGTCTGCCCTGTGAAGTTGGACATGAGTGACTTAGAGCATGATATTGAATGAAGAGAGCCTGACTGTCTTAGGTGAATGAATCTTTGCCTCAAAGTATGAAAGAGTGAGGTGGATTGTAATAGGTTTCTCTGCTGATGTAACTAGCCAATTCAAGCCAGATTAAAAGTATAAAAGCATCCCAGCACTTGGGAGGCAGAGGCAGGCGGATTTGAGTTCAAGGCCAGCCTGGTCTACAGAGTGAGTTCCAGGACAGCCAGGGCTACACAGAGAAACTCTGTCTCGAAAACCAACCAAACAAACAGTATAAAAGCATATAAAAATTATAAGAGGCGGGTAGGGGGGAGAAGGGGAGAGAACAGAGAGAGGGAGTAGGTAACCAAATGTTTGGATTATATAGTGTAGTCTCTAGGGAAAAGGCAATTCAGGCTCTGTCTGGAAAATACAGGGCAGAGGGCAGGGTATGACAGCCATATCCTGTAACAGGTAGGGACTGGGGGTTGCTGGGAGAACCTGGAGGCCAAGTGTGCCTTCAGTATGTTAAATAGACATCTCAACTGCTTGTCATTTACCTCACAGATTTACTAAGGGTTAATTGTAATGAGGCACTTGGCACATGGTAAATACAGATGTTGGATAATCTTCCAGAGTGCCTCCTGACTTATCAGCACTGAGGTAAAGCCTCGAGGCTGAAGTGTGAACCTCTGTGTCTTTGGGCCCTTAGGAATCTCCTGTTTTAGCTAAATGCCCTTGGTTGAGGGACACAGTCATCACCTTATATACTTTTAGACTATTGGAGATTCTCACTTTCAGTGATGAACTGGGATCCCCAGATGATTGCCTGTTTGCCCTTAATTTGTATTTAAAACTCCCCTACCTATATGAACAAATCTGAAGTACTGAATTTCCCAAATACTATGCACTCTTTTTTTCTTTTCTTGTTTTTTTTTTTTTTTTTTTTTTTTTTTTGTGAATAGGCCTGGCCTCGACTAAGAAATCCGCCTGCCTTCGCCTCCCAAGTGCTAGGGCTAAAGGCGTGCACCACCACTGCCTGGCAATACTATGCACTTTTTTAATCTCACCCTCTAGTCCCTCAAAAAATAAAGTAGCACTTCAAATTAGCTTTATTATTCATCAGTTCGGGGTTCTCGGAGATAGCAGTGACTGGGGAGCATGGCCTCATCCCTGC
>JANHMN010000019.1:9292787-9303106 GCA_030674055.1 Rhabdomys pumilio | reverse complement strand
ATATATATATATATGATATATATATGACGACATATATATATGATATATATATCTATATATATATCGTATTTAGCCTTATATTGGGATTTTAGTCAGTTATTCAGTTTACAAATGGCTCTAAACTTTGGGGATGTCTGATGTCTGAGGTGTTTTGGGGCTTGTTCAGTATCAGACCTAGGGTCTCATATGTGATAAGCATGTGCCCCTCTACAGAGCTCACTGCAACCCTCACCCCGTCATCATTCTTAAATGCTTGCCCAGGGCTCTACCATATGAGCCCTAGTCACTTCGACTAGTTTCTTACTGAGACCTGTCAAAGAGCGTGTCAGTTTTTAAGACGATAAACTATTTTGCAGTCCATGGAGCTCACACGAATGTGAGGTTGTCTGCTTCTTAGGCTAACTGAGAGTCAAACTCACGAGCCTACAGATGACCACGCAATGAAACCTTGGTCGTTAAAGCTTGGCTACCATCCTCCAGCACACAGTGCAGACCTGTCTGTTCCAGTGAGTAACGGCTGCCTATGTGTTACTGTTGCCGGCTCTTGCTCTCCATTCTGCAATGTCTCCTGAAGACTTCATCTCAGACCAGTTTTTTTTTTTTTAAATCAAACCACAGACAACCCCACCCCATTTTATTAGTAAGGGTTAACATTGTTTCACATGTATGACGGTTTTCGTGTCTCTTTTGTGTGTTTCCTGTCTGTGCTTTCAGCCCATTGTGCTCGAGATGTGTCATTTTCCCATAGCTGTCCCTAGCTGAGGCCGCTGAGATCCGGGAATACCCAGTGTGAGAAGGCCCCGCTTTCCCGTGCCTGGTTTGCCGATCTGGGGCACCTGGTGTTGGCAAACAGCAAAGTGAAACCTGGAAGGGACACCTGGTTTCTGGAGGAACCAGAAAGGCCCAGTGGGAAGAGAACGGGTGGTTACCAGCTTCACATCACTTAGAAGGGAAGCTGGGGCAGCAGACTGGAGCTTGTGAGAAAGGAGAAATGGTCACACAGACAGGGAAGTGGTGAGGCAGAAGAGGAAGCAGGGGTGGGTGGGTGGGTGAAGGGCTATGTGGGGCGGCTCAGGGCACTGCTTGCTTTGTCCTGCTCCAGGCAAGGCACCTGCTCAGGCTGCCTATGGTGCTCCCGGGTCTGCCATAACCCCTCGGGGCTCAAATAGGGCAGTCTAGGCTCTTCATTGCCACCCCGATCCCAAATCAGAACCCCTCCAGCATTCCCAGTCTTTGAGCTCCCCTGCCCCCTCTTTGGCTCTTCTCCTTACTATTTTATTTTAAACCATCTAATTCCCAGGCTGTACACTGTATTTTACCATCCCTGCTGTCTGGTTGACTGCAGTCAGCAGCTTCTCCAATGATTGGGGTCTGAACGATTGAAAACATAAAACTGTAAAGCTTGGCTCTGGGACCACAGAGATGGCTCAGAGGTTAAGAATGTTAGACGTTTGTCCAGAGGACCTGGGCTTGGCTCTCAGCATCTGCATCCTGTGGCCCACAGCTGCCTGGAACTCCAACTTCAGGGAATCGGACCCTCTGCTGGCCTCTGCAGGCACCCCTCTCCGGTGCAGCAGCACGTCTACACCCTCCACACCAAATATGAATTTAAATCTCATAACACACAAACACACCTTGTTCTATTGAGAGGGTCCATTTTAGATGTGTTGCTTGGTACCAACAGGAATTTCTGTCTAGTTGCTTTTGGACCATCCATGCTTTAGTGCTAAGTGGGGTTATCGCACCCCGCCCCGCCCCGCCCCGCCCCGCCCCCGCCCCGCCCCGCCCCGCCCCGCCCCAGGCACTGAGCGTATCTTACTCTGTTGAACATCCACAGAAGGGCAGTATCTGCTCCACTTTCATGAGGTACGGTGCCCAGGAACTCTTCTTTGTGGTGCTAGCTCCCATATTTCCAGACCATTTTTCTTTCTGTTCTTCAGATCAAGTTGATTTGTGCGTTACCTTTAGGTACATGGTTATTTTTTCCTTTGTTTGTTTTTTAATAAAAAATTTTATTTAATATATATATGTATATATACATACGTACGTACACACACACACACACACACATATATATATATATGGTGAGTACACTGTTGCTGTCTTCAGACACACCAGAAGAGGGCATCGGATCCCATTATAGATGGTTGTGAGCCACCATGTGGTTGCAGGGAATTGAACTCAGGACCTCTGGAAGAGCAGTCAGTGCTCTTAACTGCTGAGCCATCTCTCCAGCCCTCATTTTCCCTTGTAATCTCTATTCTGCTGTAGAGCCAACCTATGGAGTTTTACATTTCGATTATTGCATTTTAAAAGACTTGTTTCCTACTTTTACGTATCTACAGGTGTGCATCTGCGTGTAAGTGCACAAGTGAGTGCCGCGCCTGAGAAGTTCAGACGGTGTTGGAGTCACAGGCAGTTGTGAGCTGCTGGGTGTGGGTGCTGGGATTCAAACTCCAGTCCTCACTATTGAGCAGCAAGCTCTCTTAACCAGTCATCTCCCCACCCCTACAGAGTCTTCCATAGGCAAGGGTGCCCTCAGATTCCCATGTAGTGGATCATGACCTTGAACTCATGGCCCCCTGACTCTCATTCTCCCTCTGAAGCATTAGCATCACATTACTGTAAGCCCCACCTCCCACTTTGAGCTTTCTTGAGAAAGGGGTTACTTCCCAACAAAGCAAGTTTGGAGAGGTTCCCTGACCACGCCCATTGTCCCAGGAATTCTACTGAAGCATTTTCAATGCATCAAAAATGACCGAGGCTCTTTATAAAAGTCCATTCAATTTTATTGTAAGCAGAAAAGGAAGTGGTGCCAGACAAAAGCTGGCATTTCCGCACTCTTTCCTGCAGGACCCAGGAGCTGGTCATTTCCCCCCCCCACCCCCCCGACTGCCCAGTGAGCCCTTCTGTCCAGGGAATGGAAACGTTTCCTGCCGGGGATTGCAGACCGAGGAACCTGAGTTTTGAATTTTAATTTATTTGAGGCAGGTTCTCCTGTATCTCATCTCCCACTTAGGAACCTGAGGGTGAGCTTGAACTGAGCCTCCTGCCTCTGGCTGCCAGTCACTGGGACGCCAGGTGTGCACAATCGTGCTGGGCTGGGAGGTGCTAAGGCAAGCCTCCTGAGCCACATTGCCAGCCTGTACTCACTCAACGCAACTTTACCTTTTTAAAATGTAATGTTATGTGTATGGGTGTTTGCCTGTGTACGTGTTGGGTGCACCTGCTACCCGAAGAGGCCAGAGGAGGGCGTCACAGCTCCTGAAATTGGAGCTGCAGGTGGTTATGATTCATCATGCTGGGAATCACACCTATATTCTCTGGAGGAGCAGCCAGCACTCTGAGCTATCTCTCCAGGCCCCTTTAATTTATTTTTGAGACAGGAACTCATGTAGCCCAGGCTGGTCTTGAACTCACGGAATAGCTAAGGGTGATGTTGTATTTCAGATCCTTTTTCCTGCTTCCCTAGTTCTGGTATCACCTGGTAACACGGTTCCTGGTTTATGCGGTACTAGGGTTTGAACCTAGGACCGTGTGCTTGTGAGGCACACAGTCTACCTCAGCCTGTGTTTGCTTCAGTGCTGGAACAGAATTCACGGCATTGCCCATAGCAACGTGCTCTACCACGGAGTTGCACCCCCTCCTCAGTTTTCCTTAATTTAAATGGATTTAAGCAGAATCATCTGGCTCGTGGCTGTTATACTGAACAGTCCAATGCCATCTCTTCCTTCGGGACAAATGTAGCTTGTGGTGTCCTGTCCTGGTACACATGGAGTCTGAGTTATGCCTCTTTCCAGACTGCCCCAGGCTTGTACATCAGATTAAGGGGCCGGGGTGGTGGCTTAGTGATTATGAGCACCCGCTGCTCTTGCAGAGGACTCAAGCTGGGTTCTCAGCACCCACCTTCCAGCTCGCAACCATCTGTAATTCTAATTCCAGGGGATCTGATGCCCTCTTCTGGCCTCTGTGGGCACTGCATGCTCATGATGTACACAGAAAATGAAGACAGGATTAAGCAGCACATGCTAGGTGGGTAAGCTTTGCTTTTAATAATGGTAAAATGAGATGCACACCAAAGAGTTATTTTAAAGTAAATGACATAACATCCATAGACAATTGATTTGGGTGAAATATGCCTATTTTATATGCTTCTAAACATCATGGGGGTAAAATGGGCTGTGGATGGGAAAGCTTAGGCATCTGAGTTCATCCCTCAGCTACGCCCAGTGGCTTCATCTTTAGAGGAATAATGTGCTAGTGCAAAGGACTCTGGGAGTTATACCAGACCATGTTTTACAGAGCCTGGAGTGAGAACGGCGGTCTGTATAATGACTGGGATGGGCCCCTTTTATCAACAGAAGTGAGCCATATTCCCTTCCTAAGTTCCTAAGTGACCTTTTCCCCCCTCAGAGAGGGTTTACACTGCCCGTCTCCCTCCAGCACAGTTCCTTACAGGTGACCTACCCACACCTCATGTGAGATGCCTGAGGCTCTGGTTTCATGGAGGCTGAGACATGGCCCCTAGATCACGGTGGTTCTGGGACTGACCTCACAGTGCTGGTCCCTCAGGACAGTGAGAACCACAGGACTGTGCCTTCTCATCCCAGCCCACAACCGACCGAAGGGGCAAAAGGCTGTGTCCCTCTGACGACCCAGATCCCTTTAAAGTGCAGACTTGGGGAGTTCAAAGCTGCTGGGATAATTTACTGCTTGTCCCAACTGTCACCTAACAGCCCTGACCTGCAGGCTGTGGCAGATCATGGGCGTGGACTAAGACAGGCTGTCCTTGTAAATGCACATGTGTCAACTCAGAAATACCTCTTGAAGGCCCAAGATCCGTTCCTTTGACATGCAGTCATCATGAAGGCAAGCCTCTGTGTCTGCCTCTGTGTCTCAGTCTCTGTGGGGGATGGGATGCTAAGGTCAGCTAGCATTGCTGGCCCAGGAACTTTCTACACTGACCAGCCGTCTCTGCTTCCCACTTCAGAGCCCCCCGGAGCCACTGCAAGCTCATTGGTTTTCTTGTTCTAACCAAATACAGGAGCAAAGCAATCTGAGGAAGGAAGGCTTTATTTCAGCTCAAAGTCTGAGGGAGTAAAGTCTGTCCCAGCAGAGAAGGAAGACAACAGGGGCCTGGACTGCTAGACATGTCCTACCCACAGGCAGGAAGCAAAACGGGTGCTGAGGTTTGGCTTACTTCTTCCTGATTTGTTCTGTTGGCTGCCCTGGCTCATGGGACAGGGTGACTGCCTTCAGGGTGTCGCTTCCTTACTCAGTTACGTATCCTTGGAAACACCCTCACAGACTCTCACAGAGCTGTGTCTCCTGGGCTATTCACCATCTGGTCTGGTTGACAGTGGACACCGGTCATCACACCCTGCTCGCTCCTTCTCCTCTGCACACAAAGGAACCGAGCTTGGCTTGTACTGTGTGGTCAGCGGTTACTGAGGAAAATCAACTCCCACTCCAATGGTGTTTATCTTTGACTGTATAGATGTCTTCCGGGAAGTGTGTCCTAGGAGGAAGAGGAGGAGGAAGAGGAAGAGGAAGAGGAAGAAAAGATGAAGAGGTGGAGGAGAAAAGGAGGAGGAGGAAGAAGAGGAGGAGGAGGAGGAAGAGGAGGAGAAGAGGAGGAAGAGAGGAGGAAGGGTGGTTCAGGGAAATGCCCCATTCCTTAGGGCTGAGATCCAGGTGGGAATGTAGTGTCTTCAACCACACTGTGCCCCTGCCCCAGCCAGTGAGCTAAGCCAGCTCCTTTGAATGTCCCTCGATCAGGGTGTGTTCCCCCTAGTCAGTGAGCTGAGCCAGTACCTTGAATGTGATGCCTTTTGGCTTTGGCACAGGAGGTGGGGCCAGCCTGGGTCAGGGAGTCTGTGTTGGGTGAAGGGTTGGGAGAGATAGATGAGCTAGTCCCTAGGGTTCTTGGATCCTTGAGTATCAGTTACTGCCCCGGGAGACCCATGGCTGGGATGGCTTTGGGATTATCGTTTTCCCAGGAAGATTTCTCACACTCTAAGAATAGACTTGAACCGTCTTTATTGGACAGTCGAGGTCACGGGTTGACTGTGAAATCCTCTGTTTTAAATCTAGTAACAGTCACGTAAATAGGCAAAAGTTGAAGATACTACAGATGAGTTATTTATTCTCTATGGATGGAAAGTAATTTCGCTGGTGCATAATATGAGAAAGGAATTAAAACAACATGACACACGCGTAAGTCTAAATACGTGTAAGCATATATGAATTTCCTCAGCTTGATTGACAGGATGAAATAAAATAAGCCACAAAACAAACAGACCTCAAAACCATTTGGCCTTCAGTAAATGTCTTCAAGTTCCATCCCCCAGGGACACAAAGGGCATATCTACACAACTTCTGTCTTTCGACTACTCTGTTGAGCTGCTCCCACACACTTGCTGAGTGTAGGGGGCTATGGAACCAGAGAGCTCTCCCTGCCTCTGGAGGAAGCACGGTCTTGCAGCTGACTACCTGACTGGGCTGCCCAGTCTCTTTACAGTTTGCTCTTCTTGGCATGTTTGGTTGATCTCTAGTCTCTCAGGTGCTGGCGGTGAGGCGGGCGTGCCTGCGTGGTCTCATGGCCTTGGGTCAGCCTGATCTCTTATGTCCTCAGAGCCCAGCTCAGGGCAATAAGAGAGTCTGTCTGCTAGAAAAAATCTCTGATCACCAGTGTTCTGCCATTCAACTTTCCACAATTATGGCGAGACAGTTATAACAGACAAACAGACTTCTCCTTGGACCCATAACCTGGTCACATTGTTCTTCCTTAAGCTTGTGCCCAACGAAGGTCAGAGAGCCCGCGCCCTCTGGGCACTGTCACATTATGGCCACAAGGGGGCAGCAGAGGCTGAGGAAACCCAGTCAAGATTTCCTGAGGTACCGGTATATATAAATATTACATAATGATACATAATAAAAATGAACTCTTATATATCAATTTTACTTATGTGTATGTGTTTACATCTTTGTGAGTGTATGTCACGCGTGCAGTTTCTAGCTGAGGTCCCAGAGGGAGTTGGATCCATGGAAGCTGGATCCAACAGCTCACAGAGAGCACCTGACAAGGATGCTGGGATCCTCTGAAAGAGCTCGTCTGATGGCTGAGCCATCTCTCCAGCATCTGGCCTAGCACTTTATACACACTTGGGGTAGCCTCTTGCTGGATCCTGCCTGGCTCTGGTCCCCCTCTGAAGTGTACTGTTCTTTCAATTCCTTTTAAACACTCCTTAAGAACATGATGTCTGAAACTCACGTTCAAAAATATATACCTCAATACAGAGATTCTCCAAAATAAATGCAGACATGACGTCAGAGGAAAGCTCTTAAGGTGAAGTTCTAATGTGAGCCAGTGTCCCCTTCTCGCCTCAGATCCCTGGAGCACTTTCCACATTGACGCCCTGGTCTGTTGGTCCTCTGTTGAGCTTACCTGGCTCTGTGTGTGTGTGTGTGTGTGTGTGTGTGTGTGTGTGTGTGTGTAGGGCGGGGATCTAACTCCTGTCAGAACTTTTCTCTGTGATCCTGTGGCCATGGATATATACATCGCTAAGCCTCCATATATCATAGTTTGATACCAAAAACCCTACAGGAACAAAGGAGGGGGTCCAGGTCAGTGACTGTGAGCATGTAGCTGGGTATTTGCCTGTGGCCACTCCTTCCAGGAGGCTCTGTGGTAGAAGCCACGCTTGCCTGCATGCCAGGATGGTTAGAATCTCCCTCCCTGGGCTGCACAAGGCCTTGGACTCACTGTAGCTGAGGATGTCCTGGGTCCAGCTCTTCATGCTAGCGTCTCTAGTTCTGACCACACCAGGCGTTTGCTCTGTTCTCCAGCTGGCAGCCAGTCCAGCCTTGTCAGGCGGGAGACACCCAGCTTCCAGCGGGAGAGATGGACAGCAGCACCAGGGAACATGGCAGTGTTCTCGCCCTGAGGTGGGCTCTGGGTGTTTGTGTCCTCAGCTCCAACCATGGTTAGTGACACACTGCCAGGTCTCAAGCCTGCAGTGCCAGGACCCTTGACTGTTTAAAAAGATTTCTCCTCTTTTCTTTGTTTTTTACTGTTTGCAGTCCGGGTCTTTTCTTTCTCTTTTGTACAGTAGGGGACGAATTTGTGTGGAATGGGCTCCAGCAGCTCGGGCGCTTCCCGTTGGTCCTCACTAAGTGTGCAGCTCTGGATGGTGCAGGCTGGCGCTTCAGCTGAACCCAGGTGCCTTCTCTTTGGCTTCCTTCTTCCGATCTCTCCTTCCCCCGCTCCAGGAAGCTGTCTCTGCTCTTCGAGAGTACGATGTGCTCAGTCTGCACACTGATTCTCTTGGCCAGAGTCTTACCCTTAACTTGCTTGCTTACAGTGATGCCCACGGCATGCTGGGTGACATTGTAGACTCTTCCGGTTTTACTGTGGTAACGCTTTGGGGGCAATCCTTTTTTTTTTTTTTTTTTTTTGTTTTGTTTTGTTTTTCAAGACAGGGTTTCTCTGTGTAGCCCTGGCTGTCCTGGAACTCACTCTATAGACCAGGCTGGCCTTGAACTCAGAAATCTGCCTGCCTCTGCCTCACAAGTACTAGGATTAAAGGCGTGTGCCACCACCGCCCGGCGGGGCATTCCTTTTTGAACAGTCCAATTTCCTTGATGTCTACAAGATCATCTTTCTTGTAGATTCGCATGTATGTGGCCAGAGGAACAACTCCGTGCTTCCTAAAAGACCCAGAGACCGTATACCGAGTGCCTCGCCTCTTTCCCTTTGGGTTTGTCATTTTGGCGAGTTACTGGAAGTTATTTTATTTTCAATTATGTACATATGGTTGTGCCCAGGTGTGGATATATGCAGGTGTGAGTGTAAGTTAATATGGGGGTAAGTGGGCATCACTACCCCCGGAGCTGTAGCTATGGCCAGTTCCAGAGATGCAGGTGCTTTGCAAGAACACTGGCCCTCCTTATTGCTTGGTGGCTTTCAGAGCTCAAACTGCAGCGGGCAGTTTGTGATTGGATCTTTAAGGCAGTCTGTCTTCAGCCCAGCCTTCCTCTCCTTCAGCATCTGCTCTCTGTGGTTTCAGCCCTGGCTACGCTCTATGGCTCCTTAGGTGTCTCCTTGTTACTCCTGCTGCGGTTGCTGTGCGGAGACACCAAGGTTCTCTAAAGGAACAGCATTTATAGAATGAGAGGGAGAGGGGGAAGGGGATTTACTAGAACGGCTTGCAGGCTGTGGTCGAGCTAATCCAACAATTGTTGCCCAAGAATCCAACGGCTGTTCAATCCATAAGGCTGAATGTTTGTCAGGTGGTCTTTAGTCCATGTTGGAATCCCAAAGAAGTAGGCTCCGATGCCAGTGACAGAGTAGCCTTGTGGACTTACTAGCAAGATGAGAGTAGGCAGGCAGAGATTAACACTCCCTTCTTCCATGTCTTTATGTAGATTTCCAGCGGAAGGTGTGGACCAGATTAAAGTGGGTTTTTCATCTGAAATTGTCTGGATTAGAGATGTGTCTTCCTTCCGACCTCAAGATCAGAATTAGAACTGGATCTTGAGGAAAAACTCAAGTAATAGTTCATGCCAGGGGAACATGCCTTCATTGCTGGTGAGAGCAAAACCATGTATAGTCACTTTGGAAATCAGTTTGGCAGTTCCTCAGAAAATTGGGAATAGATGTAACTCAAAACCCAGCAATACCACTCCTGGGCATAACCCTCAAGATGGTCCACCATGCCTCAAGGACACTATCTCAGTTCTGTTCATAGCATCTTTATTCATAATAGGCAGAAACTGGAAACAACCTAGCTTGTCATTCAACAAAAGAATGGATAACGAAGATGTTGTATAAATAAAAAATAAAGTAATTTTAAAAAAGCAGGGTGCAGGGCAGGAGAGGTGGCTCAGCGGTTAAGAGCACTAAGTGCTCTTCCCAAGGTCCTGAGTTCAATTCCCAGCAACCACACGGTGGCTCATAACCATCTGCAATGGATTCTATGCCCTCTTCTGATGTGTCTGAAGATCTGAAGATAGCTACCGTGTGTGTGTGTGTGTGTGTGTGTGTGTGTGTATGTGTGTGTGTGTGTATGTGTGTGTATGTGAGTGTGTGTGTATGTGAGTGTGTGTGAGTGTGTGTATGTGAATGTGTGTGTGTGTGTATGTGAGTGTGTGTGTATGTGAGTGTGTGTGAGTGTGTGTATGTGAATGTGTGTGTGTGTGTATGTGAGTGTGTGTGAGTGAGTGTGTTTATGTGAGTGTGTGTACGTGTGTGTGTACGTGTGAGTGTGTGAGTGTGTGAGTATGTGAGTGTGTGTACGTGTGTGTGTACGTGTGTGTGT
>JANHMN010000019.1:9251260-9292777 GCA_030674055.1 Rhabdomys pumilio | reverse complement strand
GTGTGTGTACGTGTGTGTGTACGTGTGTGTGTGAGTGTGTATGTGTGTGTGATAAGTAAATCTGTTTTTTAAAAGTGAAAATGTGCTACATCACAATGGAGCTATTAAAGACAATAACATAGTGAAAATTTGCAGGTATATGGATGGAACTAAAAAAGAACATTCTGAGTGAGGTAACCCAGACTCAGAAAGCAAACATGGTATGCACTCACATGTAAATGGATATTAGCCGTTAAGTAAAGGATAGCCATGCTACAGTCCAGAGAGGCTAAATAGCAAGGAGGGCTCAAGTGGGAGACACGTGAATCTCACTGAGAGGGGAAACAGATAGACATTGTGGGTGGTTGTGGGGGGTGGGGATGAGGGGACTGTACAGGGGTGGGGTGGGGATCAGAATACGATGGATTAGGTCGAGAGAGTTTGGAGGAAGACGGTGTACAGAGGGACAACTGAAATGGGGTGGGGACACGGACATCTCTGGGATGAGCTAGAAACCAAAGGGCAATAGAAGGTCTCAGAAGGCTCCTAGCAATGGGGATTATCAAACCTGAAACAGCCACCTCCTATAACGAGGTTAGACTTCCAATGAAGGGATTAGGACACCAACCCAGTCATAAAACCTTAGACCCATAGTTTGTCCTGCCTACATGATGTGTAGGGGTAGAGATGGATCAGAATTGGAGAGATGAGCCAACCAATGACTGGCCCAGCCTGAGACCCAAGTCATGAGAGGAGTCCACCCTATATTATTGATGGCACTATTAGTGATATTCTGCTATACTTGCAGACAGGAGTCTAGCATAACCTTCATCAGAGAGGCTTCACCCAGCAACTGATGGACACAGGTGCAGAGACACACAGCTCAATATTAGGCTGAGCTTGCGAGAATCGTGTAGATGATTGAGAGGAAGGATTGTGGGAGCCAGAATTGTCAAGGAGACCATAAGAAGACCTATACAATCAACTAACATGGGCCCATAGGGGCTCACAGAAACCAAACCATTAACCAGAAGCACACACAGGACTGACCCTCTGCACTATGTAACATTGTGTAGCTCGGTCTTTGTGTGGAACTCCTAATAGCAGGAGCACGTACTGTCTCTGACTCTGTTGCCTGATTTTGGGACCCGACCTCCTACTGTTTTGCCTGTTCTAGCCTCAAGAGAAAAAAGAGTCTCACTGCAACTTGATTTCCAAGGCCTGTTGATACCCATGAGAGGCCTCCACTCTTCTGAAGAGGAGGTAGGAGGAGAAGGTATGTGGGGAGGGATGGCAGGTGGGGTGTGAAGGACTGGGGTATAGGTGGGTGTGTAAACTGTGGTCAGGATGTAAAGTAAGTAAATAAATACAGGAATTCAAATTAAAAAAAAATAGAAGTGAATCTTGGCTGGGCAGTGGTGGCTTCTGCCGTATATTCCCAGAGGCAGGTAGATCTTAAGTTTGAGGCCAACCTTGTCTATAGAGTGGGTTCTAGTACAGCCAGGTCTCCTCAGAGAAACCTTGTTTATATATAAAAAAAGTTCTATTTATCAAAATGACTGTGATTACAAGTTTGATGATTATATTATAATTCCTCTGGGAGTGAGAGCAAGGTAATTGTTCAATGTATTCCAGTCACTAAAGTAAGGACAGGCTGCTTTGGAAGAAGGACTCTACATTTGTGTCGACAGGAAAGGAGAATAGGCCGTAGACCTCTTGCAGAGTAGTATAGATCAGATATGATAGGGGGAGACTCTCTGAAACCTGTAAAAGATCAAGAAAATCAAACAGGACAGGTAAAAGTTCATCCTGCCATCCTTCACATGGCATGACTGAAGACTTATTATAATTGGTTGTTGAGAAAATTAACTCATAAAAAGACATCTGTCTTTCACCTGCTCAAATAAGGAACAAAATTTCCTTCTTAAATGATCTGTGCACCCTACATAATCCATACAAATATCTTAATGGCACTAAAATTTTGGTTGTGAGGTTCATATATTGCAGAACTCACAGCTTGACAAGATTCATCCTCTGGGATACTGAACTGACCTGCTGTTCCAGCCTCCTGCTTCCCGCTGCTGTCCAGAGACTTGCTTCTAGAACAGCCTCAGGATTGCTGCTGATTCCAGGTCACCTCACCTCATCCAACTTTCAGATGGATCTGGTCAGAACTTCAGTCAAGCTGTGAACCTTCCAAATACACAGAGACTAGATAACAGTCGTCAAAGCTAGCCTTCTTAAGTCTAACCATTTTTTTTCTAATTTTCCTATCCCTCTCCACTCTTTTAGAGAATTTCTTGTCACTCTTTTCAGCAGGAGGAAGTTGTGGAGAGTTGTCATTCTTACCCCTTGGGTTTGGGTGTCTGGTTATGATTACTTTATAAATTATAGATAGGTTGTCATTTTAAGGGATAACTTGAAAATGGTCATAATTTTGAACAGGAAGAAGATAGATGGGATGGATTATTAATTTTATTCTTTTCTTTTTGGTTTTTTTTTTTTTGAGACAGGGTTTCTCTGTGTGTAGTCCTGGCTGTCCTGGAACTCACTCTGTAGACCAGGCTGGCCTCGAACTCAGAAATCCGCCTGCCTCTACCTCCCAAGTGCTGGGATTAAAGGCGTGCGCCGCCGCCGCCACCACCACCCGGCACTAATTTTATTCTTAAACAAAACATTGTGTAGCCATAATTTTAATTGATAGAAATCTTTATAATGGATACAAATTGAAGTTATAATTTTTAAAAAAAGATTTTGCTTATTTTATATATGTGAGCACACTGTAGCTGGTTTTTAGACACACCAGAAGAGGACATTGGTTCCCATTACAGATGGTTGTGAGCCACCATGTGGTTGCTGGGAATTGAACTCAGGACCTCTGGAAGAGCAGTCAGTGCTCTTAACTAGAGCCATCTCTCTAGTCTTGAAGTTATAATTTCTTACATTGATGCAGAATTCTTATATTGATGCAAGTTAGCTTTTCATTGATATAAACTTGGTACAGTGATACAAAATTTGAAATTAATATTGTTACTCTTAGATAGGCATTGTGCCTATGCAACTCATTAAAAAATATGAGGCTTAGAGCCAGTATTTCTAATAGCTTCTATTACAAACTGTTTAAGATGATTAAGTAACACAAGCTAAGAGCCAGATAATAAACTCATGGTTATGTTAGATTCTCGTTTAATTATAATAAAGTGTTTTCAGTTTACCCTAATAGAAACGGTTAAGAGTAGCTAAGGTTTAACAGTTCAGAGATACTTTATTAGATAGTCTTCAAAAACATCAAAAATCCACAGAATGTGGCATTTAATGTTATTTCGTTATTAAGGCTCTTTTGACCATGAGACATCTCTGTTCTCAACAGCTTCCCCACTTCCCCTTCAAAGAAGAATCCAACAACTTTACCTCCAGGCGAGGTTGCTTATTGTGGCAAGGTAGCCACTCGACAGAAATTGCCTATTTCATCTACAGACAATATACTGTCCGAAAGTTGACTACTAAGCTCTGCCAAGACAGGGTAAGCTGGTCCTTCATATTTCATCCTTCACGAAAGGTCTGCCAAAGATGGTTCTGGGCCAGAAGGCTGAAGACAGAGGCTCCAATATTATAGGAAATTAGGGGCTGTCCAGGTAGTCAGCTGTCTCTATAGTTGTTTATAAGTTTTGAAAGCTATGTTTGGTGCTTCCTATATACTCAGGTAATATTTCATTCATTCTTGGGTTTCTGATGGGGTTGAAGACTAGTTGTAGTCTGATAATCAAACTCAAGTTGTTTAACATTGAGAGAGAGGTTAGAGAGTAGAAGACATGATTTCCAGATGGTGTTACAGTCTAAAATCTAAACATAATTCAGGGATAGAATTGTAACTCTAAGTCAGGAGTGATGGTAGAGTACTTTATCTACTTCACAAACACCTAGATGTTAACTGTATATCATACTTTGTAATTTACATGATTGTTGCGGTTTTGTTCAATTTATGTCTGAGAGATGTTTTTTTTTCAATTAGACAGAAAAGGTGAGATGTAGGGAGTAGTTATGATGCTTTGATCAGGAATCTGCATGTGAACTCTGAAGGTCTGTTTCTCAATTGGTTCTTGATTTATCAATAAAGATGCTAGCTAGTGCTGATGAGCTTGGCTGAATAGGTGGGACTTCCAGTTTTTCTGAAGGCAGGCTAGCAGAGTCAGGGCAGGAGAAAAGATTCGACATGTTGGGGGATGGGTAGGGGCGGGGAAGGAGCCCTCAGCCATGTTAGATCTCAGGAAGCTTCCTCAGTTGGTCCTGGGGAAGCAGGTGAGATACTAGAAACGTAATTAAGCTGAGTGCAGATTTGGGGGGTTGAACAAGGAGAAGGTAACTGAACAAGTAAAGCTGAGGCAGATTTAGGGTGCTGAGCTGGGAGTGAAAAGACTTAGAAAGTGCCCAGCAATGGAGTCAATAAGGCAGGCTGAAAATAAGCTTCTCTCTCTCTCTCTCTCTCTCTCTCTCTCTCTCTCTCTCTCTCTCTCTGTGTGTGTGTGTGTTATTCATCCGTGGATCTGAGGGAACCTGGGTGGGGCTGGTAGTGCTGTCCACCTGGAGTTTAAAGCTGGGTAGCAAACTCTTCACTTTGTAGATTGTTCTACTTTAAATTAAGCAATACTCCTCCAGGCGTGCCCTCCATTTTTGTGTGTTACTAATTCTATATGTCATCAAATTGACTACCAAGAATGCTATCCTAGTGTCCCTGCATACCCACCAATACCAGTTTGCCAGAGTTACCCCAGTACCATATTCCATGTCTCCTCTTCATGCTACAAATGATAGTGACCAAAAGTCACCAGAAGAAGAGCACTTGAGAGAAGCCTTTTACTGTTCCAATGCAAAAAATTCTTTATGTGGCTGGAGCGAGGGCTTAGTGGATAAGAGTGCTTGCTGCTCTTGCAGAGGACCTAGGTTCAGTTCCCAACACCCACATAACTGTGACAAATACCCATAGTTCCATTTCATCTGTCCCTAAAGCCCCCTAGTGACTCTGTGAGCACTGGGCACACATGAGGTGCACATAAAAGGACATGCAGGCAAAACATGCTTCCACACTGAACACAAATGAATCTTTGAAGAGGATTCTCCATCTATTATTGGGTGTATAGTTGTGTGAGTACAGTCAGGTGGGAACCAGTATGCTCTGTCATGGCTCACACATGGAGGTCACAGGATAGTGGACAGGTCTGTTCTTACCCTCATGTGGATCCACAGTTAAACTCAAAAATTGGTGGCTAATGCTTTTTATCTACTTAATCATGATGTCACCCCTGGCTTTGCTTCTGTTGTTTCCCTCCCTTTCTTCCTCCTGCCTTCCTTCTTTTTTTCTTTCTTTCCTTTCTTTCTTTTGTTCCTTCTTTCCTTCCTTTTTCAATTCTTCTCTTCCTCCCTTCTTTCCTCCCTTCCTCCCTTCCTTTCCTTCTTTTTCCCATTTTCCCTTTCTCTCTCTCTTTCTTTCTTTCTTTCTTTCTTTCTTTCTTTCTTTCTTTCTTTCTTTCTTTCTTTTTGAGTGAGGAGCCCACTACAGAGTTGGTCTGGAACTGGATGTGTAGACCAGGCCGGACTAAAACAGATCTATGTGTAGACCAGGCTGGACTAAAGCAGATAGAGACCCATGTGCTCCACCACTGTTGGTATTAAAGACATGTGCCATGTCACTCAGGCTCTAGCATTTGAGACAGGGTTCACATAGCTCAGGCTGACTTTGAACTCACTATGTAGCTAAGGATGGCCTTGAGTTCCTGATTGTCCTTCTTATTCCTTCTGAGAAGTTATAGTTACCCTTAGTGTTGGTGTTGTTAGTGCTAGAGTTAGTGTTAGGGTGACAGTTATGGTTAGTGTTAGGGTTATGGTGATGGTTAGTGTTAGGGTTAGGGTTAGCATTAAGGGGTAGAGTTCTTAGGATTCGGGTTATGGTTATGGTTAAGGTCATTATGATTTGGTTATAGTTAGGGTTGGTGTACAGAGTCAGGATCATGAATCTATAAGAACAGTTATCACTGGCTTCTTTATTAATGCCTATTGTCAATAGACCTGGCTCTGGCTTCGATGTCCTGTGAAAAGACACAACAGACATCCCGTCCAGGTTTCCTCAGTGTCCTCTAAGGCTCTCTGATCTGCTCCTGGTCATTGCCTTCACCTGCCATCCCCTTTGGGAGACATAGGCTGGGGACTCAGGAGGAGATAAGGCTTGTGATATCCAGGTACCTGGAGTCCAAGGTCCCTTGCAGGTTCCTGCTGAGTCTGTGATGTTAGGAGCTGGGGTTGGGCTGGGCTTCGGATAAGGCAGGGATTGTGGTAGAAACTATGTGTTTCAGGAAGACAATCTTTCCCCTCATTTCAGTACTTACTGGAGCTAGACCTGGGCTCATGACACCATCTGTGTTTGGAGATGTGACAGGGGTTGGTATAACTTTGTTGAGTGCAGATGAGAGCTGCTCCTGATGCTTTAAATGGAGTCAATAAAGTTTTGTTGTCTTCATTGTGTCATCTTTTAACATTCCATAAAGTGTAGGTCTGAGAAGTCTCCCATTGGATAGGGTGGGATTGTGGTTGGGGTGGCGAGGTGAACCCTCACCTCTTCCTGACAGAACATCACATTCAGAAGGAACACACAGCCTGTCACATTACTGTAGTTTTCAGTTTTGGTTGCTGAAACTCTAATTGCTCTGTTGGTTCAAAGGGCGCTAGTTAAATAGACGTGCAGTAATCATTGGTCGCCTCTGTCATTGTTGTTGTGTCCTGTTCACTCCCGCCATCACTGCCACGGCCGCTGTCGATATCACCACCACTGTTGTCGTCTTGCCATTGTCTCTGGAGAGGCCGTGACAACTTGGATCAGGCTGCACTTCTTGTCTGCTGCTCTAGAAACTACGATCCTGGAGATGAGGAAACCCAAGGCTGGCACAGCAAGCAGAGCTTAGAGCTGTGAGAGTCTCTTGGAGCAGCAGGTGTGAGAGGAAGATTTGGGGTCAGCCAGGTTCCCTTGGTCCTGAGCTGTTCCTGATGAAGTCACAGTCTTTCAAAGTTGGGGGCAAAGAGAAGCAGGTAGGTAGGCATTGAAGACAGCTGGGGCCGGCAGAAGAAGCAGAGAGGAGATTGTGTTGCGTGAGTCCCAGCAGGTCACCTCCCTGGTGGCTGAGTCTGGAGACAGCTCAAATGTCCCATAAGTTTGTCCTTCTCAGGTCTTTAGTCTCCCTCTTCATCCCCTCTCTTTTCAAACAACAGGAGGTTTGGGAAGAAAAGAGTTTTCTCCTTTTCTTTTCAACCCTGTGTACACCCAACTTGGTCTTTATTAACAGAGACATGGCAGGGGCTGGGCTGGTATGCAAGTGTGGACAATCTCCACAACCAAAAGCCAGGACAAGGCATTTGTGATGGGTATTTCAGCCTTCTTAGAGACCTGTATGTCTCTGAAGATGCCTGTAAGGGGCTGGTCACAGTTGTGGATCGGTAGAAAAACAGGGTCCTTAGTATTCCTGAGGGAGGGGCTGGGCATAAGGTCCATATTTTGGGAGTTAGAGGCACTTTGTGGATAAGTTGACATTGGAGTCATGGTGTCTACATTGGGTTCTCCTCAAGGCTCTGAGAAAAGAGGGGCCTATATTTCTGGGTAGAGCTTTGCTGCCCCTGAGCTGGGGCTGAGGTGGGAAGGAAAAGATGGTTTCCTCTCAGATGATTTAGATGTCCCCAGCCGCCCAGTCTCCTCAGGGTTGAGAGGAGCCCAGGCTGGGTTTTCAGTGTTGGGTTATGGGGAGTTTTCACTCTGTGAGCACAGATGTGTTTTGGTCCTGTGGGCTGATCTCTGTCCTGAGCTGTCTCTTTTGAGATGTCCAACATCTGAGTGCATCTTGCCTCTTACCTCCTGCCCCAGGGTATCAATCTGCCTCTCCTGTTTTTTATCTCTTCAGCTTGGAGGACATGGAAAATCACTGCAAGTCCTCTCTGCTTTTCAGCGTCTCCTGCCTGTTTGTCCTTACACAGCTGCTTAGCTGGGTGACTACAAGTGAGTCTGTCCTGGTCTGTCTTCCCTTGTCTCCCTACAGCCGGTAGGATCTGTCAGGTGCTCTGTAGGTCAGATGTGCAGGAGCTTGGGGTGTGAGGAGCTGCAGAGGCCAGTGTTGTCTGCAGTGGTATGACCCAGGGAGAGAGAAGCAGGAGCTGAGGTGAGGAGGACTGAGTTGAGAGCAGCCCCGAGGGCCTGGTGATCCGTTGTGGGAAATATAGAGTCAGGACTGAGCCTTGAGCAGAGCAGGGACAGTCTTTGACTCCATGTAAGGGACTCAGAGGTGGGGGTTGGGTGACAGCACACATGTTTTCTGGACTGTCCAGTGGCAGCGGCGTGCTAGACAAATGGAGCAGTGCAGAGAGACAGGGAGCTCTTGGGGCCACAGTGCCTGTGTCAAAGTCCTCCGGGTTTAGATATCCCAGGGTTCCCAGAGCGGAGAGGACAGTCTTCCTTCTTTATCAAGAAGTGATTGGGGCACCTGGAAGCTGGCTGCTGCTCCAGACAAGTGGCTTTTGTCTTTGTGGACTTTATGTCACATGTATGGGCATTTTCCCCAGAAAGTATGTCCATGTGATACTATGTTCCTGATGCCCACAGAGTCCAGAAGAGAGTTACAGATAGTCACATACCATCCTGTGGGTGCTGGTAATTGAACCAACCCGCATCCCCTAGAGGAATCTCTGTATCTTAGTTGTTCAGCTGTCTCTTCATCCTCGGCTCTGTTTTAATATTCACATTATTCAGTGAATGAAGAAATTGGCTGATGACAGAATTTAGGATGGGTGTTGGAACTCTCCTGGGTCTTATATGCGACTAGCCAGTTACACCCGTGTCTCCCGAGGTGTGGTCATATAACCAAGTGTGTGAGCATCCGTAGTAATCTTTATAAATTTATGATCTTGAACCCACCCAAATATACTGAGGCTGGCGCTCTCAGTGAAGATTCAGTTACCTGAAATTCATCTGGTGACCAGGTGAATATGATCTGGAGAAAGAATACAGAAGGATTCCTTCAGGGGAGGGTCTGGGGCCAGGGACACAGGCAGAAGTGGTTTTTTTGCATCATTTATGGGGTGCACTGCTATGTCTAAAGATAACTTGTACATTAGTATGTTAGTCATGGATGCCTAATGCACAATGCCGAGAACAACCCCATCGATCTCTTGCTTTCTGCTGGCATGATATTTTCCTTCGAGTGTGTTCTCTGCATTGCCTCGTGTCTCTTCAGCCTCTCACTGCTACATCTGTGTCCACAGAGGAGTTCCTGGTCTTTGGTCCCTCAGACCCCATTGTGGCCGAGCTGGGTGGGGAAGCCATACTTCCCTGTTCCGTGTTTCCAGCCATGAATGTGGAGAGCATGGAGGAGTTGAGGTGGTTCCGCACCAGATTCTCAGAAGCAGTACTTGTCTATCGGGACCAAGAAGAGCAGAAGGAAGGGCAGATGTCTGAATATTCCTGGCGGACCTCGCTGGTGAAGGATCAGTTCCATCAAGGCAAGGCTGCTGTGAGGATCCAAAATGTCCAGGCATCAGATAGTGGGATATACATCTGCCACTTCAAACAGGGAGTGTTCTATGAAGAGGCCATCTTGGAACTGAAGGTGGCAGGTTGGTTAACTGATCCTTGTTCGAAAAACCTTGGGTGACCTGTGTGTGACCTGAGGAAACAGGGGCCACGTCACTCAGCTCCTTACTTTCTTTTATGTTTTGAGAGAAGTTAGTTCTCTTGTTTGCCAGACTTGACACTTGAGCTTGCTGTGTAGTGCTCGGTTCACACGGATACTCTGGTCTCTCATTATTATCTCTACTTATTTCTAGTTTCCCATTTTGAGATGAGAAATAGGTAGTGCATTCATCCATAGATTAATGCAACCCGAATTCTATACGTGGATCCCCTACAATGTGCCGTGTCTATTCTGTGGACCGGGGATCCTGTCTGTGTCATGAAAACACCAGCTACTGGAGTGTATAGGGCAGAGGTGTCAGCAAGAAAATCACTGGGTGTCGGTGAGCAGTCAGCGAGAAATGACCGTCAGTGTTAAAGGCGATGAGGAGAGGAAGGAAGGAAGCTCAAGGCCTGTCTTCCCTGGAGAGGAGAGCTGGGTGTGGCCCTGCCATGAGGGCCACAGGTGTGTGGATAATGGACAGATGGAGTGCTGGCTCCCACCTCAGGGCTCCCGTGTTCAACATCCTTCAGTTTCCTCAGGATCTTGTGGTTGATAAAAGAGAGGTCTGTGTGTAGCGCGTAGTTTTCTGCTCTTCTCACCTTTGCTCCAGGAAGTGGGCGGCTCTACAGCCCCCACCCGGCTTCCCTGGAAACCGTGGACAAAGACACACAGTTGTTCCTTTACAACTTGCCTTCTGGCACAATTGCTGGGGACTACTATCTCCCATCAGGAAATGTGTGCCCTTACCAATGTTTTAAGTCTCTGACTCTCCCACCTTCCCTATTCTCTAGTTGCTAAGTTCCTTTGACCACTCACCTGTAAGAGGGGCCTCTGTGGTCACTCTAGTTTGAGAGCTCACGTGATTGCCTGGTTTTACTCTGCCCTAATCACGATGGACAGTCTCCTCTTTCCTTGTGTCTCTCTCCTACCTCCAGGGACCCAGAAGCCCTGCCTCTACCTTCTGCCCAGTAATTGGCCCATGGCTTCTTTACTGACAGATCAAGAACCAATTGGGGACCAGGACCTTAGCATCAGCACCGCCTCCTACACCTGTGTTCTGTTCCCCATAGTTGTTAACAATCAGTTGTCCCCTCTGTTAACTCTCCTCTGTCAGGCAATAGAGGATCAACCTAGTCCCAGTCAGGAATGGCTTTCCCCTCCAGTTCCCATCAGCCCTGTGAAAGGCTCCCATGAGACCCACAGTTGTTTCTGGGGTCCCTGAGCCCAAAGTGGCTTCTAGGGTGTTCACATCTGTCCTCCTGCAGCAATGGGCTCTGCCCCCGAAGTGCACATCAAAGGTCCAGAGGACGGTGGAGTGTGTGTTGTGTGCATGACTTCAGGGTGGTACCCGAAGCCCCAGGTGCATTGGAGAGACTCCAGAGGAGAGAATCTCCCAGTATCCTCAGAGACCCACCGTGAAGATGCTGAAGAACTGTTCAGCACAGAGACCTCACTGGTGGTGAGAGACAGCTCTGTGGGGAATGTGACCTGCTCCATCTTCAATCCCATCTTGGGCCAGGAGAAAGTCATGGCCATGTTCATCCCAGGTGAGACCTGTCCCTCACTCCTACAGAGTCTGGGTTGTGATGGCCTTCCTGGAGTGTGCTGGCTGTCTGTCCTCAGGTTTGCCCATCACTGGCTCTCTGCCTGGGCCACAGAGCCCTTCTTCCCTCAGGCCTTTCCCTGGAAGACAGCTTTTCTCGTGACCTTAACCGTGATGGTACTACTAGTCTCAGGGACATGCTATCTTCTCAGAAGAGAACGTTCTGCAAGGCTGGAGGTACAGCAGGAATGGGGGAATCTTCAGCACGAGAAGGATGAGTTACTGAAGACAAAGGAAGATGCTCTGAGGACAACTAGTAAGTCACCATAGTTACTGAAGGACAGGTCAGAGTCCCCAGGTCCAGTGTTCTGAGATCAGAGTAGCTGGAAAACAAAACCCAGAGGATGGCTGGAGTCCTTTGGGTCAGGTTTTCTGTAGTTCAGACTATCAGGAACCCCGACTGTGTTTCCTCTCTTCCTGCTAAGTGTACAGACTCTCTCTCCTCACTGTTTTTCAGGTGCTCTCAGAGAGGAGCTTGGTGAGTCCTACTTTTCCTTGTGAGCCCTCCAGTCCCCTCAGGAGCCCAGTAGCTCTCTTGACTCCTGTGTGTTGCTTTTTAGATGGAAGGAAAGCAGCCTACAATGCTGGTGAGTGACTGCCCCAATGTCCCAGGTCCCATGTGTGCCCTCTTCTTGATTCTAGACAGAGTGAGAAGCCCTTCTGGGGACAGAGTGGAAGGTTCTGGGAGGCAGATGCCTGGTATTTGGGCTCCTTCAGATTTCTGCCCAGTGTTGGAAAATGTATGACTTCTGGATGTGTCCTTGTCCTGAGTCTTAATTTAACCAATTCCTGATACATTTATTGCTGACTCTTTGGGCTGCAGTTGCTCTAGAGTATGGTCTGTACCTGGAAGCAGACAGCAGTATTAAAATTTCATTAAAGAAGGTGTCTTGGTTAGGTTTCTACTTCTGTGATAAATACCACAAGCACATGCATCTCAGGGAGGAGAGGGTTTACTCTTCTTACACATTTTTACCTCACGATCTATTCTTGAGGAGAGCCAGGGCAGGAACTCATGGCAGGGGCCTGGAGCAGGAACTGAAGCAGAGACTATAGAGGAAGGCTGCTTACTTGCTTCCTTCCAATGGCTTGTTCAACCTACTTGATTCACTCCAGGGCTGCCTGCCTAGAGTTGGAACCGCCCACGGTGGGCAGCCCCTTCCACATCAATCATTAGTCAAGAATATTATGTGCCTATAGCCATTTTCTAGAGACATTTTCTCGTTCCTCTCAGATGACTCTAGCCTTTGTCCAGATGACATCCTCTAGGTCTTTGTACCCTTAGTTCCTGAAGGTGTTGATCAGGTGATGGGCAGAGGCCTGGGCTGCTGACCTCAATGGGAAGGGGACAATCAGCTGGGTGTTGCTGGCCTAGTGATGTCTGGCTTTAGAGATATTTTACCTGAGGAACTCTGGGCATTACACCCAAGAATTTGCTTCATGTCCAGAATTGCTGATGTCAAATGCTGATTCCACACAGTTGTGGAATAACTATTATTCTCTAAGATATTATCCCACTTATCAAGGTTTGACTGTTAACTATTGTTTTTGTTTGGTTTTAGAATTAGGTGTGGCTATTGGATAGCTGTAGTTGTCCACCACAGAACAGCACAGTGGGGGAACTTACCCTACAATGCCATCTTTCTGTTCTATGGTTCCGGAAATTTCCCATAATACTCTGCTGCATCTGCATCTTGCAAGGTCCTCTCTCCTCCTAGGCATAGTCTCACTTTGAGAATGGATGGAGGAAGGTTAGCAGACTCTTTGAGTGGGGCTATTCTGATTGTGTTCTCACCAAAGTGTATTTATTTACAGCCTGGAGGAAGGCCCAGCTGTATGCAGGTATGTGACTGTCCCCTGCTGGGCAGAGCATGTGTCTCAGTTAGAGCCTCTCTTGCTGTGATAAAACACTTATACCCAAGCATTTCCTCAGGGAGGGAAGTGTTTACTTGACTCACACTCCCAGTCCCTGTTCACAGCAAGTCAAGGCAGGAACCCAAACAGGCAGGAACCTGGAGGCAGGAGCTGAGGCAGAGGCTATGGAGGAGTGCTGCTTAGCGGACTGCTTCCCGTGGCTTGCTCAGTTTCTTTTCTCCTGTATCCTACAACCACCTGCCAAGGGATGGCAGTACCCACGTGGCTGGGTTCTCCCATGTCAACCACCAGTCAAGAGAATGTCCCATAGCCGTCTTACAGGCCAGTGCTATGGAAACATTGTCCCTACTCAGGGTCCTTGTTCCCAGATGATCCTACCTTGTGTCGAGTGGACATAAAAGCCAGCAGGAAGTAGCTGTCATCCTCTTGAGCTGTTTGTGACTACCCAAAGGAGACCTGCCTATGACTGGGCCCATTAGAAGACAAGAGTCACAAAGGTTTCCTTCCCTCTTCCCAAGATTGTCTCTTTGTCTATGTCTCTGTCTCTGTCTCTGTCTGTCTGTCTGTCTGTCTTCTTGTATCTTTGTGTGTATGTTGGCATGAGTGTAGAGATCAGAGGACAGCATGTAGAAGTCATGCTTAGTCTCACTTGGTACAAGCACTATTACCTGCTATGTCCTCTTAGTCACCCTTTCTGTGATTTACAGACTGTTAATGGGTACTCGAGGAAGGTCTTCTAATCATGTTCTTCTCCAAGTAAGTCTGTCGACATTTAATGGCTATCAGTGAGAGAGATTTTTTTCCTTAATTATTGTGGTTGCTCATTCATAGCTGGTGTTTGTATAAGAAACTCTAATTGAGCTCATTGTTTCTTTGATTCCACAAGCTGTACCCAAGTGGAGTCTTCTCTTTGGTCTGTCTTTGGCATGCTGTCTGTGAGACTAGACATTTGTTCATCTCCGAGCAGGAGTGTGCACAGTTGTGACTGTGTGTTTTTCTGACCTCTCTTTCTTCAGCTTCTGACATCCTCTTCTCTCTCAGTTTGCATCCCTGCTGCCCCAGGATGAGCTAAGCGTTCTGTTGTCCCTGTCACTGAAGGAGCCTCCATAGAAGACTGCAGGGATTCCTCTTCAGACTCACAGAATGCATTCTGGGTTTGTCTGTTGTCAGAGTCAGCATGGCCCAATCTGCAGCCATCTGGATCAGTGGACATCTTGTAGGTTAGTGGGGAGTTCGGCTGATAGCACAGACTTGGAAGAACTCCAGGATGTCCTTGTGGATCAGAAGTGCTACTTACAGAAGGTTCCAGAAGTCAGCCTGGGAGGTTTGGGAACCAGGTCTCCCTAAGATAGTCTTTGGTTCTCTGTCCTTCTCAAAGTTGGGGCTCCTGTGGTTTTGAATTCCTTTTCTTTATTTTTCTCTGTTATATTAGTGTCTCTATCTCCCTATCTCTGTCTCTGTCTCTGCCTCTCTCTCTCCTCTCTCTGTCTGTCTCTGTCTCTCTCTGTCACACACACACACACACACACACACACACACACACACACACACACACACACAAATCCTCTGTCTTTGTGTCTGTGCTTAGTATTGTTGCCTCTGTTGATTCCGTCTTCAGAGACCCTGGCTACTCAGGGGTTGGGTGTCTAGACCCTGTGTTCTGATTCTGGCGTCCAGTGCCTCCAGTATGTTTAGGATCTTGCTGAGGCATGGGTGATATACTTGAAATCACACTCAACTTCCTGTGATGGTTGTATTAGGGGACCTCACGTGCTAGGTAGAATTGCTCATATGAATTAGCTCTCTTCTTAAAAAGATCTATCTATCTATCTATCTATCTATCTATCTATCTATCTATCTACCTACCTACCTATCTATATATCTATCTATATCTATCCATCAATTTGTTTATTTATTCTGTGAATAAGTTGAATAAGTGTTTTTCTTTTCTTTTCTTCTTCTTCTTCTTCTTCTTTTTTTTTTTTTTTTTGGTTTTTTGAGACAGGGTTTCTCTGTGTAGCCCTGGCTGTCCTAGAACTCACTTGGTAGACCAGGCTGCCCTCGAACTCAGAAATCCGCCTGCCTCTGCCTCCCAAGTGCTGGGATTAAAGGCGTGCGCCAACACCGCCCGGCAATAAGTGTTTTTCTTGAATGTATGTCTGTTTGCCACGTACATGCCTATTGCCCCTGGAGTCCAGGCAAGTGTGTTAGTCTCCCGGAAACGCAGTTATAGATGGTCATGAGCATCCACGAGAGAGAACTGAAGCCATGTCTTCTGCAAGAGCATCACGTGGTCTTGGACTTTCGTTTCCTTGTTGTTCTGTAAGATCAAACACCGAGCCTTGCAGGCTCTGGACTGTAGAGTACCATCCATGCTGCCGTTGTCTCACGTGAGTCAGGCTTGTCTCTAACTCCTCATGTACCTTAGGATGCTCTCAGACTCACAGGCCTCCCCCGTCTTCACTGTTCCTTCCTCCCATTCTTGGAAAAGTTCTGATTCAAGGATGTGTAGCTTCCAGGATGCTTGTGTCTAGGACCTGACAAGGCGCAGTGAGAGGATGCTTCTCTGCCTTTGTTAAGCCCCACTGTTTGAGTCTTTACAGGAGGGCTACAGCAGATTGTGTGTGTGTGTGTGTGTGTGTGTGTGTGTGTGTGTGTATATGTGTGTGTGTGTTTATGTGTTTATCTCTCTCCCTGTGTATGTGTGTACATGTGTGTGTATCTTTCTCCCTTTCTGTGTGTGTGTGTGTGTGTGTGTATGTATGTGTGTGAATGTGTGTTTTAATGTGTATTTCTCTCTCCCTGTGTGTGTGTATATGTGTCTTGTCTGTCTGTCTTTCTGTCTGTCTCTGTTTATGTGTGTATGTATGTGTGTGTATATGTTTTTTTGTTTTTTCCTTTTTAATTGGATATTATATTTACATTTCAAATTTTATCCCCTTACCCCATTCCCCCCCACCATCCAGGAACCTCTTATCCCATCCCCCCTCCTTCTGCTTCTATGATGGTATGCTCCCACCTACACCTCACTCCCACCTCCCCACCCTCAAATTCCCCCCCACTCAGTGTTCAGCCTTCATGGGAGCAAAGATCTCCTCTCCCACCTATGCCCGACAAGGCCATCCTCCCCTTCATATACAGCTGGAGCCATGGGTCCCTCCCTATGTGCTCCTAGGCTGGTAGTTTAGACCCTGGGGAGCTCTGGTTGGTTGGTATTGTTGCTCTTCCCATGGGGCCGCAAACCCTTTCAGCTCCTTCAGTCTTCTCTCTGACTTCTCCATTGGGAACCCCATGATCAGATCAATGGTTAGCTTTGAGCATCTACCTCTGAATGTGTCAGACTCTGGCAGATCTCTAAGGACATAGCTATATCAGGCTCCTGTCAGCATGCACTTCCTGACATCCATATCAGCGTCTATCTTCGGTGACTGCACATGGGATGGATACCCAGGTGGAACAGTCTCCAGACGACTCTTCCTTCAGTTTCTGTCCCACACTTTGTCTCCATATTTTCTCCCTTGGGTATTTTGTTACTCCTTCTAAGTAAGACCTAGGCATCCACACTTGTTCTTCCTTCTTCATGAGCTTCATGTGGTCTGTTAGTTGAATCTTGGCTATTTTGAGCTTTTGGACTAATATCTGCTTATCAGTGAATAAATACCATGTGTGTTCTTTTGTGATTGGGTTACCTCACTCAGGATGATATTTTCTAGTTCCATCCATTTACCTAAGAATTTCTCAAATTCATTATTTTTAATAGCTAAGTAATACTCCATTGTATAAATGTACCACAATTTCTGTATTCATTCCTCTGTTGAAGGACATCTTGGTTCTTTCCAGCTTCTGGCTATTATAAATAAGGCTGCTATGAACATAGTGGAGCATATGTCCTTGTTATATGTTGGAGCATCTTCTGGGTATATGCCCAGGAGTGGTATAGCTTGGTCCTCAGGTAGTGCTATATCCAATTTTCTGAAGAACCACCAGACTGATTTCTCTGTGCCCTTTGTTTAGTCTGGCTAAGGGTTTATCTATCTTGTTGATTTTCTTGAAGAACCAGCTCCTGGTTTTGTTGATATTTTGTATAGTTCTTTCTGTTTTTACTTGGTTGATTTCAGCTCTGAGTTTGATTATTTCCTGCCATCGACTCCTCTTGGGTATATTTGCTTCTTTTTGTTCTAATGCTTTCAGGTGTGCTGTCAGGTTGTTAGTGTATGCTCTCTCCAGTTTCTTTTTGTTGGTACTTAGAGCTATGAGTTTTCCTCTTAGCACTGCTTTCATGGAGTCCCACAAGTTTTTGTATGATGTGTCCTCCTTTTCATTAAATTCTAAAAAGTCTTTAATTTCTTTCTTTATTTCTTCCTTGACCAAGTCATCCTTGAGTAGAACATTGTTCAGTTTCCACATGTATGTGGGCTTTCCACTGTTTTTGTCATTATTAAAGACCAGCCTTAGTCCATGGTGGTCTGATAGGGTGCAAGGGATTATTTCAATCTTTTTGTATCTGTTGAGGCCTGTTTTGTGACCAATTATATGGTCTATTTTGGAGAAGGTACCATGAGGTGCTGAGAAAAAGGTATATTCTTTTGTTTTCGGATGAAATGTTCTATAGATATCAGTTAAATCCATTTGGTTTATAACTTCTGTTGGTGTCATTGTGTCTCTGCTTAGTTTCTTTTTCCATGATCTGTCCATTGCTGAGAGTGGGGTGTTGAAATCCCCCACTATTATTGTGTGAGGTGTAATGTATGCTTTGAACTTTAGTAAAGTTTTTTTTTTTTTTTTTTAATGTATGTGGGTGCCCTTGCATTTGGGGCATAGATATTCAGAATTGAGAGTTCATCTTGGTACATTTTTCCTTTGATAAGTATGAAGTGTCCTTCCTTATCTTTTTTGATTACGTTGGTTGAAAATCAATTTTATTTGATATTAGAATTGCAACTCCCGCTTGTTTCTTGGGACCATTTGCTTGGAAGATTGTTTTCCATCCTTTTACTCTGAGGTAGTGTCTGTCTTTGTCACAGAGGTGTGTTTCCTGTATGCAGCAAAATGCTGGGTCTTGTTTGTGTATCCAGTTTGCCAGTCTATGTCTTTTTATTGGGGAATTGAGTCCATTGATATTAAGAGATATTAAGGAAAAATGCTTGTTGTTTCCTGTCACTTTTGTTATTGGAGGTGGAATTATGTTTGTGTAACTATCTTCTTTTGGGGTTGTTGGAAGACTACTTTCTTGCTTTTTCTACGTTGTAATTTCCCTCTTTGTGTTGAAGTTTTCCATCAATTATCCTTTGAAGTGCTGGATTTGTGGTAAGATATTGTGTAAATTTGGTTTTGTCATGGAATATCTTGGTTTCTCCATGAATAGTGATTGAGAGTTTTGCTGGGTATAGTAGTCTGGGCTGGCATTTGTGTTCTCTTAGGGTCTGTCTGATATCAGTCCAGGATCTTCTGGCTTTTATAGACTCTGATGAGAAGTCTGGTGTAATTCTTATAGGTCTTCCTTTATATGTTACTTTACCTTTTTCCCTTACTGCTTTTAGTATTTTTTCTTTGTTTTGTATATTTGATGTTTTGATTATTATGTGATGAGAGGTATTTCTTTTCTGGTCTAGTTCATTTGGGGTTCTGTAGGCTTCTTGTATATTTAAGGACATCTCTTTCTTTAGATTAGGGAAGTTTCCCTCTATAATTTTGTTGAAAATATTTACTGGTCCTTTAAGTTGGGAGTCTTCACCCTCATCTATACCTATTATCCTTAGGTTTGGTCTTCTCATTGTGTCCTGGATTTCCTGGATGTTTTGTGTTAGGAGCTTTTTGCATTTCACATTTTCTTTGACAGTTGTGTCAATGTTTTCCATGGTATCTTCTGCACATGAGATTCTCTCTTCTATCTCTTGTATTCTGTTGGTGATGCTTGTGTCTATGACTCCTGATTTCTTTCCTAGGTTTTCTACCTCCAGGGTAATCTCCCTTTGAGATTTCTTTATTGTTTCTACTTCCATTTTTAGATTCTGGATGGTTTTGTTTAATTCCTTTACCTGTTTGGTTGTGTTTTCTTGCAATTCTTTAAGGAATTTTTGTGTTTCTTCTTTAAGGGTTTCTATCTGTTTACCTGTGTTCTCCTCAAATTCTTTGAGAGTGTTATTTATGACCTTCTTAAAGTCCTCTAACATCACCATGAGAAGTGATTTTAATTCTGAATCCTGCTTTTCTGGTGTGATGTGGTGTTCAGGACTTGCTATGGTGGAAGAACTGGGTTCTGGTGATGCCAAGTAACTCTGGTTTCTGTTGTTTACATTCTTGCGCTTGCCTTTCACCATTTGGTTAACTCTAGTGTTACCTGTACTGACTAGTTCTGACTGGAGCCTGTCTTTCTAGTCATCTTGCTTGTGTCAGAACTCTTCAGGGTCCAGATGTCTCTGTGATCCTGAGCTCCAGCTCCTCTGAGTGCAGTGTCTCCTCCAGCATGCCTCAGGATAAGGTGTCTTCATGAGAGCAGACCAGCTAGGTATTCGCTGCCCTGAGTGCAGTGGCTCCTCTAGAATGTCTCAGGATATGATGTCTGCTGCTCTGAGTTCTGTGGCTCCTCTAGGATGTCTAGGGATATGGTTTCCACATGGGAGCAGACCAGCTGAGTGTCTGCCACTCTGAAGTCAGTGGCCTCTCTGGGATGTCTCAGGATATGGTTTCCACACAGGAGCAGACTAACTAGGTGTCTGCTCCAGCCACAGGGATCCAGAGAGAGGCAGAAGGGGAGTGGTATTCCACAGGGGCAGGGTTTGGGTGCCTGGTGGATCCTTCGAGCTTCCTGCTCCCAGCTATGGTTCTGGGGCATAGGGCAGTACATGACTGATCTTATCTGCCTCTCTGAGGTCAGTGGCCTCTCTAGGATGTCTAGGGATACGGTTTCCACAGGGGAGCAGACCCGCTGGATGTCTGCTCCAGCCACAGGGTTCTTTCGTTTTTTTGAGACAGGGTTTCTCTGTGTAGCCCTGGCTGTCCTGAAACTCATTCTGTAGACCAGGCTGGCCTCAAACTCAGAAATCCGCCTGCCTCTGACTCCCAAGTGTTGGGATCAAAGGTGTGTGCTACCACTGCCCAGCTATATGTGTGGTTTTATGTGTATCACATCTCTCTCTCTGTGTATGTGTATATGTATGTGTATGTGTATGTGTATGTGTGTGAGACAAGCATATTGTCCCCACAAGTCCCCACAACTCCCACTTCAGAACTTGAGAAAGTCTGTGTTTTTGAGGACAGTTGTAGACAAGATGGGTATAGTCCCTGACACCCTCATATGATCTGTATTTCTCTTATAGATTGGCGAAAGGAACACTTCCAGGCCTGTGAGTTACTCTGTGTCCCTTAGGGACACTCCTCCTGTGCTTCCTATGGCTCTGGTCTCTCCTCTTCTCTGTGGTGACTCAGGTGTTGATGGCTTTAGTGGTGTGAATGGCAGAGTTGACAGTTACTAAGCTGGTCTCCTTCTCAAATGCCTTGCTACCTTTTCACCCCCTAATTTGGCTTTTCTTCCCTTCCTCTGCTTGTAAGACCTAGGTTGGAGCCTCAAGGCTCTTTTGTGGAGAACTTAACTCCCTGGAAGAAGCTAAGAGGTTTTGAGATGGAGGTGGAGCAGCCTCTTCTGGGTACTGAGTAGAACCTCCCATGATTGCTAACTCTCTCTATAGGGACTTTCACTCTGGATCCAGCCTCTGCCCATCAAGCTCTTGCCATCTCCCAGGATCGGATGAGTGTGACCCGGAAGGACACCACTATGTGCTTGGATGACCTCTTCAGTGTTATAGGCACTGGAGGCATCTCTTCTGGAAGATATTACTGGGAGGTCAAACTAACAAGAAGAGAAGGCAGCAAATGGATTCTAGGGGTCTGTAGGGAAGGTGTGGACAGAAAAGACTTTTATTTTGAGAGTCCAGCTAAGGGGTTTTGGACTGTGGGGCAGTCTAGTAGTGGATATTGGGCCTATATTGACTCTGGGAGGGCTTCATTATCCATCAGGCAAGCTCCGCAGAGTGTGGGGGTGTTTGTGGACTACACTGAAGGTGACATCTCCTTCTATAACATGAGTGACATGTCCCACATTTTCTCCTTCCACGAGGCTTCCTTCTCTGGGAGTCTTTTTCCATATTTTAGGATTAAGTCTGGAAATATTTCAATGATTGTCAGCTCCATGGCATGTGTGTCTGAGGAGGAAGAGAGAGAAGAGGGGAGGAGAGGAAGGAAAAGAAGTAGAAAGGGGAGGAAGAAGAGGAGGGCAAAGAAGGGGAAGAAGTTAGTTTTACTCCCTTTGAAGGAGTCTCTGAGTCCCCCAGGGGAAGGCATGGTTCCAGGTTCTTGTGTTGTGGACTTACTCCCAGGGGAAGAATCTCGATTCCTTCCCCCATGCCGGAACACTCTGCTCCCATAGTGTGGATCACTGCCTGAGTTGTCAGAGAGACTCCACATGGGAGTGTAGAAGCCACGGGCAAAAGCTCCCATGAGTCCTGGAAGGGCCTGGAGCCTTGGTCCACTGCTCTTCAGTGTAACTCTGAGGCTGTGGCTGTGGGGACAGTGAGGTCCTGCTTTGTGTCAGGTGGTGGAGGATAAGCCCTGACTGTTGTTTCAGCTGGTGTGAAACAGGCTGGTTTGAGCTCTGGGAAGGCAGGTTCCTGTTGGTATTAAATGGCATTTTACTGAGTTTTTGTACCAGTTCGCAAGCAGTGGCTCAAGGGCTGAGTGGACATTGTTTTAATTTGTTCATCTGGCCGTGGTCACCTAGAGTCTCTTCTGTGTCTTGGGTCTTGTGATCAATGTTGTAGTTTGTGGGGAAGCACATGTCTGACACATGACTTCCTGGCTTCTACATTTGTTCCTGGTGACAGGATTTCTGGATCCTAACTATTTCCTCGAATTGGACTTTCTCAGTGGACAACCTGTCTGTCCGTCCATCTCCTTGAATCAGCTTTATTGTTTATTGTTACATCAGTTTTCTCTTTAATTCTCAGACCTTTGATGTCTACATTTGAGTCTCTTTCTCTCTTACAGAATTACACTCGTAAGTACAAATATTAATTCATATTTTATAAAGGTTGGCCTCATGTATTTTAACTTTTTATTGTTTTTGTCTATCTATCTATCTATCTATCTATCTATCTATCTATCTATCTATCTACCTACCTACCTATCAAAGGGAAGACCTCACATAACCCAGGCTAGCTTGGAACTCTCTTTGTAGATAAGTGTGGTGGCATGAAGAAAAATGTCCCCCATAGGCACAAGTGTTTGGATAATCAGTCTCCAGTTGGTTGCAGTGTTTGGGGTAGGTTTGGGTGACATGCCCTTTATGAAGTGTGTCACTAGGGTGGGCTTTGAAGCTTCAAAACAGGGCGTCACTCCCAGCCTACCCTCTCTGCTTTCTGCCTTTGCTTGGGGCATAAGCTCTCAGCTTTCTGCTGCTCCAGGTTCTGCACTTCAGCTCTGTGGTTGTGGAGCCCTGCGTGCAATCCTCACTGTGCCAACCAAAACCAAAACAACCAAAGCAGACAGCGTTATCAACTTAAATCCTTTCTCTTTTAATATATTCAGAATTCATTGTTTCTCCCAGTGAGAATTGAAAAATCAACAATGACTCAGATTGGATTAATCACAGTTTTTGTGTGTCCTGTGAATATTTATATTTAATGTAATTTTATATTAAATGTTTGTATTTCATGTAAAATATCAAAGAGTTCTTTGTCATGTGCAAAAATTGTGAGAGTCTCAACTTCAGTATCTATTAATAAAGTTTTATAGTAACATACTTGTGTTATTTTATTTGTGTAGTCTGTGTGGCTTCCTTTGGGTCCAACGGGACAGAACTGAGCTGTTGTGATAAAATATAAGTGGACACGAAAGTGTATTTGTAGTGATACAGGGAAATTCAACTGGTTGCTACAAAAGAATTATTTTGTAATTCTAGTGACCATTTTTAAAGTAAAAAATGGTGGTGTGGGAAAGTTGGTTTCACAGTTGTACAGAGCAAGGTGAGGACAACATCTGGACCCCAGCATCACTGCATGTGGACCCCACTGCCTCCTAATTCAGATCTCAGGCTGGCCAAGGTTTCCCTGCCTCCCTGCTGCATTGTGGGTTGCTGTGGGGGAGGGAACTGCAGAGTGAAGGAAAGATAGAGGGTGAAGGTGGAGGTGTGTAAAGGCATTGGGGAGTGAGGGCTGGAGAGAGGGAAGAACTTTGGGGGGCTTTGCAGGGGGAGAGGGAGAGTGGGGGTGAGGGTGAGGGTTGGTTAGACTGAGGCTGTGTGTAGAAAAGCTCGTGGGTGTGAGACGAGGGTAAGGGCTGACTGATTGCATGGGGAGAATGCAGGTGCAGTGGTTAGCCATGGAGGGGACAGTGACAGTTCCTTGCTGTCAATCTTAGCAGCCTGAGTAGTTCTCATGTTTTGGGGGACTGTGATGTCTATCCTTGACATCAACTTGACTACATCTGGAATTAACTAAAACCCAAGTGTCTGGGTGCACTTATGAGGGCCTTTTTTCTCAATTAAATCTTGAAGTAGTAAGACCCACTTTTGAGATTGGAAGATCTACCTTTAATGCGAGCCACACTTCTGCTGGCATCTCAAGCAAATGATGTGGAAGAAGAAAGCACATTCTATACACTAGCTGAGACACTCAGCCTCACGGACTGAGCTCTTGGACTTTCTGTTGGTAGACAGCCATTTAGCCCTTGTTGTTGGATTAGCCGTACCACAGCCCATAAGTTATTCTAGTAAAACCCCCTTCCGTGTGTGTGTGTGTATGTGTGTGTGTGTGTGTGTGTGTGTGTGTGTGTGCGTGCGTGTGTGGTGGTGGTGGGGCTGTACTCGGATGCCAGGAGAGAACATGGAATGCCACGGGACAGGATTCCAGGTAGTTGTGAGCCAGCCAGCAGATACAAGTGGTGGGAATTGAACTCCAGTCTCCTCTCCCCTTCCCTCCTTTCTCCCTTTTTCCCCTCACCTTCCACCCTTGCCTCAGATACTCTGAAGCTTTTCAGTTGTCTGAAGAGTAAAGTGGAAACTCAGGTTTGGTTTGAGAAACTCCTTTTTCCTCTAGAACCTGACCTCAGGTGGCCCAGTGAGTGAGTCTCAGCTGCATGCTAGCATGTGGCACATGCCTCATGCCTGGGACCCCTTTGCTTTCTTCTCCTCTGTCATGTATCTGTGTGTAACCCATCATATGTATAATCCAACAACGACAGCTTGTAAAGTGTCACTGTTCTCTGTCCCTATGGAGGAGGACAGACAGTTACTTTTTTTTTCTCAAGATTTGTCTAAGACTGTCAATGTAAAGTACTTTTGGACACATTTTAAAATAGACTCTTAATTACACATACTTATATATGTATAAACTCTTAATACATATACATATATATGTATACACACACACACATATATGTATATATATATACAAAATGTTATATATATGGGCTAATACAGCATTTGCAACCACTGAGGTCACAAAGTCAACTGGTTCAGCTAGAGATAGAACACTGCCAAAGGAACTTATTAGATATTGATTAAAGACATTTTATTTCAGAAAACACCATCTTTCTTAATTGGATTATATATTGTGACTAATAAAGCAAAATTTGGAAGATGAAGATTGTGGCAGGGAGGTGTAATAAGGGCAAACTTCTGAACAGCAGAAAATGAAGATGTCTAGAAGGATTGGATTTTAAAACCATGATGCACCAGGGTGAGGGCAGATGTGGCTTGTATCTGATGGGGAGATCACATTGGAGGCCATGTTTTGCCCTATCCTCCTTCACCTTTCTCAACCATCTTTTTTCTTCTTTTTCTTCTTTTCTTTCTTTTTCTTTTTGTCTCCTTCTGGATTTTCTTCAGATGGTGCTTGATCTTCGGGCGCTGGAGACTCGCCCTCTGCAGTTTGTGGTGCACTTGAATCAGAATCGGTTTCTTGGGGTTGTGGTGACTTCTTGGATGGCCTCTTCCCTGACTGTCTGCGTTCCGGTGGGGGCTCCCGTTGGGGATCCCGCTTGGGATCCCGCTGGGGATCCCGTTGGGGATCCCCAGCCTTCTGTATCAAAAAGCCACCTTCATTCTGCTTTATTACTATCCCGTCTTGATTCTTCCTTATCAGGGACTCGAGTCTTCTGAAAAGGAATGGCTCTTCATAACATATGGGTTGGGTGTCAAGTTCACTTTCGCTTCTGTTCTCAAACCTTACTTGAGAGTCTTGTCTTCGTGGAGGGTGCTGTTGTTGTTGAGGAGGAGGAGAAGGAGCCTCTTCACACCATATGGGTTGCTCACGTCTCTTTGGACAGCAATATTCACACTGGCATCTTCTCCACGCCTTACAGCACTTCATTGGGTTCCCGCAGGGATCCTGGAAGGTCACGCTCCCTCCGTGTCTTATCATCTGGCCTTTGTAATCTGGGGACAGAACTGAGCATACAGCAAGAACGTGTGACTCAGGTATCCAGCATTTCCTTTCCCACTCCCTCAAGGCTGACTTCCTTTTATGTCTTAGAACCAACAAATTGAGGACAACTGGAGATCTTGCCCCAAAATATACAATGGTGGAAATCACATAGTGTAGATATTGATGTGACTTAACATATTAGACAACAGAGAGTGATAGCTAATGATGAGATGTAGATATTATTGATACAATTCTGGACTCTCTTCAGCGAACTGGAAAGCCAGTGCGTGAAAGATCAAGTGCAATGGGAAGAACCTGCCACTTGCTCAGTAGGTTAGGGTAATGACTAGTGACTAGGAGGACGATGAGTCTGTAGCTTGGGAAGAAGTCAGAACAGAATTACTGTGGGAAGAAACAATTATGTCTTAAAACAGAAGGAAACTCAAATGTGCTGTTCTTGTCGACAAAAAGCATATTTCATCACGTAGAGGCCATGACGGTTCTGGCTGATAACCATTAACTGCTCACCAGTTCTCAGGCCCATTTTCCACACATTCTTACACTGACTTCTTTGGTGTTAAGTGTGTGTTTTTGGTGAAAGTTCACCATGTCTATGGAGTGCTCTTGGAGGACAGGGGACAGTGACAGGTCCCCTAGACCTGGTATTATGGACGGCTGTGAGCCGCCACGAGGGTGCAGGGAACCAAGTCCTCTGCTAGAACAAATGCACTTTTAACTATTAAGTCACTGTCTCTCCAGCCCAGCACAGCACCTGTGTTTTTGAATGTTCTACTAAGTAGCCTGGTCCTCACAACAAACGGGTAAGCTGGACACCATTGTTATCTCGGTTCTACAGAAGGAGAAACCAAGGCATGGGAAGATAAAATGAGTGGATCCAGGTAATGCTGAGGGTGGATCTGGGAACTGAACCGGTTAGGCAGACTTTGGAGTTTAGCTTCATCATTTTAGATTACTTCTTGATCTACATGTTAGTACATTTTGTCAAAATTTCAGGTTCACTCAATTACGTGTGGGTAAGCCAGCCCTCCTGTGCAGTGACTTCTGTGTGACCTCATAAAACCTACCAATTTTGTGTTTTTGTCCAAGCTACCAAAGTAAACCCCGAGGATTGTTGCTGGGGAAGAAAGGTTCAGTGTGTACAGGCGCTTCGTACCTCCTGCCTGTCAAAGTCACTTAGGAGGCAGCAAAGAGGAGGTGAGACTTCATTATGACCAGAGGACCCTCCACTTACAGAAAAAAAAAAAAAGAGGAATTCTATGAACTACTGAGGTTCTGAATGTGTTTTCCTCATGTTCTGCTGGAAGTAGGTGAGAAGATGCTCCCTGGGAGGTTGGAAAGTGGTCTGAGGGGAGGATCAGGTATTACTGTTCTTTTGTAGGCCTTCAATTCCCCTGCAGCAATATCCTTGAAGCAGACACCGGAAGCCTTAGGGTTTGAAAAAGAGGAATGTTTGACGTGACCTTTAGTGTTATATGCCTCAATTTTGTGAGTAGATCTGTACAGTGCAGAAAGTCTGAGGACCCTGTAGTCTATCTGAGAATAGTTAAGGAACTATGGCATTACTGCCATAGGAGGCAGTGCTAAAAACAAAGTGCAGAAGAGACATCATCGGTGGGGATTATCCAAGAGAACCCACCTTCCAATAGCTTTTCTTTACAAAATTACCTTTTTAACTTTTGTATAGTTTTGTTTGTTTGTTTATGTCTGTGAAAGAGCATGCCATGTACACGGGTGCTAGGAGGCCTGCGAGAGTTGCAGCTCCCGTGGGTGCTGGGAACTGAACTCAAGACTCTGGGAAGAGCAGCGAGTGTTCTAGAGCGCTGCTTTCTTTCCACTCCTCTCTCAGAGAGGAGGCCAGCACAGCTGCGCCTACCGAGAAGAGAACCTCGTCTCAGTCAGTCAGATTCACATCCTCAGATCACTGATGTCAGTTCTGCCCACGTTTAACAAAACCTGACAGGAGTTTTTGTTCGAAGTGAAAACCGTCAGTTAGCCAGAGCAGAGCACAGAGACCGCAGACACCAAGTTATGATAGCCACTATGAGTGCATCTCAGCCTTCCTCATGCTGTGACTCTTTAATACAGTTCCTCATGTGGTGATCCCACCCCCAACCATAACATTATTTTTATAGTTGCACTCTGTGACTACTAGGGGTTGTAATGTAAGTGTTTCTTGGAGATAGAGGTTTGCCAAAGGGGTCTCAACCCACAGGCTGAGAATTGCTGGACTACATGCTGGCGGGCTGACCACCAGAGTGTTTTTCCACAGTAACTGAATCAGAGACGAGATACTGTGTTTTACTCCAAAAGGAAAATAGACTAGAAGGAGCCAACACTGAGACACGAGTGAACCATTGAAGGCGAAATGACTCAGACAGAAGAATACGCAACTCAAGAGGATCTGGGAACAGAAACCCCAGGCTGTTAATCATAGAAAAAGGAGAGGCAAGAGAGTCGTGCAGACTTACTGAGTTCCCAGGAACTGTCACCTGAAAGAGATAAAGGCAAAGGAAAATCATTAGTGGCTGTTGGCTTCTCCTTCCTTCTCAAGCCCCAGGCCTTTCCCCTGATGGGATATCCTCACTGCTATCTGAGCCCACCGGGTTAAATGTCGGACACTTGGCTTTCTTGTGCACTTACGACTCAGTTTACACCAGGCCATGCCTCCTATCTTCATCTTAATCATTTTTTCAGTTATGATTTAAAATGGGAGAGCTTTAGGCCAAATTTCAAGAGCTTGGCTTAACTTTAAGCCCTTGTCTCAGAAAATACTGAAAGCAGAGGGACAGGAGAGACATGGTCAGGGGAGGCAGCCAGATAAAAAGATTTAAACTTAGACTAGCGAATGCAGAGGGAAAGGGATGGGAAATTACTTGCCACTGTGTTCAGTGGTTGGATGCTTAAGGTACCAGTGTGAGTGGAGGTCAAAGATGCTGCCCACACCAGAGGAAGCCTGAGAGAACACCTGGACTTACCCCAAGCCTTTCAGTGTGAACCCTTAAAAGGAAAAAGGAAACAAATTAGTCTTAAAGTATGTACTAGGGTCCCACTAAACCCCTTTTGTAAGGCCAGAGAGGGGATTTAGTGAGGGATTCTATCCCCAAGCATGTGTTATCCTCTTGTTAACATAGGTCTGAACCTTATGTTAACAATTCAGGTACCCAGGGCATCTTTATGGCCTGTGGGGTCAGTTATAGGAGTAATGGCTATTCTTTTCTTCACAAAATGAAATTAAAAAAAAAAAAAAAGATTCTTAACCAAGTCAGAGCACCATTACTTTCAGGAGACTGACAGGTTCCTATCACAAGCCTCTTCTTCATGGTGTCTTATTTTAATTTCCTTCATTTTACATATCTCTGTGTTCTATCACAGCACAGAAAGCTCATTTGTAATCATGTCTCTAAAGGTTGGCTACAGTTTCTATTTTTGACAGTCTCTGGGGTTTAATGAGAATTCTCAGCTGGCTTGGGAAGAACTTGTGGAAGAAGAAATATTCTAGATACTTTAAGATAATAGCAGAAAGAAAACGATTTTTATTTATTTTTAAAGATAACCAATTATGTGTGTATGTATGTGTATATATATGTGTGTGTATGTATTGCATATATGTATACATATATGCATGTATGTGTGTGTATGCATGTGTGCTTGGGCCTTCTAAAAACTTTGCACCATGTAGGTTTTGGGGATTGAACTTGGATTGCCAGTCTCAGTGGCAAGCTTTTTACCCATGTAGTCAGCTTGGTTCTTTATTCTCTTTCACCAGGTCCTGGAAGGTTCCCATTGCTTGTCTGCTTTACTTCAAAACTGTTTGAATTGTCTTTAAGACCCCCCTCTCTCTTTGTGGTAAGCTCATGTCATGATTGAGGAAAAATCAATAACCCCCACAACTTCATAAAAACCTTGGGCTACTAGACCCACACAGCAGCTACTAGACCCACACAGCAGCAGGAACTGATCCAGAGTTGAGGGCTCACAGTAGTGAGCAGTTTCATCCCAGAGTCAGAGGTCGAAATGTCAATGGTTCCTCTTTGTTCATAGGGCATTTAGGGGAGGAGTTGAAATATAATCACTTGATAAAAGTGTTATCTCTGTGGGGTTATGGAGGTTACAGAAAGCAGCTGAGAGATGGATAAATTCACTGGAGAATGTCACCCAGGCAGGGCTCATTGTACCCCCTAGTGCCCTAAACAAAATCTGTCTTAATGCTAATAGGCAAGGGCTTTATTATGTCATTAAAAACCCAGTTCTCTCACAACTACATGGTGCTTGCAAGAATTTATGTCTACCCAGAGAGCATCTGGCAGCACACTGAAGGACTAACTAATCACTTCTGCTATCAGCAATTTTGTGTGTGAAAGTAGGGATTGCTGGGAAGAGACCTAGACTGACTTTCCAGCTAATGGATGGGGACTGTCACCTTGACCTGACTCTGAAAAGCTAAGACTGTGCTGGAGAGACAGATGTGGAGGGAAAGGGGCAAACAAAACAAAACCACAGGTTTTTTTAGGAACTGGTGTTTAGTGGTGAAAGATTTCCTTGAAAATTCTCCAGCAGAAATTATGGTAAAGGGGGCGGCTGGAGTCACACACCACACACTCTGTCCAGTGTGTTTATAGAAATTATGAGAACCCTGAACTCTAATGGACCTCATGGCACATAGCACATTTGTTTTTCTAAAGGGCTAGTGATGTCTGGAAGCAGGATCTCTGTCAAAAGTCTCAGCACTAATTGTCCTTAAAGCCACCACCAGGATGCAGGGCCTTGATGCAGGGCTTCAGTGCATACGTGCTTGTCTACAGTGCACCCTCTGTTCCCTCACTGCTGGCTAGACACTGTACACATTGAATAGAAAAGTCTTCAGTGCCTAAAGGACTCTAGACAACAGAGAAGGATAGGGGTTTGAAAACACGTGTCCAGAATCTTTTTACTTCTGGGAAAGGAGTAAATTCTGAAATGCAGAGCTAGAGGAATTGTATTTAACTTACCAAAAGGCTTGGGGCAACTGGCAGGACAACAGGAAACAAAAAAACATATTAGCAGAACATTTGAAACAAGGCTACAGGCTCTTTTTTTTTCTTCCCCAAGAGCTAATCAGTGAACTTCTGCTGACACCAGACCCCCCTGGGGGAAGCTCTCTATGGTAAGAGGCATGAGCATTTTCTAAAGGAAGGGACTGGTTTGATGTGACTGGCTGCCTCCTGTTCAGTTCCCCTTCCCCATCCTATCCCTCCCTTTCCCTGCTCCAGTCTGTGTGCCCGGCACTCCTCCTGGCTATCTGTATGCCTGTGTGCCCGGCACTCCTCCTGGCTATCTGTATGCCTGTGTGCCCGGCACTCCTCCTGGCTATCTGTATGTCTGTGTGCCCGGCACTCCTCCTGGCTATCTGTATGCCTGTGTGCCCGGCACTCCTCCTGGCTATCTGTATGCCTGTGTGCCCCGCACTCCTCCTGGCTATCTGTATGCCTGGTGTGCTCTCCATAGCTTCTCTTCCTGAGCGTGGAAAGTTTCATGTCTTATGAAACACTCTTGTTGGGGCTGGGGAGATGACTCAATGGTTAAGAGCACTGGCTGCTCTTCCAGAGGACCCATTCCCAGTGCCCACACAGAGGTTCACAGTCATTGGGAACCCCATCCTCAGGGGACCTAAACCCTCACAAAGACATACATGCAGGCAACACATCAATGCACATAAATGAGAAATACATAAATAGTTTACAAAAAAGGGAGAAAAGCTATTAGGAAAAAAGTTGTTTGGGAGATTTTTCCCCTCAATCTTTCTGTCAAGTGTTTACCTTTCTACTGAGTAATTAGTAACAGATTTCTCAGTAAGAGGATGAGGATGGGGTATTCAGAAATAGGAGCATTCCTCCGAATGGAGATCGGTTAGGAACGGTATTCTCTCCATTTGAGGATCCTTAATTCTACCAGATTGATGAAAAGAAAGAGCACCTACAGACAGCTTCTGCTACATGGGCTAAAACTCCAAACACAGGCAGCTACTGTGGGCTGACATGGGCAACAGAAATGACTTCTAAGAGAAACTTCTTTCCAGACGGGCATTCTGAGCTGAGAGGAGCCCCGCCCCGCCCCGCCCCACCCCGCCCCAGCCCTTCATGCCGAGCACCCGCAGTGTAAGTTTTCTCTAACAGTAACGGGCATTTTGAAAGGTGAAGAGGCATTCCCCTTTGTTATCCACTTTGGTGACCAGTTTCTCTAGAAAATGAAATACTATAGCAGCTGGGCAAACTTTCTTTCTCTGACTTTTGCTTCTCCCACCCCCTTCCTTTTGTTATTTCATCTCTCAAGACTCTTCCTGCTTTGCCTGCCATCTTCCCTGTGGACTTAGTTGAAAGTTTGCTCTCTCAGGAGAGCTTACACAGCTCTGACTTCCATTTGCCAGATTCCTTCCACTCAGTCAAAGGGGGCGGGACTGTTTGTTTACTTATAACCCCTCCGACCTCTGAGCTGTGTGCTGTGTGCCTTTTGGAATCAGAGGGCGACTTGGAGGTGCAGGTTCTACACAGCTGCCGCTCCGGAGTCCTCCTAGGTACGTAAAACATTTACTTACCAGGATAATAGTGTCCTGCCGATGCTTCCACTAGTCACTGTGCCCTATCCTGTAAAAACCAGGAGATTCTGCTCCTTGGGAGGTCCTGTGATCTATCCTACCGTGGAGACAGACAAGCCTGCCCTGAACAGGTGCCGTACTTTTCAAACAGGAGTTTTCTTAGAATTGCAGTAGTTGGTGAAGCCAGTGCGGAGTGAGAGAGCCTTCCTCACAGTCGTCTTCAGGTCTTCAGAGGGTAGAAATACATTCTCGCATTCTCTTAAGCCGTCTTTGTCAGGGTCAGATGTAGGAGCAGGAGACAACTTTTTGCCTTTTCCCCCAACCTCTTTGGACATGAAACATGTCAGAAACACTTAAATGCAGGACTGAACTCTTGGAGGGCTGACCCTTTTTCCATCTGGGGCCCTGTCTGGAGCTCAGCGGGACTTGAGGACTTCCTTTGTTGTTGTGGTCCAGTAACCACTCTTCCGCCATTATGAATCAGTCACGAGCAAAAGACATGATTTAAAATGTTCAAAAGTAGAATACGCCTGTGCTTTCTAAAAATATTTACCAGTGACTTTAGAGGGAACTGCTCAATATAAAAATTAAAGAGACACCAAGTCTGGCATGTCGGGAAACACAGCTGAAGAGTCGAGCAGACACAGCATTTACCTGATTGCTTTTTCACTGTGAAAAAGAAAGAGGTGAACAGGTGAGAACACTGTTTCTGGGTGAGGAGCACACAGTACTTCTTAAACTCTGTAACTACTCTAGCGGAAGGGCTGAGTGGGACCGCTGCAGTCTCTGCTCTCTTAACTGAGGCACCAGGTATGCCACCAGAAGGGGCTATTTTCTTTCCTGATTTTTTCCCCAGAAGTTTGAAAATTTAGGTCTTTCTCATTCGCCTCTTTGCAAAAACTGTGTTCAACTGGGGCCATTCTACTGTGTCTCAGTTGCTTTTAAGTTCATTTTAGAAATCACATTTCCCCCCTCCATAAGCGTAAGTATTTCATGGGGAGGGTGGCCATTATTTCCCAGCATCTGGCTTAAGAGCCAGCTAAGGAGATTTAGTTTGCATAACTGTGGTAGAATATGTTAGCAGTAAGAACTTCTCGGATGCAATACACAGGCATATGTTAAGTACCAAGTTCACTGCTTGGCACTAGGTAAGTACCAAGATGGTACAGATACCATCATGGCACCACAGCAGGCACTAAGCAGTTTCCTCATCACCTCTGTATGGCTACAGACAGCTGAGAGCAAGCTGCTGGGAACAGGGGTAAGGAAACCAGAAACTGGAGATCGAGAGGTGCTGAAAAGCTAGTAGACCATAGAAATGATGGGTCTTGGTACAATCACACTCTGAATACCAGGACTCAACTGCAGGAAGTTAATGACAACACAATCAAGGAAAACGAGATGCAGGACTTACGTATTATAGGTGGTCCACGTTTTGCTTTAATGAAAAAGACAAATTAGTATAGTGGGTTATTTTTGTTTGTTTGTTTGTTTTTAATAGAATAGAAATATTGGTTCATGAGTGTACTGTCTGGATGAGTCTTGCACACTGACTAAGAAGGGGAGGTTTAGCAGGGTGGAGAGAAGGATCCAAGGCTAGGGACGGGCCTCATGCTTTGTCTCCCATCTGGTCTCTGGATAAGTTAGGAATGGCCCAGACTGTGGGAGTTGAGCTACTTTGATCATTCAATGCTCACATGTGGGCACCAGGGGACAACTTGTGGGCACTGGTTCTCTCTTGCTACATGTGTGTCCTTTACTGGCTGAGCCTCTCTCTTAAGTGAGAATGCGATTGTACAGACGCTGAAAATTCTCCTGAGACTGCTCCTGGGCTTCTGTTCATAGACAAAGCCACCCTGCTCTGCCTGTGGAGAGCTAAGCAGCAGGATTACTAACTAGACAAGTCTGAATTTATGCTGTCTCACGCTTGGTGGTAGCATAGCTGTGAGTCACTTCTGCTTCTTGTGAGTTCAAGGCTGCGAGGGTCTTTGAGGCAGTGGCTTTGCCAGCAACTGAGAACTGCACCTTTGACTAGAAAGGGCTTCAGTTCTGGAAGTGGGATGCCTTCAAATCTTGCTAAGGATAGAGGAAACCATAGCAAGGCTGTTCTTATTGCTAGTGGGTGAGGAGGAATTGCCCCCTCTTAGAAACACAGAAGGTTTGATTTTCTGCAGGTGCTCCATTATTTTAGGACTGCCTCCTTAGGTGCTATTGCTTTATTCTCTTTCTTGTTGTTTTGAGAAAAACAAAACAAAACAAAACCACATTCAAGCTAATGGTCAAAGATGCTGGCCGCCACACATAGTAGAACGCTTTTCATGCTTTGAGAAAAAAACCGGTAGAGACAAGGAACAGCCTTTGAACATGGATCTCCACTTGCTCTTTCAGGCAGCCGCTCTCATGAGTTAGATGTGTATCCAGTAACTAAACCCTGCTTCAGTGCTTGTGTCCACGTTTAAGCTTGCTTATTTTAATTCATATGACTCATCTTTAAAAAACTTTATCTGTAAATATCATTTTATACTGTAGTTTGGGGTTTTTCTCAGTCATACAAATATAGAAACATATGCTCAATACATTTTAAATTATTAACAATTCCATACACCTTTGTATGTGAGTTCGTACACATATGCACAAGGCTTTTCTTTGGCATTTATACCCTAAAGTGAAATTCAGAGTTTCTGCATATACTGGTTTTTTCAGTAGTGGGTAGTTAAGGTCTTGCTCACGCTAGATTTGGGCTTACACTCTTCCTGCCTCAGTCTCTCTCCTCTCTCCCTCCTTACTTGGTTTTTTCAAGACAGGGTTTCTCTGTGCAGTCCTGGCTATCTTGGAACTCTGTAGACCAGGCTGGCCTTGAACTCAGAGATCCACCTGCCTGGGGAGTGCTGGGATCACAGACATGTACCAGCACTCTTGATGTATATATTTAGTTTAAAAATAACTTGTTGGGCATTCTGACTCAATGGACTGAGTTATCTCCTGGGCTCCCAAGGCTCCGTCTCTGTCCTTCCCTTTTCTTTCTTATATATCTGTCTTCTCTTTCTTCAAACTGTCTGTAGTATATGTTTTGTTAAAATGTTTTTATTGCAGTCTTTTGTCACCCATGAGGAAGCACATGACCTAGAACTCAGCCTGTTGGTGTCCGTCTCATGCTCTAACACATGCCCTGTGCTGTGTCCATTTCTTTACCCTTCAGGAAATGTTCTACCATTAGGTTGATCTAGAATCACCCAGGAGACAACCCTTTGGGTGTATCTATTATGAGAGTGTTTCCAGTCCTGAATGAGGAGGGCACCTCCCATGTGCTGGAGTCTTGGACTGAATGTGGAGGGACAAAGGAGAAAGTGTGTGGTCAGTAGCATTCATCTCTGCTTCCTGACTGCAGATGCAACATGCTATGCTGGACCTACCCCCCCCACACACACACCTGCTGCCCTGACATGCTGGACATGCTCCCCTCACACCTGCTGCCCTGACATGCTGGACCTACCCCCCTCACACCTGCTGCCCTGACATGATGAATCACCCTCAAATCATGAGCCAAAATAAACCTCCTTCCTGAAGATGCTTTCTGTCACAAGAACAAGAAAGTGACAGGCACAAGGGCCTGTGCCTAGTCCGGAACAGACCATCTGGAGTTTCCAGTTCTGTCCCTGGGCCTGTACTGACAGTGTGTACATTGTGCAGTGAGGATATTTAGCTGGTCTGAGGGCATGAGAGGTATATTTGGATGGAGACTTCAGAGAAACACTAGCTCAGCCTAGGTCAGAAGTGTCAATCCCAGTCCATCAAACCAGCTCTGTGTCCTAACATGGAAATCACTAAAATTGTACTATCAGAAACTACTCTGAGTGTGCTTGGGTGGAGGTGGAGTGTGGATGTGTTTGCAGTCTACCAGACAGATCTAGATACATCTCATGGTTAAAAATTGGGACATTTTACCCCAAACATGGATTAACTGAGCTGCTTTGGGCACCCTCAGGCCGGCTTTTCCCCTCCATGAATGAATAGGTTGGGTGGAGCAGCCTCTTCAGACCGGAACATCCTGACTGCCCCTCCCCCACACCCATTCACCACGGATCTCAGGCTTCTCACCACCACACCAGTTTATGGTACCGCTGAGCATTCTCAGTTTTTGACAAGACCTTTGTGTTTTAAGTCCAAGGTGAGGAATCCTGGGAGATTCTGGAGTGAGCTTATGAGATTGCTCTGAATTCTGGCTCATCACCTTAGCATCAACTTTTGACCTGCTTTAAGCAGAGTCTCAGGTGCCTTGAAAATGCCTAGCTACTACCAGAAGGAGCGGGAAGCCTGTCTCTGGGAACCCGCAGGCCCTGTGGAGCCTGAAAACAAGTGAATGAGCAGAACAGGAGTCGCACTTTTAGCATTTAGAGGTGGAACCAGCTAGGCCATGAAACCCCCCACATATCCCAACAGAAAAGTAAAAAACTTACTTCCAGTTCTCTGTGTCAGTACTAAGAGAGGGAGAGAGAAAAAAAGAGAAATCTGTTTAATTTTCCGTAGGCAGAACCAACATAGAGTTATCTAATGGATTTGGTGGTGTCTCAACTAAGAACCAAGGGTACTTTCAGAGCGACTCTATGTAGATTAATCCCAGTTTAAATTTATATGCAAGGTTAAATAGTGACAAGGAAGAGGTAGACCGCCCTTCAGACCTTCTTCATTAACTTGAGCAACTTTGAGTCACAGAGAGATGGCTGGGCTGGGGTTTTGTGATTCCTTGTATTCTCTGAGGAACACCCCACACTTAACACCTGCTATTTTTTCTCAAAAACAAAAACAAAAACTCTTCCGGCTTCTGCTACTTTGCAGTTGGACTTTGCTGACAAACACTAGCTCATCACTTCTTTGTGTCCTATTCTGCTGATGTGTGCAGCGCAGGGAAGCTGGGTAGGAAGGTAGTAAAGAGGAGGAAGGACTCAGATCACATCAACAGAGGTGAAGAGAATCAAACCAAAGCACAGTACTTAGTACTTACTTATGGGCACGGACTGTTCAGGCTGGCCTGAAAAGCAAGAGCAGCTGTGAATAGTTGGCTCAAGTTTCCTTGGAGGACGTGTGTGTGTGTGTGTGTGTGTGTGTGTGTGTGTGTGTGTGTATCCACAACTGTACTCAGGGGTAATTATTTGGCTGCAGTTTCCTATTCACTTTGCAGGGATTTATAATGGCTCCTTTATAGGACTTAAACAAGACCATGCAACTAAAACATGTTATTAGTTCTTACAGGAGGGGGAGGGGTGCATATCTGAGGCCAGGTGAGGAGAGTTCCCTGCACAGGAGGAGCTAGATGACACAGCCAAAGGGAGTGGGGGTGAGGAGGTGGGGAGTGTGGGGATGTGGAGGGCAGGGGATTGGGATCACAAATCTTGGGTGTGTGCACCCGGGGTAGAAGTGGGTAGGGCATACACAGAGATCAATAAGGAAGGAAAACAGAAAACCAAGCAGAACTCACAGCTAGGCATCAATGCCGGTTGACAAGCGCCACACGAATTACAGGGATTACAAGGTTGACAACCTGTGGGACAGAAAATGGGCTCAGCACTTCCACCTCTCACTGTTTTATCTGCACAGGTGAAGGGAGGTGACCCAGGCGAGGGGAGGGGGGTGGGGTGGGGGATGGGAGCAGGATCAGCTTCTCCTGTCTGGGCACAGGGTAGAAGTGGGCAGGGCTGGCTCAGAGAACAAAACGAAACAGAAAATCAAGTGGAACTCACAGCTAGGCTCCAGAGGTAGCCGTTGACAAGCGGTGAGTCAGAGCCGGGGTTTAGCACTTACCTCTTCCCACTGTTTTGTTGGCAGAGGTGGAGCTAGACGACACAGGCCGTGGGAAGGCGTGGGGTGGGGTAGGGGATCACACATCTTGTGTGTCTGCACACAGTGTAGAAATGGACAGGGCGGGCTCAGAGAATAACGAAGGAAAACAGGAGAAAATCAAGGAGAACTCACAGCTTGGCTTGACTGACAGCTGTTGAAAACCTGTGAGACAGAGAATTGGCTTAGTCAGCACTCCTTCTCCCACTGTTTGGTCTGCAGAGTGGAGGCAACAGGAACGGGTGGGGTGGGGGTAGAATCACACATCTTGTGTGTCTGCACACAGCATAGAAATGGGCAGGGCCTGCTTATAGAGCAATAACAAAGGAAAACAGGAGGAAATCAAACAGAACTCACAGCTTGGCTTCAGTGATGGGGGTTGACAACCTGTGAGACAAGAGACTGGGTTTAGCACTTCCTTCTCCCACTGGTTTGTCTTGTTTAGACCTCCTTCTAACCACCCTCTGGTCCTGCCTGGACTCCTGTGTGAATCAGCAGACCTGAAGGGGCCCAGTAACATCATGGCTTCTGATACAGAAGGTAATCAAAGTCCTATATTCCCTACACCCATCGACCTCAGGACTGTTCAGGAAAGGGAGGTTGTGGGGCCCCAGAGCTGGACTTGCTGGTGGAAACTGGAGTTGGTCCACTTGAGAAGAGAAAATTATTTGCTTTTTATTTTTCCTCATTCATTTTTCCTTTGTTCTATGTTTATATTTTAAAATGTATTTATTTAGCATGTGCATGTGGTGGGCGTAGAGTATGTGGTGTGAGTGTGTGAGTGTGTGTATGTCTGTGGTGTGTGTGGTGTATGTGTGTGTGTGTGTGTATGTATGTGGTGCATGTGTATGTGTGTGTATGTATGTGGTATGTGTATGTCTGTGGTGTGTGTGGTGTATGTGTGTGTGGTGTATGTGTGTGTGTGTGTGGGGGGAGCCGACAGAAGGTGGCTATCATCCTTGCAGCCATCTTGAGCCATATACCCCGACAAGAGACTTGTTTACAACAGCCTACAACAGTTGATCACACTCTGATAACATCTTGTTTTAGATACCCAGGATTTTCCTTGGGTGTGTGAGACTTAAAGACATGAGACTTAAAGGTGTAATTTAGAGACAAGACTTCAGGGCATGACTTAAAGGCGTGACTTAGAAGTGAGACACATAAAAGGGAGAGGCAGACAGAAGACAGACACTTGAGACTAGCAACCTGGAACTAGGATTAGGATTTGGGACTTGGTGTCGAAACCCAGGACTGGGAACTAGGAACTGGGAACTAGGGACCTGGAGAGAAGAAGAGAGACTGAAGAATAAATGGGATTGAATCACACTCTGTCTGGTCTCCATTCTTCGAGTCCGTCCTCACTCTCTCTCTTGCTGAACCCTGACCTGCGGACTGGAGCAGCCTGGGGCAGTGCAGGCTCTAACAGTTTAGCCCCCAAAGCTTTTGGCAGTGTGGGTTCTAACACTGACAGAGTGGTCCGAGACATTTTGGCCCCCAAGCGTGGGGCAGAGTGGTCTGCGACATGTGGTGTATGTGTGTATACATGTATGTGGTGTGTGTATGTGTGTCTGTGGTGTGTATGGTGCATGTGGTATGTGTGTGTGTGTGTGTGTGCATGCAGTGTGTGTACACGCATGACTGGAGGTCACAGATAGGCTTCTGGAGTTGGCTCTCTGCTTCCTCCTTATGGTTTCAGGATTGAGCTCACCAGTCAGGCTTGTGGGACAGCATTTCTAACCTGACCCGAATTTTGGATTGTAAATTGCTGGGAAATGTTCTCATTTATTTTATAAAAGTCAATTCTTTGATTTTTTTTCCCACAAAATTATTTAAAAGTCAAAAACTTATGCTGATGTAAAAGCAGGTGTCAAGGAGACAGCAGCTTTTAAGCTCTGAGATTTCCTACATGGTGAGGGAAATTCTTAAATATTATGGTCTCAAATGGGGCAGACAGAGCAAGGTCAAGGCGTCCTCACAGTGGTGGTTATGTAAGCATCTTGTTCTTTTTTCTCTGTCAGTTTTTTCTTTTCTGTAATCAGTCTTTTGTTGATACTTATGTAAAGTTTTAGAACCCTTTACTTTTTCGCTCTTTCTATGACTGTACATCAGTCAAATCTAGACTTTATAGTACACTGTTAATAACCTAGGGAGATTTTGATCAGGAATTCCCCAGTGGTCAGATAAAGCCTGTTGGAGCCTAGTGTTCAGGGGCTTAGGGATGGAATGGGTATAGACTTACATATGTCCACTGGTATTACAGCTGAAAGGCAATTAGAGAAGCTTATTACTACCTTGATTCCTTTACAGAGAGAGGCTCTGAGACAGGGTCACTTAGAGCCAGGGACCTCCTGTTCATTCCCTCAGCACTGGGATTACACGTCACCGCCACATCAAGCCTACTTGTACTCTGGTTCTTCCTCCCCCCACCCCCGCCCCACATGAGGGCAGAACCTTGGGCTTCACATGCTGCCACTCCTCTCCTAGCCTCGTTCTTTTACATTTTTGCTTTTTATTTTGATACCAGGTCATATTAGTTTGCCCAGGCTTGCCTTTCCCTAAGTCTGTAGTCCAGTCTAGGCCACGAAGCAGACAATACTGTAGCCCTGTCTCCTTAAGTAGCTAGGCCAGCAGCCACACTTTGGTTTCCTCCTTTTTGGGAACTTTCCCGGTGATACAGATATCACTAAGGCATTTAAAAGTTTTCAGAGAACTGGTGACCACTTGGTGGAATTCCAGCCAGTGGAAAAGCTCAGAACATGGGAATTTTTAGTTCCTGTGTTAGAGCACCAGGTCTGATAGTTGTGGGACTCTGAGAAGGCTCAGCAGGGCAAACAATACACTGACCACTTGTGGAGATGGGCCAGCTGGAAGACAGGAATATCCTTTTCCTTTCATTCATTTTCCCTTCTGTATACTTCCCCAATTCAGAAGTTATAGAACCACAGGGGCACATTTTCCTTTGATCTTCAGTTTCCAAGTCACTCAAGGAACATTCTAAAAGCCTGTTAACAAGCTCCTGGAGCTACAACTGTTTGAAGAATTGGAGATTTCAGCTACTGGGTCCTAACATGGTTGGAGAAATTTGGGTTAAGATCTTTTCAACATCCCTGAGACAGTTTGGGGTCTGTCACGAAAAGAGGCAGCCAGACTTACCGGTGGATTCCTCGGCTGAAAAACAAAGGCATAAATTAGTGTGGGAATCTGGTGACCCTGCCCTCAGTGGAGGGACTAGGTGCCTACTGGGGGACACATGAGAGCGCTCCTTGTCTCCTGGGGTGTGGTTTCCCTTTGTAGTGTGGTCAACTGCTCCCATTCCTGGGTGGCATCTTCTCTAACTCATGTTGCCTTCACCTTCATCTCCTATCTGCCAACCCGCGCAAGCCCTGACTCGTGCATACAGCCTCCCTCCCTCCCTTGTTGTCTTAATCCTGCCTTCACTGACAAGTAAGTCTCTATAATCTTTGGGAGGCTCTCTCTCTTTCTCCCTCCCTCCCTCTCTCTCTCTCT
>JANHMN010000019.1:9216279-9251250 GCA_030674055.1 Rhabdomys pumilio | reverse complement strand
AGCTCTCATATAGTCCAGGCTGGCACTGGTGACCTATAACCCTTGATTTTCCCCTCCTCCAGCTCTCCACTACTAGGTTACAGTGTGGCAGCATGCTCATTCCTTCCTGGGGACTGGCACCAACTAGACGGTGGAAAAAGTAAACGAGATGGATGTTACATTCACAAGGCAGACGAAGTGGAGGGAAAGACCCCAGCCTGAGAGCCCTTACGAACAGCATTCGAGAGACTTACGGCTGCCGCTTTCTGAAGGTGGAAGAACAAATGAAGAAATGTTAGCATGCGTGTGTGCGTGCATGCGTAGGGTTAAAGCGAAAAGTCTAAACCACAGGCATGACACTACAGCTATAGAGAGGTTCGGGCTCCCAGCCTCTGGCAGCCCAGGGCATCACTTGTACTTTTGCTGGCTGGACAGGAGAGGGACTGTGTTGTCAGCAGCCAGGCTTTGCTATCCTCTTTCCACCCAGGATGGAAGATTCTTCAAAGCACTCTTGAGATTCATAACATCATGACCTATGTGCTCTGGCCATCTGCACTCCCTTCAAAGCCTCTTTCCCTGTCCTGGCTACCTGAGCCATCTGAAAGCTGGACCTTCTCCGATCCTTTTGTTAGGCTTGTGAATTCTTTCCATTTTAATCAGCTTGCCTTAACCTTTCTTTTTCACCTACATCTCATATAGTTAGAAGAAACAAAACTAGCAATATGATTCTAGTATTTCAAATTTATTTCAAAAGTATTTACACAGAGGAGGTACAGGGTGGCTGTTAGGAGACTTTGGGCCACTAAGGAATTTATTTTTTCCTCTCTCTCTGAAAATTTCCAATGCTGCAGGTGTGGGATGGTCAAGAAGGTGGATGGAGGCAGCCTTGAGCCAGGGTTACAGGTGTGTGCCAATTTGTGTGCCAGAAGTCAATGCATGATGATTTTAATTCATCTACTGAAAGATCCCTAGGACCAGAGGTCACGGCAAGAAACAATCCGCTGTAACCATCACAATGGTCATGATTTTGTGGGTGTTGTCCTGCCTCCTCCAGCCTCAGTCTGCGTAAACTGTATTGTCTTCCTCTTAGGGCTTATTTGGAAAGTTCTCTCTCCCCACCCTCTCTCCCTCCCTCCCTTCCCCCACTCTCATTTTATCTGCATTATCTCTATAGTCTCTTAGTAGGCCCTCTCTCTTGAACTGCAAAGTTCTCTTGAGCCTTATGAGAACTTCTGAATCTCTCTCTGGTTCTTGAGAAGGTTCTTCTGACTACAGAACACTTGTTAATATGTTTCAAAGCATGTATGATAGTAAGCCAACATTTCCTTGCTCTTTTTCTTTCATTAAAAAGTTATTTTATGTGTATGAGTATTTTATCTGCATGTACACATATCTGTGTACTTTGTGTGTGCCTGGTGTCCAGAGACCTGAAGAGGGCATTGGATCCTCTGGAATTGGAGCTGTGAGCCTCCGTGTGGGTGCTGGGCACAGAACCTGGGTCCTCTACAAGAGCAGCAACTGTTCTTAACTGCTGAGCCGTCTCTGCAGCCCCCCTCTTAATGTGTAGCTCTAGAGAATTCTTAGCAAGCACAAAGCAGAAAGCACAGCAACATGTTTAAACCATCATTCTGTGGTAACAAAAACCACTAAGAGGAGGAACAGGCCAGGCATCTGAACAGTATGCAAGAGCAAGGAACACAAAAGAGAGAAAAACAAAAAACCACCACCACCACCACCACCACCAAACAACCCATAAGGGACTTACCACTGGAGTCCATGCATTGCACTGCAAATAGATACAAATGATTGTGGTTAGACAGAAAGAAGGCAAACTGTTCTCCAAAGGAGTGTGCCAAGAGCAGGCTTTCCAGGTGGCACTGACCCCAGCATTAAACATCAGTTGTCCCCATGATGCCCTATGTGCAGTCTCTGCATCAGTACCCAGCCTTCCTGTAGACTTAGCTAGAAGGAGGGGCTGCCTTCTCATTCTTGCTTTTTGTGTAGGTACTGTAGACGGATCTTTAGGGGTATGCCTTTCCTTGCCTTCTTCCACCCCTGTCCCATCAGGCACATGTGTCTCACTCTCTTAGCCAGCCCCCTTTCTATCTGTTCCCACCCCTTAGCCCTTCCCCCATCCTCTTAGCCAGCCCCCTTTCTATCTGTCCCCCCCCGCCCCGTCTTCTTGACCATTTTGTTTGCCTTGGAAACCATCCCAATGCTTGCCATATCCTTATAATCATAAGTATATGACTGCATGCTGCTTAATACTAATTTTAAGGCTGCGAAATCCCCGTTTTCTAAAATACAACTAGTCTTTAAGGAGGATGGTAATGACACAGGGAAAGGCCAGGCCAAGGAGCAGGATTTGTGAACAGTTGAAACCAAAGTCGTTTGTCATAGAAAGTCACTAACAATGAACCAGGGGATTTTTCACTCACCAATAGGGCCAGGAGTTTGCACTGAAAAGAAATTAGAATTGATGTTAGTATGAACGTTTTTGCTGAAGAGTTTTTGTGCATTTTATTTTAGGGGGGGAAGCAGAGCAGGGGTTCAGTGACAGTGCTGAGATTGTGGAGAACTAGGCCAGTCTGTAAACTGCAAACTGAACAAAAGGCATAGGCAGCACTAACTGTGGGGCTCTGGTGGGCACAGGGGACATCAGAGACAGACAGAACTATGCTTTTCCTTCTGCCAGTACCAGGGGAAGCGACTACTTGCCTATATGAGGGATTGGGCTTGAGTCAGACTCTTCTCACTGGCTACTATGTATATAGGTATAGGGGCATATAGGTATAGGAGGTGAGTGAGGGCCCTGTTTGTCTCTCTCTAGCTGTTTGGAGGCTAATGGTTGGGTCTGCTGTCTGGATTTGATTAGCTTCAGAGTCTGAGCAATGGGTCAGTGGAGCCTTCTGCTTTTAATGGAGAATTGGCTTTCGGTTGATGGTGCTGAGGCAGTCTGAACACTGGAAACCTATTGCCCTGTTCTCAGCATTGCTTATGTAGGAAGGAGCTTTGGTGGGTACTGTACATCCAGAATGGAGAACTATAGACACCTGCTCAGAAGCTGTGGCCGTGCTCATTGTGGGATTTCTGTAGATTTATATATTTAGAGCTTCTGAGGGATCTGTGGGGGGATTTTCCAGGACAGTGAAGCTTCCGTTTTGTTGGTTGGACCATGAATGAGAATATTCTGTGGTGGCTTTTGATCTTTGCAGAGACCACAGTGAGGACAACTCTCAAGAAGGGGCTTGGCTGCTGCTGTCCTGCTGAGGACCAACGGAGTAGGCTGTATCAAATGGCACCAGATGGCTGCCATGATACTGCGAATGCAGAGTCAAGTCGAGACTCCTCAGTGGTTCTGCAGCCCCTCTTTTCCCACTGTCTCACGCCATGGTGCTCATGATGGAAAATGTCTGCAGCTGAACCATCTGAACAAGGCTTTCCAGATCTAGATACCCTGGGCTATGAGCAGTTAGACAAGCTACAATTTGGAGCACAATTTGCAACATAATTTAGCAGTTTCTCTCTGTGTGTGTATGTATATGAGCATGTATGTGTGCATGTATGTATGGCTTACAGGTTCAGAGTTTCAGTCCATGATCATCATGGTGAGAAGCATGGCAGCATCCAGTCAGGTGTGGCACTGGAGGAGTTGAGAGTTCTACATCTTGTTCCAATGGCAAACAGGAGATTATCTTCCAAGCAGCTAGGAGGAGGGTCTCAAAGTTCATCCCCACAGTGACACGCTTCCTCCAGCACGACCACATACCTCGTAATAGTGCTATTCCCTGGGTCATGCATATTCAAACTGCTACAGTGTGTGCGTGTGTGTGTGTGTGTGCGTGTGTGTGTGTGTGTGTGTGCGTGCGTGCGTGTGTGTGTGTGTGTGTGTGTGTGTGTGTGTGTGTCCTTGTTCTTGTGGTAGAGCCCTTGGGTACATGATCTTCTGTTTCCACCATTTTCCTCCGTGTCTATCCTTGTACCACCGTGTGTGCCCATTCTGTTCTTCCCATTCTCAGCCGTGTCTGGTCTTCTGCCTTCTTCTGCCTGCCATCTTGCTCACTCTTCTTCCCATTTCTCTTCCGTTTGTCCAGCTTTTCTTTTCTTTCTCTCTTTAGCTACCATCTTCCTTCTCTTTACTTGTGCTTGCTTTTAAACCTTTTCTTCTGTTAGGGCTGTTCTCCCTCCAGTTCAGCAGGTTCTGTAACCTGCTTGTGACTCACAGTGACGGTAGTGACTCACAGGACTAAGAGTTCTTATTAAGGTCAGCTGTGAGTCTACGTCACCTTCATTACAGTCAGCATTTCCAGGCCCAGGAAATAATATAAATGGCAAAGAGACGTTACAGAGTTAGCCAACGATGGTGTGATCGGTTAATCTTGTGAATCTAGAGGAGCCTCAAGTCATATTTCTTTAGTTGTGAAATTCAAAACAAGTCTTAATTTTTGCTAGTAAGACTACAAAACAGTGTGGGAAAACCCAGTTTATGTGTGGCTAGAACTCAATTTATAAGGCTTTAAGATGAGCAAATTTATCTCGGCACCCAGACATTCCTTACAGTGTTTTCTGTAGGAAATGTAAACCAGGGAAGTCACAGTTGCCATGGAAGTTGGTTAACAGCAGAAGCCAAAAGTCATCTGAGAACTTAGAGATCAAAAGAATCTTCATGTTTTCGTCATTTACAGGATGAACAAAATGGGTGGATGGCATGCGGATTTCGGGGCTCTACAGAGAGTCTTTGTGTACTGGCTCCGTAGGACTGGATCAGGACCAGTGGGTCGGGAAGGGGCAGCCCATAGGCTGATTTTTTTCACCTTGGGTTCCACTGTCATAGTTGAAATCCCTTTACTGTTGAGCCTGGGTTACTGCCATCCCAGGGAGTTCTGGGAAAGGGTGACCAAGCAGTGAGATGCCCTGTCTGTGGGTCTGTGGGTATGAATGATTGGCATGAAAACCCACGGCTACCCTAAGTCTCTTGAGGGTTAAGAGGTGCAACCGAGATGCAGGTGACTTACGGAAGGTTTTTTGAGACAGTTCTGGAAAGAAAAAGAACAGCAGTTAGCAGGTGTCCTGGGCTCTGGCTGCCCTCATCTATGTCCCTCCTTAGCTGGGTCTGAACTTTGAGCCTGAGGGAGGCTGCAGCAAGCTGGTTTCTTTGCTATGAGTGCTGGAACAAGCTCAGGCAGGGAAAAGCCCTTTGCCCAACAGTCCCCTGGGCCATGGTTTAAATTAAACCCTTGCAAAGGACTAGACAACTCTCCTTGCTAGAACTCTCTTCCCCTCCCACTGTCCTCTTTCATGTTCTTGTGTGACATGATGCTGGTGAGCCCCTCATTGGTTCTACGAGGGTTCCACCTCTGCTTTGTCAGTGAAATGTGTTTTCACAACCCAGAGGTGACCCACTGACATGCCAGGTGGAGGAGGACCAAAAAGGCCAAGAAAATGACACACTGAGACTTTCGAGACTCCATCGTGGAGAGCAGGAGAAATAGCATGAGCTCTATAGTACAGAAGGGACAATAAACTTACTGATAGGTCCTGTAGCTCCAGCTAGAGAAACGGGAGAGATATAGATCATTATGCTTAATCGTGTGAGGGTAATACTTAACAACTGAGGGTAATACTTAACAACTGAATACCCATCTATCAACATTCATTATGTATCAATACTGTGTATGAAAATGCTGGGAAGACCCAGGATGGCTTGTATTGTCAGCCAATTGCACAACCCTGGAAACCTGTAAGATTGGAGGCTTCTTCTCATCCTGTGATGAATTGCCTTAGGCAATAGAGGAAGACAATGTGCAATCTGTAATGCATATATTTCTCTTCTTGCATTTCCTTAGAGACTTATGGTTTGAGAAATACACCTTTCTTTTCTGGAAGGTGATTATACTGCCCTCTAGTGGTTTTTTTTTAAATTAAGTTAGCCTGTGGGACTTGAGGTCACCGCATTTCATGCATGGCTTCTTTGGAAACTGTAATGGGAAACACAGCCCCAAGACATGTGGGATATATCCACTCCCACCTCTGCAGGTTCTATGCACAGGGCTAGAGTGGAGGATGGACACTCACGGATAGGCGCCGAGAACTGCACTGTAATGGGAACAAGAGAGCATCAATGTGGTTGACAGTTGCATAATCTGCATGCCATCAATATTCCCCAAAGAAACCACAAAGCAACTCAACGGGGGTGGAGCAGGGTAGGGATAATACAAAGATGGCAGCCATCTCCGAGATAGCAAAGACTTCCCGTCAGAGCAAGTTATTGAGGACCCGTCTTAACAGAGAAATAAGTAAATAAAAATATAAAATGACAGTAAAATAAAAATGCAACAACTATTTAACTTTCCCATTTCTTAAACTCAGTGATATTTCATGATACTTTGTTTTAGGTCTTGGATATCAGGAGGTACCTTAAACCTTAAATATGATCATGAAACATACATGGAAAATCCTTCTGGAATGGAAGTTGGGGCCGGTGGGGTACAGAGAGGGTAGGGTCTCAGATCTCGTAGAAGGACCAAGAGGTAAAAAAGAACTCACTTATAGGTCCAATGGTTCCAGCTAAAATATTGGAAAAACAAACCAAAATCAGTTAGTTCAGCAGAAGAAATCCAGTTACATCAAAATCCTCTCTGAGAAATTCCGAAACCAAAGCCAACAGAGCCATTTTCATCTGATGGGCAGCCTGAGCTGGGGTCACACTGTCAACATACCTGTCGCCTTCCTGTTAGCTGGCCATCTCAAATTGTTTAGCTAGAGCCTATGGCCTCATCTTCTGAGGGAGACATTGGAATTCCTATCTTTGTGATGAATTGGGTCCTTGTTCACCAGAGTAACCTGGCTTGTCATAGTGGTTTGAGACAGACTGAAGCTACTCTAGGCAGGGACTGACGGTGAAGAGCAGGAGCCTAGACTCCTGTGCTTGGCAAAATAGCGTTTTCCTCGTGCAGGGTGTGACTCATGAGCCCTGACTCTGACATTGCTTTTCCTCTTGCCTTCAGGGTTAACCTATTCTAGGTGTGTACAGCCTCAGAAAGTCTGGGCAGACACTTGAACAAATCCACTAAGCCTCAGGGAGCTTCACTTTTCTGGTCCTTAGTCGCACACTGTTGTGAGCAGACTCCACAGGATGTAGAAGCTGATTCAACCGCGTCCGGTTTTTATTTCCCTTCTAAGTGCAGAAAACTCAGACCCTATAGCATTAAAACTCAAGTTTTAATGTATGTGTAAACCTCCCAGTGACCTTGACAAACATGGGGTCTGATCAGTAGACCAGGGGTGGGCACCAGGCTGAGGTCCGGTATCTCCAGCAGAATCTAAGGTGACCCCCGGGGGCTGCAGGGGGTCTCCCTGCTTTGCATCATGCAGGCTCCTGACAGATGATTGTTACAATGCCGTCTGCAATGGTCTCTAGGCCCCTCTTCTAGACTTGTGCTCACATGCACACAGCACACCACACCACACCGCACCACGCTCTTCACTCCTCCCACAAACCGTCACTGACAGTGTGGGGACCCTTCGTCTGCAGGCTGGGACTCTCAGTATGCCTTGGAGCCCTCCCCCATTGCTGAGAAGGGCACCATGTTAGTCTTCTCCCTCGAGTGTCACTGGAGCTTCAAGAAGAGCAACAATTCTACTGTTTGCTAGACTGTCTGTCCCTAACACATCTCCCTTTGTAGCTAGTACTGCAGGTTTGGGAGGGATTCTGTAATCCTGTCTCACAGGGGCACCCAGTGTGTCAAGAGCAGGGAGGAAGAAGGGAAAGAATGGGCAGTGTTTACAGGAGTTATGACAGAATGCCATAACTGTTGTATGCGGTGAGGCAAAGCCCCTGAGGATCAGAATGCAGAGAGGAACTTACAGATTTCTCCAGCGTTGCCGGCTAAAACAAAAACACAAAACCTTAAGTTTGGAAGGAGTACAACTCAGGGATGTTTGTTTTGGGGGCATTTCAGGCCAAGCATTCACCGAGTCCTCCATGTGGGAGGTTTTCAGGAAGTCAGTGCATTTCCTTCGGTTGTTTGAGAGACTGAGGCCACCCTGTAAGGCTACTGACTAGTCTGTTTGGTATGAAGGGCTTCACCTGGCCCCAGAATTTTCCTCATGCTTTTAAATGAATGAACTTGGACTTTTGTTAGCAGAATCTTCACTGGGTTGCATAAAGCGGTGGAACAGTTACTTAAAGGAAAGGGTCTTGAAAGGAGGGTAATTCCCACACTAGGAGGGACAGGAAGAGTCAAACAGCTTCTTCTGTCTGAGTGTGTCTCCTTACTGCCCTTCATAAGCTCCCCCAGAGCAAGCATTGCATAGCAGACCCAAGAATAGAGTCACAGATTGGGGAAACGTACTCAGAGGTTCGGATAAGGACTTGGTGCTTCTTGTTCTACCTGTAACAGAAATCAAGAACATTCCTGAAAACCACGACTGGTCGGCATACAGAAGTCAAGCATTTTAGGTGCTCACCCCCAATTAATACATCTACAGCCCAACCCCTACACGTGAGGCTCAGGAAACATCTCCAAAAGGGAGCAGAAAGACTGTCAGGGCTGGAGGATCAAGACGGCTAGCTGCTGATAAAGAGTTTCTTCAAAAGAGAGGACATGGTGGGGGACAGGTGGCTCTGGAAAGAAGCGGGCAGTAGTGAATATAATCAAGATAAACTATAGAAAATTCTCTAAAAGTTCATAAAAATATTACAAAAAGGAAAGAACTGTGAGCTTACAGTTTAGACCACAGAGGGCTGGTGACTCTATTCCCTCCTCCCAGATCTATGATTCAAAGTCTTGAGGTTATAGACCCAAGTGTAACCTCCTCTGTCTTCAGGCTTTCCTAATTCTTTCCCCTCCAGCTGTTTGAAAACTTTAATGCTGATTTGTTGTGATTACTTAGGTAGCTGGTTTAAGCTCTCAGGAGAGACCTTGCTATGTTCACACAACTAAGGAGCGGGATGCAGCTCCAGGCAGCCTGACAACAGGCCTCCATGTATCAAAAAGATGTCAGTCAGCAAGCAGGCATGAGTTCCAAGTCTGTGAGCAGGCCTTATCTCATGAATCTCAGTTTGCTGAGAAACTCCCCAGGGGGAGGATGTTGTAGCTGGATAGGGCTGTGGTCAGAGGAAGACTCACTCACGTTAGTTTAAGGAGAAGGGTCTAAAGGAAGGAGAGCGTAACGATGCAGAAGGGACCTGACTGCTGAGGAGATGAGGAATGTGTGGTCAAAGGCATGATTTTGCTTAGGCCGGAAGGGTGTGTCACTGCCTTAGAAATGTACTGAAGGTCTGAGGTAGCTCTTCAGAATCGAGCTACAAGCGCAGTCATCTGGCTTACTGGAAAGCAGGTAAGAAAGGGAGCAACCCTCTGCCAAGTATGGGAGCTCAATATCATAACATCGTGCAAACAGAAGAAAAACTCACTTGGTGTTCCTTGGCAAATAGCTGAAGAAGAGTACAAAAAAAAAAAAAATCAAGTTATCGTGGATAGTGCAGTTCACACACTGCACCCACACCCCAGAGTCTACCAGGAGCTACTCCCAGGACACACTGGGCCTTCCACTGCCCCGTAGGCACAGCACCATCTCTCTACCCGGTCAGGACTAAGTTCTCAAGAACATAGGTTTGAGATCCCTTTCCCGAGGGTTCTGCAGTTAGGGGCATGCTTATTGCCACAGTGTCTTGCCGATACCCTGCTGTGCTAGCTGGACTGCCCTGTCATTTGGTGATCATAAAACAGGAGAGGAAAAGTGACTGCTGAGTCCTTATAGTATTGTATGTTAGCTATAGTTAATAACATATATTTAACGATACGATTGTGAAAATAGAAAAACTCACTTTGTGGTTCTTGGGATACAGCTGAAGAACAGTACAAAAAAGAAAACATTTCAAGTTAGTGTAAATAGTGCTTGTGATGGCTTGTATATGATTGGACGGAGAGTGGCACTATTAGGAGGTGTGGCCTTGTTGGAGTAGCTATGTCACTGTGAGTGTGGGCTTTAAGACCCGAATCCTAATCTCTGGAAGCCAATATTCCTGTAGCAGCCTTCAGATGAAGATGTAGAACTCTCAGCTCCTCCTGCACCATGCCTGCCTGGATGATGCCATGCTCCCCACTTCATGATAATGGACTGAACCTCTGAACCTGTAAGCCAGCCCCAGTTAAATGTTGCACTTATAAGGGCTGTCTTGGTCATGGTGTCTGTTCACAGCAGTAAAACCCTAAGATAGTGGTTTGTTCACACACTGCATCTACATCCTCAATCTTCTCAGGAGCTTCTCCCAGAGGTCTTCTATCATCCCGAAGGCACAGTACCATCTCTTTACCTGGTCTCTTTGTGACTCAGCCTCTCCTGTTCTCACCCCTCCATCATCAACAGCTACTGATCTTGGTGACTGCCATCTTAAAGGGCTTACTCATCATTAGGCTCAAAAGCTGTGTATTCCCATGTGAGCGTGCACATACCACACGTGTGTGTGTGTGTGTGTGTGTGTGTGTGTGTGTGTGTGTGTGTAAACAAGAAGTCCAGAGAGAATCAATTCCCAAACAATGCCAGTTGCAGCCCGCAGAGAGCTGGGGCACTAGGTGTCTGTTCCATTGCTGCCAGCCTAACTTGGAGGCATCTTCAGGAGAGTGCTGTCAGTCAGTCACACAGAGCTTTTCACTCCCTCATAGTCACATGACACTAGTTCTCTCATGCTGCATCCCCTGTTCTCATTGAATTCCCTCATCTCCTGTTCTCTTCCTTATTTTTTTCTGTCCTTGTTATACAGATTTGGAAATCTAGGTGTTTCCTGACATGCCATTTGACTAAGACGTAGATAAGAACGAAGAGTATTGGGGTGTCTGGTTATAGCGAAGCAAGAAATGTGGAACTTGAGTTTCTGGAAAGCATCTGGAAGAGGTGTGACAGTTCAGGGATGTGGCCTTATGACCATCAAGGGGCTGACCATTGGCAGAGCAGAAGAAAAGCGCAGCAACTTACCAGGATTGGATCTGCACAGTCCTGAAAGTAAAAAAACACAAAAACAAAAGCAGAGTGAGTGTCTCACTGACTGACAGAGCTCAGACTCTGTGAATGCTGCCTTGAAGCAAGGCTGTATGAAAGAGTCACACCCTGTGTTCTGTCGGTGGTTAGGGCAGTGTGGTGAGTTGGTATCTCTGGACCACCCTCCAGGTATATCCCTAGGCACTGGTGTGTTTCCTGAGGAACACAGGCAGTATTGAGAAGGACTAGAATCCACAGAGTAAAGATCAGACATTTTGAAAAAGAACACAAAAAAACCTATCAAATATAGAAAACAATGCCCTTTTATCCAAAGATCAGTTACATAGATAATCAGAATGAACTCAGCCAAAGAGCTAGTTAAGCCTAGGGAAGTTATGCAGGGATTACTTATTCTCCACTGTGAGGCTAGTCTTACCTCAACTTGAAACAAGCTAGAGTTATCTGAAGGATAGTAACCAAAACTGAGAAAATGTCCCCATAAGATCTGGCTGTAGGGCATTTTCTGAATTAGTGATCAATGAGGGGAGGGTCCAATCCATTGTGGGTAGTGCCATTCCTGGGCTGGTGGTATTGGGTTCTATAAGCAAGCAGGCTGAGCAAGCCAGGACGAGCAAGCCAGTAAGCAGCATCCCTCCATGGCCTCTGCGTCAGCTCCTGCTTCCAGGTTCTGGCCCTGACTTCCTTCAATGATAAACAGTAATGTGGATGTGTAAGCCAAATAAACTCTTTCCTTCCCAGGTTGACTTTTGTACTGGTTGGTTTTGTGTGTCAACTTGACACAAGCTTCAGTTATCACAGAGAAAGGAGCCTCCCTTGAGGAAATGCCTGCATGAGATCCAGCTGTAAGGCATTTTCGTAATTAGAGACCAAGGGTGGGAGGGCTCATTGTGGGTGGTGCCATCCCTGGGCTGATAGTCCTGGGTTCTATAAGAAAGAAAGCTGAGCAAGCCAGGGGAAGCAAGCCAGTAAGTAACATCCCTCCATGGCCTCTGCGTCAGCTCCTGCTTCCTGACCAGGTTGAGTTCCAGTTTTGACTTCCTTTGGTGATGAACAGCAATGTGGAAGTGTAAGCTGAAGTTTCCTCCACAACTTGTTTCTTGGTCATGATTTGTGCAGAAATAGAAACCTGAGTAAGACAACTTGGGTCTTGGGGTTTCATCATAGCAACAATAACTGTAACCAAAAAATTTATCAAAAAAAAATTCCTTTTTCCCCCTCTTGCACGTGTGTGTGTGTGTGTGTCTGTGTGTCTGTGTGTGTGTGTATGTGTGTGTGTGTGTGTGTGTGTGTGTGTGTGTATGTAGTCCCCTGAAGGTTTCTGTGCCCTAACCCCTGGGACCTGTGATGCTGTTAATGGAAGAGGGGGTCAGGCTGTCCTTGGGATTGTCCGAATTGTGTTGACGGAAATAAACCTTTAAGGGGATTCCTCTGGGCTGTGTGTCCTAAGACTGTTTAACTCCCAGCAAACCCTCCATGTTGGCACTGACTTGTGCCCTCCTGCACAAGCCTGGCCTTTATTCCTGCTGCACTCAACGGTCTGGAAACAGGTCTGCGGTTGTGCACTTTGTCCATAACAGCTCTTTGAGTCTTTGTATAAGAGGCAGGTACACAAAACAAAACAAAACAAAACAAAACAAAACAAAACATCTCACTATTTTCCAGTGTGATCTAGCTGTGTGCTGAAGTAAAATAAAATAATTTTCCGTCCTGCATTCAGTGAAATTCACGAGACCGAGTGCCGAGTCTAATACTTTCAGCCACAGAAACGTTTGGAAGACAGCCACTCACATGTGCGATGTAGAGGCCAATTGAGTTTGAGAAAGAAGAAAGACTATGGCAGACATTGCAACACAGAGGTAGTTCTGTGGGTTTTAGTTTTTGGATTTAATATTATTAATCGAGTAATTGTTCACAGCCATTGGAGTGGGGAGAAAGCCTTTTGGGATATGGCCAATTAAAGGTTACTGTCTAGTAGAAAATTCTGATTATCTCCATTTTTTTTTTAAAAATAACTAGAGAGAATGTGTTATACAAATTTAAGAACAAAACAAACCCAGCCAAACAGCAAAGCCAAACACAGAAAAGGAAGGCCACAGGCCAATAACAGATCCAACAGAACAGCTGGCTTCTGAATAAGAAGAGAAATGAGACCTTCTGTTATTTCCAAAATAACCCTCAGAAGCAAACTTAAAAATCATTTGGAGCAAGGTTTTTATGCAGAAATGTAACCTTTAAAATGACAAGATGCAACCCAAGACAGTAGGTTTGCGCTACCAAGGAAAGCACAGACTTTAAAGGACTGACTGTTGCAGGGGTTGTGTGCTGGAGGAGTTGGAGGGAAGCCAGCCAACAGACAGCATAGGAGAACTGGGGAGATACTGAGAATGCATCAGTAAGGAAAATCTTAGAAAAATATTATATATTTATAAGTTGTGATTTTTAGTCCTCATCTGTATATTTCAATATTACAGTTTTGAGAAAGATGAAAATTCTATTGATGCTTTAAAAGAGACAACACTTCAGTAAAAATGATAAAGAATGGTGTATTGCATTTAGTGAGATTGTATAAATGTTGCATGTAGGCATTAAAGACTATAATCCACTTATAAGTCTTTGAGCAAGGATAGGGCAAAGGGTCTGTAATGGGGGCAGAAGATTGAGCAAGGATAGGGCAAAGGGTCTGTAATGGGGGCAGAAGAAAGAATTTCAGCATTGTCTGTGCTTGAGAGATAGGACAAAGTATTGGCACAACGAGGGTGTTTACACACAACGAGGGTGGGTTCATGCAGGAAGGTGTACACACACTGATGCTGTGTTTATACATTGCAAGTGTGTACATACACTGAAGATGTGTTTGCACATTGAGAGTGTGCACTCAATGTATGTATGTACACACCAGTGTGTTAATTATTTTTGTACACTATTTTAAAAAACACTTAAAAGGAAGAAAAAACAAGCATTTGAAACATTAAGGCTTGTAAAGCAGAAAATGGCACAACTCAAAGCAAGCCATGGAACACTCACCCAGGGAGTGGTGACTGACTGACTTTCCTCCTACAGAAACACCAGTTGGCCCTAAAACACATAAACAGAAAATCAGGAGGCCAGTCCTCAGAATTTGGCTCCCAGTCTTTGCCTGTCAGATTCTGCTACTGTCACCCATTTTCAGGGGCTGAGGGTCAGCCCAGGGAGGCAGTGATGGCTAGTGTCCTCCTTGGCTAGCTATTGCTTTCCATTCCACCCTTTAAAGGGTTTAATTTTCAGTAGATAAATACTGTTGCTGTAAGACTTTGTTTATTTTGGTGATGATAATTGACCTTAGAACATGTGCTGAATAGTTTTATGTTATGTTGACTTTAGCTACAGTTACTAGGGAGGAGGGAGCCTCAGTTGAAGAAATGCCTTTATAAGATCTGATGTAGACAAGCTTGTAGGACATTTTCTTAATTAGTAATTGATGGGGGAGGACCCAGCCCACTGTGGGTGGTGCTACCTGGGCTGGTGGTCCTGAGTTCTGTAAGAAAGCAGGCTGAGCAAGCCATGGGGAGCAAGCCAGTCAGCAGCACCCTCTTATGTCCTCTGTATCAGCTCCTGCCTCCAGGTTCCTGCCCTTCTTGAGTTCCTGTTCTGACTTCCCTCAGTGTTGGATTACAGTGTGGAAATAGAAGCCATTTCCTTTCTTCCCTGGCTGACTTTGGGGTTTCACCAAAGCAACAGTAACCCTAACCAAGAAATCAAGAAATTTACCAAACAAATTCCTTTTCTCCCCTCTTGCGAGTGTGTGTGTGTGTGTGTGTGTGTGTGTGTGTGTGTGTAGCAAACAGAACAATAGCCCCCCTGAAGGTTTCTGTGCCCCAACCCCTGGGTCCTGTGATGCTGTTAATGGAAGAGGAGGTCAGTGCATAGACAGAGTTCAGGCTGTCCTCAGGATTTTCCTGAATCATATTGATGGAAATAAACCGTTAAGGGGATTGTTTTGTGTTTCCACAGTGATCTGTCTGTCCTAAGACTTTTAAACTCCTAGCATACCTTCCATGCTGGCGATGACTTGTGCACAAGACTGGGCTTACTGAACTATTTGAAAAGAGATCTGCAGCTATGCACTTTGTATATAACAGCCCTTCCAGTCCTTGTATAAGAGGAAGGTGTACACGCACACGCACACACACACGCACACACACTCACAATTCTATTTTCAAATATGATCTAGGTGTGTTTATAGCTTTACCTATGTCCAAAACAAAAAGACAGTAACAGATAAGATAGAGGAAGACATGTGTGAAGGCAGAAGACCAGATGACATGAAGCTTGATAGACTTGTGTTGTGTTAAGCCAGAAAGCTGGAATAATTTGTTACAGCCACAGAAATGAACACAGCCAAGTCTTGTAGTTAGGTGCAGCCCTCTGACTGAGGTGTAGAAGTCACTTATCACTGCTAGAAGTGACAAGTAAGGGGACACTCAGGATGGAGAGGAGCTCCCCTGAAGCCATCCAAGTATCCACTTCTGCTCACAAGCAGGAGTAGTCAGGGCCATTAGCTGAAGAGGTGGAGGCACTCAGTGAGACAAACACATGGCTGAGACAAGAAACACCTAGCATCTAGGCAGGGTAGGGCTTGCTTGCAAGCTGGGTGTAGTGGTGCATGACAGCAGCCAGTGCTCAGAGAACCCAAGTCAAAGGCTAGCCTGTGCTACATAGTAAGACCCTACCACAAACCACCACCTTCTAATGTTAGTCTTTATTATAAGATGTAAGTGAACATAGATGAGAAATGAGCTAGAAATCCTGAGCCCTCAGGCATGGAGGGAGTCCTTAAGATTTGTTTTCATATGAGATAGCTCTAGAGAGAGAAACTGTGAGTTTGTTCTACAGTTGTAGGTAGAGGTGAAAGGCACAACCATAATTATGGTCATTAATGCAGATGATTTTTTTTATAATTAAAGAAAGATTCAAATCAACAGGTTGAAAAATCTTGAATCTGTAGTAGGAGGAATGAAGCTAGTTCCACATGCAGACACGGCATAGTTAATACACAGAATGCAAGAATAAAGAAAAGTCTCAAAATATTTTTACTTAGTAACTTCCAGGAGCCATCAAGGAGAAGCTAAAAACTAGCAGGTGATCTTCCTGAGATAGTTCTGCCATGGAGTATAAAGTTAATGATGGATTTGCTTCTCTAGGCAAGGCTGAGAAGATTTCATCTGAGGAAAGATTCCTGCTATTAATATGCTTTTTCTATTATTATTAAATATGTTTAACAATCACTGGGTATTTGGCAACTCTTTTGAGCAGATGCAGAACAATAAAGATGTACTGTCTTCTATTGATACTATATATAGACAAATAGATGATTTATCAATTCTTAATGATGATTCTATAAGAATTCCTAAAATTATATTAGTAATTATTTAATCTCTTTTGTAACAGAACCATTAAGTCCTTTCTGATGTCAAAACTGCAGCGAGAACTCTGCAACTCTTCAAGTGTCATGAGTTAATTGCTTCTGAGATACCAAGCAGACATTTACAACTTAGAGCACATTCCAAGAGGCTGTAAACCAAAGGTCACAAAAGGGGAACTGTAGGTGCAAGACAGAAGATAAACTATTGACTGGGTTTATCTATACAAAACTTCACTAATACCTTAGTTACAAAAATGATGGTTTTTAACTTTGAATGAACCTGTAGTGTTAGTGACATAACGAATGTTTAGTCAGATAATTACTCTTAATGGATATGTATGTAAACATTCCCTGTTGTAAACTTCTTATTCAATTCATGATTTGAATTTATGTGTAAATTTGTGGTGAGCTTCTTACCATGTGATCATGTATTCTGAATGATGTATAAATGCTGAGGACAAAGAGAGAGAGAGAGAGAGAGAGAGAGAGAGAGAGAGAGAGAGAGAGAGAACTTTTAAAATAGAATTGAAGGACTTTTTTGAGAGACGTCTTTTAGAACTTTCTTAGAGAACTTTTTAGAGAGAGCATAGAAATAAAGATTAAGATCACTTTTCCTTTTTCTTCCTGTGACTTCAACTAGCAGGCTGGGAGTCAGAGCCACATAGTTCCTGCAGAGATACAACAAGGGCTACTTTGCTTAATGCTCTGCTGTTTTACTCTGAGGCACTAACGCCAGAGACTGCAGTTTCTGGCTTCAGAGGAACTCAAGAAGGTCAGCTACATCAGCAAAGCAACTTACAGTTGAGATAGGTAAGCATTATATTCTTAAACAGCAGCCCTAAGTATCTTGCCAGACCTAACCTTGACCCACCGATGCTCTTCTGACTCAAGAGAGAGCCAAGAAGAAAGGAGAACCTCCAGGGCTGGTCCCTGGCAAGTTTCATTAGAACAGAAGATTTTATCAACAATAGCAAAACCAAGAATGATAAAAAATAAAAATAAAAAAGTGCTGAAGTAAAATAATTTTCTGTCCTGCATTCAGTGAAACTCAGGAGACCGAGTGCAAAGTCTAGTACTTTCAGCCACAGAAAAGTTTGGAAGACAGCCACTCACATGTGAGATGTAGAGGCCAACTGAGTTTGAGAAAGAAGAAAGACTATGGCAGACATTGCAACACAGAGGTAGTTCTGTGTTTTTTTTTGTTTTTTGTTTTTTTTTTTTTTAATTTTTTTGTACCTTATTTAAAAAAACACTTAAAAAGAAGAAAACAGCAGCAGCAGCAGCAACCACCACCACCACCACCACAACAACAACAACAACAACATACATTTGAAACATTAAGGCTTGCAAAGCAGAAAATGGCACAACTAAAAGCAAGCCATGGAACACTCACCCAGGGAGTGGTGACTGACTGACTTTTTTCCTCCTACAGAAACAGCAGATGGCCCTAAAACACATAAACAGAAAATCAAGAGGCCAGTCCTCAGAATTTGGCTCCCAATCTTTGCCTGTCAGATTCTGCTACTGTCACCCATTTTCAGGGGCTGAGGGCCAGCCCAGGGAGGCAGCGTTGGCTTAGTGTCCTTCTTAGGCCAGTTATTCGTTTTCATTTCATTCACTTTAAAGGGTTTAATTTTCAGTAGACAAATACTGTTGCTATAAGACTTTGTTTCTTGCTTTTCCTGCCATTCCTGTTGGCCCTGGTCCCTCTTGCTGACTGGAGACAGAGGCCTGGCTGTCTCTGCTAGGCAGCACCACTGCTGCTGATTTGTGTTTGCTGTCCTGACTCAACCAAATTGGACTGCTGGTGTATCTGGGAAGTGTTTGTGAGTGGATGGAGCTGCTGCTGCTGACCTGTGAACTGAACTGCTGACATTCGGACATCACTGATGGGAGTTGCTCTAAAGAACCTTTCTAAACAAGTCCACTTCCCCTCCTCCCCCATCCCTCTGGTATCCTTTTCCACTACCTCTGATGGGTGGTGGGCTACAAGAGGAGTTAAAGCATTTAAGAACCATCATTAAAAGTAAGATTTGAAAAAAATTAAAGTTACACCCACTGGCTAGATGTGTTCTGAGGAGGCATGACTGTAATTGAGGAGGTGAGTCCCCAAGACCTAAGAGTCACACAGGCACCAACAGACAATGCCTGTACTTCTTCCAACACTTGCTACTCCACTGTCTAAATCATACCACAGTGCAGTCAACTTTCAGGGATCTGTCCCCCAGGTTAACACGAAGGAAGGTGCATTTAATGCTTAGTATTTATATGACCTGGAATGGGGTGCAGGGCTTCCCTCTACTAATCTGATGACATTTCCTTCTTCTGCCTGTGTTGGGCTGTAACTGGCGTAAGACTGTGTAGCTTCACGATGGTTCGATATAGATATTGCAAAACAATCACCATATTCAAGCAAATAAGTTTGCTAATCACTTCACAGATTATTTTTTTTGTCACAATGAGAATACTTTAAATCCACCCACTGAATGAATTGAAAGCATATATTAATTATTCTGTCATTAGCTTTTCAAGATGTATTCCCCTTAAAATGTCAGGTTTGTGCCTTTGACTAGTATTGCCTGTTCCTTTGCCCTTGGTCTTTCGTAATTGCCTTTCTAATATTTTGGTGTATATGCCTGGCCCAGGGAATGGCACTATTAGGAGGTATGGCCTTGTTGGAGTGGGTGTGGGCTTAAGACCCTCCTCCTAGCTGTCTGTAAGTCAGTCTTTCACTAGCCATCTTCAGATGAAGATGTAGAATTTTCTGCTCTGCCTGCACCATGCCTGCCTGGATGCTGCCATGTTCCTACCTTGATGATAATGGACTGAACCTCTGAACCTGTAAGGGAGCTCCAATTAAATGTTGTCCTTTATAAGATTTGCTTTGGTAATGGTGTCTGCTCACAGCAGTAAAACCTTAACTAAGACGTAAGTTGGTACAAGGGACTGGGGTATTGCTGTGATAGGCTTGACCATGCTTTTGTTTGGAAGAACATGGATTTTGGGACTTTGGATATGGAAAGCCATGGAATGCTTTACCGGGGGCTTTGATGGGCTATCCTAGTAGAAATGTGGAAAACTTTGTTGCTGAGGGGTGATTTGAACTGTGGAAAACTGGTTCTTGTGGTTTCAGAGGAAAAGAATTTTAATATATGGCCTAGAGACTGTTTCTGTGGTATTTTGGTGAAGAATGTGGCTGTTTTTTGCTCTTGTCTGAAAAGTCTACCTGAGGCTAAGGTAAAGGGATTTATATTAATTGCATTGGCAAAGAAAGTCTCAAAAAAGCCCCACAGAAACTTTGTTCTCTGCTTAAGTCTCATGAAGAGCATTTTGAACAAGCATAGCAAACTTAGGAAAAATATAAAATATGTGATTTGAGTATCAAAGGGATACCAGAAAGTAAAATGGAGCCGAATCCTGTGTTCTAGGAGATAACAGACGAAGGGAGAGGGACTTTGGGGCAAGATCCTAGCCAGGTAAGTTTAGATCCAGGCACGGCGGCACACACCTTTAATCCCAGCAGACAGGCATGCAGATCTCTGAGTTCAAGGTTAATCAGTCTACAGAGCAGGATCCAGGACAGCCAAGCTTAGGCAGTGAAGCAGTTGGAAAACAGAAAGATGGTGACAATGTCATAGAACAAGGGGTTCGTTTGATGCTGGTCAGCTGGAGCTAAGAAATTAGCAGTGATTAAGAAGAGACCAGCAGCACTGAGGTGAAATCTTCTGGGAAGTGTTCTCTGAGAGCACAAAGAAGCTGTTCCTGAGATAGCCAAGGTTGTATCTCATGCTGCAGCTGGACTTGGTAATGTGTAAGAGTCACCCAGGTGGTACTGGTTTTGAAGGTGTGAAGAGGTCATGAAGAGCAGCTGAGACCTGGCACTGTGAGAGGCCATGGAAGGCCACTGGTGAGGGTGCAGCCTCAGTTGTAGTTGACGGGGCAGGACTGACAAGGTCATGCAAAGGGTTTGAGGCTTGGCACCATGGAGAGAGCCTATGAGAGGCTATTAGTGAAGCCTACTTGCAACAGAAGACCCTAGTGTACTGGAGGTGCCAGTGCCATGGCATCCCACGAACATTGCCAAGAACAGCAGCAGCAGTGGAGCAGATCAACCCGAGCTACAGAGGGCGGAGCTGGAGAAGTGACGTCAGCCCTTTGGAGGAGCCCAGAAGATCATGTGTGGATCTCAGACATTGAAACAAGAAGCTGTAACATTGAAGTTGCCTTGGAGAATCCAAGATATTTGAGATGCAAGAGCTGTGGGCTATCTGCTGAGGAAAGCTGCTAACGGGGAGTGGAACCAGCCCAGGAGAAAGAACTTTGTTGCAGTCAACAAAGATGAAAAAAAAAAAAGGAGTTGGAGATCTGAAGACTGCTTTGACATCAAACACAGAGGTGCAGAGTTTGGGGTTTGCCCAGATGGTTTCCTGTCTTGCTTTGGGGATTACAATTAAGTGATTGAATGAATCTCAGAAGAGACCTTGAATTTTGGACTTTTAACACTGTTGAGACTGCTATAGAATACAGGGACTTTTCAAGTGGTACTAAATGTATCTTGCAATATGCTATGTTTAGGTATGGCCCCTGTAGACTCATGTTTGAAAAAGCCTATGGGGGACAGAGAATGTAATGTGATGGTTTGTATATGCTCAGCCCAAGGAGTGGCACTATTAGAAGGTGTGGCCTTGTTAGAGTGGGTGTGTCACTGTGGATGTGGGCTTAAGACCCTCCTCCTCCTAGCTGTTTGGAAGTCAGTCTTCCACTAGCCACCTTCAGATGAAGATGTAGAACTCTCAGCTCCTCCTGCACCATGCCTGCCTGCATGCTGCCATCCTCCCACCTTGATAATAGACTGAATCTCTGAACCTGTAAGCCAGTCCCAATTAAATGTTGTCCTTATAAGACTTGTCTTGGTCATGGTGTCTGCTCACAGCAGTAAAACCCTAACTAAGACAAATATGTTTGCATAAATTTATTTATTTTTATTTGTAAGCTTATTTGTTGAGAATTTCATATATGAGTTTTATACTTATATAGTTTTTTCCCTGCATCTTTTTCCTACAACTCCTTCCACATCTTGCCCACTCCTTCTCAAGTTTGTGGTCTCTTACCATTAAATTATTTTTGATGTTGACATTTTACACACACACACACACACACACACACACACATACACATACACACACACTCTCTATCATCTATTTGTCTGTCTGTCTTCTATAATTTATACAAATTGCCCATCTATTATCTCAAATTCATAGTCTTTTATATTATCTATTTTGTTATACACCTCACACCAAACCCACAGTCCAGTGAGAAAAGTCATGGCAGGAACTCAAACAGGGCAGGAACCTGGAGGCAGGAATTTAAGCAGAAGCCATGGAGGAACACTGCTAACTTCTTGCTCCTTAGGGCGTGCTCAGCTTCAATTCTTATACCCAAGACCATCTACCAAGGAGTGGTGCCACCCTCAGTAGGCTGAGACTTTCCACATTAATCGTCAACTAATAAAACGCACTGCAGGCCGCCTCCAGGCCAATCTGGTGGAAAGAGGTATTTTCTCGGCTAGGTCCTCTCCTACCCACTCATTCTGGCTTTCTCCCAGTGGCTCCTTATGAATGTGCCTGGGGCTCACTCTCCCAACGTCACATCCAGATCTCACTAAGAGCCACTAGACTTGCTTATCATTCCTGTTTGAAGCCACTAAACTGGATTCACCAACCAATCTAGAACTGAAGGATCATGAAGCTATGGATTGTAGAGGCAAACACACACATGCAGACGCACATGCACGCACACACCACAAACCCCCAAGAGTCGAGGGAAATCTGGCCACTCAGTTTGCTGCACGTACCCTCCACTTCTGCTCATTGCCCCCTCCTCTCTACCTCTGTAACTCATGACATGCAAGAAGCAGGGGCGGTGGAGAGCAGATTTGCCTCATTTTTGACTATAGAGGAAAAGACTCAGTTTTCCACCCTGGAATATGACATGATCTTTACAAGTGTCAGGTGCTTCATTAATTATTCACCTAACTCATAAACCACGGACGAATGGTGGATTTTGTAAATGCCTTTTCTACAAATCTCAGTGATCCTATGACTTAATTCCTTCATTTTCTACCTTGTATTGGTTTGAATGCAGAAGTGATTTCCCACTGATTATGGCAAATGACTCTTTTTTGAAATACATAATTTGGCCTGCTTCTATTTATCCATTGTTTTTGCACCTGGTTCTTTGGTGATGCAGCTGGTATTTTCTCCTGGTGCTTCTGCCTGGCTTTGGTGTCAGTGTAATGCTGCTCCGAGAATGTTGAGTCTCGAAGCATCCCTTCCTCATCATTACTGTAAGTTTGGAGAATGGGATTCATTCTTTATGAAATGTAAGGTCAATTCACTTGTGTGTGGGCCTGGACCTTTGATGAACTTTGCAAATAGCCGATTCTTTTTCCTTCTGACAGGAGCTGCTTCCAGATGTCCTTTGGGAGACGCTTGGGAAGTGAGCCATTCAGAGGGTCTGTTTCAAGAGCCCCAGGGAAGGTATCTGAAATGGCTCAGGAGAAATATTCTTGATGGAGTCTGTGGAACATGCTCTGGCACGATCTTTCCAGTCACGCAATATGGTGATCATGTTAGGCAGTAATTAGAATTCTCCTGGGGATCTTCTCTCGACCTTCTATTTTATAGTGAATGGATGAGGCTGAGTTGATTTGGGAGTTTCAAGGTGCCATACTCTTCAGTTGATGGGATGGCTATTGGTGGCTGCTGTAGGCAAGTGTTATGGTGAGAATTTTAAGTGGAAAACAGTGGGAAGATTTGAAAAGTATTCTTTGGCCAGAACAGGATTTCTTGAAAGTTGTTAGAGAGATCAAACTCCATGCAAAGAAGCTGGCTACCTTGTGTCAGGACAGTATGAAGTTTGCAGACTTTGCCCATGGCAGGGTCAAAAGTGTCAAACTTTGAGTTTGTAAGACTCTCAGGGCTGCTTGGGGATATTTTTTTCTCAGTCAACCACCCAGGCACTCATGGGCCACCAAAATAATGGTCTAAAGGAACATGGTGGTCCTCCTACTGTTACCACAGCATCTGTGGGATGCTGTTTTGAAAGCATGTAGAATGTAAAAGTTACATAGCCATAGAGGCTTCTACCAAGACTCATGGTCTTAGAAGGCTCTGAAAGCTCTGGTGTGGGTCACAGAGTAATTGCTTACAGGTATTACTCCTGCTCGTAAGCAAGTGTGAGTAGACGAAAGTGAGATAAAAGATACAATGAGGGGGTCAAGAATATGGAACACCTGCTGAAGGAAGCCATAGGTAGTGCGGTGGAGTCAGTCCTGCAGAGAGCCTAAGTGGGCCACAGACAGCTGAGGTGGTCTGGGGATTTGGAACCCCAAGACTGTGCTACTGCGCACTGGAGTGCTGATATGAGCTTGGGGACTCAGTGCTTGCTCTGCTGGGCCAGGGACTGACTTCAGTCTAGGCGTCCTTTGGCTGCTTCCCACTTCTCCCTTTTGGAATAAGAATATTTGCCCCATGCTGTTGCATCTGGAAGCTATGTGAATTGTTTTGTCTGATTTTTTGAAGATGCCTGGAGCTGAGAATTTGCTTCAGGTCTCAGAGGAAACAAGGGACTTGGGTGTTTAACCTGTTCTGGAAGTGTTGAGACTTCGGGGAGTCTTGGAGAAGAGCTAGATGCATTTTATACTGCAGGATGCACATGAGCCTGTGGTGTGGATCCCGAATGTGCCCCAGAAGGTCGTTTTGGAGCCTTGGCCCCCAGTGCAGTGGCCAGGGGTGGGGTCTTATCCCGAATGTGCCCCAGAAGGTCGCTTTGGAGACTTGGCCCCCAGTGCAGTGTCCAGGAGTGGGGTCTTTGGGAGGTAACTAGAATATGAACACTCTCATCTCATGACTGGATTGATTTGTTTATAAACATGTGGATTAATAGGCTTTGGACCAGGGGTTGCCATGGAAACGAATGTTATCTGCTTTCTGTGAGCAGTCCTGACTAGCTCCTGTCATAGTCAGGACTTCCTTGCTTCCTTGCCACAGCTTCAAAGAAACTGGATCAAGGCTCTATGGGCTGGGACATCTGTGTCAACAGCCAAGCCTAAGTCCTTTCTTTTAAAGGTGTTTCTTTCCTTCAGCTGTTTCATATCACAGGATGAGTGACACATGAGCCTTACAGATTCTCATGGTAGGAGAAGGATTGATTCCCCTGTAACTTGACCATAAATATACTTACCTCAGTCATCACATAAATGTCTGGAGGACTGAAAGAAAATGTAAGATTCTTAACATCTCCTAAACAGACGTATGTATTCATTTCTTAACAAGCCACTACCTAATTTATTTACCTCTATCTGAAAGAAAATGTAAGATTCTTAACATCTTCTAAACAGACGTATGTATTCATTTCTTAACAAGCCACTACCTAATTTATTTACCTCTATCTGAAAGAAAATGTAAGATTCTTAACATCTTCTAAACAGATGTATGTATTCATTTCTTAACAAGCCACTACCTAATTTATTTACCGCTATCTGATGAAAACGAGCATCTGGATCCTAAAGGAAAGGAGACACAGTGAGAGTCTTCATCGGTTACACGGTCTTTGCAGTATAGGAAACGAAACTTTTTACCTCTTCCTCTTTTGTGTCTTCCACGAGAAATACCTTTTGTGAAAGAAAAAGCAGACTGAGTTACCAATATCTTGTCAGGATGTAAATTTACCACAAAACCATATTATTACTACAGGGTTTACCAATTTCCCAGTGTTCCTATTCCTTCATCATTAATTTCAGAAAAGAAAGAGGGTCTAGAAGGTCTTTGCTCTCCACTCTTGCGTGCCACGAATCATAGATATGAAGAGGAAGGGACAGTGAACAGAAATGGAGGGCATGTGCAGCAAACCGAGTGACCAGATTTTCCTCGACTCTTGGGGGGTGGTGGTTTGTGGTGTGTGTGCGTGCATGTGTGTCTGCATGTGTGTGTGTGTGTGTGTGTGCATGTGTGTCTGCATGTGTGTGTTTGCCTCTACAATCCATAGCTTCATGATCCTTCAGTTCTAGATTGGTTGGTGTATCCAGTTTAGTGGCTTCAAACAGGAATGATAAGCAAGTCTAGTGGTTCTTAGTGAGATCTGGATGTGACCGCTGGGATCTGGATGTGACCGCTGGGATCTGGATGTGACCGCTGGGATCTGGATGTGACCGCTGGGATCTGGATGTGACTGCTGGGATCTGGATGTGACTGCTGGGATCTGGATGTGACTGCTCAGAGAGTGAGCACCGAGCACATCCATAGACAGCCACTGGGGAAAAACGTTCTGAGGGAGAACAGTGGGGATGTTGAACTGTCAGAGTGAAGGACATCAATGGGACAATGAAATGAGTCTGTGCAGAAAACCTCAGTGCACTGGAGTTTCATCAAATTACCTCTGTAATTACTCTATACTCACGCCAGACTACATGCCTCAGTTTGGTGAATAAGCAACCATAAATAATGCTAAATATTGAAATTCAGCAATCAACAATCCTTTTTTTATCTTAAGTCAAGTGGGTGAATGCTGGAGTTTTGAGCCTTGGCACAGGGCTCAGCTTCCCTGTTAGCACCTGAGCATGCACAAACATCAGCTGTTTGAATTATCAACTTCAGTTTCTAAAACAGGGATTGTAAATTTTGTGTGTCTCATGTCTTATTATGTAGCTTTAAAAGTATCTTTTCAATATGCTATTTAGCCTTCATGGCAGTCTATAAAATATGCATTTTATTCATTTAAGATTATTTTTAGTGTATAGGACAGGTGTTTTGCCTACATGCATGTCTGTGCATTATGTGCTAGCAATGTCCATGGAAGTTACAAAATGGAGTTGGAGCCTTCAGAATTGGAGATATGGATGACTGTGAGCTGCCATGTGGGTGCTGGGAATTGAACCTGGCTTTTCTGGAAGAACAGCCAGTGCTCTTAACCACTGAGCAATCTCTCCAGTCCCTTTTGTCCTATTTCAAACATCTGTGGAACTGTTTCATAAAGGTTCTTATAAGATCTTGGGGGTGGGAATAAACAAGAGGTGGAAATTAATTATTTTAGTGGTCTTAAGAAAGAGAAGGGTTCGCCCCTTTTGGGAAAAACGCACAACTATTTTTGCATCTGCATAGGCATGAGCATAGGGGAAGGCAGTTGGAGGTGTAACAGCAGATTCTGTGCTAATTGTATGCTTAGAGCTGAAAGAGAGAAGCCACTATTTCCTAAGGAACACATTTTTCATGACTTGTCTAGAGACCCTAATCTCTTTCTCCCTACCATCCTCATGGTCCAGAAGCCCGGCACCTAGGGAGAAAGAAGAGAGAATGCCATGATTGTGTTTCCTGATGGCCAGTGAATTTACCTACACATCTAAGAGTTCATATAAACAGGAATTTCTAGGGATATGGGTTAACTGTGAAGAAACAGTTTATAATATTGACTAGGTCATGTGAACAGAAGTGTGTGTGTGTGGGGGGGGGCTCTCACTACCTCATCCAGCTTCCTCTTCTCACACAGCAGTCCTGGGCTAGCTCTCAGAAACACGACTGTCTTTCCCTCCGCGTCAGAGAAATCTTCGCTGTCCCAACTGTCACTGTCCCTGACTGTCAGAGCCTTTGGTTCAGTTGCTCTCTTCACAGAAAAATTTAGACCTTCCCCTGAACCATCAGGTCTAATGCCCAAAGGATCTGTGGGTCCTCAGGCTTGGTGTCTTTGCTGTTGCCAAGAGGAGCCACAGGACCATACACACCCACACCCTACTAATCTGGATCTCTGACAGAAGTGTAGCTCATGGTATAACATTCTCTATCAAGTTCTGGAAGTACACTGGGAGCCAGACACATGCAAAGAACCCATGTGCGCTAAGCGCTTTGTCATTCTTGCCATCGGATACTCACTCTGTTCTGAAGAATATCTGCAGACCCGCGCCTCTGTGGAAGGGTCAGACAAATGTTTATGTTAGCTATTTGAGAGAGGTATTCTTTCTGACCCAACTTTCTGTACTATAAACCTAGCCCCCAAGACAGTTGTCCTGACAGGAGTTTAGCATGTCCATTTGGCCCTGTCATGCTATCCTGTTTTCTCTCTGAGGGTTCACAGGTACTGAGAAGAAATCTGGGGCACACAGGATGGATATTGGGGAGGATCCTGTGGAGAGGAACCATAATTCTATGAGCCCTACCCCATCCCTCTTACAGGGACCAGTCCCATGCTGCCACTCAGCCCTGGGGTCTTTTTCTACACCACTAGATGCTTACTTCTGCCAGAATCTTGTTTCCCCACCTTTTCAGACTAGAACAGTTTCCTTTGGAATGGAGATAGATTTTGTCTTACAGTATTCTTATTTCTCTCTCTAATGCCGATATTGTTATCCGTGCTGAGAGAGCTTTAGAGTTTCACATTATGAGCAGTGTCACAGACAGGAAAAGATCTCTGAGTACCCTGGCAAAGTCTGTAGTTATCTTGTAAGTAGAGATGGACTCAAGCCTCATCTTGTCTTCTCTCCCTGTGAGACTTTTCTGGGGAGTTGAGTTGCCATGGTTACTCACCATTGTGTCTACGACGTGACCATCTTGCTATCAGAATAGCCAGAATAGCAATGGCCAATACAGTCAGGATGACAGCCAAAGCTATTTCTGAAACAAAAGAAAGAAAAACCCTTAGACTTTGAGCCATGTGATCGATGGGACAACTGCTGCCATCACACCGTTCATTCTGTCTTCCTTCTTCCTCAACTCAACTGATTTTATTGTTTTTAGGTGGCCACAGCCCAAACTGGCTTTGAGCTCACTATGTAACCGAGGTTGGTGTCGATTCCTGATTCTGCCTCTGCCTTCCATGCACAGGGTTACAAGCTGCACAGCCAAGCCCAGCATCTGGATTTATCTTTCTCACGTCTCTGTCTTTCCTGTCCCAGCTCAGTTTTAGCTCCGATGCCTGTTCTTTTTGCTTTGTACTAAGAACCACTATGGCTGCTATAACCTTGCTTTAAAGCGGGCAGTCTGAGAGGTGTACTTTTATCTGGAACCCCTGCCCTCTGGCAGTAGAGGGTTGGAGAGACCAGTGATCTGGCAAAGCTGTCCTCTGAGATGTAAGAAAAAAATATTGTAACTTCTATATTTTTGTGTATACTCTAACCTTTCATGAATATATTTCCTATTTTGCTTAAAACATAAATATTAGTATATTCTTGCATTTATAACATTTACAGGTATACATATATATGTCAGGAATACTAATTTCTATTTCATGGGTGAGCGATCAAAAGTTTTGGAGGTGCAGGAAAGATGCTGTCTGAGGTAGTGATATTTAATGTGAGCCATGAGAGGACAGGTGTTTCTCATCAGCGAGGGAAATCTTGGGGTCATCTCCCACAGAGCCTCATGATAAGATGGCTATTTGTGAACTTTGTCACAGGGACTGAGAGGGTAATACACACTAGGATTGTCTGTATGTTTATATGATTGATTTGTAGTTGGTATTTAAGGTGGGGCAGAAAAGCCAATGAAAGGGAGATATAATCGTAGCAGCTACAAACCTGTCCCAGTGGAAAGGCTGGAGAATAGCAAACTCTGAATGACCAAGGAAATACAGTATTCCACGATCAGGTCTACTTTCAAAAACCACTAGTGGTATCCACACCACACTGTGAGCACACACCTCCAATCAGCAGGTAGAACATGTGTCTTCTGGGGCTCTATAGATGCTTGGCAACGTGAGGAAATTCTGCTGCCAAATCCACCTTCACAGATTTGCTGGGACTGTACCTCTGAAGTCAACAGCCTGTCTCCACCATGAGAGCCAGAAACTCTGATCAAAGTGATAAAAGCTTAGATGGTGAGCTCAGAGGAAGTCTCTGAAGGCAGAGGTCCCTTTGCTCAAGTTCAAAATACTCTGTGAGGGGGCATTTGGAAGATGTGGTCATCCTGGGTATGGGGCAAAGGGGGTGAAGTTGTTACCTCTCAGCGCTGAGGCAGACAGTAGAGTGAACACGTTATGGGAAGGGTGGTGGGCAGGGAGCTGTGGCAGGGAAGCTAAGGAGAAGATTGCTCTAGAGCTGAGGTGACCGTGAGCAACCTTCCCTTAGCTTCCCAGAGGAATCAGTCAAAGAGAGAGAGGATAGTAGATTAGAAAGGAAGCCAGGTGGGAGAGCAAGCCAGCTTTGTTAATGCCCTCAAGACTCAGCTCTTGAGAGAGTAGGTATCAAGAAATGCCAGAGAGAAAGTTGGATCTTACCGAGGTCTGCCATCTTCCAGTTATTGTGTCCAGTAAGTTCCACGTCATCTGGACTCTTTTGTCAGAGAGAGCTCAAGATAAAACAAGCGTTGAAAGGCCACCACCCCTGAGCTATGAGACCCTGAGTATCAGGGAGATCCTCGTAGACAAAGGTGCAGAAGGCCTCCCAGAAACTGTGTGGCTTAGGTTGACTGGATCTATGGGGGAATATGGCCTATGAAGGTTCTAGAATCTGTGTTGTAACAAAGATTCAGAACATCCAGAAGGCGACGGGAGTTCCTAGAGGTGAGGGCTCCGAGAGACCAGATGTAAGGACACTTGGGGTCTTGAACTCACACATGAGAGTCATACTATTGGTCTTTACAGTGGTTTCTAATAGTCGGACTCTTAGCTCTAGAGATATGTCTGATTCATGTTGAGAACCTTTAGCAGAGTCGGTATTTTATGACTCATTGTTAAAAAGGTGAACAATTCCCATATTTAAAGATAAGAACCTTCAAATGAAGATGACCAGGGAAGTGACAGTATTAAGTCAGGTGACAGTGTCCAGAAGTGCAGGTGCTGAATCCGAGAGGTGTGTGGTGCTGCAAACTGAGCACCACATGGGGTTTTACACCCATGTGTCGGTAACAAAGTAATAAACACCAAAGCACCTCTTGCTGAAATCTGTTAGCCCCATGGCTATGAAGGGAGCAGCCTGCAAGCATACAAGCAGCCCCAGAAATCCTCACACCCCCAGTAACCTTCATACTCCCCAGTAGATCTCATACCTTCCCAGTAGCCCTTATACTCCTGGGTAACCTTTATCTCCCTAGTAGCCTTCATTACCCCCGCCCCCAGTAATCTTCATACCCCAGGTAACCCTCATACCTCCAGTAACATTCAATCCCATCCCACCCAATAACCCTCATAGTTCCCCCTCTTCAATAATCTTTCAAGATGGATACAGACGTTGGAAGTTACCCTACCAACACATGGCTTGATGTGTACAAAGCCACATTTTCCTTCAGAGTTGAAGGCTTACTGTCTGAAGATGTGTTTCCTGGGATAAGCAGCCAACCCTGGAAGAGAAAGGATGCCTTTTAGTGTTGAATACCCCACCTTCAGGCCTGTGCAGGGCTACTTTGTTTTAAGTTAACCTTGATAGTTACAATCCTTACTCCATTTTTATGGTGTAAGTTCATGAGATAGGTTTTTTCCTTTTTTTTTTTTTTTTTGGTTTTTTGAGACAGGGTTTCTCTGTGTAGCCCTGGCTGTCCTGGAACTCACTCTGTAGACCAGGCTGGCCTCGAACTCAGAAATCCACCTGCCTCTGCCTCCCAAGTGCTGGCATTAAAGGCGTGCGCCACCACCGCCCGGCTCATGAGATAGTTTTAAAGAATGTTTTACCCACGCCAATACTTCGTATTTTGAATTGGAAAATAGCCCGAGGGTCAACATTAGAAAAATTGTAAAATAAGCAGTAATTAACAAAAAAGAACATTTTATATCTATAAATTTAAACCTATAAAATTTCAATAGTAATTTAAAAACTTTGTTAAAATTTGGCATGGATCCACTATAAAGTTATTAGGACCTTATACAAATAGTGTATGTCTATGTGTATGTGTGTGAGGTGTGAGTGTGGTGGAGGCCACGTGAAGGCACTTATCATTCTTGGTCTTGTTTCCTTTGAGTCAGGTTCTTTCCTGAGTTCAGGTTTTTAGGGTAGGCTGGCAGCCAGAGAGCCTCAGCGATCCTTCAGTCCCTGCTGAGGTTAGAAGTGCATAGACCCACACCTGACTTGTTCTGTAGGTGCTGGGTTGAAACTCCATGTTTGCATAGCAAATCCTCTTAAAAGCTAAGTCACCTCTCCAGCCCCTCAACAATAAAACCTTGACTGCAGTAATAGCACACCATAATAGAATAAGGATTTGGTTGCGTAATGTTTTACAAAACAGATTGCTACCTCAGATCCGTTTCCAAGTTTCAAGTTTCTCTTGTGTGTTTTTAAGATCTTTTGTCAGTGTGATCAAGAAGTTACAAAAAGGGGGACCCTATGCCATCACAACAGGAAGACTGGTATAGTGAGGGCACCTGCTGATACCGGGGAACAGATAAGAAAGGTGAGGGTATCCAGTACCAGGGAGGCAGACCGATCCTCTGGAGCCAGTGACTTGCCTCCCTAGTACATGGGGCCTCCGACTTCATAGATGTTCCCAACCCCACAAGGACCCTATGGTTAAGGCCAGTGTCTTCTAGCAGCTGCTGGGCACCTCGGAGGCTCTCGATGAGGAAGCCGACTGCGGTGGTCCATACAACTGCTGCTTTTGACATGAAAGGCCTCAGATCTGTCAGAGCCGGCGGTGCTTAGAATGAATTTCCCCTCTCTCTTTCCTCCTTGGAGCTGCCCTAGATGAAGTTGTCATGCTCTGAACAGAGTCAGACCTTCCATGAGTAAAAATACTCAGCCAACTAAAAAACAAACAAAAACCACCCAAACTGTCCATCCATGGGAAGCGCAGGATCACATCACTCCACAGGCGAATTCTCCAAACATTTAATGAAGAACCAAAAGCCTTCCTCCTCAAGCATTCGAATAACTGAAGAAGTGGAAAGGCTTCCATGCTCACTTTAACAGAATCCTTATTTTGATACCAAAGCCAAACAACTGAGAGCAAATGACACACAGGCACAGAGGTGCAGAAGACAACACCAGCAAACCCAATTCAACAAGTCACTGTCATACAGCATGACTAATGAGGGCTTGTCCCAGGGATGCAAGGATATTTCTACACATATATCGGAACAGGCGATAGGGAGTGTAAGGAAAATCAAACCACAGACTCAGTATTTTTAGAAAACAGCTTTTCAAATTTAGACATTCTTCCACAATTGAAGTTCCCAGTAAATTTGATATGGAGGGAAGACACTTCCATGTAACAGAGAACACTCATGACATTTCTACACCTGTCATGGCATTCAAGGGAAAAACACATGAAAACCTGGCCCTATAAGAAATGGAGAGCCTTGTGGTGTGGTTATGGCAATCACTTCTGGAACATGAGACTGAAACAGGGTCCTCTGTAGTGCACGCACACACACACACACACACACACACACACACACACACACACTGTGTATGTGTGTATGTATGTATGTATGTATGTATGTATGTATGTATGTATGTATTAATGCATTATGTATGTGTCTTAGGGTTTTATTGCTGTGAAGAGACACCATGATCAAGGCAACTCTTATAAAAAAAACATTTAATTGGGGTTGGCTTATAGTTTCAGCGGTTTAGTTCATTATCATCCGTGTGGGGAGCATGGCAGCCTACAGGCAGACATGGTGCTGGAGAAGGAGCTTAGTGTTCTACATCTTGATCTGCAGGCAGCCAGGACGAGACTGGAATTCTACACCTGGCAGAGCTTAAGCATAGGAGACCTCAAAGCTCACCCCCACAGTGACACATTTCCTTCAACAAGGCCACACCTCCTAGTAGTGCCATTTCTGGTGGGCCAAGCATTCAAACACACGAGGGGCCAAATCTATTCAAATCACTGCAATATGTATGTATGCGTGTGCACGTGCATGCATGCGCACACATGCGTACACACACACACACTCATTTTTTTCCTACTGAACTACCTGTGAAGGGACTGAGCACAGTGGGAAGTCGGATGAAGGAATGAGGGGAAAGGTTGAAAACGACTAATCAGACAAGAGCTGGTATTCAAAATATGTAAGTAACATGTACAATTCAGAAACCAAATGACAGACAGACAACTTGATTAAAATTGTTCAAAGACTTACTGGACATCTTTCCAAAGAACACATCAAGCACACGGTGCCAGTGTTACCAGGAGAGAGTGAACCTACGCCATGATGCCCCAGTCTCTCTTGTGCATGTACACTGGGGTGCATTACTGGGTTTTAGTCTATGATTTATATAATTCAATTTAGTCAGTATAGATGAACAAAGCTCACAAGTGGTGGGAGTGATTTCCTGGTAATCAGGAACAATGGGCAATAAAGAAACATGGTAGATATATTTAGAGTCATTTTGGAAACTTGGTTTTCATTTTTTAAAACAATGTTTTATAAAAGTCATTTTAACTTTGTGTATGTATATATGTGTGTATATGCATATGTGTGTACACACATATTTCTTCTACTAAACTATATGTCCTAAAATCACCTGATCATTATTTCTCTACCATTGTTTAAAATCTCTGGCTCCTAATCTGGGTATGGTGGTGTACACCTGTTTTCTTAGAAATTGCAAGACTGAGGCAGAGGAATTGCAAGTTTGGGGCCAGCCTGGGGTAATATGGAGTTTGAGGCCTTAATGGATACTTTGTGGTGGCCTTGGTCCTGTGGTCCCAAGGTGGTGACTGGGTAAGGTCTCTTTGTTCCGGCAACAAACATCATCTTGGGTCTGCAGTAGGCAGTTCACCACATGGAGTCTGGATGGAAACCTCTGAGGCTGATAGCCCTTGCTCTCAGTGTATCTGCAGAATTAGCAGTGCACCGAGGCCTCCAAAGTTTACATCTGTGCCATCTAGACTGGTTGTTGAGCCACACCCAGACCTCTTTGTGCTGTAGACTGGGAGGACAGGGTCCCTGTGCTGGGACAAATGAAGCTTCAAGCGTGTAGCTTTCTTTGGTCAGGGTTTTTAAGTAAAACAGTTTAGTGACTTAACTCTTTCATTTCCTTTTCTTCTGGGTCTAGACACACATGCATATGTAAATGTATATAATACACATATGTACATAATGAAACTGATGCATACAAGCTAATACATGCATTGGAATCTATCAATGTCTACATCTATATTGTTTCAGTTGCCCAGTATATGAAACTTTCAGTCCTTTCCTTTATCCATTGATCCATCAACAGGCATCCTGCCTGACTGTACAGTTAGTTGCTACAATAAACATGGAAGCAGGAAGAAGCCCCGAGTCCCATCTGTACTGCAGGAACATAGAATGAGAGTGTACAGTAACCATCAATGAACAGCATTCCAGGAACTCATTGGCAGGACACTTGCTAGCCTGTGGGAGACTCTATAGTCAATCCCTGCTGCTTGAAAACAAGAAAACACACACCACAAAAATCCCCAGAGGGTCCAGGATTTCACCAAAAAGCATCCAGGTTCTAGGCAGCATCTTAGAACCAGGCCTCCAAGGTCCAGAGAGCACCATGGCCACTGAGGCTGCAGAGACCAATAGCTCCCTGGTCAAACAGCAGGACACAGGACCTGCTAGAGCCACATACAACATGCAGGTACGTTGTGCTTTGTCCCACATGTACCCTTACATCTCATATGGGACCTGCT
>JANHMN010000019.1:9146823-9205714 GCA_030674055.1 Rhabdomys pumilio | reverse complement strand
AGCGCCACAGATGTCTCCAGCTCTAGGATGTGAGACGGTGGCGACTTCGCCTGAAGTGGGTGCACTTCAGTCACTTTTGACATCTACACCATTGAGCTGAAGTGCAGTGAGCGCCAGGCTAAAGGTGCCGGGCTACACAGTCGTCTTTCTTCACCTCCTTTGCTCTCACACAGCTTCAAACACACAGCTGTCCCCACAGCTTTATGTAGGAAAGGTGACTATTCCCCTAGTGCTAAGACAGACAGAGAGAGAGAGAGAGAGAGAGAGAGAGAGAGAGAGAGAGAGAGAGAATATGAATGAATCCCTCACTTAGTTAACAAGAGTGTGCCTTTCTGAAATGTAAATTATTTCCCAAGATTTCTACGTCAAAGCCATAAGCAAAAACATCTTAACCAAACTTTATTGACAATCTACATCTCCAAATTCTTTCTAAGGGTGGTGGCCACTACTAAGGTTCTTTCTGAGGTGGGAGGTTGAATCATTAATCTGCTTCAGCAGCGATGGTTGGAAAAGACCAATCATTAATAATGATTATTGTAAGCACCAATGACACTGCCCAGTGAGGGGCTGGAAACCCCCTTAGAGTTTTCACGTAACACATAGATCAGGAGGGATGTGGTGACCTCGAAGGCAGCATGCAGAGTGGGGCTCCATGACAGCATGAAGTCCTCAGGACTCTAGCCCTCCAGGTTCCTTCCCTCTGAGGCACACCCAGCATGACTGTGCTAACCGGTGGACTGCTTTCCATGGGTCTTAAAGCTGTTAAGACAATCCCTGAAGTCTCATCTCTCACTGCTGCCCTCATGCCCTGTGGTCTGTTGTTCATGAACTCAGTGTTGGCATGAGGTGTTACCTCAGCTGAGAGGTGCCCCCCTCCCATGACATTTCTGCCAGGATACTAAAGGGAGGATTGCCTGCCTCTCCTGGGAATAGGGGCGATTTCCCAGAGTTCCTCAATCTCCTCATTATTTACATCATTGTCAATGTCCAGCCTGGGCTGGGGTGTATGTCCCTCTGTTTCATGGGTTGTGATGACATCAGAGGGGGCTGGGTCAAGTGTGTGTCTGTTCATTTTGGCCAGCTGAAGAGGAACTCTGGGACTCAGACATATTGTTACCCGAGAAGAAGATAAGCCCCATTCCCACAGCATGGTTTTGGAACAATGTAAATCTGAGTACCATTTCTATAACAGGATTCAGAGAGTACAATGTCTTTTCAGACACATCTGCAACCTGGAGGACTTTGTGTGCTTTGACAGTGACATGGGTGAGTACCTCAATGTGGCTGAGCTGGGATGGCTGGAAGCCAAGTACAGGAACAGCTGGAAGGAATTCCTGGAACACAATCAGGCTGTGTTAAACGCACACCGCAGACAGAGCTACGGGGTCAGGGAGAGCTTCACTGTGCAGGAGAGGTGAGACAGGAAGGGGGTGGAGGTGGTGGGAGGACGGAAGGAAGGTGAGGGGGGTTCTGTGAGGGAGCACTAAGAGGGATTGTGTGTGTGTGTCCACTTGTGTGGCTGTGCTTGTGAGTGTGTGTGTGTGTACTAGCTGGTTTTGTGTGTCAACTTGACACAACCTGGAGTTATCACAGAGAAGGGAGCCTCCCTCGAGGAAATGCCTCTATGAGATCCAGCTGTTAGGTATTTTCTCAATTAGTGATCAAGGGTGGGAGGGTCCATGGTGGGTGGTGCCATCCCTGGGCTACATAGATGAAGATGTAGAACTCTCAGCTCCTCCTGAACCATACCTGACCAGACTGCCATGCTCCCGCATTGATGATAATGGACTGAACCTCTGAACTTGTAAGCCAGCCCCAATTAAATGTTGTCCTCATAAGAGTTGCCTTGGTCATGGTGTCTGTTCACAGCAGTAAAACCCCAACTAAGACATTTGGGTTCTTAGCATAAATCCTAGGGAGGGGTCTTCACATCTGGGGCAGCATTTAGCACTGGGCTGGAAGGAGTCTTAAGACTCACAAACTGGCCCTATGTTCCTGAGTGCTACAGCAAAGTGGGGTAGAAATGACCCTGCAAGCAGGGGCCGCTCTGGACTCTGCACAAAATGGGTCATACAATCTCCGTGGCAAATTTCACTGGCTTACTCAAGCCTCTCTTATAAAACCTCAGCCCACAAATAGCTGGCCTGCATCTGTTGTCCGAACGCTTACTGTAGCCAGCAGCCACTTCAGTACAGCATTAAGTAAAACACACCAAAGCAATGCAGACTCTATAGGACTGATTAGTTTGTTCCGGTTGAATTTTATTCTAATTGTGTTTTTAATAGCAGCTTACACCCTTCAAAATGCACTATTTTCCAAATTATAGGATACAATACTAAAATTTGAGGCTAGGAGAGATGGCTCAGTAGTTAAAAGCACTGACTGCTCTTCCAGAGGTTCTGAGTTCAATTCCCAGCAACCACATGGTGGCTCATAACCATCTGTAATGGGGTCTGATGCCCTCTTCTGGTGTGTATGAAGAGAGCAATACTGTACTCACATACACAAAACAAACAAACAAACAAATAAATAAATCTAAAAAAAAAAAGCTCTGACTGCTCTTCTAGAGGAATGGGGTTTATTCCTAGTACCTACAAGGCAGCTCGCAACCATCTGTCACTCTAGTTCTGGGGATCTGATGCCCTTTTCTAGCCTCCACGGGCATGGCACATACATGGTTCATAGACATACATATAGCAAAACACTCCCACATATGAAACAAATCAGTCTTTTTTTTTTTTTTTAAAAAAAAAGATACAAACATTTAAAAATGATAAATAGAACAGGAAAGTACACCAACTATGTCTTGGCTTCCTGGGTGTATCCACAGCATGTTTGGCAATGGCACGAATCAACTCCGTTTGCTGCAGAGTTCTCAGGAATTATATCAGAGTGTGTCATGGTCTGATTTCATTCATGAGAACAGGCTATTTGAGTTTCACATACCTTAATGGCCCTCCTTATCTCTAGGTTCCAGGAGACAATCAAGCAATTGAACTTAAAAGGGACTCTTGGGGGCCCCTGTTTATAGTGGGTCCATGAGGGAGTGAAACAGAGTGGGCCTGTGGAGTGGAGCTGGGGGTGAGCTGAGACTCCTGGGCTGGCAGGTGGTGTCAGATCCAACCCGGACTAGAGGACACTTGGATGGAGGCACTGAGGGATCCTTTCTGCCACGTGACCCCATCTGTGTCTGAAGCAAACTGAATGTCGGTTACTGGCTGAGAACACGGGAGAATCACGAGTTTTTTTTTCTCCTGTTCTCAGCAGTGTCCAACGTCACTACCACTCATCATGGTTTTCATTTATTGAAGTTAATTTGGATCTTTAATAAAACCAGAATCACATCTGCCGTAACATTTTCAACATTCAGTGACTTCTATGACTTCTGTGCTCTTGATACTGATTCCCACCTAACACTTCTGCACAGCTGTAATTTATCGGCTTCCTCTCCATCTGAACTATATTTTCCTGCTCATTTCGGTAGTGTCAGGCACTATGAATTTTATCTTATTAAACTTTGTTTTGGAGTCAAGTTAAGATATTCTATCCAGGGCTGGAGAGATGGCTCAGCGGTTAAGGGCACTGACTGCTCTTCCAGAGGTCCTGAGTTCGATTCCCAGAAAACACATGGTGGCTCACAACCATCTGTAATGGGATCTGATACCCTCTTCTGGGGTGTCTGAAGGCAGCGGCAGTGTACTCATATGCATAAAATAAAGAAATAAATCTGAAAAAAAAGATATTTTATCCAAAGTCCCCATGCCTTTGGACCCAGTGTCCACTGAGAGATCAAGATTTTCTGGTCCTTGCAGTAGGATCAATGCACAATTAAGAGGGAGGCATTGTTCCCTCTGCGGTTTCTTATTAACAGAATATGTAGCTTTGATTGGAGTGGAAGGAAATGAGCCTTCCCTCCCTCTGCTGACATAGTCAAAGTTTTAATTTTCACTATTAATTTTTTTTTTGAGACATAGTTTCTCTGTGTAGCCCTGGCTGTCCCAGAGCCCACTCTGTAGACCAGGCTGGCCTTGGACTTAGAAATCCACCTGCCTCTGCCTCCCAAGTGCTGGGATTAAAGGCGTGTGCCACCGCTGCCCAGCCACTATTAACTTTTTATTAGTTTAAATTATGTGTGTGTGCTGGAGGGGGTATATGTGCATGTGAGGACAGTTGTCTGTGGAGGCCAGAACAATGTCAGAGCTCCTGGAGCTGGAGTTACAGGCAATTATGAACCTCTTGACTTACGGGCTGGGGATTATCTCAGGTACTCTGCAAGAACAGCACATGCTCTTGGCCACCAAGGCTTCTTTCCATCCCTATTTCCCTCATTAACAGCCTCGACAACACAATAAATTTCCCCACCTTCAGCAAGAGAAATACCTCAGTACTTTTCACTCATTTGGATTCCCGAGATGTGCATGGCATCAATGTAACCATGTTTGCTGTGCATGGCATCAATGTAACCATGTTTGTTGTGCATGGCATCAATGTAACCATGTTTGTTGGAATAGGATTTTGATGGTTATTTTCTACTTAAAATGACCACTTCATTTAAGATGTAGCTTAGATTGTTATGGAGTTAGTGTTTGTTTCTTTATCAATATTTGAAAGATCATTCTTGATATTTTTAATACAATGCTGCTGCTTTGGTTTCAGAGTCTTGAAGTTTGTTTAATTTTATTCCTTTGAATGTTGTTTTAGCGCTGTGTTCAAAGGCATAGTCTGGTGACTGGCACCCATACAGAAGTTACTTACAGTCAGTTCTTTATGAAACATGCACAGATATAGAGTGTAAAAACTTGTGGAACAAAGCTGAACAGTGGTGGCACATGCCTTTAATCCCAGCCTTTGGGAGACAGAGGCAGGTGGAGCTCTGAGTTTGAGGCCAGCTTGGTCTACAGAGTGACCAAGACTGTCTAAGACAGACAGGGCTATACCGAGAAACTCTTCTAACAACAACAACAACAACAACAACCACACCACTACCACCACCACCACCACCATCATCATCAAACCTTATGAAGCAAATTTACAGAATAATTTTACTTATGTTAAATCTAGGTATTATAATTGCTATAATTTCACAATAGCAAGGTTTGTCTCTGTTGTTTAATTTTATGGTAATTCAGTTAAGAAAACTGATTTGAGTCTCTGTTGCTGCTGTTCTTGTCTGTGGTGGTTTGAATAAGAACTGCCTGACAGGCTTCATATATTTGAGCGCTTAGTCACCAGGGTGTGGACGTATTCAAAAGGATTAGAAGGATTAGGGGTTGTGGCATTGTTGGAGGAAGTGTGTCAAAAGCCTGTGCCAGGCCCAGCCCTCCCACCCCATCCCACTCTCTCTTTCTGCTTGCACACCAGGACATAGCTCTCAGCTCCGTCTCCAGCACTATGTGTACTACCACGCTTCCCGCCATGATGAAAATGAACTAAACCTCTGAAACTGTAAGCAAGCCTCCAATTAAGAGTTGCCTTGGTTGTGGTGGCTCTTCATAGCAATAGAACAGTGACTAAGGAACAACTCAGAGAGGAAAGGGTTAACATCATCTCAGGACTCCCACTTCACACTCTATAACTGAGGAAGCCAGAACAGGAAGTCAAGACAGGAACCTAGAGGCAGGAACTGATGCAGAGATCACGAAAGAACACTGTTTACTGGCTTGCTCCCCAAGGCTTGCTTGGTTTGCTTTCTTATATACCCCAGGACCTCCTGCCCAGGGGTGGCTCCACCCACAGTAGTCTGGGTCTTTGCACATCAATCATCAATCAAGAGAATGTTCTTCAGAGTTGCCTTCAGGCCAGTTTGATAGAGACAATTCCTCAACTGACACTCCTTCTCAGATGATTCTAGCTTGAGTCAACTTGACAAAAACCCAACCAGCACATTGTTGGCTTACAGTATGTTAGACATAAACAAAGAATAACAGTGGGGCTCAGAACACATTGTACGCTTGCATGAAAATGGACCTGTGCAGCTCTGTATAATTAGTAATAGTGACGACGACGACGACAACGACGACGACAACAACAACAACAACGACGATGATGCAGATGCACTAGTGTGCAAGCAGGGAGCAAATGTGATATCGGACTCAGAAAACCATGGATTCATTTATCTTAGGAATGACTAAACACATTTATGTCAAAAGAAGGAAGACGATTAACAATTATAACACCATGCACAACGCAAATGGTCCGAAAATCTTGTCCAGGATCTGAACCCAGAGGCTCATGGAATCTCAGGTTAAGAGGCCTCCCGGCTAGAGGTCCCTGTGCCTGGCCAGGAGGACCTTACAGGTGGCAGACTGCAGCACCCACCCATTGAGTTCCCTGTGCACATCACTTAGGGCTGTGTTGTTGGAGAGAGCTCCATGAATTACGTTTGAAGTAAGGATAGAGTGATCCCAAGAAAGTGTCCTGGGCAAAGGAAAAGATGTGTGTCTTGTCAGTCATGTTATAGAAAGAGAGGTCATTATCCTCCTGATCCAAGAAGATGGCAATCTTCAGTGGACGCGTCTCCAGTGGCAGAGGTTCTTCCAAAAAAATGTTTTGGGAACAGAAGGCAAGAGCCCTGTATCCATCTGCCTTCTTTTCCAGGACTCTGAATTTTCTCAAGGAGTCTGTGGGTGATGCATCCTGAGTGTACAGCTCATAAACTCCTAGTGTCCACTCCTCTGTGTCCTCAACATCCACCTCCCAGTAGTATCTCCCCAACATGAAGCCTTCCTGGGAGAGCATGATGATATTGTGGTCTACTTGTGAGCTGCTGACAGACGGATCTGCTGTTTCCTCACCTCTGTTCTCTTCTGTCTTTGAGTCAGATTTGTCCTGGGTAGGCATTTCATGATTTATCATCACAGGAGCTGGAGGAGGAAGAGAAAGAGAGGAAGAAGGGGTGGGGGAGGAAGGGGTGGAGGAAGATGGGAGGTGGAGAAGGAGGAGGGGTGAAGAAGAAGGAGGAGTAGAGAAGGAGGGGCAGAAGAGGAGGGGTGGAGGAAGAGGGGCAGAAGAAGAGGGTCAGAGGAGAAGGAGGGGTGGAGGAGGAGGAAGGGCAAAGGAGGAAGAGGAGCAGAGGAGGAGGAGAGGTGGAGGAGGGTCAGAGGAGGAGGAGGAGTGGAAGAGGAGTGGAGGAGCAGACAAAGCCACCACTGTAATGTTTTAACTCATTAACTGTGTTCAAAGCTAGCGCTGTGTGTAGAAGTCGACTGGACAAACAAAGCCTTAAGGAGACTGGGTGTGGAGAGCTAGCACGTCAATACTCTTCAGTATATTGGGCCGAGTTCTCTCATGATGCACTCCGAGCTCTGCATTTCTGCATCTCATTCTAGCTTGGGTTTTGGGAGAACATGGAGTGAGCTAGGACTTGAAGGGATTATGTAAGAGCATTGTTCACCCCATGTTCTAAATCAGAGCGTTGTTCCTCAATTATGGAAGGGCCGGTCACAAGCTGAGCCTTGGTAATTTCTGTTATCCAAGCTCAGTGGATCCCATGGACAAAAACACCCGCTGGGCCAGTGTGTTGAGATGGGAACAGAACAGCGTGGCTGAGCCTGGCAGTGGATTCCAGCATAGGCTCACACAGCAGAATCCCTTCCTCTCTTCCCCACTCTCAGCTTGAACATGTGTCTGTCAGGAAGATCGCATAAGACACCAGAGAGCAAACTGGGGGGCTGGTGTGCTCAGTGGCTTGCCTGGTGTGTGCAAGGTTTGACACTCATTTCTAAAATGAGAAACAGAACCCCAGAAGCAACCTCTGAGGCAAATGAGCAAATGCACTCACCCAGCTGGAACAGTTCCTTCCTCCAGTCTGGAAGAGAGCAGAGCAAACATCTGCATGCAATGAAGGCAAAGGAGGTGTGCACCCAATGCTCTCTCCCTCACTTTCTCCCCTCCTCTCTCCTTCCTCACTAAGCCCCTCAGACTTTCTAGTGTCCAGAAACTCCCAGCATGTGGGCTGCGATCTGTGCTGTCTCAGGGACTGCTCCCTAGAGACTCAATGCAACAGTTGGGGGTGGGGGAGGATGAGAGTGGGATTGAGGATGGGGGTGGAGGTGGGAGAGGATAAAGGTGAGGGTGGAAAATGAGAGTGAGATGTGTAGGGGAGGGGTGGGAATGAGGGTGAGGGTGGGAGTGGGGATGAATATGAGAATGAAGGTGGGGGTAGGAGTGGGGATAAGGGTGGAGATGAGGGTGAGGGTGGGGTGGGAGTGGGGGTGGGGATGAGGGTTAGAGTGGGCGATAAATTCCTCTTGCTCAGATATAGCAACTGCTAGGCCTCAAGGTTTTATTCAGAAGTTAGATAGGTCTGTAGCCTTGGGAGGAGGGACAGATAAGGACTTTTTTCCTGTTAGGTAGATCACTGGGGTCTCACTGAACCTCCCTCCACACACACAAAGAAATTAGCTTCTTATATGTAGCAGGGAAAGGACAGGAGTGGAGAGGGTCCTCTCCACCCTGCAGTGGAGTTTGTGGCTGACTCCCCAGCTGCCTGAGCCCACGTGTCCATCCTCATGGCATAACTTCCTTTTATAGAACCACAGAAAGGTTTTAAAAAGATTTATTTTTAAATTTTATTTTATGTGTGTGAGTGCTTGCATGCAGTACATGTACTGTGTGAGTGCAGTACCAGCAGAGGCCAGAAGAGGGCGCTGGGTTCCCTGGGATGGAAGTTACAGGCGGTTAGGAGCCACCATATAAGGAGTGGGAACTGAACTCAGGTTCTTTGCCAGAGTAGCCACTGCTCTTAGCCGCTGAGGTCTCTCCAGCCTCTGCTGGAACATCTTAAGCAAATCATTGAAAAGTCCCATTAGACATTGCTTAGTGAGCTGTCAGAGGACTCACTAAGTGTGCCCTGCAAGCACTCAGGCTGCCTGGAGTGTCCTAGTTCCTAGCTTATGTTCCTTGGGGACTTTTCAACTTCCACAGGGTCAGAGGTGACAGCTGTGCCACCTATGTGTGGAACAATGTCTGATGAATGGAAATTGCACAGATGGGGCCAAGGAATGACCTAGGGTATTCATTTACACACACCCCCACTTATACACACATCACACACACATCACACACACTTGCATACATATCACACATATACTCACATACACACCCCCCCCAGTCACATACACATCACACACATGCACACACATTCACTCACACATATGCACACACACATGTACACACTCATACACATCATACACATACATATACACACATTCACACACATATCATATAAACAATAAGTCTAGTTGCCTTTCCTTTTTCCTTAGCTATAGAAAATAACTGACTGTTTGAATCCCCAGCAAAAACGATCACAACTTGGCGGTGGTGTAAACCTGAAATCCTAGCATCTGGGAGGTGGAGGCAGGACGATCAGGAGCTCAGACCCAGCCTCAGCTACAGAGCATGTTGTGTGAGACATACATAAAACACTTTCAATACTGTCTCAAAACACTATCTTCTTGGTTTTTTTCAGTTTGCAAGTTGACAGCCATTAAAGTGTGCGTGTACAGGTGTGTTTAAGAGTTACTGGCAAGATTCAATGCCCAGGAGTCACTCACCAGGGTAGAGCAAGGCCTTCTTCCAGTCTGCAATAGAACAGACCCAAGACAGTTGAGTACTGACTTCTGGCACCACAAGTCCATCCATCCCCCATTTCCTCTCAGTTTTCTGCACTGGTCATCATTAACCCTTTCAGTCCCTTCATCCCCACCCTGAGAGGCTACGGAGGGGGAGTTTGCATCAGGGAATCTGAGGTGCAGGACCCATGGTCTCTTACCTTTTCTGTACAGCGCCTTCCTCCGATCTGTAAACAGAAAACAAAGAAGCAAAACGCCCGACATTGGATACATGATGACAGAAGTGGGGGCGGGGGTTGGGGAGGAGAAACAAATGTTAATGAGAGGAAGGAAAAACTAGACTCACCTAGGTCGGCCTGGAGGTCATCTGAAAGAAAAGGGAGGTGTAAAACCCATCGAACTGAGTGTCAGCCTGGCCTGAGCCTGGACAGTAGCTAATGAATTAGGCTTGGCGTTCCCTTTGGGGCCCCATAATAAAGGAGATGAGCATGCGCATAGAGACACCATAAGGATAAAGTGCTATGGGGTCAGAGCAATGTCCCAGCTCCTTGGGAGTTTAAGGTGTTTTAGAGCTTTTCAAACCCGTTCTTGATTGATTGATGAGAACCCGATACTGGAGAACTGGCAGCAGGGTCTGGAGGAGCGTGGGCGTGGGGGCTAAGGGGAGGGCTGGAGTGTGGGCGTGGCCAAAGCATGGGACTGAGAAGAGCAGGGTATGAAGGCTGTGGTTTGAGGCCAAAACTCAGAGGTTTGATGTGTCCCCCCACCCCCACCTTTGTCCTCTGTAAGATTGGTGCTACGTGGAACCCCTGTGTCCCATGTTTCCCTAGCTCCCCCAATCCCCAGCCTTTCCACAAACCGTGATTCTGCGGTCCCCATTATACCTCTGACCTTCAGTGCAGTTTTCGTCTCCTTCTTCATCCGAAGCATTTCATCGTGTTCTTTTGACCATTTCTTCATTTCTCTCCTTTTGACTCGATGTTCTTTCCAGGCAGCAAGGCTGATCCCACCAAGGAGGAGCAATAGTATGGGGAGCGAGCAAGCCAGGGCTACTCTCCATGGAGACGTGGTAGGGAAGAAGGGCTCTGACAGGGTGCAAGAGGACAGTCAGAAACCGGTCTGGAGGTCTTTCAGCTCTACTTCCTCCCCTCCCTCCCCGACTCTGTTAGAGTTCGGTCCTCACCTACCTGGGAGGAGGATGGCCTTCGATTTCTCCTGGTTGTAGATAGGATTTTGGATGGAGCAGATCACGTGGCCTACAGCTCTATCTGTGACCAAAAGAGACGCTTCCACGTGGAAGAGCCCGTCTCTGTCTTGGATCTGTGACTCAGAGGAGGACAGTAGAGTGTCCCCGACGGTGTCTCTCCACTGCACCTTGGGTTTTGGGAACCAGCCACTTGAGGAGCACAACACTCGGATCCCATCCTTCTCAGGTCCTGTCATGTGAACAAGAGGGGCAGAGCCTAAACCTGAGGAGAGAGGACAGGAGCTTGAGGCCGGCAGCCTGAGGGAAGATGACCTTCAATATACCCAAGAGGTCAGCTGAAGCTACCCTGGGACGCTGCTTGACCTCAGCTTACTGTCTATGGGTGTGCGTGGACTGGCAGAGGTTAAGGATCGTTCTAGGAAAAGTTAAAACTTGAAAATTGGCCCAATTTTTATTTTCTGTCTTGGTTTACTGAAAGTTAATGCCAGAGGGTATCAGTGTTACTACCAAATATACTTTCTGGGGTCTTCTAAGATATGGAAACAGGCTCAGAGGGCTGGTCAAGCGCATCAGTGAGCAGAGAGCCCGTTGTGCAAACATGAGGCCCAGAGTTCACTTTCCTGAAGCCACATAAGAACTGGGTGTGGTGGCCCTAGCTTGGGAGCCAGACAGGTGGGTCCCTGGGGTTCACTGACCACTTGGCTGAAATAGTGAGAGACCAGTGAGAATCCTGTCTCAAAAGACATGGGGGACAGTGACTTAGGGTTGACCTCTGCTTTCCACACATACACAGATATACACATATCTGTGTAAACACACCTGAATGCACACATACATGCACACACACAGGCAAATACACATATATGCACACACACCACATCACACACTCACACGCACACTACACACATGTCCACACATACACAGACACACACACACCACATATACACACACTCACACACATACACATGCATACACACAAGCACATACACATATATGCACACACACAACAGACACACACTGCATACACACACATTCACACACCACATACACACATACTGCATACACACACACCACACACACATGTGTGTAATGTGTATGTGCATGTACCACCTGTATCTGCAAAGCCACACTTCCAGTGTCGATGGCATGTCTCACCATCTGAGTCCTGCCCCGGTACTTGGGCATCTGCACCTCTCCCTGCTCCTGTCCATTGTGGAACACCAGCACAGCTGGGGTAAGCTGGGCACGGTACCATCGGATGTGCATGTGAGCCGCACTCTGCTCAGGAAACAACTGGCAGGGCAGGATGGCATCAGTTCCCAGCAGGGCTGTGATGGCCTCAGATGGTCCCTTCACAGAAAACCAAGACACTTCTGGGGACCAGAGACATATTGTGGAAGCAAGTTAGAGAAATGAGACTTAAAACAAACAAACAACCCTGCACTTTCATATTTAGGAAACTAAACCTATTTTTCCTTTGTATTACTTTAGAAAAATTATTAAATTTTAACAGATAAAAATTTAATAGTTATATAAAAGTGCATAAGTTTCTCAGTCTTTGTGTATATGCATATATGTGTGTGTCCTTGGGACTTTTACACATCAATGCTTGTTCAGAAATATTAGCTTCTTCAGTATTTAGAATCAACTCAAATATGCAGCCTGTTTATTGTACAGTTTAGGACATGGACATTCTTCAAATATGTCAACATAGCTAAGGTCACAAAAGCAGCAGCAGCAGCAGGAGGGAGACAGGGAAGGAGGGATGGATGGAGATACGGAGGTAGGGAGACAGGGAGGGAGGGCAGGAACAGCTGTGCTGGGGGACTCTGTGTGAATTTAGAGTTGCTGGCACTGGCCATGAACCCTAGGGAGAGTGATGTTCTGGGCTAGGAGTGTCACAGTGGCCATTGCTAGAGTGGAGACAGGCTCTTTCCAGTTCTGCATTGCTTCCAATCATGGATGCCTTTGTGACCTGTTCTCGTCTACCTAACACCAGGTGTCAGCATGTACACATGTCAGCAGCTCAGTGTAGAAAGTCTATCTCACTATTTCACAGTGCAGTGGGGAATCATGGTTTCACATGAATGCGATCGTTATGCAGCAGTTTGGGCACTGAGTAACATAGCACTTCACGTTATTACTAGAAATAATCCTGCAATAAACTTCACACAATGCATACACACAGACACAGAGATGAATACGTAAATACATACATACACACACACACAGATACAAAAAAAGATTTTACACAAAAATTTACAGAATTTTGAATCGGTATTTATGGACATTAACATTTTTGATACTAGGGCTAGGGTGTTTCTGATGGTAGACCAGTTGTCTAGAATGTACAGTGCCCTGTGTTTCGTCTGAATTTTTATATTTGCCCTTATGCCATTCACATGGGCTCCTTTCTGAGTTTTCTCCAGAGTCTGAGAACTTTATCTAAAAGGTGCTTTTGTTTTATGAAGGAAGAGAATAAATGATTTATTTAAGGTCACAACCTAAGAATTCTTAATCCAAACTCTTTGTTCTCCTATTCACAGAGAACCCCCAATGCACACCTTCCTGGCCACACATCCTCAAACCATGAGCTAGCCTCTCCACCTTTAAACTTCTTGACATACAGCTGACCACAGCAGGGAGAAAGCTCACACACTGTGAACATACAAAGACACACAGACACTGTAGCATTTACAGGCCAAACTCACCCACACTCAGTGAAGATTTAGGTAGATATCACAGTTCTGAGTTTTACAAAAATTACCCAAAGGATCAGGGAGGATATTTTCTTGGCCAGTAGATGGCCACGTGATTGCATTTACACAAGAGAAGTCATTCAACACAAGACAGTAAAACAGCACAGAAGGCAGAACACTGACCTCCTGAGACTCCCGTAGACACCAGGAAGAGCAGAGGGAGGAGAAAACTCGCCAGAGGGAAGGCGGGAGAGCCCTTCATCCTCAGAGTGGAGGGTCAAATCCAGGTTCACCATAGGAAGGCAACAGGTGAAAGTTCTCAGGAAAAAAAAATTCCCTGTTCAAAGACTTAATGTTATTCACGGGTTTCTAACTGTGTCTTCTTCCACAAAACCCTTAAGACAAAACCCATCAACCCTCCCCCTCCCCGGGGCCTTCCATGTCCTCTCTTTATCCCAAAGGTCAACAGTTTCCCTGTGGATGTGGGAAGCTGCCAAGTTCCCATCTTCTCTTGCCTTTCTGTGAGTTCATGGTCTCAAGGGGGATCTTAGAGCTGGCTTCTCTGACTCCAGCGTAGGACAGTGAAGCCACACGAGGGAGTAGATCACTCCCACACTCAATCTGTCTTCATTCTTCTTAATTACTTACTCATTCTTTTATCTGTTCATTTACTTACTTTTTTTCCCCCCGATAAAGGGACCATCTCTCACTGTATCCTCATGACTTCAATCCTTCTGTGGGCCACATCTCCCTCAGAAACCACAAACCCTCACTCACCATCTGGACAGAGCTGTGGGTTCCTGAAAGCCCCAGGGATCCTCAGTGCACTCCTAAACCCTGGCTCTGGTGACCATCCACACCTGTGTTACTGTGGTCACTGGGGCCAGAGTGTCCAATTTCCATAGATGTTCTCAGAGGCAAGGAGGACACACAGGGCTGCCCCCAGGCTCTGGCTCCTCCTGGAGGAGTTTAGGAGGAAGCTGCAGCCATCTTCAGCCCTTACTTTAAGGCTGGAAGTGATCAATCAAAGTCCAAGGGACTTTGCACTGGGCTGAACCATAGACTGATAGGAACTTGAAGGTCTCTTTAAGATACTTCTCGCCTTAAGCTGTTTCCCATGGGGCCAGCGAGAGGTGCTCAGGTCTTGTGGTCAGGTCTGAGGGTCACTGACACAGTTAACCAGTTCAAACAATAAAGCCAAGAATGTTTCTACCCCTCCCACCATGATTGATTTCTGGCCATATGTGTAGAGCCTGGGTCACATGGTGAGTTCATGGATAACCTGGACTACACAGGATCATGTCTTAAACAAAACAGCAGCGAAATGGGGGCTCTTTCATCTCTTAATAGGCTTACATTTTAAAAAAATGTATTTCGTGTGTATGGGTGTTTTGTCTTCACGGATATCTATGTACCACTTGTGTGCAGTATTCATGGAGGCCAGAAGGGGGCATCAGAACCCCTAGAAGGAAAGTCACAGGCAGGTGTGAGCTGCATTATGGGTGCTGGAAACCAAACCCTGATCTTCTGCAAGGGCAGCCAGTGCCCCTAACCACTGAGCCATCCCCCACTCCCCTATTTTGCATCTTCATGCTGTACTGTATATTGTCACCCCTTTGCAACTGCTGAAAGTCTCATGGTCTTAGTGACTATCTTCCCTGGAGCTAAGTTACAGATAGTTGTGGACTTCCTGATGTGGGAGTTGGGGGCTGGGAACCAAACTCAGGCTAACCACTGAGCCATCCCTCCAGCCAAATCACGATTTTCTTGACTCTTGTTTTTTTTTTTTCCCCTATCATTGTGAACAAGAAAATAATTGTTCTGGAATTCACAGACTTTCCTTCTCCTTGGTCACCGACAAAGAAGAGAGATGGTGAGAGGCCAAATTTTTAAGTACAGACTTAATTTTAGAAAACCTGGCCTAAGTTTGAACTCAGGTAAACTAACAAGCTGGTACCTAGTGTTAGTTTCCAAGTTGTCCCCCAACAAAACCTGAGCCTAGCTCCAGTCTCTAGGCTAATCCCCAATAAGACCAGCATCTCCAGGTTACACCTTCAACAAGACCAGTGTCTCTAGGCTATTCCTCCAACAAACCTGCACCCTCAGGTTACAAGTCCATTCCCTGCCTAATGACCACCAGTGCAGAGGGGAGCAGAAGTTAAGCTTATAATATGACTCCCAGCACCAGACAATTGTGTTAAAGGCCACAGTAGCTTTCCAATTAGATGCTTGCACACGCACTCTCTACTATAAAGCCTTGATCAGATAGATATTTGGGACTGCCCCACCACCATTCTGTGTGATGGTGGTGCATTGAGGAGACCTGAGCTAGCTGGAATAGAATAAAGACCCCGTTGTCAGTTTGTCAGTTGCATAGATTGGCCCCTGTCTGTTTTTTTTTTTAATTTTTTTTTTTTTTATTATCAAACACTTTCTTGACTTCCTTGGCACTACAATGGAAGGGCCCAGCTGACACTGTTCACGCTGTGTGTACCCCATCTGGATGAGCAGATTTAATCAATGTCCATAGAGGATATTTCTAGGCCTGAGTGAATGAAAATCAGAAAATTGAACCATGTCACTGTCTATTCAATTGTTTCTTTAGTGAATACAAGAACTAACCAGGAGATGACACTGTATCTAAGCATCAGATACATTGTAATAGAGCTTGCGAGAGCTTGGCTAAATGGATGGGCTATAGACACCCTTGTTTCCAATATGTTAATTTATATAATCTCAAAAAAATAAGGACATGGGTTATCATCCAACACACAGTCAGATGAGGAAATGGAGGCACCAAGGAATCCTGTAGCTCTCCCCAAAGCAACGGTATCAGAAGATTAACCGAAACTGTAACCATGTAACCGCTCTATTGTCTGCACTGAAGCTCTCTTTTCTAATCCTATTTTGTCTTCAGTTTTGAGACCATCTGAAGGATGGAGAGGGCCGACTCCCCGAGTTTCCTGGGAGGAGCCTTCTTGCCTCCAGTTTTCTGAATCCCTTAAATGTCCACCCAATCCATCTTTAAGGACCCTAAGTCACCTGAAGCATCTGGAGCAAGACTCACAGGAAACCCATGCAGGCATCCAGGAGGAGGCAGGGCAGGGTGACCTGGTCCAGCTCCCTCTCTAAGGTGGTGATAGGTTCTAAGAAACCTTCATCTCTCTAAGAATTTAGACAGTGTGAGTTTTGCCTGACAGTCTCCTGGATGATGGGCAAGAGGGAAGGAGTGGGGGAGCGGCGCTGCATGGATCCTGAGGGTGGGTGGAGGACAGGCAGCCCTTTGTCATACCAGAAGGTGTTGATGAGCCATGCCTGGAAATGCCATTTCTCTCTCTGTTTGCCTCCCCTCTCTCTTTCCCCCTCTCAGTCAGTGAGATAACATGTTCTTCCAAGGAGGGATTGGAGAGACCATGGGCAGACTAATGACCTCAGAAGATGGCTGTTTAGGTCAGAGCTGTTCCTGGAGAAGAGAAGTGAAGGGTTTTTGTGAGTGACAAAGGTCCCTGGTGTTCTTTTGAGAAAGACACCACAGTTGTCTGAGAGTCACAGGAGACAATTTCTTAGCACCCCCATGAGCCCCTTAGCCATGGTCCTCTATTCTTGACAATCTCCTTGCCCTTGATCCAGGTGTTTTCAGTCCTCCCTCTGGACCACACTGTTTCCCACCCTAAGAAAGATGGCAAATTCCCACTGAGAGACTTCTTCTCTATCCCTTCCACTTCCATGGGGCTCAGGCAAAAACCTGCCACATTTGTAGCCCCATCCTCTGTTTTCTGCCTAGGAGGATTAAGTCACACGGTGAGTTTGCAAACATACCTTGGTTAATTCCAAATCCTCATCTAATAAAATGATTTATTTGCACACCAGGGCAAAAAAAAGCTTCACAAGGAATGTGTTTTCATGGTATCCCAGTCCTCTCCTCACCCCACTTCCAAAAATACACCACCATTGTAACCAAGAAATCATTTGCTTTATATGAGACTAGCCTGTCTGCTGTAAAAACCCATGACCCATGAGCCTGTGCAAACACTGTAAAACTCTGTGATAATTGAATTTCCCAAGGACTCTTCTGGGACAACCATGATGTAATCTGAAGGTGCCAGGCAGGGTGTCCGGACACACTTTCCACTCTGGATTTATCCCATAGATTCCTTAGGAGTGAATGCCCCTGGGGTCCACATTGTAGAGCATGGTAGATGCAGACAGCATGCTCTCCTGTCGTGAGACCCCATCATTAGTGTGAGGGACACAGAGCCAGGATGGTAATCTCAGAGGCTGTGTGGGTGTGTCAGGATGGGATGGAGCAGCCAGGAGGGAAGCCTGGAGACTTCAAAGGGAGAGCAGAATTAGTGAAGAGTTATGTGTAGAAGAAGATTGAAGAGTCATCTGAGGGGACAGCAGACGTGCAACTGTTTCTTCAGGGAAGACAACTCTGAGGAAGCTCCTGTGGAGCCAAGGTGATAAGCCAGTAGCTGATCGTGAAGGACATTTTAGAGGAGAGGTAGGCATCCTGCTGGGCTTTGGAGGGTTGGTTGTGCACCTGTGTTCTAGTTTGCTTTCTATGGCTATGATGAAATATGGGCAAAAACCAACCCCCCCCAAAAAAAAACAAAAACCAACAAAGAAACAAACAAATCCCAAAACAACAACAACAACAACAACAACCCCCAAACACCAAAACAAAAAACTTGGAGAGGAAGGATTTATTTTACCACTCAGGTGACAGGATGTCTGAAGAGAAACTCAAGGCAGGAACTTGGAGGCACACAAAGGAATGGAAGGGGTGGCTGCTTATTGGCTTGCTCCTATGGCTTGCTCAGCCAGCTTTTTTATACAACCCAGGCCCACATGCCTAGGGATTGCACCGCCCACAGTGGGCCCTCCTATGTCAATCATTAATCAAGGAAATGCTACACAGTCTGACTATAGAACAATCTGATGGAGACATTTTCTCCATCTTCCCTCTTCCCAGATGACCTAGGCTTGGGTCAAAAACCAACCGATACATGTTAAAGAAATAGAGAGGTGTGTTTGGAGATGGCCAGTGTCTTGAATGCTAGATTTGACCTAAATGGTCTTAATATAGTGATGCATTTATTATGCTGCAGTTTGAATGAGAACCAGTTTTTTGTTTTGTTTCATTTTCGAGACAGGATTTCTCTGTGTACCCCTGGCTGACCTGAACCTCATTCTGTAGACCAGGCTGGCCTCAAACTCAGAGATCCCCCTGCCTCTGCCTCCTGAGTGCTGGGATGAATGGCATGCACCACCACCTGGCCCAGAGTTTTTGAAGGTCTTTACTTCAACTCATCCTCTAAAGACAAGTGAGCTGCTTCCCCTATGACTCTGCTCCTCTCATTTGAGGTCAGCTTCATCTCCAAGCGATGCATTTCTGTTGACGTCTGTCCCGGAACAAGCTGGCCTCAAACTCACAGCGATCTGCCTGACTGAAGGTTGGTATCACCACACCCAGTCTTTCACTGAAAAAAAAAACTTTTTTTTTTTAATGAAAAAGGAATGGGAAAACCATTTTGTTATACAAGCATACTGACGACATAGACTAGCGAAAATACTTCAAATGTAAGAAAGAACAGAGGATTATCTTAAGGGAAAAATGTAGACTAGCCCAATGTATTTGCAATGCCTTCAAATTCTAAATATGCCCATAGCATCTATGAATCAAAAGAAAGAGAAGTATACAATTTACATGGTAAAACCATCTTCCTTTTGAAAGCAGTGTTTTAATTATTTGAGATATTCATACGATTATTTTGATCATATTGACTCCCCTCCCACAACTTCTCCCAGGGCTACCCCACACCCACCCCTTCTCACCCAACCTCTCTCTCTCTCTTTCCTAGACCTAACCGCTCTTGGGAGTGGGGCCTGCCCTGCAGTATATATAAACCAAGGGTCTCACTAGTAAACAACTCTGACTCTCCTCCCAGCAGCTATCAACTGCCAGCAGATCCTCAGCTAGGGGTGAGACTTTGTGGTGGGACTTTGTGCCCACCCCCTTCATGCTGTTTACCCTCCCCCTTTATTTTTACTGAATATTTATTTAACAGGAAGAGACCAAATCCGCCGGGTCGTGAAGGAGTGTCCTACTTGGGGAAGAGATCAGAGGTCTCCAATAGACTCAGAACCGGTCTCAAGGTTATCTCAGCACTAGCCATTCTCTCTCCCTTACCAGTGATTGGCCATGGAGTATAGGTTGAGGCCGACCTATAGAAGCGGTTGACTGGTTGTATACTGTGCTTATCTTCTGCTCCCTTAGCCTGCTTGGCTAAATCTACATCTCCCATCAGCCCCCTTGGCATCCTTTGATGTTCCCTTTTATGTCTAGCTCAGGAGTTTTGTTTCTACTTTGGACTCCCACACTGTATTCTCTCAGGAGCTCAAAGTCTATTCTGAGTCACTTCTTGCTTCCTAGGCTGATCTGCTCCACGTTACATAGGACAAAGTTCATGTACGTTTGTTTCCTTTATCGTAAGAGCATGTAGCAGCTGCCCTTCTGTGAAGACAGGTTGTGTGTGCTAGCGACTGTTTGCTGTTGTCTAGAAGTTTGTCCTCCTTAACTGGCCATGGTATGGTGCCAAATGTGACTTAGCTAAAACTGGATACAGACAAATTTTGTAATGTTTTCTCCATCCAAGAAATGAGGGAGTGAGCCCAGGAAAGCTTACATGAGATTTAAAGGCGAACAGGTATGTGCTGTTAAACCCAGCGTGTCTGTTAACTGGGGTTACAGCATCCTTCTTGCATCCTTCCTGAGTTCTTCCTGCGTCCTGCAACTGCTGTTTATGTGGATGCCAGTTTCATGGGTCCACTGGTAGACACCACTTATAAGGATGTGAAGGATGGGCTTGACAGCAAGAGAAAGGCATGGGTTGCAGATAAAAAAAATAAAAGTTAGACTCCTGTGGACTCGGCTGCTTTTATTGTTCACATAAACTCCAGTGGGAATCAGAAAAGCAAATTTAGAGAAGAATTATAAGAATGTGGTGGTTTGAATGAGAATGGCCCCCATAGGCTCATGTGGTTGAGTGCTTAGACCCAGCTGGTGGACCTTGGCGAAGGAGGTGTGGCCTTGTGGAAGCCGGTGAGTCACTGAGGTTCAAAGTCCACATAGTTCCAAGTTAGGCTCTCTGCCTTGTTCTTTTGGGTCAGATATAAGCTCTCAGCTACTGCTCCAGTGCCATGCCTGCCCGCCTGCTGCCAGATTCCCTCCAGCCGTGATGGTTATGGACTCTAGCCCTCTGGAACCATAGGCCCCAGATCAAATGCTTTCTTTTATAAAGTTGCCTTGGCCATGGTGTTTCATCACGGCAATCGGACAGTAATTAAGACAGAGAGTTTGTTTGATGAAGTTACTGTGGAAAACCCTGCTTTAGGCATGGAAATATTATGTTCTTTGGGGCACCAGTACATGGCATAGACAGGTGTGAAATACTTTATGAGGGACTTAAGCATTAGCAGATTTTCTTGTCTCCAGTCTGTGGTCCTTACATGAACCAGCTGCAAACATGCTCGGAGAGAGACCACATGAGAGGCTTTCTTTGGTCTAATTCATTTTAAAAATTATTTTTTATTTCATATGTATGGATGTTTTGCTACCTGTATGTCTATGTACCAGGTGTGTGTCCGGTGCCCTCAGAGGCTAGCAAAGGGCATCAGATACCCTAGAACTGGAGTTATAAATGGTTGTGACCTGCTGTACGGGTGCCGGGAAGAGAACTCAGGTCCCCTTCAAGAACAGCAAGTGCTTTTAACCCCTTAGTTATTTCTATGACCCCTGGTCTGATTTGTAGTGTGTCAGGTGTTCTGTAACCATGAATCACAGTTAGTCCTTTCTCATGAGGAAAGAGGAAAGAAGCCCCCTCTTCCTATCCACTCTGTGCTGCCAGATAGGGCATTTCTAGAAAAACGCACCCTGGTGTCAGATGAGTGACATTTCTCTCCAGGTCAAAGTTCTTACATCCTCACGGTGGGTTTAGAAGGTAACGAGACAAAGCTTCTGTGCCCAGGCAAGGGATGGTCCCTAGGCTGAGAGACAGCAGAAAGAGGCAAAGGGAGAGAAGATGCCATCACCATGAGGGTGGGACCAAGACTATGTGGGTTGGCCCAGGTCGAGGTGTCCTCAGCTGTGAGTGACAGCTCCATCAGGAATGGACGGGGTCCATGAAGAACCTTTGGACAGCAGCAGGTGAAACCACTCCTATGTTAGCGTCGTGCCGCTCATTGAGGGGAAAGATGAGAGGAAGGATGGGGTGTTCAGAAAGTGGGGTGCGTTGGGCTTGCGGGTGCTTTTATCCAAGCCTCTCGTCAGAGGGAAGCCCTCGCCCGTGGCTTTCGTTGCTCTTGTCATTTTCCCGATTGCCATTGTGTTTTTGCTCTGGAAGGTAAAACAGAAGAAGAGGAAGTTACAGACTGTCGGGGGTGAGGAGAGAGGAAGGAGTCACAGATAATTGGAGGCAGACAGCGGTGTTCATGGGCTTCATGCTGGGCGTAGGACCGAGATGGAATACCAGCAAGCTTCGGAGGCCACAACCCCTAGAAAAAAATTTACGCAGCAGGATTCAGCAGAGAGAAAAGTCACCGGGTGCGGAAAAAATGGCCGCACAATTTTCAGTGAAGATAAGTTAATGGGTCAAGGTAATAGAAGAGGCAAGTCACATCTGTGAGTATTAAATAATACAAACACTAGATTTCTGCCCTGAGAAGTGCTTTTTAAATTAGGAAATTAGGCTTTGCTACTAAAGAAACAGTCAAGAAAGAGCTTGGAGGTAGGGTTATCTCTCTGCCCTCGTGGTGGAAGGGGTGTCCCTACCGATGCCATGTCTTACTGTCTGACAGGCTTGTCTTCCTCTTCAGGGCAAAGGAAAACATTGTATCAGCAAGCCCTCCACCCCCACCCCATGTAAGACCATGGTTGGGTTCACTGTCACCGACACTCTGCCTTAGTCTCCTGTTCACGTTTTGGTGAGAAGGGTCGTCCATCCAAGACAGCTAAATAAGATACCAGCAGTGGATACAGTATTAGTCACCTGTGCCCACAGCCTGGGGTGAGAGGGTATGGCCTAAGGCCTGGGCCATGCAGGAACACAAGGTGGAAGTGGGGAGCTGAGGGACCAACGAGAGCTTCAGGGGGCAGCTCTATGGTAACTGGAAGATGTGGTGCCCCTGGTTTCCAAGGAAGCATGTGACTGTTTGAGTAACTTGTATGCTGATAGAAGATGAAACCCCCAGAGAGTGGGGACCAGACAGGGTTTAGTTCACTTGACTGAAACATTAGAGGATTGGAGCGTTCCTGCTTGGCAGTGGGGTGGGATAATGGTTGAGAGAACAGGGTCATGGCTGGGTAGTACAGGAAGCCTGAGGTTGCACAACTCTCCTGGGACTGGAGTTACAGACAGTTGTGAGCTGCAATGTGGGTGCTGGGACTCGAACCTGGGTCCTCTGCAAGTGCAACCAGTGCTCTTAACCCTGGAGCCACCTCTCCAGCTCCAAGCAGTTAGCACGCTCGGAGCAGGTTTCGCTGTGGCATTTTCTTACACAGGTGTCACCATACTTTCTTGTCACTTGTTATTTGTTCCCACTGCCCTTCTTTGTCTCCTCTTCCAACTTGTCTTTTTAAAAATGTATTTATTTTTATTATTTTACTTGTAGGAATGTTTTGCCTGCATGGATGTCTTTCTGTGAACCACAGTATGTTTGCTGCTTGCTAAGGCCAGAAGGAGGTGTCAACCACCTGACACTGCAGTTGCAGATGGTTGTGAGCCACCAGGTATGCTCTGGAAACTGAACTCGGATCCTCTGCAAGGGCAGCGAGTACTCAAGTCCAGAGCCATCTCTCCTGCTGTCTCCTAACTGCTTTCTGGTTCCTCTGATCTTCCTACACTGAAGTGTCGTGACATCTTGCACTTCCCCCACCAGGCTGGATGAGGCTGAGGGAAATGAGCAGAGTTTTGCAAACCAGATCCTCATATTTCAAACACTGAGATGTCTCTCTGGCTCCCAAGTGACTGTCTCCTAACCCCATTGCTGTTACATCTGTAAACTCTAAGATCACTCAGCACTGAGCTTTGATGACATGAACGTCAGGCAGGCCTCATCAGTTGCTGAAGAATGACTGAGTGCCTGTCCATCCTGTTCGCCCACTCACCTTTCGTCCGCCGCCATTTCACCTTGATCAGGTCGATAGCCATAGCGAGAGGCAGCACCACGACAGGCAGGGTCATCCATAACAAAGCTATCTTGGAGTCTGAAATGCAAACCCCAGTAAGTCATGAGATGAGGAGACTATCCAGATGACTTTTCTCACAGCCTGAGGGTTGGGTCTCTTCAGGAACCCATCGGCTCAGTCTTCCTGAAAGTCAGGTGCCAAGGGGAGCAGGCAAATTTAGGTCTGCCGCTGCCCCGCCCCATTTTCTTCCAATTATATCAGTCCACCACAGAATCACTGGAGTAACTATCACGGTAAAACATAAAGTCTCCGAGGCTATAACTGCTGGGGCTTTGAGGAAAATTAATTTTTCGTGCAGAATAAAATCCACATCAAGGGGAAAGAAAACTGTCAGAATTGTTTTGATAGCAAGGAGGAGTTTGTAGACAGAGTAAAATAGAACACACACACACACAGAGAGAGAGAGAGAGAGAGAGAGAGAGAGAGAGAGAGAGAGAGAAACACAAGAAACTCAGAGGAATGCTGTCCATAGGTTACCTGAAGACAAACTTTGCAAGAGACAAATATTTATTTTTAAAAGATTTGTTTAAAAAATACCCCACTGTGGAGAAGAAACTAAAATAGGAAGAGGAAAAGAAGCAAAGAGGAAGAAGAGAAAGGAGGAAGAAACTTGGAGGAGGAAGAGGAGGAGAAGGAGGAGGAGGAAAGGCAGGAGAAGGAGGGGGAAGGGAAGGAGGAGTGGGAAGGAGGAGGGAGCAGAAGGGACAGCAGCAACAGGCTGAGTGTGGGGTGCACACCTGTAACTCCAGTGCCTGTGATGCAGAGGCAGGAGAATGAGAAGTCCGAGGTGAGCCTGAGCACATAAATCCTCTCAAAGAAAACACATAGAGCCCAAGCCCTTGGACGCCTGGTTCCCAAGTCAGAGGAAGGTACGAAGTCACCAACCTGAGAGAGGAAAACGGGCCGTTTTCTCCTCGCCCAGAGGGAGACTGACAGAGCAGGTCACATTTACCACGGAGCCATTTGTGACTAGAAGGAGGGACTCCACCTGAAACAGCTCCTGGGTTCCTTGCCGAAAGGCATCGGAAAATGATGACACCGTCCTTCCATCTCTGTCCCTCCACTGCACGAGGGGCCGTGGGAACCACCCATCAGACGTACATCTCAGCTGTATGCCTCCATCCTTCAGGACCTCCCGTGTGATTCGTGGTGAGGAACCCACCGCTAGGGACAGAGACCAAGGAAACAGATGTGTCAGCAACTTCCCTGAGGGAGGGAGAGGTGAGGGCAGCTTGGGGAGGACAGAGCTCTGGGCCAGTGACCTCCCTTGGGAGCTGGGACTGGCTACAAGGTTTCTTGTTCTGTTTTTCTATTTTTGTTGCAAAGTCTTCTGGGATAGATTAGGAGTTTAAAAATACATTTTCAAATCTAATTTCTTTTTCGTAACCTCAACTCCCTTTTCCCTTTTGACCTTGACAACAAAGTAACTTTGATCAGACATGAGACACACGATGGCATGGAAGACGCTGGATAAGAGGGGCTTCTCAAAGCAGAGGAAGATAGCCCTGAAAGAGACGGTCCTCTAGGCATGTCATGCTCCTGTCTACTAATTTAGACTTTGACTGGGCAAGAGAAATATGAAGGCTTATCCAAGACTTAGGCTGATGTCCTCAACAACATTTGCTGATGTTGGAGAGCTGTTTTTATGGATGTTTTTTGTCTGCTGCCCTCCAAGTCACCAAGACCGTCAGACATTACAGATTCTGTGCAGGCATTAGATCTAGTTGTACCTTCGAGTTACTACACTTCCTGAAAACCAAGTATTCCCCAGAATCTTAGTAGCACTGTGAAAGAACAAGTTTACTGTAAAATTATGGGGACTATTCTCACATTGTCCCTTTATGGAGTACTTGAGAGCCCCACCTTCCTGATTGCTCTGCACTTAGGAATTTAAAACACAGGAAATGCATGTCCTGTACTGCCTGTTTCGGAGAACTCACAGTGATGAAGCCCCAAAGGAGACCTTACTACTATTATTTTGTTAAACGGACATAGTGTCAAGCTGCCTTCCAAATTCTTTATGTTTGTACCCATAGATTAGCACAGCCCTCAGACCTCATCAGAGAAGTCTCTCTTGCAAAAAGTGCAGAGATTGAATGGAGGGCTCAGCCACAAATGAGATGTCTACATGGTTGTCCCCCTCCCCTCCATGGCTAAACAACCACCGTGGAAGAAGGAAGCGGAACTATTGAAGAGTCAGAGGTTGGGGGATGGGCATTGTACTGAAACCGTGTCTGAATAGGACAGGACCACTGTGCCACAGCAGCTGTGGTTGTCTACGCGAGACCTGCACTAGATCAAGCTTGGAAGTGGGAGGGGCTCACGAGCCCATTCCTACCTAAGGAGCTGTGGAGAGTTGATGGACTCAGGGGACGGGAGAGTCAGTTCTCTTTAAGGATGTGGTTCCTGCCAGGTTGACTTTGCTCCAGTGGACCGTTCTACACACGAGTATGTGAACAGCAGAAATAGTAGTTCATGGGTTATTAATTTTTTAAAAAGAAGACAGGAAGTTGGGTGGCAAATATTATCAAAATAGATGGTTTGAAATTCTCAGCAAATTAGTAAAAAAAAGTATTTATTTAAAACCTCAAATCCGTGTACCTGAGGTTGTGCTCTTCAAGTGTTTACCGTGGCTGCTGCATCGAAAATTCAATATCAACTTGAAAATGAATGACCACCGAGAATATTTTAGGTATCAGCGAAATCTCCCAGGAAAGAGCATTCCACAGTGTTAGGAAGCTGGGGTGTTGGGAGCCGACTTTAAGCAGAAAGCGGCTAGAAAGCAGCTATCAGCTTTGCAGCCATCTTGAGCCATATACGCTGACATGAGACTTGGTTTTCAACAGCCTACAGCAGCTGAAGCACACTCTGATATCCCATATAGCTTGTTTTGCTGTTTAGTGCCTCCAGCTGCAAGGAGCACGTGGTATCCACGCCTACAAGGCATGCGGTGCATGTGTTATCCACGTGCTATCTACGCCATATATGCCTGTAAGGCGCATGTGCTGTCCACGCCTGTAAGGCTTACGTCATATCCACACCTTCGAGGCACGTGGTATCCACGCGCCTACAAGGCACGTGGCAAAAGCCTATAAATACCCAGATTTCCTTGTTGTAGAGTGTGTGTGTATATGTATGTGTGTGTTTGTGAGTGTGGGGTGTAGTAGTAGTAAGTGTAGTGGTGTGTGTATGGTGGAGACAGTAAAGACTTTACTACAGATCCTCTGGCTTGTTTCTATTCTTCGCGGCTCTTCCCCTTCTTCTCCTTCTTCCCCCCACTCTCTCTCTTGCTAAACCCGGACCTGCGGAACAGAGCGGGCTGCTACAGTTTGGCCCCCAAACGTGGGCAAGAGTGGTCCATTACAGTTAGCACGGGGCTTTTACACTGGGGAAGCCAAAAGATTCACCTGGTATCCTTACCCATCACCTGCACATCCACACGGGCCTCCTGGTAGACACCATCTTTTCCAAAAAGGCACCGGTACTGCCCCTCATCCGAAGTTCTGGCCTTGTGGATCTGGAGCGTCAGTTTTCCCTTGTGGACGGCGTCAGTCATCAGTGAAGTCCTCCCTCTGTATTCTGCCATCTGCTCTCCAGCCACGTGGGCCCCATTTGCATACACGTGGACTGCTGGGTAATAGTGGGATCGGAGCCACCTCACTTCCAAGCTCTGAGCATCCATTTGAGGTGAGAGGTGACAAGTTAATTCTATGTCCTCTCCGACTCGAACAGGGATGGGCTGGGAAGGTCCGATTACGCTAGAGGAAGCTGTTAAACACACCAGACAGGGGATGAGGGATGAATCAACACGGGGAAAGTCACTCTACCAACATGGATATCCTGGGAGGCTTGGAACCCGCAGGCATCCCAGGGGAGATATGAGGCTCAGGGTCCCTCCTTGGAGGAAAATGGGACTATTGGTTTCTGCAGGCAAGTTTAAAGAAGAGCCTTGCCAGTCTGAAGGAAACATTAATTAAAGGCCAGGATACCCACCAATAAGGAAATTATTTTACTGCTAAAACTCAGAATAAGATAAATATGCCATCACTTCAAAACTGGCTGACTTTACACAATCAGTTTGTGCTACGCTCTTATCATGGGCTAAAAATGAGAGCCAGATGGGTGTGTAGCAACAGAAATCGAAACAGCCTTCCCCTAGCTGGTCCCTCAAGGAGGTTTCGGAGGATGTGTCTTGGCATTTCCTCCCTCTCTCATGGGGATCATGAGGCGTCCCCGGTGCTCTCTGTGCTCTGCCTCATGTGTGGGCGTGCATGAAGGTCCCACTCACCCAGATCTGTCTGGAGTTTCTCTGGAGAAAAGAAAAAGAAAAATATTTTAAGGAATTTGGTTTAAAGGAAAGGAAAGAAACTTCCCAGAAATAAAGGTAAGCTTCACATTTTATTCAAGAACTCAATTTACTTTAAAAGTATGAAAAGCAGAAAATTAATCCTTCCCATGGACCACTGGTGATATAGATCTTACTTTTTTTTTTCTTTTTTTTGGTTTTCCGAGACAGGGTTTCTCTGTGTAGCCCTGGCTGTCCTGGAACTCACTCTGTAGACCAGGCTGGCCTCAAACTCAGAAATCTGCCTGCCTCTGCCTCCCAAGTGCTGGGATTAAAGGCGTGCGCCACCAACGCCCGTCAGATCTTACTTTTTTAACAACAAAAAGCTGTCAGTTCTATCACCATCAATTCAGCTTGTTTCTGCTGATATTAAGCGCTAGTAAAATATATGTGTTATTTTTATAAATGAGTGATAAGTATGGAATATGTGGCCATAAACAAGTATTACTTAGAATTCCAAACTGGGGCTGTCACTGAACTAACATTAACACAACATTTACTTTTAACTCTAATGCATCCTTTGATTAAACTAGCAACTCATCCAAACACAGAGTGTCCTAAAGGTCTCAGTTCAATTTAAGATGTTCAAAGACAATACGCATCACATAAATAGCAATGTCTACCTGGGCACATTGGTAACATAGTACCAACCCCTGGGAGACTCAGCCAGGGGGATGGCAGTGAGTTTGAGACCAATCTGGAGTATACATTGAGTCTGTCTCAAGAGAAGTCTATTTCGGATAGATAAGACAGAGAGACAGAGACAGATAGATGGTAATAATGGGATGTGTGGAAAGATAGATGACAGATAAGCAGATAATAGATATTTAGAAAGACAGGTGATTGATATATGGTGATATGTTATAGATAGATGATTGATCAGTGATAGATGATTAGATAGATGATGCTGATTGGTAAATAGATGTGTGATAGCCAGATGGTGGATTAGACACCTGAAGATGGATAGTTAAATGATGGATAATTGCTAAATGGTTGATAGATGGGTAAACAGCAGATAGATGATTGATAGATTAGATATGTAGGTGACAGGTGACACTAGGTGGTAAATAGCGCTTTATCATTGAGCGTGAGGATTTTTCTGGGCTCTTAGTATCATTAAGTGCTACTCTCCTTCTCTGCTCTAACTTCTAACAACATAGGACATATACCTGTCACTATTATAGTGTGTGTTTTGATTATTGCTTTTGTTACTACTTATTGACAAGACTATAACTAGCTGTCAAAGAAACCCTCCCATTCTGACTAAGTACAAGATTGATTCCTGGAAGCAACTGGTGCACCACAGGAAAATATCTCAGTTAAAGAAATATTTTTATTATATTTCTGTACTGACTGGTGTGTGTGTGTGTATGTGTGTGTGTGTATGTGTATGTGTACTGGCTGGTTTCATGTGTCAACTTGACACAAGCTGGAGTTATCAGAGAGAAAGGAGCCTCCCTTGAGGAAATGCCTCCATGAGATCCAGCTGTAAGGCATTTTCTCAATTAGTGATCAAGGTGGGAGGGCCCATTGTGGGTGGTGCCATCCCTGGGCTGGTAGTCCTGGGTTCTATAGGAAAGCAAGCTGAGCCAGGGAAACAAGCCAGTAAGCAGCACCCCTCCATGGCCTCTGCATTAGCTCCTGCCTCCAAGTTCCTGCCCTGTGCGAGTCCCTGTCCAGACTTCCTTTGGTGATGAACAGCAATGTGGGAAGTGTAAGTTGAATAAACCCTTTCCTCCCCAACTTGCTTCTTGGTCCTGATGTTTGTGCAGGAATAGAAACCCCGACTAAGACAATTTCCAATGTGTCGAACATCTGTGTGGTAAAATCAACACAGTGGAGTAAAATGTAAAAGTTGAAAATTACTGAAATACCGTTAACGTTTATAAATTTTAACATATTATCTAAATACAATGAAAGAAAAATAAGAGTTGCCGCTGAGCAGCTCCCAGAACCCGAGGTCCATGGCGGCCGAGCCAAGGTACTGACCTGGCAGAGCGATGGTGGCCTCCTGGGGCTCTCTGAGGCCACGGTTGTAGATGGAGCAGGAGACGGTCTCTGCGCTGTCATTCCTGACCACCAGTGTGTCCTCCACATAGAACAGCCCGTCTTCACCCCGCACATGATTCTCAGAGAAACTCATCAACTTTCCTCCCCAGATGTCCTCCCAATAGACCTCAGGCTCAGGGAACCAGCCTCGGGACGTGCACACGAGCTGGACCTCTCCTTCTCCGGGTCCCTCCACATGGATGTTTGGGGAAGATCCAACAGCTGAGGAGAGAGAACACATCCTTGAATCCCAGAGCCCACAGATGGAACCAAGACCTGGGGTTGTCCTTCCTAGTGAGGAAGTGGGAGCCCATGGCCTGGGAAGCAGACAGTGCTACCAGAGTTTCTTCCCTCTCAGACGGAGATCTTGTCTGTTGTGTCTTTAAACATCAGCGCCTGACCATACTTTTCTTCAGACTCAGACGGTGAAAGGGGGAGGAGAGAAACACGACACAGTTTGTTTTGTGACTCTGGAACTTCAAAGATGTGGAGCGATTTATTCATGATGATGTCTCGGCCCTCAACGTTGCTTCTTAAGTTCTCTGTAGTAGGCACCTTGTCTGCCATTTTGGATAATATCAGAACTCCATTTTAAATGAGACATTTATTATTAACTCAGACATCACATTCATGGGCTATTTTCATTTCTTCTGTGGTTTGCTAGGTTCTGTGGGCTGTTGCAATTTTAGTATGCAGTAAAATGATTGAGAAGTTACTGTACCTTTTTTTTTTCCAGTGGGGAAATCTATTTTAGACAAATTTGTATAAACCATAGAGTGCCTTTTTTAAAAAAATGTTACAACTGTTTATATCACTGGCTGAGAAAGTAGATGAGTAAGCCTTTCACTTGCACCCACAGAAAACACTTAGTTGTCAGTGTCTCTGAGTGTGACAGGAGTCAGTGTCCAGCTCCACCTGCAGCTCAGAAATACACAGATTCTCACATACATTTTTGAACCAATTGGATGTAGTAATGGAAACAACTATAGCCACAGGTATTAAGAGAAAAAAGTTCTGTGTGACTGTTTCTCAAAATAAACAGACAAACAAAAGTCCCCTAAAATCAGAGCCGATGTATAACCCCCATTGCTCACTTCTGGAAAAACACCCAAGGGAATTTAAGCTCACATTTGTTCACTGAAGAAAGAACCTTTCCCAATGCCCACGCTGTAGGATCGGCCCGGATATCCATTCACTGATGAGTGGATAGCTAAACAATGGTGGTTTGTTAAATTGTATTTTATGCGTGTGGGTGTTTTGTGCACGCATCTGCATCATGCGTGTGCCTTGTGCCTGTGGAGTCCAAAGACGACATTGAATCCCCTGGAATCAGAGTTACAGATGGTGTGAGCTGCTGTGTGGGTGCTGAGAATCAAACCTGGGTCCTCTGGAGGAGCACACAGAGTCTTAACTGTTGAGCCATCTCTCTAGAACCCACTCTATTCACTCAAAAGACGTTAAAATAAGTCATTCACGGGAAATGGGTGGAACTGGAGACCATGGTATTAAGCATAAGGGGATAGTTGGAGGTGACAAGAGTAGGCATAGGTAAACATGGCAAACAACCATGATAAACTTAATGAAAGCATCACGAGACCAATCACTTTGCCCAAGAAACACACGCTAATGGATTTTTCAAAAGGTGATGGTAACAAAGAAAGAACTGCATTGGCCTGAGAGGCCAGTGTCCCCAGAGAATCGTTTCCTGGTAAACCAACTGGATTTGCCTGGCGCCCCCTTCTGTGTGTAGAGTGGTGGCGGCAGCATGCACAAGACCTCAAACCACACAAATCCCAGTGTAGAGGGGGAGATGAGCATGAATCCCACCGAAGCTGAGAAGATATTGGTGACTGATAGCTGCTGGGAGTGGGGGAAGGGCTGGGAGCAGGGAGTCAATTTTCCTTAAGAGGTGCAACCCCTGATAGGTTGAGTAAGCTCAGCAGATGGTCACACATTCAAATATGTGGACAGCACAATTCGTACTGGATAGAAGGAAGAGAAGAGGAGGGGAAGCCATGATTGTAAGGGTGGAGAAGGGGGTGGAGTTTGGGAGGAGTTGGGGGAGGGGGAAGAATATGATCAAAATACATTGTATAAAATTCTCAAAGAATTAATAAAAAAGGTGAAGAAGAGGGACTGGGGAGATGGCTCAGTGGTTAAGAGCACTGACCACTCTTCCGAAGAACCTGGATTTCGTTTCCCAGTACTCACATGATAGTTCACAGCCATCTATAACTCCAGTTCCAGGGAATCTGTCCCTCTTCTGGCCCCCATGGTCACTGAGCACATACATGGTGCACAGACATACAGCCAGGCAGAATATCCCCAGACGCACAATAAAAGAAAATAATTCTTTTAAAAAAAAAATGAGTAAGAAAAAAAAAAGAATGCCTTTCTTCAGTGGTTGAAAAGAGATCTTGCAAGAGGTGATACAGTTCCCACAGGTGAGTGGATGACCCCCTGTGCTCCCCTGTGCCCCTGGGCAGACACTCACCAGTCACTTGGAGTAGCACGCTTGCCTCTCTCCAATAGTCCCCCTCCTGGAAGCGGCACCAGTACTGGCCGTCATCACCTGGCTGGACCTGGTGAATCTTCAGAGCCACACTCCCCTCTTCAGTGCTCTCCTCTGTCCACTCTGCCCGGCCCCCATACTCCTCCATAGGTAGTCCAGTCACCTCAGCTCCATCCCGGTACACAATCACAGGCGTGTCAGGGTCGGAGCGGTACCACCTCACCTCCATATGTGCCACTGTCCTCTTGGGGAGGAGCTGACAAGTGAGCAGGGCATCTTCTCCGACTTTGGCTAGGATAGGGAGGGCAGGACCAACCACTCTGAAGTCATCTACAAAACAGTGAAAGAGGAAACAAAGATGCAAGCCAGAAGTCCAGGATGTTTGCTTTGAGTAGCCAAGATGCTGGAACTTGTTAACAGAAAGCAGGAGGGATTTAATGTCAGTGTTCGAGGGGAATTAAAACATGGAAGTGTGTACATTTTCTGGTTAAAAAAAGTTGTATGTGTTGTGTACTAAAATTTTAAAATTTGATCGTGACTGTGAACCACCAGCCTTGTGGTTGGGAGACAATTCCATATTTAATGAGCTTTTAGAATCTGGATTTTTTTCTTTGAAGTGTTTTATTTTAAATTATGCACGTTTGTGTGGGTACACACATGTGTGTGCAGACCAGAAAAGAGGACCAGGTCCCCTGGAGCTGGCTTACGAGGGGTGGTGAGTCATCAGCAGTAGGTGCTGGGAACTGAACTCGGGTCTCCGGAAGAGCGTTCAGTACTCTTACCAGAGCCACCTCTCCAGCCCTGAGATTTGCAGGCTTAAACCACCCATCTTTAAGATACCAAAAGCAACCACATCTCTGGGGTCCATTCCCCGATAAGTTAACATGTGGGCTGATGTTTCCTTGGGGACTTTATCTTGATTCTGAAATCATTTTGGGTTTAGAAAAACAGCTATGGCTCTGGGTCTTTCCACCTTCCAGGGTCACTCAACCCAGGGAAGAAGCTCATTTTTCTTTTTCCTCCTGGAGAAGGCAAGAGTCCAGTAAATAGCAAACGTGGGTTTCACAAAAGTGTCTTATGGTGGGTTAGAGGCAAGGCTTGCCTAGAAAGTTTGAGTCTTCTGATCAATTTTTAAGTCATGTTCTTTGATATCTGGAAACCAAAGATATGTTTGACAGTTCTGTATGCTGCGATGCCTGAGAATTTCATGGCATGGATACCCACTCCTCCCCTGCAGTCCCAGCACTGGGGAGGTGAAGGCGGGAAGGAGGAGGAGTTCAAGGTCATCTTGGCTACCAGGTGAGTTAGAGGCCAGCTTGAGAGGCCTGAAACCCTGTGTAGGGAGGAGGAGGGAGTGGAAGCTTAGCATGGAAAAGCACTCGCAGCAAGTCTGAAAACGGGGTTCAAGTCCCAGGATCCACACATGAGAGAGGAGAATCAGCTAAGGCAAATTGTTTTCTGACCCTCATACACAAGCTGCAGCTTGCACCCCCCCGTACATTGTACATGCATTCGCCATTCACACACACACACACACACACACACACACACACACACACACACACGTGACATTAAAAGCTAATAAAATAAAAGTAGTCATATAGGTACTCAATTCAGATTTAAGATGAAATAAAATAGACACTGCTCAAAAATTCTCTCCAGAACTTAGAGATTTTGCGTCTTCCGCTGGTGGGATTTATGCTCGCCATTTTCCCCTCAGCTAAGAGTATTGGATGTAAACTGCGCATGCGCCAGCTATCAAGTCCAATGAGCTTTCCAGGTGACTTTCAGTGCCGACTAAAGTTGTTACTTGTACCCAAGAGGCAAGCAGTTAAGTCAAGAAGCTTTCCGAAGCCAGGTGTGGAAAGTCCAGTGTGGGCCTGCACCCCTTTGAGTTACTGCACTGTTGGGTTGGGTTTGAGACTGTGCATTTTAGATCCGCAGGGCATGGCAGCGAGGGAGGAAGGGACCCTACCTGGGTGCTTTATAGTCAGCAGGACGAAGAGGAAGGAGGCAGCCAAACCAGATAGACTATACCCTGGGAAATCCACCATCTTCCCTGGATCAAACAGAAGAAAGTGTAGCTGTGATTACCCACCATTCCCTGCTGTTTCTGCTTTGTTTTTGTTTTTTGTTTGTTTTGTTAACTTGACACAAGCTAGAGTCATCTGAGAAAAAGGATCCTTAACTGAGGAATTGCCTCTATCAGATTGACCTATAGGCAAATCTGTGAAGGAATCTTCTTGATTAATGATTGATGGGGGAGGGCCCAGCCCACTGTGGGCGGTGCCATCCCTAGGCGAGTGGGCTTGCATGATATAGAAAAACGAGCTGAGCAAGTCGTTAGAGGGTGAGGCACTAAGTGGTGTTACTCCCCGGTCTGCTTCAGTGCCTGCCTCCAGGTTTCTGCCCTGATTCCCCCTCATAAGGGACTGCCAGCTGTAAGGTGAAATTAACCCTTTCTTTCCCGGATTGCTTTTGGTCTTTGTTTATCACAGCAATAACAAGCTAACTGGATGTCTGATGGCTATGCTATCTTAAACAATCAGCACCAGACCTGTTATCCTCAGATCATGGTCTGGCCCCGTTCTTTGCGGTTACTGATCACAGCTGACTCCCCCCACTCACATCTGAGCTCTCCCTACGAGGTTACACTATACATAATCCCCACCTCAGGTCTCACTTAGTTCAGCTGGCTTGAATTTCTTCCTCTACCTCTTGTGAATCCTGAAACTGAAATTTTATACACCAGGAGTCAGATACTGGAGAGGATGAGGCAGGAGGATGTCTAGTTTGAGGCCAACCTGAGCTGAAGCAAGTGTTTTGTTTGGAAAGAAAAGCAGCCCTGAGCCAAACAGACAATGACGTTAAAAAGAGAAAAACTCAGCTTGTTGTGGTAGCTCACTATAATCTCAACACCCAGAAGGCTGAGGCAGGAGGATTGCCATGTGTTGGATGTCAGCATTGGTTATAGAGTGGGAGCCTGTCTCAAACCACCGGTCTCTGTGCAGTGGAGATCAACAGGAAGTAAGAACCATTTCCTGACAGGATGCTGGCTATTCATAGGCCCTACCTACTTCCTCATCTTAGTGACTCCTCCCTGCCCCCACTCCTGTGTTCATCCTTCAAGAGACACTCTCTGAGCCACTCACCTGTCACTGTCTCCTTTAGGGTGAAATGAAGGCTGTTGGTCTTACCCAGCCACAGGTGTGTCCTTCATTCACATAGCAGGTGTCTAAAGACAGGAGAGCGCAGTGACTGGAGACGGAGTAGCCAAGAAAAGTGGAAGCGTCTCTGGCTCTGGTGAAGGAAGATTTGAATATTGTCGACCTGGAGGCAGAGTCAAGTCCCCGAGGGTCACTCTAAAATGAAGCTCCAGTCAGAATAGTACATTCACCGCCCGCTCATTGCGATATGCTCAAAAGAGAAACTCAGAAGGCAGGTGGACTTTGACTGGGCTCTGTTCTGATTCATCTAGCCTTCTGGGCACATTTGTAATGTTGACACTTATCTCTTCAGAACACCAGCACTCAGGCTGAACCATGCTCCATGCTGTCCAGCAGGTAGGTGACTTGCCATATGGTAGTGACTTACATCATGGCCACTTTGTCCTGCCCTCCAGCTTGGCGAACACCTATGATTCCTCACCTAGGGACAAGCTCCCTCACAACACGCAGTCTGTGGGCCTTCAGAGTGCAGAGCATGACTGTCTATCAGATACTCAACCTTCACCCTACTGAAGTGAAGTCTAGGAGGGGACATTCTCTCTCCCAGACCAGAGCATCAAAGTCTACTTTTAATGATGCTTCTTAAATGCTTTAACCTCCCTTCTAGCTCGTCACCCACCAGGGGTAGTGGGAAAGAAAGACTACAGGGGAAGTGGACCTATTTAGAAACGGTTCTTTGGAGCAACTCTCATCTGCGTTGTCAGGCACAGGTCAGCAGCAGCAGCTCGATGCACCCCAAACACTTCATGGATACACCAGCAGTCGGTTCAGTAGAGTCAGAATAGCAAACATGAATCAGCAGCAGTGGCACTACCTAGCAGAGACAGCCAGGCCTCAACCTCAGACGAGTCAGCAGGAGGGACCCAGAGGGACAGCAGAAGTCCTTGGCTGAGTCTCTCTCAGCAAAGTAAAGATGAGAGACCCACAAGCATTGCACAGCTAACTCTATAAGTAAGCCAAGCTCGGCTTCCATCACTGTCTGCCAAGTTCTATTTATACCCTCCAAACATCACATGTCCTCCATGAGTCTTGCCTCAGCACGTGTGTCTGTCTCAGCTCACATCACTCTGCCAATCAGTCCAAGAGGCAGGAAACTGCAGCACACCACCAGAAGTTTTTTGGTGCGTTTCTATCTATGGAGTCCTGACAAATGCAGCTCAACTATGCAATGTAAGGTGGACCAATACATGCGTGTTGTTAGCAAAGAATCATTCATCATGTGTTCTTTCACATGCTTGCTTGATTGTTTCAGAACATCCTTTCCCCTATGTCTGTGTCAGCAAAATGTTCCTTCACATGTTTGCCCTAGTAAAACACCATCCAACACAACTGACTTTCAAAAACAAACAAACAAACAAACAAACAAACAAAAAACAAAAAAAAACCCAACCCAACCCAAACCAAACCAAACAAACAAAAAACCTTAAGTTTCCATTTCAGCTCCCCAGGAAGGATTGCATAGGTAGGGTTGGCCTGTGGAGGAATATCTTAGTCAGGTTAGCAGAGGTGGGAAGACTTAGTTCTGAATGTGAGAGGTATTTCATAAACTGGGTCCTGAGCTGCACAAGAGTGAAAAGGTATGGTGAGCTGAGCAGGCATCCACAAGAGCAGAGCAGCCATGACATCACATGAGCAGAGAAGTCATGATATCACAGGAGCAGAGCACCCATGATAGCCCAGAGAGCTAAAAGTCTAAAGATAGAAGTATTTGGGGCATCTCCTTTCTTTCCTCAGTGGGAGCTAATCCTCAGGAGCTGTCCACAGTGACAGCACCTTTCCTGCCTCAGTCTACTGGGGCAGGGAAAGGGGAAAAGGAAGGGAACAGAAGGGACATAGAAAGGGAGAAAGAGGAGGAAGGAAAAAGTAAGGAAAGATGGAGAGGAAGCTGTGGTGTGTGTGTGTGTGTGTGTGTGTGTGTGTGTGTGTGTTCAGTGATACTTGACACTCCCAGATGTTTAACTTGCAGACTGGGCAGTTCTTACCTCTGATTAGTCTGTCATTTACAGAACTCTTTGCATTGTCAGTGTATATACTTCTGCTTGGATGGGGGCGGTAATCCTGGAACTCGGAAGCCCAGGGACCACACAGCTCTGAGGCGAGAAGGTATTGCAATAGAAGGACATCCTGAGGCATGGAGGATCAGAAACCACACAGCTCCGAGGAGGGTCAGTGTCCCACTGGAAGGGCAGCCTGAGACACAGAAGCCCAGGAACCACAAAGTTATGAGAAGAAGTCTCCTCAGCAGAGGTGTTGCAGTTCCCAGTGTCCCCAGCTGAGCTGAGGAGCTCAGGAGCCTCAGGGCTGAGCCTTCTCTTTGCTTCTTCTCTTCTTGGCTTTTTCTGATGGGAGTCACACCAGGTGAGAGATCTCATGAATGAGATTTATTGGAGGATCCAGGGTGTGTAGGGACGAATCCAGGGATGGCTGCCCTCTGCTCTGGGAGTGGACATCAGGGAACTGGACAAAAGTGCAATGCTTATATAGGATTTCTGAAGGGGCAGTGCTTTTCAGGGCAGATATTTCCAGAGAGAGGATTGGTGGGATTTCAAGTCCTGAGCTTGGGGTAGGGCGTCAGGGATTGGTGGGTTTTCCTGTTCAGGGATTGGTTGATTTTTGTGGGAAGCTCAGGGATTGGTGGGTTTTCCTGCCCAGGGATTGAAGGCTTTTTTTTTTTAACCTATCCCACCCCCTTTCCCTGCATCAGATCCATGGGTTAGGGTGGAAAATCCTTCCTGACTGCAGCCGGCTTTTGCTGAGGCGCCATCTCTGTGGGACTGCTGGGGAGAGGAGACTGGAGAAGTGGTGCTCCCACTGTGGACAGCTCCTGTGGGACAGCTCCTTCTGTGTTTCACCGAGGCTGTAGGCTGAGGCAGGAAAGGGACCGCCACTGTGGACAGCTCCCGTGATGGCTACTGGCTGAGATGTAGTGGAGCCGCCAATTTAACCATTTTAACAGAGGCCGACAGCTCCTGTGAGTCATTTTACCGCGGTGGTCTTAGGCTGGGACAGGGAAGGAGAGGCCTGCTGCCACTTTGGGCGTTTTTTTGTGGTGCTCCGCCCAGGGACTATGGTTGGCTCCATCACGTTCCTAAAATCCAAAGAGATTCTAACAGACTGGATCCTCTGAATGTTTAAATTTTCACTTAAAATTTTAATTGACTTTCAAATTAACTTTATGAGAATTTACCAGTCTGAATCACTCACCAATTATTGTTTTTCTGAAAGTGATAAAATTGATTTTGCTGCAGATACGAGCAAGGAGCTTCATGTGGATGTGCCCCAATCCTCTAAACTCTCCAGAGTCTAGACTCACAGAGAACTAGACTCCAAACCAATACTTAATTTATGTTCCTACAGATATGAACTCATGCCCGGCTGCTTGTAATTTTTGGACACACCATCCTGTGAGATAAATCCTCCAGGAGCTGTGGGCTCTTGACTTGTCCAGTCAGGGTCGGTCGGGTTATTTGTCCTCAGGGTCGGTCGGGTTACTTGTCCTCTTCCACTAACCCTGGAACGTCCAGCTTGAACCTGGAGCTTCAGGTTGGAATATTGTCGAACGGAAATCAGCCAATCGCCTCTCTAAAAGCTGCTTGCTGCTGCCCTGTGGAATGAAGATGCTCGCCCAGAGGAAGAAACCAGGGAAATGCGACCTTCAGCGTTTCAGGTGTTCAGGTTCCTAACACGCTGAGAATAAGAGGAGAATCCTAGTGTTGAGAAAAAAATTAAAAATTAAGCTTACTGGGTACTAGTCCCAGCATTTGTACCCATCCCATTCTTCTTCGATCCCTTCTCTTGGTTACAATCTTGACCCACTAGGCAGGCCCCATGGCTCCATCTCTGTGAAATGCAACCCAATGATGAAGTTCAACAAGTGACCAGTAGGTGGCGGAATTGTCAAGACAAGATGCTAGTGTTTCAAGGTGGCACAATTTGGATAAGGTCTGAAGAGCTATGCTCCCAAGCTTCACTAGTATTATATTACTCAATCCATTATTTTATCAATTTATATTTTTATATTTTATAGCAAACTCAATTCAGAGCCTGGAGGATGGAGGAAGGAGCAAAAAAATATAATCATCTGCTATCACCAATTATGTCAAGTCTCCCAAGGACCACAGAGGAATCCCAGGACCAAAGCTTTGTTGAGGGTTGGGAAGATGGAACAATGGGGAGAGGCTCCTTCATTAACCTTAAAGCTACTGTTATGTTTTCTTACCCGGCACTCTTAAAGCACACCTCAAAAACAATCAATTCTCTCAGAGTTAACTGAAATGTTGTGAGTAGATAGATAACTCAGGTGTGAATACTCCAATCGTCCAAAGGCTTTGGAGGACTCAAGAGCATCAGGGAGGTCTGTGTGGGGACTGAAAGGCTGGGGATAGCTCATGCTTTATTTAGGGCTGTAGGGGAAGGAGGTTAAATCATTAGGACTCTGTATTTTCAATATTGGGATGACAGTTACTTGTAAATACACAGAAAACAAAGAAAGCAGTTAACAGGGAGAAAAGAAAATTGTGTCTCAGAGGCAACATTCCTTTATTAAATTGATATCACCAGAATGAGGAATAAACAGCAGCTGTTTAGTTTCGTGTGTACAAATGGATTTAACAAAGCGTGTCTGGGTCTAATTTCATTCTACAGATAAGAGAGCCTGATAATGACTCTGTAGGATTTCAGGTCCAAACTTAAAATTAAAATCCCACTGCCCCAAGACACATTCCAAAGGACTACATTCCTTAGTCAAAGAACACTTGCTGGATTAACAGTCAGTGGAGAAAGAGAGAGGAGAAAGAGAGAGGCTGGTTAACATTTCTCAGACTATAGGCAAGGAGACCCACCTGCAGGTAAGGAAGGCCCAGAGCATGGAGACACATTTCAGGATGGGAGGTGGTCAGGAAGCCAGACCCTTGATGTAATAAAGGTGGGCAAATGGAAGAAAGTAATGTAGGAACATTACCTGGAATCTGAGTCACCTAGGGACTGGACCTAAGAAGGTCAGCCTTTGTGATTGCCCTCATGTATATATGTATATGTATGTGTATGTGTGTGTGTGTGTGTGTGTGTGTGTGTGTGTATGTGTGTGTGTGTGTGTGTGTGTATGTGTATGTGTATGTGTATGTGTGTGTGTGTATGTGTGTGTGTATGTGTATGTGTGTGTGTATGTATATGTGTATATGTGTATATGTATATATAATATATATAATGTATATGTGTGTATACATATATATATATATATATGAAGAACCCAGGCTTGCTGGTGCCCTGTTACTGTGCCTCAGCCTGATGGAAATTGGAAATCACAAATTCAAAGTTGACATGGGCTTCAGAGAAAGTCCTAAGCCAGCCTAGATGAGATTATACCCTGTCTCAAGATTATACTACAGTTTTACGTTGGGTTTATAGTTCAATAGTAGAACACGTCCCTGGTGTGAGATGAAGCCCTAAATTTAATCCTAATATTCAAATAAATAAATTAAGTGAAAAGAAAAAGAAACTGAAGAAGAGACAGAAAAGAAAAACACTTTCCACATTCATTGTTTGGAACCAACTAATATTGTCAAAATGTTACTCTGTTATAGGGAATTTAGTGGTTCAGTGTCATCTCTGTCAAAATAACAATGGCATTCTTCACAGAGCTATAGAAATCAATTCTAAAATTTACACAGAAAAATGAAAGACCCCCAATAGTCATGGCAATCTAGGGCAAAAGAGCAGATGGGGTTATAATACCGAGCAGCTCAGGGTTCCGGGGAGAGGGAGAAGGGAAGCTAAGAGGGAAGCTGGGGTCTGCAGAACTCAGGCCAAACAAACGTAAAATGTACTGAAGCCCCAGAATTGATTGTGTCCAGTGTGGATGCACTTGTAAGCCAGAACTGCGGGAGAGTGGAGACAGATGACAGGCAAGGGGTATGGAGACAGATGATAGTTATATTCACATACATTCAGTAATTCTTAAATGATCGCCGTTTGCCTCTGAGACCCAGTTCTCCCACTCTGAAGTTCCTGAACACACGGTTTCGAGTGTGGACACAAGCTTTGTGGTTTGGGTGGCAGAGAGTTCAATGGACCTGTGTCATGTCGTGAGGAAGCTGTCACGGGCTTGGACATTGGGCAGCAGGCATTGGTGACGTCCTCAGCAGATGGTGTTCCATCGTGTCCTGTGGGCTCAGTTGGAACTATGACACCATCAGTGGGACTTCCCAGAGGCCTCTGACCACTTTAGGTTAAAAGTCCACCCTGCCCAGTGCTCTGCCAGCCTTAAGCTATACTTCTTGAAACATATTCTATTCTGTTTTCTGGAGGAACCATGACAGTGGCTCACCACAGTTTAATGTCACCAAGGATACTTCATTCAGGTGGCTTCAGAAATCCCCTCAGACACACAGGAAGCTAGACTTTGGGAGAACAGGAAACCATGAAAGGCGTCCCAATAGAGGACTTCCCCCCCCTTCATCACAGAGAAGAGGAACTGAAAGTAATTCTCTAAAATCTAGCTTAATAATTTCATGAGCAGAACCAATCAACAGACAGGAACTAGGCAGCATCATAAGTTGCTGGGTAGCACTGTGTGTCTGAAAGTACTTTAAACTTACCATGCACTTGCCAAGAACATGGCATTACAGAAGCTAGCAAAAGATAAATGCAAACATTGTGTTAGCAGGATTTGACTCTGAAAAAGGAGGTCAGCCTGAACCACAGAATTGTAGCATCACCCTCTTGACCCTGGATGATCCCATTGTTAATCTGGAGGGTTGATATCAGATGTCTTACTTAGCTCCTGGCATGATCAGACCATCCGCAGTCAAAGGGATGCTGCCCTCCTGGTCTGTGAGGGTCTTTGTACAACTACATAGGGCCTCAAAACAACCACTACTATGTTGAAGACTCACCAAACAACTAATTCAACCCCAGATGGGCAACCTCACTGCTTGCTGGCTTTTCTTTGGCTTTTAGTCCTTTCTGTTCATAAGTAAATATTTTTCTGTGTATTATACAGTATTTCCAGAAACAAGAGACATAAAACCTCCTAATTTTCAGGAGCCTCTATGGATAATCTCAAAATACACTTTTGGCCCAAAACTTTAATCCTTATAAGACAGGAGGAGAGTTTCCACAGTCAGTTGACCCAGGCTACAGGGTGGTAAGGTCCTCCTTGAACATCAGTGTACTGTTCCCAGGGGAACATGCTGTGCTCAAGCTATTCTTTAGTAGTGACCTCCAAATCTAAACTCAGCTTCACCCTCAGGTCACAATGTGGCTAGAGAGCCTCTCCAGGCCATGAAATATAGGAAGAACCTGTACAGCCCACGGTTTCTAGTGATCACTGCCCATTTTCCAGAGGTAGAATCCTACCTCTCTCTGGTCTTTGAGACTCAGTTTATCTATCAGTGTCCTCAGAACACAGCAGTTGCCAGTGATCCTGGAATCTTGGGCTGAATTGACCATGTTGGGGACCAGCTCACTGGGAAAGGAGATGCATCCAGCAATAAGGAGATCTCTGAGTGACATTCTGCTACCAGAATCTGGGCATTCTCCATAGCCCGATTGTTCAGTTTCTCTTTAGATAATTCAGTGTCCCTTGAACGCAGTCTTCCTGCGTCACACTCAGAGGTACAATCCCCATTTGTCATATTAGCGATTTTTAATTTATTCTAGCCTCACTAATGTGTTTCAGATACAACTTTGATTGGGATAGAAGAGTGTGTATTTTATCAACATTCCCAAACTCTTGGATTTTTTTATTCTGTTTGCCTAAAGACTTTGTTTTTTGTTTTGTTTTGTTTTTTGAATAAGTAGAGAAATTTCTTCTTGAAGAAAATTATTTCTTGTAATGTTAAGTAGAAACTCTGATACTAAATAATGAGCTGCATAGGACCTAGTTGCAAGAAACCTTTCCCTAGCAACAGATGTGTCAGCCTGAAACACTTTTCTGATTGGTTAAAAGTTGAGTGCTTTGGATTTTAAGCCCTTTTAGTTCTTGTTAATTCTGCCTCAGTCTGCGATCTCTTCTGACCCCACCAAACACCCAAGAAGAAAATGGCCACAAATGGAGACCTGGTGTTAAGATTTTTCTTTGTGGTTGTCCTGATGAGCTCCCAGAAGTCATGGGCTATCAAAGGTAAGTGCAAAGAAAACCAAAACCAGGATGGTAGACTGTATGAAACTTCAGAGAAGTAAATGTGGGCATAGAGAATACAGCCTTTGAACTGAAAAATAAGAATGGCAGGCACCTTGTAAGTCTAAATCTGAAGGTTATGATGCAGGTATGGTTCAGGGAAAATTCTTCCTACTGAAGTGAAATGACTCAGACTTGGTTGAGCAAGACAAATCGAGGCACATGCTGCTGAGAACCTCTGTCTCTCCAGGGGTCAGACTTTGGGGGCTATGAAAAAGCAGCTTTCAATAGGCACCAACAAGGCACATCCCTGGGTTTTGTTTTGTTTTCTTTCTGGAACATCGGGAAAATTAATAGTTGGAAACCTCACAGAATTTTGTTAAGATCGAGTGAGATAATGTATGAGAAACCCTCAGTGCTGTTTTTGTGTGAGCATGCTGTTCACGTCAGCTTTGTTGTATTCAACCACAGACACTGTACTTAAGATCACTTGAAAGAAAGGTCATCATCCCACATCAAATCTACGAGAGAGAGAGAGAGAGAGAGAGAGAGAGAGAGAGAGAGAGAGAGAGCAGGCACACTGATATGAAGTGCACTTAGTTGACTGGCTCTTGGGGCAGTGGTAGCCATGCTGGCCCTTTCATGTGACACATCAAATGGTACAACATCTGTGGCCACCACTACTAAGTTCTAGTTACCAGAGAGTAGAGACCTAAGTGAAGATTGTCATTATCTCCAGAGCAAATCTTCTGTGCTGATGTAAACAACTGTTGTGAGAAAGGGCTCTGCATCCCGAGCAACCCTGTAGACACAGAAGGAAGGAAAGGAAGTGAGGCAGGCAGAGATGAGAAGAGTGGAAAGCCAGATCCAGCCACACAAGAGCAAGTCTGGGCTTCTACTGCTCAGGAAGGTCTCAGACAGACAGACGCTCTTCCTGTGCAGCAGAGCTGGAGGGAAGAAGAATGTAGAATGCACATTTGTGCATAAAGACAGCCATAAAATCAATCTCTTGGCCAGACGTTAAAATTGGTCACCTTATTCCTAAAGAGAAGCCCTTGTCACCTCATCTTCCTTGCTGTTGGTTATCCTCCCTGTAATCACTACAGGCTATGTCCCACAAAAGCAGTCCCAGTCTAGGTAGTGGTTAGATAAAGGCCCAGTTTCAAGGCAACCCAGCCAGGCCCATCTCACAGAGGTAGTCTTTGGATGAGTGTAGGTGATCCAGACCATTGCAAGGTCTCCATGTCAATCTCCTGGGTGGCTCAGGCACCACTTATGTCTCTTAGGGTTACTGGTTAAAGGAGTTTCTGACCACAAAATGTCAGCAGAGTTTGTTAGGTTCGGTGAGGTACTGAAAGTTCTTGTCTCAAACCTATCCTGGTAGAATGGAACTCAGCAGAGCTATAATGAGAAACTCCCATGTTAAGTAGCCAGTGATCTGCTCAGGTCGCAGAGTAAGCAAAGGGATCAGGTGTCACAATTGTACTTTTTTCCCCGAGTTCCCAACCGATCCTTTCAAACAACACTTCTCTACTCAGAGAGTACAGCATCAGGATGAAAAGAAGGTCCTGTGTGCGGACCCAAGTGATTTAACTCCCGCACAACAGGGAACCAGGGATGTTTTTTTTTCTTATGCACCATGGCCAGATTTCTAAAGTCATGATATCATTAAATATCTACTCAAATCTGTTTTCTGAATCAACCTGCCTCTCCAAGGCCTAAGGGACAGTGTAGGAGTGGAAGCAACAACAGCCCAAGAGCCAGAGGATGGGGAGGGCTGTGAGATACTGTCCTCCAGACACGACGCGGCTGCTGCACACATGAATGAATTTACAGTGCCTGCAGATATAGTCACAGTACCTTCATAGGACAGTTGAACAGTGTAGCATGGATGGGGGAGGGGCTCTTGAGAGTTGATGGCTGCTGATGGAAAGTATGTGTTTCAGGGGAGGGTGGCCACTGGTTGGTGGCTCATGCTGGAGTGCATGACCTCATACCATGCACGGGTGGACAACAGTTGGCTTGGTGTTAACAAAGAAGGCTATGTTGAAGGCTATGTCTTGCAGCCCCATGCATTCATCCTCTAACACAGCTCCCTTCTTTCTAACTGGCTTGCTTCGCTCAGTATGGATGTCCATCACCCAGACCCTGTCTCTTCCCTAACTCCCAGTCACCATTCATCCCCGCCCACCCAAATGCATGTGTGTTCTTCCTCTTCCTCTTCCATCTCCCTTCCTAATCCCTTCCTTTCTTTTCAGAGGAACACACCATCATCCAGGCGGAGTTCTATCTTTCCCCAGACGAAAGAGGAGAGTATATGTTTGACTTTGATGGTGACGAGATATTCCATGTAGATATTGGAAAGTCAGAGACCATCTGGAGACTTGAAGAATTTTCAAAGTTTGCCAGCTTTGAGGCTCAGGGTGCACTGGCTAATATAGCTGTGGACAGAGCTAACCTGGACATCATGAAAAATCGTTCCAAAAACACTCCAGATGCCAATGGTACCTGCCAGATGTGGGAACTGAGCTTTAAAATAGATACTTTGACAATTTCTACAAGGGTGTGAGGAAGTCTTGCATGCCCTTCCAAGACCTCAGTTTGCTCAGCATAGCAAATCCAATTATCAGGCTGCAGGCCCAGGGATTTTAGAAGTTTGTTCCTTTTTTTTTTTCCTGTTGATGTAGTCTTAGTCTATTCATCCATTATTGTTTATGAAATCACTGCCTTGAGTCTACACAGGTGGAGAGGGGAACTGGGCTGGGGGTGTGGGTGGAACTGGCTGGGTGGATACCTCATACCTCAATACTGGGTCCAAAATGTCAGATCTGGGAATAGGGTAACACAACTGACTCCTCAGGGCACAGCTTTAGAGTCATGAGGTAGCATTGCACCACAGGCCAGCATGGGAAGAGCAGAAGAAGCTGAGGGAATAAAAGCTAATTTATGCCATGTTCTCCACAGTGGCCCCAGAGGTGACTGTACTCTCCAGAAGCCCAGTGAACCTGGGAGAGCCCAACATCCTCATCTGTTTCATTGACAAGTTCTCCCCTCCAGTGGTCAATGTCACCTGGCTCCGGAATGGACAGCCTGTCACCAAAGGCATATCAGAGACGGTGTTTCTCCCGAGGGAGGACCACCTCTTCCGCAAATTCCATTATCTGACCTTCCTGCCCTCCACGGAAGATTACTATGACTGTGAGGTGGATCACTGGGGTTTGGAGGAGCCTCTGCGGAAGCACTGGGGTAGGTGCATTCATTACTTCACTTCTAGGCATCCCGCTTCAGTGCTGGATTCTGGACACTTAGCATTCACACTGTAGGGCTGGGAACACAGCTCAGTGTTACAGCAATTGCCTCGTAGGTGTGCGGCTTCAAGTTCAATTACCAGCATTACAGACTAACAGAGTTCACAGTGTTTCATAACACTGGCTACAATTTACATACATTCGTTCTCTCATGAAGCACATTCATTCACTTTTGAAAAAACTTAGGCATGTGGATGTTTTGCCTATATGTATGTCTGTGCACCATGCAAGTGCCTAGTGCCCTCAGAGGTCAAAAAAGGGTGTCAGATGCCCTGAAACTGGAGCCATGTGCAGTTTAAGCTGCCATATGGATGCTGGAAATGAAACCTAGGTTCTCTGCAAGAGCACACAGTGTTCTTATTCAATGAGTCACTACTTCAGCCCCAGCACACTCTCTTACTTTGGCCACTGATGATATTTCCTACAACTGACATCTCCTCTGCTTTATTTTCCCCAGAATTTGAAGAGAAAACCCTTCTCCCAGAAACTAAAGAGAATGTTGTGTGTGCTCTCGGGTTGTTTGTGGGTCTGGTAGGCATCGTTGTCGGGATTATTCTCATCATGAAGGGTATTAAAAAACACAATGCTTCAGAACGCCACCAAGGAGGCCTGTGAGATGCCTGGAGGTGAGTTAGATGTGCTCAGAGACTGACAGATGTGTGATGTCTGAGAGAGGAAAGCAGGGACATGGTGCCTTTAAGAGATGGATGTGGATAGTAGTGTCTCTTAATTCCTTTGTTGGAAAAGGTGAGTTTTGGCATCAGATGCTACCCAAACCTTCAGGATTCGTGGTTCCTTCCTTGGGTGTTCCTGGACCACTTATGAATCTTTGAAAGTGTCTTCAGCTCCCAAGACTGTTGACTCACAGGAGAACACTGCATCCTTGTGGCATGGGGAAGTTATCAGGGATGTGGCACTTCCATGTATTGAGGCAGCAGCTATAGCTCCAGAGTCTGAGGCTTTTGGAGACAGGCTCTTGGATCTGTGGCACGAATTGGAAATCTCCTGAGTCCATGACTCGTATCGGTCCTTTAGTCTGAAAGATGCTTCTAAAGGGATCTTGGAAGGAGCAAGGCATGTTGATCTTCATGCAAAATAAGTTTTGTGGTTCATGTTGGGAACTCAGATCAACATTTAAGGACATCTTTAGAGCCACATGACCAAGACAGACCAGGAAGGAAGCTGAGGAGCTCTCAATCCTCATCGTAAACTCCCTGGTAATTCTGTGTGTCCCACCACAGGTGATGCCTTCAGTGAAAGCTCAGTGAAGAAACTTGTTGTGACAGCGTCTGAGGCTTCTCTCAGTTGTTCACTTCAGCAGAGATCATACTTTCTGCAGTTTCCAGCCTTAAGCCTCAAGAATGGCGGCAGGTTCTCAGGTCTAATGTGTTTGTGGGGTTCTCTGTCTCCTCCCTGTATCTATATTCCATCTTCCATCATTTACAGTAATTCCTCTGTGACATATATCATAAAGTTCTTCCTTTGCTGAGGAACTTTCTGAGAAGGAGGCATCTTCTGTTCACTTATGCTTGACATTTCTCCAAATGTGTTCCTTTTTTTTTCTACAAATAATAAACACCTTGGGTTTTGAAGTATTTTTTTTTTTTTGCTTTTTGTTTGTTTGGTTGTGTGTGTGTGTGTGTGTGTGTGTGTGTGTGTGTGTGTGTGTGTGAGCAAGTTCATGGTAGAGAGAGGGAAACCTGAGGAGTATGTGTACTTCCCCCATGACTGAATATTGAGTACCATTTACAAGTTCTGGATTAATTTGAAACACAGACTCGCTAGAATTTTAAGCATCTGTAGATATTACTGCTTAAAGACATGTCCATCTGGTCAACCACAGAGTGGAGTTTCAGTTGCTGTATGGCAGACTGTGGATTGATGTGTGGGTGAGTTGTTGGTGGGATATGAGGGTGAATGTGACCCTTTCCCCTTCTCATTTTATACACATGTAAAATTCTCAAAAAAGGTTAATTAGATTCTGGTTGCAAAGAAGAACAACATTAACTAGACTCAGTATATATCTATGTGTGTGTGTGTGTGTGTGCGTGCGCGCGTGTGTGTGAGCATGTATGTGTGTGTTTATATATGAAGATGCCATGAATTCTAAAAGTGTGAGAAGGTTGTTGTGGCATCATGGGAGAAGCTGGATGGGAGAGGGAAGAGTGGAAATAATGTAAATATACAAATTCAATATACTTATCTGTGAATTCCTCAAACAAAATTTTTTAAAAGGAGAGAATGAGAGTCAGTATTTGGGTCTTGAGATGGCTTTTATGCATATCCCTATCAGAATAAATCTCAAAAGTGCGGGCCTGGCCTTGGGTAACTCCTAAGAGTGACAGAGCAGGGGCTGTTGTGGGTAGAGCACACTGAGAGATCCACAAGTTACAGAACACTGGTACTGACCAAAGACCTCACTGCAACATCCTTTGCCTTAGAAAATGGCCAGGAGACTTTGAGGGCCAGGCCTGGGTTCTAAGTCATAGTCTCATCCCTCAGATCCTCCACACTGGCTGATGGTGAAATTTGGGGAAGTGGTGAGCTTAGCCTCAGAAGTAGGTCACTGAAGTCAGGAAGGTAAAGGTTTTCTTCAGTTCTTCGTTCCTTAGTGCTTCTTGGTCTGTTCAGTCAGCTTCCTTTTTGTCACTGTGATACTCTGACAGAAACAACTGTCAGAGACTGAGTTTTTTTGTTGACAATTCCAGATTCCAGCCACATCTGCAGCAACATTGAAGCAGAAACACAAGAGCATTTCATATACATTCAAGAGCAGAGAGAGTAGATGCTTGGATTATAGACATGCAGAGTCAAGAGCAGAGAGAGTAGATGCTTGGAGTATAGACATGCAGAGTCAAGAGCTGAGAGAATGAATGCTAGGAATATAGACATGCAGAGTTAAGAGCTGAGAGAGTGGATGCTTGGATTATAGACATGCAGAGTCAAGAGCCGAGAGAATGGATGCTAAAAATATAGCTGTGCACAGTCAGGAGAAGAGAGAATGGATGTTGCTGTGTGGGTGATGAGCTTTTGAGAAAGCATTAGAGACTAAATCCAGTGACATTATCAATTTATGCAGAAAGGCCAGAGTGTTTCAACATTTGAGAATCAGTTAATACATTTCTCACTAATTCAGAGATGGATATAAAACAACATTTGTTCACCCAGATAGACTTATAAAATGAATGGTGATGGACTTTAGTACTGGGTCTTAAAGTTGTTGTTCTTTCTTTCTTTCTTTTTCTTTTTGAAAGAACTAATTTTTCAGGAAATCTGCAATAAAAAGCAATTTATATGATCTGGGAAAAGATGTCTGTCCTGCCTCTCACTTCAGGCAGGGGGCGGAGTACTCAGAGCTTTCCCACTTGGTATGTAGAACAATAAGCAATGGGGCAATGAGAAAAAATGGCAAAATAAACAAACAAAAGGGGTTAGGATCTCAAAGAATACAAAACTGTCATCGTCTCCTCTGGATATAGCCAGATACTGAGGAAGAAAAACCCCAGACTTCTTAGTAATAAGACTTGTAATAATGTAGGGTACAAAGTCATTGTAAATAAAATTCTGGCAGAAACAAATGAAACCAAAGTCTAGACAACAATACTTCCAACACTAATATTAAAATATGTCAACTGTCTACCGCATGCTGCTGCTACTGAAAAATTCATATCTGTATATACAAGCACACAGTAGTTTTCATCAAAACATATCTCTATCTCTATCTTTCTTTCTTTCTCTCTTTCTTTCTTTTTTATTACTTTCTTTCTTTCTTTCTTTCTTTCTTTCTTTCTTTCTATGCTAAAAAATGCCAAATACTCAGACATCACTAGCTACACATTAAGAAGATTTTTGCTCAGAAAACTCTAAAATATTATAAGAAAAAATAAATACATTTAAGCACATGGAGGATTGGACTGGGAGACAGTAAGGTTGAGTGTATTCACGACATTCTCTCTAAACCATTCTGTAAATACAAAACACCTCAGAAAAGAAGAGTGAGCATCTTCGTTTATTTTATTTATTTTTTTAATTTCTGGTTTGTATCCATTCCTTGCTTCTATTACTCATCCAGGGAATCATTAAGCAGTATTTAAACTCCACGTGTAAACCACGACATTTTATTAGATAAGGAAATTATTGGACCTAAGGTGAAGGTGCTGACTTGGTGACAAACACATCTAACATCACTCTAAGCTCACCAAATTCCTACCAGAAAATCTAGTTTATGTAAATACATAATGAACATTAACATATGCATAACAGAGACTTGAATTTGCCCTAGTATAAAATGAATGCTATGTGATTGTGTGTAAATCACCCCGCATCATCAATCACTGTGCTGAAACAGACTTCTGGCTGACTGCTAGCTGCATCATCAATCACTGTGCTGAAACAGACTTCTGGCTGACTGCTAGCTGCATCATCAATCACTGTGTGAAACAGACTTCTGGCTGACTGCTAGCTTCTTACTTTTGAAAGGAACTCTTCAATCACGACTGAGACTGACTCTGAGGGTGCTGCTCTGTGCATGTGCAGAGTGGACATCCATCATTTGAACCAAACCCCAGGTCCTCTAGAAACTCATCTAAATGGTTTCCAGCTGTCTTCATGACACCTGTGGTGCTTAGCTGATCTAACAAGGTTTTAGATAGAACCAGTGTGGTAGTTTGAAAGAAAATGGCCCCCATAGGATCAGAGAGAATGGCACTATTAGGAAATATGACCTTCTGGAGTAGGTGTGGGTTTGTTGGAGAAAGTGTGTCACTGGGATCTGGCTTCCAAGTCTCAGATGCTCATCCCAGGCCCGATGTGGCATTCACTCCTGCTGCCTGCCAATCTGGATGTGGAGTTCTCAGCTCCTTCTCCAGCACCATGAGTCAATGATCCCACTAGAAGAGAAAGTGGGGAATTGCTTTGACGTCATTGGTACAGGAGGCAATTTTCTGAACAGAACACCAACAGCTCAGGCTCTAAGATAAGCAATGAATAAATGAGACATCATGAAACTTAGGAGCTTCTGTAAAGCAAAGGACACCATCAATAGGAAATAACAGCAGCCTACAGAATGGGAAAGATGTCACCAATTCCAAATCTGGCAGAGGGCTGATTTCCAAAATGTATAAAGAACCTAAGAAACCAAACATCAACAAACGAAATAATACAGTAAAAATGGGGTACAGATCTACAAAGAGAATTCTCAAGAGAGGAATCTAACCTGCCCCAGAAACACTTAAAGAAATGTGTACATCCTTAGTCATCAGGAAAATGCAAGTCAAAATGACTCTGAGATTCCATTCTGTACCTGTCAGAACAGCTAAGATCAAACACACAAGTAACGGGTCATGCTGGCTAGGATGTAGAACAAGGGGAACACTCCTCCATTGTTAAAGGCAGTTCAAACCTGTACAGCTACTGTGGAAATCAATTTAGCATTTTCCCCTAAAGTTGGGAACTGATCTACTCAAGAACCAGCTATACCACTCCGGGCATATACCCTAAAGACCCCTCACCATGCCACAAGGGCACATGCTCAACCATGTTCACAGCCACTTTATTCATAATAACCCAATGTTGGAGCGAACATAGATGTCCCTCAACTGAAGAATGGATACAGAAAATGTGGTACATTAGCAATTGGACTATTATACAGCTATTAAAAACAAGGACATCATGAAATTTGCAGGCAAATGGGTGGAACTAAAAAAAAATTATCCCAAGTGAGATAACCCAGACTCAGAAAGACAAACATAGTATGTACACACTTATAAGTGGAGACTAGTCATAAAATACAGGATAAGAATGCTACATATCACAGACCTGGAGAAGCTAATAAGGAAGGCTTGTGGTAGGGGTGGGAGTGGGGATGCTTGAATCTCACAGAGAAAAGAAAATAGATTTGACAATGCTGGTGGATGAACTGACTGAGGGAGGAGGTGAGGACTGGAATAGGAGGAATGATGTGGGGGAAACGGAGGGAGAGAGCAGTAGAGAGAGAGAGAGAGAGAGAGAGAGAGAGAGAGAGAGAAAAGGATTAGGGAGAGGCATCTCTGGGAGGAGCTAGAATGCTAGGATAATAGAAACTCCAAGGAATCTATGAGGGTGAGCCTAGCTAAGACTGTTAGCAAAGGGGGGTATGAAGCCTGAACCAGCCGTATCATCTAACCAAGCAGGACTTCCAATGAAAGGATTAGGACAGCAACCCAGCCACAAAACCCTAGACCCACAATTTGTCCTGCCTCCAAGATGTGCAGGCATAAAAATGGAGCAGTGATTGAGGGAAGGGCCAAGCAATGACTGGTCCAACTTGAGACCCAAATCATGAGAAGGAGCCCTGTTGTGGATAGCCCTGGTGTGGCTTGTACTTTGATGATAATTCTGCTCTCCCAGGATAAGCTGCAGACAGACTAGGAGTGAATCAAGTACACAGGTGACTTGTTGTGAACCTTCTCTCCACCTCAACTTGTAAAATAAAGGCTAGGGCTGGTGATTGGGCAGTGGAAGGGAAGGTGCAGCTGAGAAGCTCCAGGGAAAAGAAGAGACTGAGGGAGACAGAGGAAGAAAGAAGGAAGGAAGTTGGAGCAGGAGGAAGACAACCTAGGTTTTGTGTGGCTTTAAATAGCCACAGGTAGATATAAATATCTTATAAGAGATGCATTATTATAGGACAATTTGTCTTATCTAGGAGGGCAATTTATATCATTATCAATTGGCTCTGAAATTATTGTTTGGGCATATTGTGAGTTAAGAATTTAATGATATATAAATTTGACTGATTAATTATAAGCCTCTAGAGTTTTGATTAATGGGGTTAAGGGGACTGGTGACTGCCTTCCACAGCAGGTGAATGGTTGAGAAGGTACTGGTGGCTCTGAGGCAGGCAAACCAAAGAAAAGAAGACTGCTGACTGGAGCTAGCCAAGAGGCCGGGCCGAGAGACCACAGGAAGAGAGTTGCTAGATTTAGCACAGGAATTTGCTGTTCTTTTTAAAAATATTTCCTGCAACAGAGTTCACCCCTGACAATGTTAAAGATACAATGCTACACTTGTACATGGGAGCCTAGCATAAGTGTCGTCAGAGAGGCTTCACCTAGTAACTGATGCACACAGAGGCAGAGACCCACAGCCAGACATCATGTGGAGCTTGAGAATCCTGCTGAAGGGGGAGGACGGACTGACAGAAGCAGAAGCGTCAAGGACAGCACAAGAAAACCTACAGAATCAACTGCCCTGGGCCCCACAAAGGCTCACAGAAACAGAACTGCCAACCAGAGATCTCCATGTGGGATTCCTAACGTGTGAGCAGGGGCTGCCTCTATTACATTGCCTGACTTTGGATCCCTCTCCATGTGGGATGCTTCTCCTAACCTCAGCTGAAGATGTGCCTTTTCTTACTGCAGCTTGATTTGCCAAGGCTGGTTGATATCCATGGGAGGCCTTCTCTCTGTTAAGGAGAAGGGGAGAAGAGGTGGGTGGGAGGAGGGAAAGGAAGAGGGGAGGAATGAGGAAGAAAGGAGGAAGAGGAAGCTACAATCAGGATATAACGTAAACATATAATTTAATTGATAAAGAAAGTTTAAGCCAGCAGGGCATGGAATACTTAGATTCCAGTACTCCAGAGAGAGAGAGAGAGGCAGGAAGATCTCTGTGAGTTCGAGGTCAGCCTTTTCTACAGGTCAGCCAGGACAATGTATATATTTATGGCATAAAGCATGGTGTTTGAATTACACACAGACATATACATAGAGACACATACACACACACAAACACAAACACACACAGACACATAAACACACATGCACAACACACACACACACACACACACACACACACACACACACACACACACACGGAATTCCTAAATTCCCCAGATATACTACCATACACTTGTAACTAAAGGAAAGCCATGGTTCAATGATGTAATCTTTTTTTTTTTCTGTTTTCTCTATCTTGTTCTCAAAACTGCTTATTGGAGGGAAAATGTCATCAGTGACTGTGTCACAGGATCAGCCCAGATGAACCAGACAAAGGACAAGAGAAAGAGGGTAGGACAGAAGAGAGGCTTCTGTCCAGGGGCTGCCAGGCACAGTCAAGGATTGAGCAGCCATTAGGGAGCACAGAGCCAGGAGGAGGCAGGTCCTGGGAGAGCTCTGTCAAGAGAGGAACACAAGCCAAGCAGGACATGTTTTCCTGACATGGAGACATGGGGAGAACGCCTTCCTTCTGCTCCTGACAGCACAGCACTGAGCAGGGAGGAACTTCTCATGCCCCAAGCCAACCCTGCTTCAGAGCACAGGCTTCAGTAAGCACAGGGAACAAGGCTCAGTGCTAACTGCCTAGCCAGACCCTGGCAGTGCCCAGTGGCTCTTCCTTTCCTGTGCATTTTTCACCCGGCTTTGCCAAGCTGGTTTTCATCTTTCTCTTATCTGCAAGTCACTGCAAGTGATGGCTGCAGGTTTCACTCTGTCAGCCATAGACTGGTGATGTCAGAATTTGCTTAGTGTCTGGGATCATTTGGGGGATGATTAACTTCATAGAGGTTGCTCTCTGATAATTAACCATACCTAAGCCGAGAATGACTCTCCCCATGAAATGCTATAGAGTCTCAGCCACCACCAGCCTCCTTACCTCTCAGATTCCTTAAGTAGACGAACAGCCCCACTGCAAGGAAGAGCAGACCCAGCACCACGCCCGTGACCCCAGTCAGCATCTTGTTCTGTGCAGATGTGGACCGAGCCCCTAAGGATGGAAGCCAGGCGTGAGTTTATCTCAAATTCAGCACCTCACATTGCAACCCTGATATCAGAGCACTGGGGGAGCTAGAACTTGCCACTTCTGCAAAGATAATTCGGAGTCACACCAAAGAGCATCAGTGGAAGACAGTGGCTGCAGCCACGGATGAGATTGTCACCATCTAGAGTTGCTTTTTCCATCTATGCCATCTCGTAACTGATGAAATGATTTCTGTTAACTGAACAGCTGCAGCCGCTGGGTGGGGAGTGTTGCATACACAATGTCGTCCAATAATATGCTATGAATGAGAATTGTGTCCATCTCCACAACCAACCATGAAGCAGCAGGGCAGACCAAGAAGCCAATGGTGGTGACCGCAGGGATTGTCTGAGCCATGGCTTGCTGAGGGAGTCAGCCTCAGCACAGATCCAGAATGGAACAAGACCAAGAAGAACCAGGTACATGCTGACCCAAAGCTAGAGTGGCACTTTGTCCTTATCCTGTTACTGCTACTGTCTTGTCCCAAGAGAGACAGTGTCAGCTGCATACTGTGCTGTAGGAACAGCAACCAAGACTCTTGGGTACCCCTGCAGGATTCATGTGAGTATCAAGCATTTTCAGGGGATCACCTTCTCTTGCACTTGTGGGATGACAAAAGCCAGGAGCTACCTGGGTTCATAAGTAACTTGGTCCCACATTTTCTGTAGCTCTGTGGTCAACAGTGTGCTGTGGAGAACCTACATCTTACTGGAATCCTCTGTTCTAAGGAAGTAAAATTTGGAGTACTTGACGATCGACAGACCTTTTGTAGGATGGCCAGCAAGCCTTCGATGGCAGGTCCACTTTGGTCTTAGTAGTTGCTGCCCTTGAAGAAGAGTCCTTCTGGGGCTGTGGATAAACCTCAGAGGTTTATATTGTCCTGATCTTGACAAAGAACTGAGCTAGTGCCATGTACTATGCTGGTGACATTTGTCTCCTTCATTGACAAACTTGGCAGTGGCCACTCAGAACCTTTACCCAGTCTTTCTTGATCTTTCTTTTTCAATGACTCTCTGTTTAGAAACATTTCCACAAGGCCTCCTTTCTAATCAGCAAGTATACTGGGCATAGATAGCAAACTAGGTAAGGAACAAAATCTAATAATTCAGAAATTTCATTTATCTTTCCTTGTGGAAAAACCCATGCCCTTCCCTGGTGGGCAGGGATTTTCAGGGTCAGAAAAAGCTATCAGGCAGGAGAAAGTCAGGCCCACTACATGGTGGGCTGGGATTTAAAGGGTTAAGGGGTTTCCTACTCACTCCACTCCACTGTGACAGGGCTGGCCAGGCTGGGATGCTCCACCTGGCAGGTGTAAACCTCTCCACCCCGAGGAACCATCTCTAGCATCACCAGAGTCTGGAAGGTCCAGTCTCCATTTGAGATCAGGCCCGTGGACACGACTCCAGCCTTCTCCTCCTCACCATTCCGGAACCATCTGACTTCAATTCTGCCAGGGTAGAAGTCACTCACAGAGCAGACCAGGAGGTTGTGGTGTCCCAGAGGCTGTGTCTTTGTGGGGTACACTGTCACCTTGGGCTCAGCTAGAGGAGAAAGAGAGGTGAGAAGGAGCCATGAGAGCTGAGCTGTCTTCCCTGTGCATTGACTGCCTGCCTCCACCCCAGCAGAAGATCTTGCAGGATTTCTAAACCTTAAGTAAATCCTGACACCAGAGCCTGTTGAATCTAAAATAAAAACTGTAAGGGCTTATTTTCTTATGGAATAATAATTCATTATTGATCTGAAATATTTTCAGTTTAAAATATGCCTGAAAGTAGTGTACATGAAGAGATCATGACTACAGTACTGCAAAGCACACACACCACAGAACAGCTCAGGAATGGGTCTACCCTGGGAAGGAGGAACAGAGACAGAGTTGATTTTCAGGGGTCCCGAGGCAAGAAAAGTTAAAAAGTCATTACAGTAAGGGCTAGGGACATGGTTCAGTAGATAAAGGTGCTTGCTTCCAAGACTGATGATCTGAATTCAGTTCTCAGGAACCCACGATCGATGGAGAGAATGACTCTAGCAAGCTGTCTTATGATCTCCACACATGTGACACAGCAGTCTTCTCTCTCTCTCTCTCTCTCTCTCTCTCTCTCTCTCTCTCTCTCTCTCTCACACACACACACACACACACACACACACACACACACACCTTAACCCATCTACTTCTGATCTAATGCTTACCTTTTAAGTTCGACATGAAGATATCAACAAGGTCATAGTTATTTCTGCACCTGTCCACTGAGGCGCGATAATTGTCCAGCATGTCCTTCTGGGTGTTCAAGTACTCAGCTATGGGCTGCCCCAGCACAGTCACTGCCTGGAAATTCCCAATGTTACTGTCAAAGCGGGCAAACTCTTCCTGGTTATAGATGAATCTGGTCACAGTCCACACCTGCTCCCTCCCATTACTGTAGTGACACTCAGCCTTCAATTGCTCCAGAAATCGTGCTGTGGGAACAGAAACACTCTCTATTACAGGATGTCTGTGAGGACAGACAATGCCTCTGACTGTGAGTCAGTGAAGGGAACTGTGACACTTGCAGAGACCTCACCCCTGCACTCTGTAATCCCATGAGCCCACACCATAAGCCCATTCTCACCACCTGAGGCAGAAAGACTCTTGAGTTTTGCTACTGTTGCTGTGGTAAAAAAATCCTCACAAAAAAATAACTTAGGGAAGAGAGGGATGATTTGGATTATAATTTGAGAGTATCTACTATTACCAGCAAGGCAAGGCAAGAACTTGAAGCACTGTGTCCACAATCAGAATCAGAGAGAGAGAGAGAGAGAGAGAGAGAGAGAGAGAGAGAGAGAGAGAGAGAGAGAGAG
>JANHMN010000019.1:9112708-9146813 GCA_030674055.1 Rhabdomys pumilio | reverse complement strand
GAGAGAGAGAGAGAGAGAGAGAGAGAGAGAGAGAGAGAGAGAGAGAGCATATAGAGGCTTATGTCTCTTTTCTAACTTCTTCCTCTCTTATGCTTTCCATAGACTGCTGCCTAAGGAATGGTGCTGCCCACAATGGGCTGAGTCTTCCTACATCAGCTAAGAATCAAGATAGTTCCAAATAGACATACCTACAGGTTAGCCTGATAGATAATTCATGTTTAAGGCTCTCTTCCCACATGATTTAATTGGGGTCATGTGAAGTTGACAGTTAAAACTAGCAAGCACAAAGGACATGCAAAACAGGGACTATTCTAATCCTGCTCTCTCCACCACACTCTGCCTCATCTCATCCCCATAGGCCTTCTCTCTCATCTTAAACAGCACCCATGTAGAATATGATTCTATAAATCACACTAAGAACTGGCAGAGTGTGTCAGGCCTTTTTGCTCCTGGGACCCTAAGAGAGAAAATTCAATCTCTGCACTCTTGGATCTTAAAATTAGTGGAAGTGAAACATAAAATTATCCAAGATTGAAAAAATTCAAACAGATGTGTTCCTATTAACAGAGAATAAGAAGGCAGACCTCAGTGACACAACATAGAAGGACTGCTGTGTTGGTTTGAATATGCTTGGACAAAGAAGTGGCACTAATGGAGGTGTGGCCTTCTTGAAGTAGGTGTGGCCTTGTTGGAGTAGGCATGGCCATAGAGGAAGTGTGTCACTGTGAGCATGGACTTTAAGAATCTTGCCATGTCTGCCTGGAAGCCTGTCTTCTAGCTGCCTTCAGAACAAGAGGTAGAACTCTTAGCTCCTCCAGTGTCATGCCTGCTTAGAAGCTACCATAATTTCTGTTATGACAATAATGGACTGAACCTCAGAATCTGTAGCCAGTCCCAGTTAAGTGTTGTCTTTTATAAGAGTTGCCATGGTCATGGTGTCTCTTCACAGCAGTACAACCCTAACTAAGACTACTGCCAAGGATTGGCTCTTCTGATGTGTAAGTTGATGTCAGCTGGAAGAAAGAGGGTGGTTAAGGGGAAGAGAAGCAAGTGTGGTGATAATACCATTTGTGAAAAGCTTGAAGACATGATGGATTTCAAGAACACAGAGGACACTAGGGTTGGGAAAGTGAGGGTGTGAGGGAGGGGTTAGGTTGTAGGTGTCATCATGGTGTGGTGATTTGTATATGCTTGGCCCAGGGAGTGGCACTTTTAGGAAGTGTTGCTTTGTTGGAGTAGGTGTGTCAGTGTGGGTGTGGGCATTAAGACCCTCATCCTAGTTGCATGGGAGTCAGAATTCTGCTAGAAGCCTTCAGATGAAGATGTAGAACTGTCAGCTGTGCCTGCATCATGCCTTCCTTGATGCTGCCATGTTCCTGCTTTGATGATAATGGACTGAACCTCTGAACCTGTAAGCCAGCCCCAATTAAATGTTGTCCTTATAAGAGTTTCCTTGGATAGGTGGGCAGTGGTGGCACATGCCTTTAATCCCAGCACTTGGGAGGCAGAGGCAGGCGGATTTCTGAGTACAAGGTCAACCTGGTCTACAGAGTGAGTTCCAGGACAGCCAGGGCTACACAGAGAAACCCTGTCTCAAAAAAACAAAAAAAAAAAAGAAAGAAAGAAAAAAAGAAAAAAGAAAAGAAAAGAAAAGAGAAAGAAAGAAAGAAAGAAAGAAAGAAGGAAAGAAAGAAAGAAAGAAAGAAAAAAGAGTTGCCATGGTCATGTTGCCTGTTCTCGGCAGTAAAACCCTAACTAAGACACATGGGGATCCCCACCTCTTCAAGACTTGACTTCCAAAGCATAATCGAAGTGTAGAAAGTGGAATTTCCCTAGCTATTGTGGAAGCAGCATCTATGGGATCAATGATTACTGGTGGGACGGTAACACCTGACACAGAGGTAAATGCACCTTGTGACAGGCACAGGTCTTCCCACAGCCCTACGTGTGTTGTTGCTTCTCATCCTCAAATATCTCTCTGCAGCAGGTGCCATCCTCTCACTTGTTACAAATGCACGGTGGTGTCAAATGACTTCTCTACATTGCACATCACGGGAGATGAAGAAAGAGTTAGGCAGCATGGGGAAATGTGACAGTGATGTTCTTGTGTATATAGTCACATGTTTCTATGCTACCCCTCATGCAAAACTTTCTGACTAAAACCATCCTAGATGGCCGATCACCAGGCATGATCTTAGTTCAATGGAGAGCTGGGAATACATAGGGGAAACTGTTTAAAGGACAATGATTGAGAGAGAACTTTGAACATGAGCCAATCAATGATGGGTATTCCAGGCAAAACACAAGGTCACCATGGTAATTCTGGGGCCATGAAGAGGAGAACAGAGTCAATTACTACCAGCCTGGTGGAGTGTCTCTTGAGTTTCAGCTGCTTGGCGTATTGAGACAGGAAGATGGCAATTCAAGTCTACCCAGTCTATGTAGTGAGATTGGTGTCAACCTGAACAACTTTGCAGCATACTGTTCCAAATCATGAGAGGAGAGGAGAGGAGAGGAGAGGAGAGGAGGAAAGAGAAAACTTAGGGAGATAGCAGTTCAGTAGCAGAGAACTTATCAGGCATAATCAAGGTCATGAAGTCAATCTCTCATACTAGAGAATGAGAACAACTTGGACATCCGTTCCCAGTGTGCAAGTGTGCATCAGCTATTTCTCACTACTGTGACTAAGTATCTCATAAGAAACAACCTAATAGAGCCCTTAGTTTATGGGACTTCTGACTTGACAGGACAAAGGATACAGTGTGTCATTAAGGAGAAGCCTCAGAGAGGAGAGCACGAGGTAGCTCTTCACATTCCCTGTGTAGTCAGGAAGCAGAGAGATAACAAGACGTGGTCCAGCCATAAAGCTACAAGGCCCACTCCAGCAACACATCTCCTACAGCCATTCTCTCCTTTCTAAAGGCTCGATAGACTTCTAAAAAAGTATGACTGCATGTGCTGTGTGAATACAGGTGCTATGGGGTCCATTGCTTCCTCAAACCACAGCAGGGGAAACCCAACTGTAGTTCACTGTAAGGTCAGCAGGAAAGGCCCACCACACCCTGTCACAGGCAAACAGCAGCCTTCACAGGGGGAGACTGAAGGCCCATTCACACATGACAGTTTCAGGGGCTTGGTGGCCAAAGAGTGACTGCTCAGCTCTAAATAAGGGATTTGCTTTGGTCCATACATTACCCAGAGCTCATGCTGGTGCCCAGTTACTGTTAGGGGACATTGTTTTCAGAGGGTGACTGACAGACAACCCGACACACCAGCAGAAGCACCTCACTAATGCATGCAAAGAAGGAAAGGCATGGAGGGAATGGCAGACAGGCAGGCAGGCAGGCAGGCAGGAAGGAAGGAAAACATAATAAACATAACCTCAAACACAAATGAATCCAAGTCACCAATCAACTTATATAAACTAGCTGAAAGGATGAAAATAAGACTCAACTATATACTGGTTACAAGAAACTTGCCACCTTCATGGACCTATATAGAGGCTAGGAAGGAAGGCTGAGGAAAGATACATCACAGAAATGGAAACAAAAATGCAAGCAAAGTAACAATACTCATACCAAGGAAAGCAGAGCTTGCATTTTAACAAATGAGAGAGACAAGTAAGGTCCCTGAATATTGATACAATGACAAATTTAACAAAATCATGTAATGACCATATATATATATATATATATATATATATATATATATATATATATATATACAGATAAATGTACTTGACTTGGGAACAACATATTATATAGATCAAATATTAACAGATTGAGAGGGAGAGAGAGAGAGAGAGACTGTAATACAGTAATAAATGGGTGCCCTGCTTTTTTCCTCAATGAACAGATGTTCAGAGAGAGAACCATCAAGGAAATTTCCGAGTTTCCATTTTACAGGGCAGAGCCAGAAGAACTGCTCCTAGGCAGAGAACATCCCATTCACTGCAGCAGAGCACACACTGTCCTAGCGAGATGTGGGCATTCCCCAGGACACAGCACATGTTGAGCCATGAATTAAGGCTCAATAATGTTTACATTAAAGTCAGTTCATGCATCATCACAGACCAGAATGAAGTAAAACTGCAATTAAACAGCAATTAGGAAACTGAAGGCAATGCAGCTGGGATGCACTGCAGGACACGCCCCTAAACAGCGGTTGTAGGACACGCCCCTAAATGGCGGCTGTATAACTGAAGAAGCTAAGAAGGAAAATAAAGGACTTCCCAGACACAAGCATGTTGGTGTCAGCAAAGGCTGTAAGGACAGGGAAGTTTGGGGAGTTTCTGTTGTTTCTTTAGAGTTGTGCAGCACAGTATGTTTATTGCACAAGGTGAGGGGTTTCATACAAACATCTTCAATCAAGTGTCGCATGGACCTTGGCTGTGTTCACACCCCGTCTTTCTCTCCTGCCTCTCCCTGGTGCTTTTCATTTCCAGAATGGCCCTTCACCTGCACAGCTGCCTGTGTCCTGGGTCTGGCTTACTCTAGCTGCTGTGACTGTGGCCAGTTTAGTCCTGTTTTCTGAAAGTGGTACCATTTTGGTTTTGCTCATGTTCCCTTTTTATGGGTAAAGGAATCTTTTATTACTTATAAATGCATTAATTTAAAATAAGATGATATCTAAAAATAAACAACAACAAACCCAAAATATGTCAAGTTAGAAAAGCAACAATAGCCCAGAGCTGAAATCTGTGATGATAGGAAATGATACAGATTACTTCATAAATTAGTAAGGAAAACAGACACAAGGCAAACGTGTTTACTGAAGCAAAGAGCTATATTTGAAAGGATTACCAAAACTGAAAAACCATTAGCTATGCTAACCAAGAGACAAATAAAGAAAGCTCAAGTAAATAGAATCAGAGGTTAAAAAAGAGGCATTATCAGTTAAGTACAAAATAGTGGGATATAAGACACTGCTTTGAAGGAGTCTATGTCAAACAACTGGTAATCCTGGAAGAGATGGATAAATTCCTGAGCAAATGCAGCCCACAGTAACTGAACCACAAAGAAACATAAAAACAAAATTGACTGATAATAAGGAGAATTCAGCTCTTGGTGCTGCCTGATTTTGTGAAACATTTGAAGAATTAACTCCAGTTGAAGTTAGTCTTCTACAAACTGAAATGGATAGCATTTTGTCAATCCTTTCTTGGGAGGCCATTATTTCCTGAAACAAATAGGCAAAGATCCAAAATAAACTAGCATCGTGGCCTCTATGAAGAGATTTGCCAAAATTTCTAATAAAACTGTAGCAAATCAAATTCAAGAGCCAATCATAACTTCATAGGCCATGTCCTAGCATGAGTCATCTTCCAGATGCAAGAACGGTTGGATGTATGTAAGTAAGTATGAGAGCACACACCACCACAGCGAATGGTTAACTCAACATGGTCATATCAGCAGATGCAAGGGAGGCTCATGATAAAATTCAAGCTGTTTGTGATAAGCAAGACTCAAAAAATTAGGTGTAGAAGGAACATACATCCAAATAATAATGACAATATATAAAAATCCATTGTTGGTTTCAGAAACGGTGGAGCTAAAGTCACTTCTTCCTGCATCAAGTAAGACACCAGCCATCCACACTCATTGCTCCTATTTAATGCATTAGTGGGAGCCTTTGCTAGGATTATTAAACAATAAAATCATCAGTGTAAATTAACTGTCACTGTAAATATGGGCAGTGAATTAGGTCAGCGGCTGTCTTTCTTTACTTTATGATCATCCCCAAAAGTTTCACAGAGAAACCAAAACTCATTTAAAACTTCAGCTCAATAGCTGAGCAGTTAAATGATCTATCTTAACCTTCTGTGCTAATCTGACTAACATCCCATGAATCGTGTATGCTATTATCGATCTGGCTCTTTCAGCTTCAGGGTGTTTCCATGGTCTCTTTCCAAATCTCTTTCTCATGCCTCCAAATTCTCCCTTGTTGAAGTCCGTTCTGCCCCATGCTTGGCGCCACACTGTTGAGAACCGATACTCTGTCTGGTTTGGCTTGCGCTGCTGCTCAGGTCCACGGGGACTGAGTCTCGAAGAATGGAGACAAGGCAGAGGTTCTGTAGTCAAGTCTCAAGTCTCCTTTATTGTTTCTCTTCTATTGGCGCATATTCACTCTTGTTCATTCCTCTTAACCCTATTTACTCATATACCTCTTAACTCTATTGACTGTATATATATCTCTTAACTCCTATTGATTCTCATTCACCCTTAACTGTATATATTCTTACAAAGAAATCCTGGGTATTTATAAGCACACGCAGGAGAACACAGGTGAAAACATTTTACCACGTGCACTATGCAGCTGGGGTCACTAAACAGCAAAACAAGCTATGTGGGATAAACAAGATATTTGTTAGAGTGTGCTCAGCTGTTGTAGGCTGCTGAAAAACCAAGTCTCTATCAGGGTAAATGGTTCCAGATGGCTGCAAAGATGATAACTGCTTTCTCGATGTTTTCTGCTTAAAGTCAGCTCCCTACACTCCCTCTGATTGGTGGATATCACACCCTACTCTCAATTCTGCCCAGCCATCGGGTGATCAGTATTTATTGACAAGGTATAAAATAACTGGTAAGAATTCTTTACACAAGCACGAGAGAGGACGTTCTTGGTATGAGCATTACAATGCCAAGTCTGGATTGAAACAAGATATGCGGGCGGAGAAATCAGCATTTGAATAACACAATGATAACCTTAACAGAGTGCACAAAAACATTATGTTTACAAATCAGAAATATCCAAATTGGATAGAAGTTAACTATATTTGCAAGTGCCGTGATTTTAATACATAGAAAATCCTAAATAATCTACCGATAAGCTGTTAGAATGATAAATTCAGTTAAGTTTCGAGGTCAAAATCTGCACAGAAAGGGCAGTAGCACTTTCTGCAGCAATGATGAACTTGCTGAAAGGGACCTTTAAGGACCAACTCCAGGGCTGGAGAGATGGCTCAGAAGTTGGGAGCATTGGCTGCTCTTACAGAGGACCTGGATTCAATACCTAACACCTACATGGTGGCTCACAACCATCTTAACTCTGGTTCCAGGGGATCTGATTCCCTCCTCTAGTATATGTAAATCTTCTAAATATATAACCTTTTAACAATGTAAGCACCAGAAATCCAAATAAGCCAAACAGAACACAGGAAAGGAAATCTAAAAGGCTACCTCTCAGAAGACATGACATGCTAATGGCTAACAGCCCTTTGAGAGATACCCAGTGTCACCAACCACAGGGAAAGTGCAATCCCAAACCACAGTAGGATAGTGTGACAGCATGTGGTGCATCTCAGCAGACATTAACAAGAGATGGTGAGGATGGACAGGAGGAAAAATGAAGTGAAATGAAAGTTAACACAAGCATTATGGTGAATAGTAGGAGAATCCTCATGTGGTGGTTTGAATATGCTTGTCCCAGGGGAGTGGCACTAGGAGGAGGTGTGTCCTTGTTGGAGTGGGTGTGTCCTTGTTGGAGTGGGTGTGTCCTTGTTGGAGTGGGTGTGGCCCTTCCTCCAACAATGGAGGAAGTGGGACACTTTGGGGGTGGGCCTTGAGACCCTTCTCCTAGCTGTCTGGATTCCACTCTTCTCCCATTTGTCTTCGGAACAAGGTGTAGATGTAGGGATGACCATGTTGTTGTGGGAGGTGAATCACTGTGAAATTCGGACTTTTAAAAGCTGTGCCTCTCTCATCTCCATCTGTCTCCTTGTGTCTCTGTCTCTGTTTCTGACTGTCTCTCATTCTGTCTCTGTCCTCTTGTCTCACTATCTCTGTCTTTCTGTATCTCTCTGTGTCTCTCTGTGTCTCTCTGTCTCTTTCTCTCCCTCAGTTTTCTGTGCTGCATCCCTGCATGGCATCATGAAGAGAGCTCACACAGCATCTGAGAGCACTTGAACACTGAACTTCCTAGCATCTAGAACTCCAAGAGACTGGCATATTCTCATGTGTGCTCATACACACACACACACACACACATGTGTAAATGTGTACACATACACAAACACGTGTGTAAATGTGTACACACACCTGTAAATACATATGCACACACGTATAAATGCATGCACACATGTGTAAATGCATATACACACATGTAAATGCATGTACACACACACGTGCAAGCACACACACGTGTACACACACACACACACACACACACACACACACGAGACATTTGTTGTGCTTTCTTTCAGGTCACAGTAGAGCTGAAGACAACAACATGACCTGGAAAGATCAGATAGAAATTGTGAGGACCAACAATTCCACACACATAATAGAAAACAGAAGGTGAGCAATGGAACCAAAAAAACTTGGGGAAGCCACCCCACACCAGAGACTGTATTTCCTGACTGTCTTGTAACCCCAGGAGACAATACCAGTCTCCACGCTGTCTGCCCTCAGCTCTGGGTACTCAGTTTGAACCATATGAAATTGTTGATTCTGACTCCTGCTGACATATGAAAACAGAACTGCACATCTGAACCCAGATGGATCCTGTCCTTTACCCTCAGGCAGGAAGCAGCTGGTACTTGAGACACAGTGCAGGCTTTCAGAGGAACTGGCAAGTTTGGGGTAACAAGACCATCTGTGCCCCTTGTCTAGGAGGCAGATTCAAGCCTTAAGTTCCAGCGTGGGCTCTAGGTGCCATCAACAGCAGAGAGAGAACCCTGAGTACTTCCCATGACAGCATCCCAGCACAGGGATGGAGGTTTCATAAACACCGTGGTTCAGGAAGAAGAGAAAGGCCACAGATCCCAGTGAGGGCACAACACAGTCTTCTAAGACAAGGGCCCCCAACTCCCCTTAATTGCTCATGAAATCTCCAGGGAAATTTTTCATCTTAATATTTTAGAGAAGTTGTAGACAGGTCCTTATTTTAGTGCATGTCTTCTTCATGTCTTCAGGCTCATAAGAAAAGTCATGTCAAGGTTGACAGGTCACATGAGGAGGGAAGGAACATGACCCATGTGTCAATTCCATTCATGAGTCTCAAAGGCACATCATCGAAGACACTTTTACATGGAAATAATATAAGATTTGTATGATTAAGAGAGGTGGTCAAAGAAAACTGACAAGTTTTAAAAAAACCTATTGTAGACAAAATGAAGCCAGCCCCTTTGTTCCTCACCCCCAGGAGCACAGAAAGTGAGAGGTGCACTTACGTCGGGGGTCCCTCACCATAGCCACGGGACAGCTCAGCATCAACAGACCCAGGATCACAGCTGCCACACTGGGGCCTCTGGGGAGCCACAGACACACCATGCTGGAGGAGAGGAGAGGCTGGTGACCAGAGAGGCAGGCCAACCTGTCTGACTGAGGAGGGTGAGAGACTCCACCCACTGGTGCTGGGTTGGGTTACACCTTCAGTACTGAAGGACCAATCAGCTGCTGAGGTGGGCAGCAGTGTCAGTTGCTGGTCAGAGGTACAGAGTGAAGGTCTTTCTGAAATCTCCAGTTTCCTTTATAAAGCAGACTGTTTCAGCTCAGTGCTGCTAAGCTGTGATCAGTTTGAGTCTGCAAAGTTGCAGGGACACTGTGCTGAGCCACCAGTTCTGACTGAGGGAAGCCTTGACACCATCAGTCTGCCTTAGGATAATTAAACCTGTGAGAGTCCAGTCCCTAGTGTGGTTCCTGCTCTGACTTCCCCATTAGCTGAGTGAAATCCTCTAACATTTACTCTCCTTCTGCTTTATCTGAAGAAAGGTCATAAGAAGTCTTTGCTAATGCATGCATATAAGCTAAGAAAGAAGACAATCACTGAACAAAAAGTATGAATTACAGTTTTAAAATACAATGATACTGTTTGTGAAGTATGAACCTTGAATACATATATTACATATATATGTATATACATAACATATATATACATATATATTACATGTATATTACAGATTATACTAAGTAAAGATGATGACATAGATTAAGAATGTGCTTTGAGTGACAGTTCAGAATAGGAACTCCAAGATTAATCCACTATTCTGATGGCAGCTCTTTATCTGTCTTGGTCGTTCTTGTAGTAGGATTTGCCACCCTGCAATGAATATCACTGGAATTCATTGAGTGACATTTTAAGGACCTAACATTGTACTCAGAGCTATTCCTGGGGCTTTCTCTTAAAACTTTTGTTAAAAGAAACTTCATACAATATACGTTGCCTGCGGTTTCCCTCAGTTCCTTTCTACCGTCTTCCTCACCCAACTTTATGTTTTCTCTCTCTTTCTCTCTCTCTCTCTCTCTCTCTCTCTCTCCCTCCCTCCCTCCTTCTCCCTCTCCCTCTCCCTCTCTCTTTGTGTGTGTTGTGTGCCATATACACCAGAAGAGAAAACAAGAAACACACATACACAACCCCCCATTAAATGAAAATAAGAATAAAATAAAAATAAAAATAGATGCTGAACATTTTTAAACTTTCTCAGAATCATTTCCCCTTTGAGAACTCTTTGCTGAGATCTGTAATCAGTCCTTCTATCTAGCTAATTTTCTTGATGTTTTGGGATTTTTTTAGCTCTTCATATATATTAGATACCCTCTATCCTACATATAATTGGTAAAAATATTTTCCCATTCTATAGGCTGCCACTTCCCCTATATGATGGTGTTCTTTGGAGTATAGAATGTTTTCATTTCTATGAGGTCCCATTTATTGATTGTTGGTCTCATTGCCTGTCTCTCGGTGTCTTGTTCAGAATATCTCTCGTGGGTCAATAAGTTTGACCCTGTACTCCACTGTCTGTCCTGTTATGTTCAGTGTATCTTGTCATGTGCTGAGGTCCCTGGTGTGTTTGGAGTTGAGTTTTCTGCAGGGTGATAAGTAGGGGTCTAGCTGCATTCTTCTGCATGCAGACATCCCGTTTGACCAGCGTCATCGCTGAAGCAGCTGTCGTTTCTCCACTGTGTCTTTTTCTTTGTCAAAAAATTTTTATGACTTTGTCATAGGTTCATGGACTTCTCTGGGTCCTCACTTCGCCTCCATTGGTCGCTGTGTCTGTTTGGATAGAGCACGTGATCTTTTTATTGCCGTAGCTCTATGGTACAACGTGAAGGTGAACCCACAGCAGTTCTCTTACTATTAGGATTGCTCATCTATCCTGGGTGTTTTTGTGTCTCCGTATGGAGCTGAATGTTGTCCTTTCAGCTTCTGTGAATAATAGTGTTGAATAAAGAAGGGGCTTGCACTGGATCTGCAGATTGCTGTTGCTAGGATGACTGTTTTATTATATTAGTCACACAGACCCAGGAGCGTGGGGACTTTTCCATCTTCTGACATCTCCTTCAATGTCTTTTTTCAATGTCTGAGAGTTTTCCTTACACAAGTCTTTCACCTGCTTGCTTGCATCATAATTTTTGAGTCTATTTGAAAGCTACTGTTCCTCTAATTTCTTTTCTCAGTCTGTCATTTGCACCTAGGAAGGGTACTGATTTTTGTGTTAAGTTTTTATCATTCTGCTTTGCTTAAAAATTTTATTAGTTGTCAGAGTTCCCCAGTGGAATTCTTAGGGCCACTAGTGTATAAAATCATATCATGACTTCATTCCTTCCTGTTTGCATCTCCTCCAAGTCCCGCAGTTCTCTTGCTGCTGTAGCTAAGTCTTCAAGTGCTACATCAAATAGCTATGGAGAGTCTAGAAAACCATGTCTCGTTCTTGACTTTAGTGGAAATGATTTGAGTTTCTCTCCATCTAGACTGATGTCAGCTGTGGGTTTGCTGTAAATCTCTTTTACCTTGTTTTGAGATGTATCCTTCACATCTCTAGCTTCCCAAGGATTTTTTATCATGAAAGGATGTTGTAATTTGTCAAATGCCTTCTCTGCATCTAATGAGTTGATCATGTGCTTTCTGTTTTTCAGTCTCTTTAAGTGACAGATTTCTCTCTCTCTCTCTCTCTCTCTCTCTCTCTCTCTCTGTGTGTGTGTGTGTGTGTGTGTGTGTTGAACATCCTTGTATCTCTGGGGAGAAATCGACTAGATCATGGTGAATATTCTTTTTGATGTGTTCTTGAATTCATTTTACAAACATTTCTTTTTTTCCTCTTTAAAATCAATACCAAGAGCATTACTTTCTCTCTTTTTTTTTTGCTTTATTTTTATTGGATATTATATTTACATTTCAGATTTTAATCCCTTTACCCCCATTCCCCCCACCACCCAGGAACCTCCTATCCCATTCCCTCTCCTCATGCTTCTATGAGGATGTGTCCCCACCTACCCCCCCACTCCCACCTCCCCACCCTCGAATTCCCCCCTACTCGGTGTTCAGCCTTCATGGGACCAAGGATCTCCTCTCCCACCTATGCCCGACAAGGCCATCCACCCCTCCATATACAGCTGGAGTCATGGGTTCCTCCCTATGTGCTCCCAGGCTGCTGGATTAGAACCTGGGGAGCTCTGGTTGGTTGGTATTGTTGCTCTCCTCATGGGGCCACAAACCCCTTCAGCTCCTTCAGTCTTCTCTCTAACTTCTCCATTGTGAAACCCTTGATCAGATCAGTGGTTAGCTGTGAGCATCTGCTTCTGAATGTGTCAGACTCTGGCAGACCTCAAATGGTGCTGGATCAACTGGAGGTCAGCATGTAGAAGGATGCAAATAGATCCATTCTTATCTCCTTGTACAAAACTCAAGTCCAAGTGGATAAAAGACCTTCACTTAAAACCAGATACACTGAAAATAATAGAAGAGAAGATGGGGAAGACCCTCGAATACCTAGGCACAGGGGAAAAGTTCCTGAACAGAACACCAATGGCTTATGCTCTAAGATCAAGAATTGACAAATGGGACCTCATAAAATTGCAAAGCTTCTGTAAGGCAAAGGACGTTGTCAATAAGACAAAATGGCAACCAACATATTGGGAAAAGATCTTTACCAATCCTACATCCAATAGAGAGCTAATATCCAATATATATAAAGAACTCAAGAAATTATACTCCAGACAACCAAACAACCCTATTAAAAAATGGGGTACAGAGCTAAACAAAGAATTCTCAACCAAGGAAACTCGAATGGCCGAGAAGCACCTTAAGAAATGCTCAATATCCTTAGTCATCAGGGAAATGCAATACAAACATTTTATTAAGAATTTTTACATCAACATTCATAAGGGATATTGATCTATAATTTTTTTGGCTGGGTCTCTGTATGTTTTTTAAAATTCACTTCATAACCTGATCACTGCCCTCACTCCCAGTCACCCCTCACACAGTCCCTTCCTATACCCCTCCCCTTCACCTCTGGGTGTTTAGAACACCACCCGTCCCAGCTAAAAGAACATATTCTACATACAGGCAACAACATTTGGGGTAGGCCCTGCCCCAGTTGTTTGATACCCACATCTGCTACATATGTGTGGGGAGGCCTACGTCCAGCCCACATGTGCTCTTTGGTTGGTGGTTCAGACTCTGAGAGCCTCAAGTGTCCATGTTAGATGACTCTGTTGGTCTTCCTGTAGAATTCCTATCCCCTTCAGGGCCCTCAATCCTTCCTTCAACTCAGAATTCCCATGCTCTGTCCACAGTTTGGTTGTGGGTCTCTTCATATGTTTCGGTCAGCTGCTGGTAGAGCCTCTCGGAGGACATTTATGCTAGGCTTTTGTCTGCAAGCAAAGCAGAACACATTAATAGTGTCAGGGATTGATGCTTGCCCATGGGATGTGTCTCAAGTTAGGCTGGTTTTGTTTGGCCACTTCCCCAGTCTCTGCTCCATCCCCATCCCTGTATTTCCTGCAAACAGGATAATTTTGGGTCAAAAGTTTTGTGGGTGGGTTTCTATCCCTATCACTCCACTGGGGTTCCTACATTGCTACAGGAGATGACTTCTTGAGTTTTCATATCCCCACATCTGTGAGTCTCAGCTAAGGTCACCTCCATTGATTCCTGGGAGCCTCGCCTACAGAAACAGAAAGAACACTGCCCAACTCATTCTATGAGGCCACACAATCTAAACCACATAAAGACTCAACAAAGTGAGAGGTGAGAGAAAAGAATGGACATGGGCCAGGAGGAAAGCCTGAAAGGGTCAATGGGAATGAGCAAGCTGGTCCCTAGGGATTTCATGCTTCTTTATTTTGATTTAATGCCATTGTCACAGTAAAACAAATACCATCATTGCCCTGATGGAAAGATCAAGAGATGCTAACTAACCTCACAGAAGGAAACAATACACTTTGGATTCAAGAGTTTCTTGGCTCCAGGTCTCACCAGTCTGGCTATGACATCACACTGCTTCACATTCACTTTCTGAAGACATTTTTGTATCTCAGTGGCTTCAGTCACTTGAATTCATGGGTACAAAGAACAATCAGACTACTTGGTTTAATGAATGCACTTCTCCTTCCTTCAGGACCACACATTTCCTCCACTATCCTATTCTGGAAAAGAAAACACTTGTACTTATCTTGTATAATGACATCTGAAGGTCACACAGGTGTCCTTCTTATGAAACCCAGTGATGTTCACAGAGTTCCTAACTGCAATCTGTTGCTCTTGGTCCAGAGTCTTGGTATATTGTAATTCAAGCTTGACTACATCAGATCAGAACAGAAGTGAGATCTCACCATTCATGGTCAATTAAGAAATGCAAAGTTTCTTGGGGCAGTTGGGAATAACTCAGTTCTCTGCTATCTTTGAACTGAAGGGACACCATGCCCCTTGACCTGGTGGTAATTTAGTGTAGGGTTCATGAAGTGTTGGGAAAGTAGAGAGGCTGTGGTAGAAGAATGGAAACATTTGAGATGATGTCCTCAGGTCTGGAATCTAGTAAATGGAAAGATAAAACAGATGAGACATGAGTAGCTTGGAGACCAGTGGAAGGAATACGTGGTTTGCTGAATTTTTCTTGCCTTGAAAATAAAAAGTAAATAAGAATGAAATCCATTCCTAATGAAACATGATATGTTAAATGAAGGGACCTGGAAGCTCATCAGTGGAAAGATGTTGTTCTAGCATCAGGGTGAGGTTATGCTTGTGTCTTTCCATAAAATAAACAAGCCTGAGATGGCTACTGCTTTGACACGCCTGACCAGAGACCACTGGATAAGGGAAGAGTGGGCTGATGACTTGGGGAGACATCAAAACCTGCACCCATCAAGCCAAGACTTTGGGGGAAACAACAAGGGTATAATATTACTTCCCCCCAAATGATGCTGTTTATTGATTGCCTACAATTGAGAATGCAAATGCCATTGTCAGCGGGGATAAATGGAACACTATAGCATGTAGTTATTGCTACCCTACCGTAAGCTCTGGGTAGACCATTCTACCAGCTCCACCCAGTCTCCATCGAATCTGCAGATGAAACACACACACACACACACACATGCATACACTCACACACACACACACACACAGACATACACACAGAGGCTTATTTTTTTTAAATAATTATTTATTATTTTATGCATGTGAGTACATGCTGTCCTCAGACACACCAGAAGAGGGCATCGGACCCCATTACAGATAGTTGTGAGCCACCATGTGCTTGCTGGGAGTTGAACTCAGGACCTCTGCAGGTATAGTCAGTGCTCTTAACAATTGAGCCACCTCTCTAGCCACACAGAGGCTTATTTTTATATGATTTAGCTCAATGACAGGGCTATTCTAAGCCTTCCTCAACTACTTTGTGCCCTTATTTTTTCTCCCTACTCAGGAGCCTAAATCTTTCCTAAATCTTTTCCTATCATTGCTCAGTTACCTTCTCCTTGTTCAGCCCCTGAATCTGTCCTCAGCTTAATCATGTTTCTAATACCCCATCTGCTCCCCCAGACCCAGTGAGAGAAGTGACCATGGGCCACTGTGGCCTAGATCTCACATGGTTGATGGCTCTTTCTCCCTCTGAAGCATAGCAAATACTCTCTGCTCCCTTGTGTCTGCTAGCCTGCCTGTGGAAAAACTGAAAGTCTTGCCTTTTCTACCCAGCTCATTGGCCGCTAGCATCTTTTACTGATTGATCATGAACCAATTGGGGCACAGGTCCTTTAGTGTTCACATTCAGATTCCCAATCAAAACATCAGAACCACCCCCTACATCTCACCTTTTCTGTTCAATTAAAACAAAATCTTTTCTCTCAGACATAAATTGAAGACAACCATAAGAACCATATAAATAATAATAAACTATTAACATCTCGTGTATCACGTTTGTCAGTTAGATAAAGCACTCTACTATCATTCCTAACTTAAAGAGTTATAATTCGATCCTGGAATTATATTTACATTGTCACCTGTAACAGCATCTGAAACCATGTCTTCCACTCCATAGCCTCTCTGTCAATGCCCCCTGCTTCCTGATACTGTCCAGAGACTTGCTTCCAGAAAAGCTTTAGGATTGCTACTGATTCCAGGTCATCTTGAATCATCCATCATTTCAGAAAAACCTAGTCAGAACTTCAGTCAAGCTGTGAACCTTCCAAATATACTGAGTCTGGATAACAGATGCCGAAGCTAACCAGGTTTTCTAATTTTCCTACCCCTCTCCACTGCTTTAGTGGAATGTCTTGTTGCCCCTATTCAACAGGAAGTAGGTCAGAGAGTCATCACTCCAATTCTCTGAGTTTAGGTGTCTGATAATGGTTGTTTCACAAATTTTAAGGGATAATGTGGTCCGCTCAATCGTCTCGCCGGCAAGAACGCACGCAGGCACCAGGATCCTTCTGCAGCAAGTGTTTATTGCCATGTGAGGAGGAAGAGAGAGAGACCCAAGATGGCGCTGCTTTATATACACCATAGGGTGGCATGGACATATCTGATTGGCTGCTTGCTCAAAACCCCTTATGATGTCCCGGGTTGGGCTGTGATTTGGCGCGCTTTCACCACTTGTACATGCGCAATTTTACTTGTTTACCCACGAGTGCCAGGTGCCAGCGCCATGTTGCAATGGCGAATGCTGTCACCGCTCACCGCGGCTTTCCACAGGATAATTTTAAAATAGTCATAATTTTAAACAAGAGGGAATTAGATGAGAAAGATTACTAAATTGTATACTTGAACAAAACATAATATATCAATAATTTTAATTGATCAAAATCTTTATAATTGATACAAATTTAAGTTATAATTTCTTACATTGGTACACAATTTATTTTGATACAGATTTTAGGTCTTCATTGGTGTGAATTTCTTATATTGATACAAAATTTGAGATTAATATTGTGACTCTTAGATAGGCATTGTGCCTATATATCTTATTTAAGAATACAGGGCTTAGACCCAGTCCTTCTAATAGCTGCTATTACAAGCTGTTTCAAGATGATTATACAACACAAGTTAAGGCCAGATAAAAACCTCATGGTTATGTTAGATTCTGATACAGTATCTTCAATTTACTCAAATAGAAATGGCTACGAGTAGCTAAGATTTAACAGGTCAGGATATTTTACTTAGATAGTCTTCACAATATCAAAACTCCATAGAATGCAACATTTAATGTTATTTAATTATTATGAAATATTTGACAATGAGATGTGTCTGCTCTGAGCAGTTTCCCCATTTTTTTTAAATGAACATTTTTACCTCCAGATGAGGTTGCTTATCATGGCAAGGTAGCCACAGGACAGAAATTGCCTATTTCATCTACAGACAAAATACTGTCCAGAAAAGGACACAGTATGCAAAATAGTTGATTGATAGCTCTGTCAAGACAGGGTAAAGAGTCCTTCATAGTCGTGCTTTACAAAGATCTGTCAGATGATTGATCCTGGGCCAAAAGATTAAAGACAGGTGTTCCAACATTGTAAGAAATTAGGAACTGTCCAGTTAGTCAGCTGTCTCCTCAATTGTTTAAGGTTGACAAGGTGTGTTTGGTGCTTCCTATATACCCAGGTAATGTTTTAGTCATTCTCGGATTTCTGACAGCGTTGAAGAATAGTTATATTCTCATAGTCAAACTCAGGTTGTTTAGCATTGAGAGAGGTTATGGAGTGCAGGACATATTTTCAGATGGCATTCCAGGATAAAATATGAACACAATCCAGGGATAAATCACAATTCTTTAAGTTAGGAATGATGGCAGAGTACTTTATCTAACTGACAAATATGACAGATTAGATGTTAATTGTATATCATACTTTGTAATTTACATGATTTTTGTGGTTTTGTCCAATTTTTGTATGGGAGAGGAGGGTTTTTGTTTTTATTTGCTTTTATTTTTTATTGAACAGAAAATGTGAAATGTAGAGGGTGGTTCTGTTGCTAAGCTTCTGCTCCACAAATGATTCTTGATCAATCAATAAACATACAAGTGACCAATGACTGAGGACTGGGTGGAACACTTTGAGTTGTGGGAGGACACAAGCAGAATTGAGAGAACTGGGGGAGAAGGAGGAGGCAGTAGTAACAGGAAATAAAGCCAACCAGCCATGTGAGTTTTTGGTTGGAGTGGCCAATGGTCTGGGGTGGCAGGGAAGGTTTAGGAGTGCCCAGTCATTGAGTTAGCAAAGCCATTTTCAGATTAACTGTGGGGTGTGTGTGTGTGTGTGTGTGTGTGTGTGTGTGTGTGTATGAATGTGTTGTTTTTTATCTGTAAACTCGAGGGAATCTAGGTGTGGGCTGGCATCTTAGTTCACCTGGAGCTTAAAGTGGAGTAGCATAAACTACAGGCTACAGCTTTAATCCCCTGAGCCATCTCCCTGGTCCTCATAGGTTTACTTCCTATATAATTTCTATAGGAAACATAGTTCCCTCAGGAAATTACCTAACAGAATATTGACTCTTGAGTCTTCATTTTGCTTGGCTTTTGATTTTAATGTCCTTGAGTTGTTACAGTTTGTGGCTCTTAATTTTTGTTTTGTTTTTTAATGTGGGTCCTTGTGTGTGGAGACCAAGCAAAGCCTCAGGTGTCTGCAGACTGGTTCATCAAGTGGAACCCCACAGCAGATCCTTCCAGATTCTCAAGCTCTACAAGTGCCTTTCTACTCACATTCATCTGTTCCACAAAACTAAGGACAGAGCCCACCGGATTTAGAGCGCGGCCCCGATTGTGTTCTCACTTAGACTGTGACAAGGCCCACAGCAACATCTCCCTCCTCCAACAGCCTCTCACAGACATCCCTTCTGTGTGCTTAAATGACTGTCTGTACTGATCATATGAGGTTTTGTCAAATTTAATCCAATTGAGAAAAATACTCTAATTGACAAGTAACAAGTTAAAACTGAATGTATTTTGAACACTATCCCCCATACTTATTATGCATGAACAGTGTCTTATAGTGGGCCCTTCCTTTCTCCTTGCTATTTCTTCTGCTTGAAACTCTATGAGGCAGATGACTTTTATTCTTTGTTTATTTGAGGAAAATGTAAGAGAGCATATGACAGCAGACTGACTCAGAAGCACCAGACAAAGGGCAAGGGACAAAGAATGCAGGGGAGGTGAGGACAGGAGCCTCTGTCCCAGGGCAGCAAGGTCTGTCCAGGGGCTAAGCAGCTATCAGGAGCACAGATCTCCAGGGTGGAGAATCAGGAGAAGCCAGGTCCTGGGAGAGCACTCTCTGGAGTAATGTAGGCCAAACAGGACATGTTTTGATGACATGGAGACAGGGGGAGAACTCCTTTCTTCAGCCTTGTCCCTTCCCCTCAGCTCAGGAGTCCTGCAGAGCACAGGGACAGGGGTGTTTCCAGACCTAACTCTGCAGTGGCTTCTCTGACCACCTCAGGCCTCTCCTGACAGCATGGCAGGGAGCAGAGAGGAACTTCTCTTGTCCTGAGTCAATGCTGCTTCAGAGCACAGGCCTTCATTAAGTACAGGGAGCAAGGCTCAGTGCAAACTGCCTGACCAGACCTGGATCTCAGTCTTCCCCATTGTTCTGTCCTGTGTCCATCACCCCAGGCCCCATACTGTAGGGAAAACAGATATGTTTCTGAGAGAAGACTGAAGGGCATTACCTGTCGGATGAAGTCCAGTCTGTCCTAAAAAAGAGAGAATAAAATAGATGCTTACATGCATGGTAGCAGATTTGTCCCCAGACACATGTCCCCAGACTCTGAGCTGCCACCTGAGATTCCTCTGGTAACACCACCCAAAGCACACAACTCAGCCAGCGTGGACAGAGGGAGGGGCTCAGGGAGCTTCAGTCACCAGCAGTGCCCATGGCTCTTCCCCAATCTTCCTCTGTCCTCAGATGTCAAACCAGAATCACCTTAACTCTTCCATTTGTTATCCCTCCTCAGGGATCAATCAAGTAACAACAGACTTTTGTGTTCAGAGTCTATTGAAACCCGAGGTCACAGGACCAATGGCATCCTGAGAACAAAGCCATGGCTCTTGCCTGGAACACTATGGAGCCATGGCCCCCACAAGGCTCCTTACCTTTCTGGTTCCTGCAATAGATGAACAGCCCAGCTCCAAGGAAGAGCAGACCCAGCACGAAGCCCCCAACTCCACTCAGCATCTTGTTTTGTGCAGATGAGGATTGTGCCTCTGAGAAGGGAAGTCAAAGGTTTGGAGAATTTTTCCCAATTCTTGTTTCCACTCAGGAGCCCTGAAACTCAGAGCTTTGAGACCAAGGAAGAAGTGTGTTCTAAAAGAGCTGGAAGGGCACACTCCTGGTCATGTTGAGAAACAAACCAAACAGAAAGAGGCTCACACCATGAAGAGCTTTAAATATGGCTACCCTGAGCTAAGCTGACAGGAAACCACTGAGCTCTGAGAATAAGCAAAGGCAGAGCTGTGACTCTATGTCCCTGAGGTCAGCCATGACTCTGCACTGCTCCTTGTCCATCCTCATCACCAGCAGCAACAGAAACACAACCCAGCCAGAGGCAGAGGCTGTGCCAGGGCCAAGAAAATCCCAGGACCTGTGATGTCACTGGCAGACTCAGATGAGTGTATGGGGACAAAACTGCTTTTCACGGGAAGAACTGTGCTTGTAGAAGCTTCACACACCTACCATGTAAGCCATGCTGAAAGACAGGACAGCACAAAACCAGTGGAAAGTGTGGGTGGAGAAAGCTGACAGGTATGGCAAAGCCATGCCCCCTCCCTGGTAGGGGAAAATTCAGAGAATCTGGAAGTTACCACTCACTCCACTCCACTGTGACAGGGCTGGCCAGGCTGGGATGCTCCACCTGGCAGGTGTAAACCTCTCCACCCCGAGGAACCATCTCCAGCATCACCAGCGTCTGGAAGGTCCAGTCTCCATTTGAGATCAGGCCCGTGGACACGACTCCAGCCTTCTCCTCCTCACCATTCCGGAACCATCTGACTTCAATGCTGCCAGGGTAGAAGTCACTCACAGAGCAGACCAGGAGGTTGTGGTGTTGCAGGGGCTGCGTCTTTGTAGGGTACACTGTCACCTTGGGCTCAACTAGAGGAGAGAGATGAGAAGGAGCCATGAAGGCAGAGCTGTCCTCCCTGTGGGCTGCCTGCCACCTTCCATCCACCCAGGCTGAAGTCCAGGCAAGCCTAAGGTTCCTCCATATAGTCATTCAGGACTTAGGTTCTGTTTTCACAATTTACTGTCAGCTCCACTTTCAGGAGGAATCACCAGCTAGAACACCTCTCCTGTGGGTGAAAGCACATGGGTTCTGTCTTTTCTTGTCTGTAGATGGTGATGGCTCTGTGTGTGAGGCAGGATGACTGACTGAAAGTTACTCTTTTCTAATCAGTTTTGGCAAAACTCTAAATAAATCAACTTTGCCATATCTGACATCATCACTCTCTTAATGTCTGCTACACAGGGATTCACAGACACATCAGCAGGGGTCAGACAGGGTTAGATGCTGGGATTGTTGGCCGAGCTGCAGTCTTCACCCTGATCCATGCAGAGCAGTGGACAAGAAGCAGGTGGCAGTGCTGGGGGAGCATCCTATCCCAGCTGAAGAAGCCAGGCTATTTTTCTTGTGTTTTTTGTTTGTTTTTGTTTGTTTGTGTGTTTTTGTCTAGACAAGATATTTAAGAGCCATTCACATAACCCGTTATTGTAAATAATCTCTCGATCCATTAAAATTAGTTTAAAGACGCCTTCATTTTATTTGGTTATTTTCAGTTCGTCTCACTACACTCTTCTGAAGCTGAGTGAAGAAGCTGTTATCCCACCTTGAGCTGTGCAGATGGGGCTGTGTTCTGCTACCTTGAGTTATGCAATCTGGGTTTGGGGTTTCTACATCACAAAGTTTCCTGGGTAGTTTTCTGTTGAATTGACACAGCTAAAGTCATCTGAGAGGAGGGAACCTCAAGTGAGAAAATGCCTCCTTAAGATTGGGATGTAGGCAAACCTGTAGGACATTTTCTTAATTTGTGATTGATGGGGGATGGCCCCGCCCACTATGGGTGACGCCATCCCTGGTCTGGTCCTGGGCTCTATAAGAAAGCAGGCTGAGCAGGTTATGAGGAGCAAGCCACCCTCCATGGCCTCTGCATCAGCTCCCGTTTCCAAGTTCCTGCCTTGACTTCCTCTAATTATGAGAAGAATTAAATACAAAGATATAGATGTGTTAGCTCAGTAAGTTCAAGATTAATTGTAATTAGGCCATGGACCTACAACATCCCAACCTTGGACTTCAGACTTAGGGAGTCCAGCTGGGTCCCCGCCTCTGCCTAGGAATAATGGTTCTCCTCCAGGGTCTGACCCACTCGTCAGGCACTGCCAACAGCCTTGGCTCCCAAGGACCTGAACAAAGGCCTGGTCTTTTCTTCTCACCAGAGGAGAGTTCAAACACCTTTGACTTGATTCTACCCCACCTTCTACCACAGTTCTACCTCAGGCTAGTGGGCAGGAGGCCACCCCACTCTCGGGTCCGTAAAGGCTGACAAAATGCATACAAGGTCTAAAACCTGGATGGCCAGCCACCACGGCGATGTGCGCAGCAATGTTTATCTAAATTGGGTTGGTCTCAGACGCTGCCTCCATTCAAAACAATAGACTTTCTAAAACCTGCTGGCACACAGCCTTCAGTCTGAACTTCCCTGGATCCAGGATTTGGGGAACTGAGTTCTGGCAGTCCCTCCCTACGCCCATAGCAACAGCTCTGTTCCAGCTTCAGTGGCTGCACACATGTCGATCCAGGTGCCACTCAGCCCCTGACACCCTCATGTGACTTCCCTCTTGTCGATCCAGGTGCCACCTAGGCGCCCCCAACACACCCTCATGTGACCTCCCTCGTGTCTAATGCAGAGTTGGCAGTACTGAGTGGCAGCTACAGTGGCAGAAACCGCCGCTGGCTTCACTGTGCCTGTCCCAGCTCCTGTGAGGCAGCCTGTGTGCATCCTTAGTGGACAGCAACAGAGCTATGCGGTAAACAGAACACTGCGCTGGGCGTGCCCGCTTCCTCTGCCCACAGCTAGCTGCCAGCAACAGCTCCATGTGCGGGGGAGGGGGGACGTAGAAGCAGTAGAGGCAGGAGGGGACCTTAAAGTGCAAGTCAAACAGTGACTACACTACCTGCTACTCAGCCTTGTATATTCCAGGAGGACAGTGAAAACCACAAGGAAAGCATAAAGAGGAGACCAGTCGCCATCTTTGTTGTGTGTGGGGGTGTGGGGGCAGCGGGGAAATCATAGCTTCATAGCCATCTTGGTTAAGGGCAGGCTATGAATGTCAGCCATCTTGGTAAAGGGCAGTCACATGACTAATTGTGCCATCTGTGTTATGGGAAAGTCATGTCTTCACCGCCATCTTTACTGAGGGCTGCCAGGTGTTTTCAATACCTTGCTGACAGCCAAGTCTAACTTATCTGTATTTTGAGTTTTAGCTCTTCAGATAAACTAAGTCATACAAAAAACTGCAATCGTCTATAATGATATAATAATGTACTATAATATGGTAGGATCAGCAAAATTCCCAGCTTCTCTATGAACGGCACTATGATTAAAAATTTTAGTAGTAAAAGCTGCATTTTAAGGCGTGATTTTTAAGGCCCAAACCTTATAGATATGAAGCCTAAACTCCTAGTCTTAAGAAAGCTACTGAATTACTGTAAGTTATTAATGATAATTTTAAAATGCCAGGGTCATGTCTGTCCAAGTCACCTGCAGAACCAGCTTGTATACCTCTTATCGAAAGAGAGGAAAGAAAAGTAAATTAAAAAAAGAAAAGTTTTGTTTTTTTATTGTTGTGTTAGTTTGTTTTGTGTTAGTTTTTTGTTTTGAGTTGCAACCTGAGATTCAAATACGGTATTTGGCTGAGGCCTTAGACACACAGGGCAGGTTGCTCTCCCTTTGGGACGACCTCACTCTGGGGTGTGGCTTTACTTCCCTCTCCTAACCCTTCTGTTGAAGATGAAAGTATGTCTAATGCAGTTTTCACCCTCAAGTCACTGTCCTGGGCATCTTGACATTTTTCTCAGGACAGTGAGGAGATCAGGAGTTAACAGCGCAGTTCCTCCTGCGGAGGATGAATTCTTTCTCCTGCCGTGAGACTGCTTAAAGGCGCCTGTGGCTCCAGCTGCGGGAACCCAGCATCCCTGGCTCCCGCGCACATGCGCACTCCGCTCCTGCTGCTCCCTCACAGTCCCACCCTCTCCGTGTCTCTGCCCCCACCCTCCCGGTCCCGTCTCACCTCTCCGCTGCACGGTGAAGCTCTCCACGACCCCGTAGTTGTGTCTGCAGTACGTGTCCACCGCGGCCCGCTTCTGCTCCAGGAGCTCCTTCTGGCTGTTCAAGTCCTCAGCTATGCGCCGCCCCAGCTCGGTCACCGCGCGGAACTCGCCCACGTCGCTGTCGAAGCGCACGAACTCCTCCCGGTTGTGGATGTATCTGTCCAGAAACCGCACGCGCTGCGTCCCGTTGTAGAAATGACATTCATGTTTAACTTGTTCCAAAAACCGTGCTGTGGAGACAAGAATTATCTTCTATTCCAGGGACAAGATGCCCGAGTCCCTCTCAGCTGCCCAAATGACCAGACCCAAGTTCGACCCAGCTTTCTTCTGACTTCGCGACAACAGGGCAAAAGGACACACACCCCAGTCCCAGTGCAGGCTGAAGTCACACCATGTTACTGAGTGACGTGATGGAGGAACTCGGAGAACCGCCCCCTATTCCCAGGAGAGAGGAGACAGTCCTCCTTCAATCCTCTCCCCCTCATTTCTTTAACCCTCATCACGACTTCCGGTCCCGAGCGACAGAGAGGTCGAGTGGCCATTTTATCTCCCACTGGATTCTTCTGTTTTGATTTTTAAATTATTTTTCTCATACAATATATTTTGTTCACAGTTTCCCCTCCCTCGGCTCCTTCCAGATCCTCCCCGCCTCCCTGGCCACCCAAAGCCACACTTTGTTCTCTTATACATTAGGAAACAGTCAATTAGGGGGGAAAAAAACAGGATGAAACAAAGAAAAAATGAAAAAGAAAAAGAAAAACCATAAGAAACACAGACACACTCATTCAAACACACAGGAATATAAAAGCACAAAATTTGAAACCATAATATATAAGCAGAAGATCTCTAAGCCAACCCCCACTGCAAAAGACAAAACAAACAAAAACAAACAAACAAACAACTCTCCAAGAATACCACTGAGTTTGCACTCTGTTGGAACATCTACTGCTGGGCCAGAGGCCTGCCTGTGACTGTGGTTCACACCCAGTGAGACTCTTATTCTTTGAGAATGTCATATAATTAAATCATTTCCCACATTCCTTTTCCTCCCCCTGAACCTTCTATGTACACCTCCATGTTCTCTTTAAAAACATGGTCTCTTTTGTGACTAATTCTTGTTCAATAATACATAGTGTAGATATACATATATGAGTACATTCCTAAATACATAAGTAGGCCCTGCACATAACATCTGTATGGTGTTACTTGTATGTGTGTTTTAGGGCTGACTCTGTGGGATTCTTCCCTGGGTGTGCTCTTCCCTGGGGAGACTATTTCTCACACCCCAGCGTTCCTCAGCTGCCTGTGGTTCCTGTGTAGGGCTACAGTCCTGTGCGCTTCCCTGACACACGGTCTTGGTCAGGGCCACTCTCCCCTGCTCAGTTAGATCTGGACATTGCTGCTGGTCCTGCAGCAAAAAGGGGGAAATGGCACATTTGGTATAAACTTGAGAACAGAACAAACCTGTCACAGGCCATCCAGGACAGACAGGTGTTGGTATCCAGAATCAGGTCACTTCCCCAAAGAGAAGCACCACACGTGTGTATCTCTTGTATTCCAGCAGCACAGGGGTCAGCAGTGTGTGCCCCTCCCTGATCCCACACCTGCCCCACCTGGAGCTAAGCTGGAAACCAGGACTCACAGCTCAGAGGACACCTCCCTCCCACCTCTCATGCTCAAGTTCCTTAACACATCACATAGAGCACAGTAAATCTTCCTCAGTGCCCGGCCTGTGCAGGCCTGTGCTGCCCATGGGAATCCAAAGAGGAGAAACAGACACCTTCCTCCATGTCAGAGCTTTAAACTGTGAAGGTGGGAAAGAGGAAAGAGGGGTGGAGTTCCGTTAACAGGAAGCCTTGAATGACAGGAGAGGCAGAGAAGCACCCTGGAGACTGACTGTGAAGACCTGTCACAGATGTGTCGCAGATGTGAGCCAGAAGAGGGTGGTGGCTGCAAATGTCAGAAGAAGGGATACAGGGGAGATGTGGGGACACCTCTCAGCTGAGGTAACACCTCATGCCAACACTGAGTTCATGAACAACAGACTTCAGGCATGAGGGCAGCAGTGAGAGATGAGACTTTGGGGATCAAGGGCAGCCCCAACTCAAAAGCCTTGGAGTTGATGGGGGCTGTCTGTTTTTTACTAAGAGGGAATTACTGGAGAAGTTTCTGGAACTTGAGACCTTGATCCCAATACTGAGCCACATCTTCTGTCTGAATTACGGATGCAGAGAATTCACAAACCCAACCATTTTAAAATCAGATGTCAAATGTGACCCTGTGAGAAAGGTGAGGGCGTGTTTCCACTCTCTGGTGGGTCAGTCAGTCACGTGAGCTTCTCTCATCTCAATAGAAGAAGACACATCAGATATATGTCTTTTCATCTTCATATTTAATCTAACTCATAAAAATATAAGAGGTTTGTTAAAAAAAGCAACTGAAATAAACGGAAACATTTAATAAACAGACATTATCAATCTCACCAACGCTCAGAAGGATGAAAAAGTTTGGTGCGTTTTGTGAGAAATATTTGTAGCAGTCATCACTGTGGCTCATGACTTTAAAAGAGAGATCACTCAGAGTTTCAGAGATGGAATCACTCATCCCTGTGTTTGAGACAACACAGATGATAGTGAGAATGGGTTTGATTTTTATAAAAGACAGAATGGAAGAAAAAGGACAGTTTGGAAGCTGTGAGAATGGTCCATGTGACAGACGATGATGCAAGGGCAGGAGCCTGGTCTGTGAGAGGTGGCAATGAGGTCAGAGGTAGTGTGGCAGCTTCTGAGTGCCCTTTGATAACAGAAGTGATAACAGCTTACAGAGAGGAAGCACACAGTGGGGCAGCAGGACTGTAATGCTTTACACACCATCCCTCTCAGTCCTCAGACAGCTTGATGAAAAAGATCATAGCTCCCGAATTTTACCTTTCAGCCAAAGCAGAGAGGGTCAGAGGGCTTGCCCACGGTCCCAGCATTCTGGGGTCACAGATAACTTTTTAATTATTTATTTTCATTTTATATGTACTGGTGCTTTGCCTGCATATGTGTCTGTGTGAAGATGTTGGAACTCCTGGAGCTGGAGTTCAGACAGTTTGTGGTTGACGGGAATTGAACACGGCTTTTCTGAAAGCACAGCCAGTGTCCTTAGCCACTGAGCCATCTCTCCGGCCCAGGATCACAGCTTTCAGCAGTGCTAATAAACCCATCTTTTACACACACACACACACACACACACACACACACACACACACACACCCGCATGTGCATATCAAAGACTTTGATTTTTCTGTGTGTGATGTATGTGTGGGTTATGAAACTAGAAAGTGGATTATACAATACAAAGAGAAGTCGTATTCTTTCCATGGGCTCAAGCCAGAGAATGTGGGAAAATAAAATAAAATATGTTCAGATCACAAACCCTGAACCAGCTCTAACCTGCCCCAGGGTCTCAGAAGGGCCTCAAGCTCTTTAGAACCGCCACGGATGCCCGTCATTTCGAAGGCCATTTCCAGATCTAAGACCCTCGGCACCAGCTGCTGTGTGCTCCCGAGGAGAAAGGGAAACACCAGCACCGCCCAGAGGTTGGAACAGGCTGCAGAAGGAGTCGGGGAGGGAGAAAGAGGAAACCCTGGGTTCAGCCTTCCAGGCAGCCTCGCAGCCGCCTTACAGCCTGCAAAGGATGCACAGGGGTCTCCCTACGATGCCCTCACTGTCCCTTGTCTCTATGACACTCTCACAGAAATCTTCTGACTAGATCAATGCTTTACTTTTTTTTTGCCTAAAACTACAGATAACACACATAAAACTTAGAATAGAAACACACACACAGGAAGTTCTATTTTTAAAGAGAAACCTGTTTGGTTATAGCTCAACACAATGAAGACAGGGCCTGTCCCAGAAGTTAATTTATCATCATGATTTATTGATCTTCCCAGGGACCTAAGGAAATATGACACAAGGCATAGATTTTACTGGGAGAAACTTGGAAAGCAATGGCTGACACACAGGGGCCTCTTACACAGATCTGAGAGCACAAACATCCAGGCTTCTATTCAGGGACATAGTTTAGAGTTCATGTGAGGATTGTAGGTGCTCACAGAAGACATCAATAGTTTCAAGGGACTCGGCCTGGACGGTGAGGACGTTAGCTCCTTCCTTCCCCACCCTAGCAGCCCAGCACCTGAGTTGTGCACTTACGTCTGGGGTCTCTGATCAAAGCCACGGGAGGACTCAGTACTGTTAGCAACAGGATCACAACTGCCACGCAGGGAACTCTGGGAAGCCACATCATGTTGCAGGAGAGGAGACGCAGGAGTCAGAGGGGAAGACAAGCTTCAGACTGGAACTTTATTCTCTTTACTCATTGCTAAGATAATAAGAACCAGGGGATTCACTGCTTTGACACTGGATTGGGTAACTTCATTGCCCCGGAGCCAATCAGAAACAAAGGAGACCAGCATCATCAGTTGCTAGTTAGAGATTCAGTATGAAGGTCCCCTTCTGAAATTTGCAGAAAGGATCCTCAGCCTGGGCTGGCGGCCCCTGCCTCATATCCCAGCACTCAGGAGGCAGAGGCGGCTGGGTTTCTGTGAGTTAGGGGTCAGCCTGGCCTACATAGTAAGACCCTGTCTCTAATCAAAAATCAAACAACAACAAACCACAAACAAAAGGAGAGTAGGCTTTTGGATTGGGGTTGTTATTTTGTTCTTGTTCTTGTTTTGTTTTGTTTTAATAGGAAATAAATTTGGAAGGGAAACATGTTGGAAGGTTCCAGAAGAAGCTGGAAGGAAGTAGTGGGTTGTGGGTAGGATCATAATACATTTATACACATATTACCTGTTCTGGGTATAAATCATATATTGTTTTTAAAAGGATAATTTTTTTCCTTTTTTTAAATGCTGGATCCAGTTGCAGCTGAAACACTTTAATCAGGCCGCGGAGCTGGGCCAGCTCTGGGATGGTCAGTCATTCACGTGTGTTTGAAGCTGTGTGAGAGCAAAGGAGGTGAAGAAAGACGACTGTGTAGCCCGGCACCTTTAGCCTGGCGCTCACTGCACTTCAGCTCAATGGTGTAGATGTCAAAAGTGACTGAAGTGCACCCACTTCAGGCGAAGACGCCACTGTCTCATCCTAGAATCTGTGGCGTTGTGGACACCTCCAGGAGCAACCTTCCCTGGCAACTGATGACGTAGCAGAACTCAGCCTCTTGATTGGACCGTGGAGTCTGTAAGGCTGTGGCGCTGTGGACGCTTCCAGGAGCAACCTTTCCTGGTAACTGATGACGTAGCAGAACTCAGCCTCTTGATTGGACCGTGGAGTCTTCACTTCTTCAGTTAGGGAAATTCTAACAAGCTAATGGAAAATTAAGGTTAGTCCTGGTGTAATCCTGACACAAGCAGAGTGTCCAGCTTGCTGAAACCCAGAACTGTCACTGATTTCAGTGGCACCCTCAAAAGCAAAGAGGAGGGTCCTGGTTGCTATCCAAAGCCCATTCCTCAAGGGAGACACACTAAGCAGAGCCTGGAAATCCTGGGGAGATGAGAGTGGGGTTCAGTTAAAGTGCTGAGAGCGGGAGTGTGGAGAGCATGGCAGAGCTGGATCAGGATTGAAGCAGTTCTCTGACCTGGTGGGCAGCCTTGGGAGATGTGTTCATCCTCATGCATGCTGGGCAAAGGCCTCCCACTGAGCTACAGGCCCAGATCTCTCTCTACTTTGAGGCTGGACTCATTAATTGCCCAGGTGAGCCTTGAACTTGTAACTCTCCTGCCTTAGCCTCTGAGCTTGCTCAGATCACAGACTTGTGCTAAAAGGCACAGGTGGGAAAATTATTATGTTTTAAATTTTTATTACATGTATTTAGTGTATACATGTGTGTGTATGTGTGAGGAGAGGTGGTCAAAGCTCAACTTTCACGACTCGTTTTCTCCATGTGAGACCTGGGGCCTGAACCCCTCCGGCTTGGCAGCAAACCGCTCTCCCTGCTGAGCCACCTCAGCAGACATTTGGAAGATTCGTTTTTAGAATCTGATTTCACTCTCTGACAAACTCCCTGACCAGTAATTGCATGTGGGGTGGACACTGTAGAGACTGACCACTGTGGCCACTGTAGAGACTGACCACCTTGGGCAGAAGTGGCTCAGTTGGTAAGGTGCCGTACTAGGACGAGGGCCTAAGCTGGGCACACAGCACCCACATAAAAGACAGGCATAGTGTTCTCTTCTAGTCCCAACACTGGAGTGGCTGAGACAGACGGGTCCCCAGGGCTCAGTGGCCTGTCAGCCTAAAATCTCTAGGTCTCCCTGATAGACCCTGTCTCAAAAGGAGGCTAATAGCAACTGAGAAGAGACAGCAGACGCTGACCTCTGCCCTCCACGTGCACAAATACACACTTGTTCACACAGCTGCACATGCACGTGTTCATAATCTACGCACACACACACACACACACAGAGAGAGAGACAGAGACAGAGAGAGACAGAGAGAGACAGAGAGAGACAGAGAGAGACAGAGAGAGAGAGAGAGTTGGTAAGCTTGCCTATCCAGTCTTTTCAATCCATTCTGTAAGGTGAGCATCCTTATTAACAATAAATGATAAAGTCATTACTTCTCTGATAGTCCACCCCAGATGACGAATAAGCTTCTAAATGACAGCATGAAACTAATAGTTATTCATGCTGATCACATTTCACATAAACAAACCAAGTTAAATATTTTTAAGTTTGTTGGTGGGATTGGGGCATTGGGGCATTGGGGCATTTGATGGTTCTCATAGGCGGATCAAGAAAGGATCTGGACAAGAGCTGGGCCAGGCTTGCCTCACAGGTGGGGTCTCAGGGAAGGAGGGGAAAGCGCTGTGTGTGCAGGAGAGTGAGGAACCAGTCTCCAGAAAACCCAAATAGAGGAAACTGTAAGTAGTAATTGGGGAAAACAAGCTTTTGAAAGATTTGTTTATTTATTTATTTTATGTATGTGAGTACACTGTAGCTGTCTTCAGACACACCAGAAGAGGGCATTTGATCCACATTACAGATGGTTGTGAGCCACCATGTAGTTGCTGGGAATCGAACTCAGGACCTCTGGAAGAGCAGCCAGTGCTCTTAACCACTGAGCCATCTCTCCAGCATGGATGAAAACAGTTTTATAAAAGACAAATATTGTCTGTCTCTCTCCCATGTACTCCCATGTCTGAATATCGAACATCAGAAAGTATCAACATGTACTGTGTGTCTGCTGTTCTCATTCACCAGCCAGTGAGGTTTACATGACGGGCCGGTACGTGTGTTACACACACAGCCTGGTGCACACACTCAGGTCACAACCGTCAGTATTCCCCGTGAGTGTCTTCTAATTCTGGGATGGAAAAGGTCTGATCTAGATCTCACCTCACAGGACGCTGGGACCCACAGTAAAGACAGTCTAATAAAATTAATAAAAATAGTGTGACCAGATGTGCATTAGACATGTCTATAAGGACTGATAAGAACACAAGGGGGTTCCATCATTTTTATTTTTTTTCTGTTCTTGGAACTGAATCTGTGCCCCAGGGCATTCTAAGCAGGTTCTCCAACCATGACCTGGTTCTGTTACTTTAAAATGATTTTATGTATTTATTTATTTATTTATTTATTTATTTATTTATTTAGTGTGTGTGTGTGTGTGTGTGTGTGTGTGTGTGGTGTGTGTGTGCCCCATGTGCACAAAATGACAATGGGTGAAGAAAAAAGGCCTCAAATTTCTTGGAGCTGGAGCACTTAATGTGGGTGCTGGAACTGAACTTGGGTTTTCTGAAACAGCAGTGCATGCTCTTAACCTCCGAGCCATCTCCCCAGCCCCACGGGAGATGGCTCAGACAAAACAGAATGGTCAAAGTTAAACCAAACCAAATATTTACGTTATGAAAGAAGGATTTAGCTGGACATGGTGGTTGTCTGCAACCCTGGCACTCAGGAGGCTGAGACAAGAGGACTGTTGTGACTCTGAGGACAGCCTGGGCTACATAGGGAGTTTCAGGCTATCCTGAGGTACAGAGTGAGACCTTGTCTGAACACCCCTCCCTCCACAAAGGAGGATTTGTATAGATGTATTCCACAGGACGTGAGATTTGGGAGTGGTAAAGGGGTCATGTTTCAGGCTGGTTAGAGACAAGAGTTAAGTAGGAGAGCGAGAACAACACAGAAAAGGTGTGTGAGGTGCAGGGTGAGGAGGGGCGGGACAGAGAGGAACCCTGAGCGGGAACAGGAAGTCCTTAAACTGCACTGTGCGCTCAGTTCTACCTGCCGTTGACGTCCACTATGAAAGACGGTGAACTTTTGGCAAAAATTAATTAATTAATTAATTAATTAGTTAATTAGAAGTTGCATCTTTCAGAAAGGTGAGACTAGTAGGAAAAAAATGTTAACTGGTAAAACTCAGCAGGAAGGGCTGTTGGGAAGGGCTGGGTGCAGAGGTTCGGCAGAGACAGTAGGAACACACGGAGGGAGAATTTCTGAGCTTCTCTTTGTTTCTCAAGGGTGTTGTAAAAACTGCAAAATACAGGACGAGTATAGAAACCTTCCCTTCAGAGGTGGTACCCAAAGGGACCAACCCTTCCTTTAGTCCAAGTGAGGTTCCTGGGTTTGGTGAGACACTGAAGAGAAACTTACTGGAAATCCCCTCCTGTCTCAGATAACTCCCTGTCACCAATGAGGATGGGAGGCGAGGCGGCGTCAGCTGTCTCCAGCAGACACGTGTGACCAGAAGGTCCTTTGTGAATCGAGAGAGAGACTGGCATGTGACAGTTAACGTGATTTTTTTGTGTATTGTTCCGTGTTGGAGAACCTCACAGAACAGAACCTCACAGAGTACTCCACCACTGAGCCCTGCTCCGGAGACACGTGCTTATCTATTTTTTAAGAATGAGAATTTCCTTCCACGGAAGAATTAGGACCTGACTATATGGCGTGTAAGGAAAGTCTTCGCTGAGTAACGCAAAGCGGGGTGAGGCTGGAGGACCACGCTCAAGTTTCTCTGCTGTTGCGGAGCATCTCACAGACTTGGTGCCTCAGCTCCGGCCTCCACGGGCTCACGCACAAACGCGGGCGTCTCACATGGCGAATCATTTACCTCTACCGAAGTCCGAAGACCTTCCAAGCTCAACGCAGCCCAGTAGAGGTGGAGCTATTGTGCTGCTTCCCGTGGACCACTGCAAGCCCACGGGAAATTTACTAAACACTGAATTACTAAGAAGTGACCAGAAAATGAAATACTTTACAATTTTAACACTCTATAGTGAGATAAAACGTATGGACAGAAGAAATTAATGTACAACGCACTTATTGTAATCCCAGAATCTGTAGATGCGCCCAGACTAAAAGCCAGCACCAGTGACAGAGAAACTCAATGTGCCTCTTCCGGTCCACACTACCCTCCTTTCCCATAAAGACAACCTCGAGTTGATATGAAATGTCTCCCCCAGGCTCATGTACTTGAAGACTTGGCTCCCGGATGGTGTCGCAAGAGGCTGTGTGTCTAGTCGGTGCAGGAAGGACACGGGTGTGTGTGTGTGTGTGTGTGTGTGTGTGTGTGTGTGTGTGTGT
>JANHMN010000019.1:9100770-9112608 GCA_030674055.1 Rhabdomys pumilio | reverse complement strand
GGCAACGCAATGATTTCACAGGGGTGTCACAGGGACATGTCACCACAGGGAGAGTCCTGTTGTCCTTAAGAAATGGAAGGCAATACACAGAGTAGAACCAGCCAGCAAAGGCAAATGAATCCTGTAAATGGAGACGCAGGAATCAGCAGGAATCATTCCGGATCCCGGGTAGCTGTAAGGCTAGGAAGGGGCTGGTGGATGGAGGGTTTGAATTTTCTGAATGACCAATATTCTCATAAATTGTACTTAGAAAATATAACTCGAAGAAAAGCGAAGGATGTTCCTTCCTTCGGTCCTTCCTCCCTACCTCCCAACTATCTTTTTTTGTCAGAGGTGGTACCCACGGGTCTCACCCTCAAATCCAGAATCCACCTCGTGGGTCTCAGTTCTGGCTAGCTAGTTCCTATTTGGGAAACTAGTCCAGCATTTTCTGCACTGACGCATTTTTTAAAAGGAAAGACATCTTTGGAAATCCCCTTCAGGCATCAGCCGGTTTTTTTTTCTTTCGACCAATAGGAAGAGAGAACAAGGTAGCGTCACTTGTTTCCAGCAGATGTAACTGCTAAGAAGGGCTGTTTTGAGCTGAGCCTTCAGGAGAAAGCGCGTAAAGAGGGGGTGGAGAGGGGGGACTCTGACAGGCGGTAGGGGAATCACTGACAAGCTGGTTTAGTGGGGAAAAGGAAGATCTATTGTGCCAAGAGACCACAGCTTGGGTCGCGAAGCCAAGTAGAGAGGGAGGATTTCGTATGTAACATTCGCTGGGGTGGAGTGAACATCAGACATTCTTTGAGGATCCGTGGGAAGTCCCGGCTCAGTGGAAGGGGAAGGAAGTGACTGTGATTCCCCTACGCCCCCTGCTAAGGATGCATTGTACCTGGGTAGATGAGGTGGGGTCTGGATACGTCTATGGTCAAACTTGTCATGGGAGAGAGTAAGAGGAGTCAAGTTAGCACGCACATGCCCTAGCAAGGGAGCCCAGCCTGCGCTGCCATCCCAGTTAATCACAAGAAATCTTTATTGCATTTTTTCATCTGTAGGATCTTTAGCATCTAATAAATTTCCTATTACTGAATAAATATTTTAAATTAACTAGATGAGATAATAATTAATCATTTTTAGTGATCCAAGGATTTTTTTTGTTTGTTTGTTTTGTTTTGTTTTTCGAGACAGGGTTTCTCTGCGTAGCCCTGGCTGTCCTGAACTCACTCTGTAGACCAGGCTGGCCTTGAACTCAGAAATCTGCCTGCCTCTGCCTCCCAAGTGCTGGGATTAAAGGCATGCGCCACCACCGCCTGGCCCAAGGATTTTTTTTAATAGTTCAAACCAATTCTTCCTAAACCCAAGTTCTAGGAATTAAAAAAATATTAGTTTGGGTGCTGGAGAGATGGCTCAGTGGTTAACAGACCGACCGCTCTTCCGGAGGACCTGGTTTGTCTCCAGGAACCTCCATGGAGGCTCACAGCCATCTGGAACGCCAGTGCCAGGAGATTCAACCCTCTCTTCTGGGTTCCTTGGGCTCTACAGACATGTGGTACACAAATATGCATGCAAGCAAAACACTCATATATATAAAATGAAAAAAATTTTTAAAATTAGCTTGTCAGAGTATCTGGATAAAGTCCCATGTACCTTCATTCTGGTTGGTTTTTTTTCTTTTTTTCTTTCTTTCTTTTCCTTACTGTGGTTGCCTTTGCAGCAATGACAGCTTTGAACTAAACTCTCTAAACGCTATTATTTAAGAATAGTTTTGTTCTCAAGTCTTTCACATCAGCTGTCTCTGGCAGACTCCCCAGCCTAGATAACACACCCAAAGTTGTAGGGAAGGGAGAGATATCGCTATCGCCTGGGAGCAAAAAATAATTTTCATAGGAAAAACATAATCAAGATGAAATTAAAAATGATCTTTTACCGAAAAGAAAACAACAAATTATAAATAAGTGGGAAGGCATCAAGGACCTGGATAATCCATGAAGTCAAAATAATAGCTTTTACATTTATTTATCTATTGTGTGTGTCTCTGCGTGTGTATGGAGGTCAGAGGACAACTTACAGAAGCCAATCTCCCTCCGCTGCGTGGGTCCCAGAGACGGAACTCAGCCTTGGGGGCAGGCAACGTCACCCCATGAGGCATTGCACTGGCTGTATTCTGAGTCCCTGTTGGGCCCTGTGGACCTAAGGTTTATGGACTTGAGAAAACTCACTTTGGGGCAGTTGTGTCAAGAGCAGAATTCCTGCCACCACCTGCTGGAACCGCCCTAGCTGCCAGGGTCAACTGTCTGCCTCTCTCTCTCTGCTCCAGGACTGCCAGGTTCCCTGAGTTAAAAGCTCGGATCCGTTGTCCAGTTCTTTACAATTCTTTAGCCATCTTTATATCTCGTTTCCCATTCTCATGTTGTATTTTATTTAACTGCTCTTGGAGCTAAAATAACGTCATTGTGATGCCGCGTACATTTTATATTGCTGTAATTCCTCACAGAGGCAGGCACGGGCATCCCCCATGTGAGAAGCATTGACTCATTGTCCACAAGGAGACACAGGCAAGCCCTAATGAGGTTTTATTCTTTCTTCTCCAAATGAGGAAACCTTTGAGAGGAAAGTTCCAGGCTCAGGCCAAGTATAGAAACTTCTGTTTGGACCCCAGGTTGAGTACAAACCCCAACCCTGCCTCTTGGGGTCTGTGCTCAACAATGTTTGTTTGGGTTTTGATGAAACTAAAGGGTGTTTCTAGCCTCAACATTCCTAATAGTTCCAAGCAGATCTGGCTGAATTTCTGTTCTGATTCATTGCCTACTTGTGAGAGAGAACTCTATATCTCGCCTCAGCTCAGTGATGGTGGACCCACCAGGCACCCCCAGCCATGCACCTGACACTGTGTCAGAGGTGACAGAGAACAGCCCTTTGCTGCATGTGAGAAGAAGAGAAAGGGGAAGCCAGCCAAGGGTGTAGGTGTTCCTGTGAGTCACTTCTCTGGAGGAATCGACTGGATGCTTTGAGGAAGTGTGGTGCAAATTCCCCTCGAGACCATGGTACATTACATGCCAGTTTGGAGCATCACTCAGAATTTAAGCTACCTGGGTAAGATGGAAAAGGGAAGTAACAGAAAGGTTCCACCTCACATAATGTGGACATCATCATCATCATCACCACCATCATCATCATCACCATCATCATGGTAACTATCATTAATTATGTGTCACTGGTCACTGTGATCGTGTGGCTGGTGGGTAACCTCACAATGTCTTTGTTTTCTCACTATCTTGGCAGATGAAAACCTGATGTATCTGGAAAGGTCTCAGGGGTCACAAACCATTGGAAGATGAATTCTCTGTATGAGTGGGAATAGGGGCTGTTTGTGCTTTGATTCTGTGTGGCCATGGCCACTTTCAGAGTGAGCTCCAGTACACGTCTTCACCCCACCATTAACACAGCCCAAACCACGAGGATCTGACTCAACCAATCCAGTTGATTGGGGGGGGGGTGCTTATTTGTAGTTTAAAATTTTTTATTTGTTTATTTTTACATGTATGGGTTTTTGCCTGTATATGTAACTGTGCCCAAAGATGTCAGAAGTGGAGGTCAGATGACCTGGAACTGAAGTTACAGATCATTGTGGGTCACCCTGTGAGTGCTGGGAACTGAACTAGGGTTCTCTGCAAGAGCAGTCAATGCTCTAACCATAGAGCCATCTCTCCAGTCCCTCACTGGCAACTTAGTAAGCAGAGCATAGCTAACCTTGGGGATCCTGACACTCACTGGGACTGAATGGATACATAACTGGAGTGCCCTTGGCATTCCCATGATGGAAGAGGGGTCACTTGAAGTCTTTAAGTTGCCCTTGTTCACAGCCTCACTTTTGTTTCAGACCTGAGGGTATGTGCCAGCCAGGTCCCAAACCTTGGCTGTGACCCAGAGCTCAAAGGCAGCACCTGTCTGCACACCCTCCTGCTGACCTCACCTCATGTAGAACCTTTTCCAGACAAAGCCCTCAAAAGACACACCCACAACTGAGTTCCATCCATATCTCCTACCCAACCCCCAAATTCCTGTCAGCCCAAGCTTCCACAACAAGAAAACAGTGCAGAAAATGAATTCAAACAACACTAAAAATCAGACAGTATAAGGAACGATAGAAAGAATATCTAGTTATTGGAGGGAGGCTATCTATTAAACACGTAGAGAAATATGGATTTATGTGTTTAACAAGAAATAAAACATTATTAAAATTTGAGGCTGAAAAAGATTTCTATGTTCTTAAAGATAAAATATAATGTATATATTTAAAGCAGTTTCATTCAACATCTGTATGAAGTTTTGTAAAGTTGAGGCTGTTTTTCTAGAAATCAATATGAAAAGTGACTACACACACACACACACACACACACACGAGTGCACAAGTCTAAGATCAAAATGATTTTGTAAAATAATTAGCTTTCCCATTAACATTTGCTTAATTTTTCCAGAGTTTTGCTTATTTTTATTTTTCTTATACAGAGACAATGTTTTCATTTATAATATCTATAATGACAATGATAATAAGTATAGCCCTATAATAAAGAGTTAATTCTAAAGCTAGGTTCTGGACAACAGAGTATCTTTGCAGTGTAGCTGGGTCCTCTGCTCTCTACCCCTCAATCCCCAGATGGTGTATCACCCCCACCAAGGAAGCAGAAGCTAACCTCAGAAGCTAACCAGAACTCACTTGCTGGGAGCCTCAGCCTAAGCAGCACGCATTGACCGTATTCTCTTCAGCCAATGAGGAGCAAGTGTGGGTTGCGTCACTTGTCTCCGGAAGAACACGCTGTTGGAACTCACAGGAACAGAGAGGCACAGTCTAGACACAGGCATTTCGCATCACAAAGTCCACAAAACACACACACACAAATAAACTTAAAAATAAATTAAAAAATAAAAACAAAGATGAGCACCCACAAAAAGTAGTCAGAAACAGGAAGACGTGCCTAGGGTGGAGGGATGGCTCAGTGGTTAAGAGCTCTGGCTGCTGCAGAGGACGGGGCTCCGATTCCTGGGCACCCTCTTGCCCCCTTGGCACCTTTATATGTGTGGTGCAGGCACATGCAGGCATGCACACATACAGATAAATAAAAGTAATAAATAAGTATTTTAAAGAGATTACATGCTATATAATTCCTTTTATTACAAATCTTAGAGCAGAGATGATTATTTTATGACATAAAATTGGTGGCCAAATGGGATAAGTCCATGGTCCGGTGCACTCTGTGTGCAGCTTGTTGAGTGTATTTCTCTATTTTGGACATTGCTTGTACTTTTAATTATGTGTATTTATGTGTCTCTCTGTGTGTGGTTGTGCACATGTGGAATCTAGAAGAGACATTAGACCCTGGATCCAGGCAATTCCAGACATCCAAAGAGGATGCTGAGAACTAAACTCAGTCCTCTGCAAGAGTAGCAAATACCCTTAACCCTTGAGCCGTCTCTCCAGCCCCCACATCTCTTTTAAAATAAATTGTTACTGGTGCATATTCCTTGTACATAGTATTGGGTTTTGTAAAAACACTCTGATGCAGGTTTGTCGTGCACCTCGGTTGTGCTCACCCACAATCCCTGCTGTCCTCTGTTATTTCCAATCATCCTCTAGACAGTGTCACTTCTCATGACCCCAACATGTGATTTTTATATGTACATAGAAAACTACATCTTGATAGGGGTGTGGGTTATAAGACTGTATTTATCAACACTTAATGAATAGTGTTAGTATTCTGTCTAAACTCCACCTCCACAGTTACCTGGCAACAGCCAGGTATGCTCCTCTCCACAGTTATCTGGCAACAGCCAGGTAGGCCTGGTCCACTATAAAAGGGGCTGCTTGCCCCCTCCTCTCTCTCTTACTCTCTCTCTCTTACTCTCTTACCCTCCTACCCTCTTGCCTCTCTGTCCCCTCTCCACTTCTCTTCCTCTCTCTCCACGTGGTCATGGCCGGCCTCTACTTCTCTTCCTCTCTCTTCTTCTTCTTCCATCTTCTTCTCCCCACCTTTGCCCTATCTCCTGAATACCGCCCCCCAACCGTGTGGGTCTGTTCTGAGCTGCGGTTGGACATCTAACAACTAACAAATAGTATTTTAAAGACCTGTGTAAATGTTATCAACACGATATAAATGGAGCAAAGTCGCATAAACAATGTCTAGTTTACAAACTGTGCAAGGAGAAAACTGTAACAATGTAAAGTCTTCCCTGCATTGCCTTTCTTTGATCTCTGAATGTCGTAGACACTTGAGGTTCATTCATTGGGTTTTACTGCCCAAAGGGAGAGGGCCGGGACTATAAGGGCCTTCAGCCACGTGGTGGAGGTTAGGATTTCTATGTTTGATTTATTTAGGGGTCTGATGACACAGCAAAACCAAAACAAAAGCATCAACCTCCGTAGGCTGGCCTCAACCTTGCAATCCTCCTGCTTCAGCCTCAGAAGTGTGGAATACAGCTCCCCTAGGGCAGTGGTTCTCAACCTTCCATATTTCCTCATGCCATGACCCATTGATATTGCTCATGCTGTGCTGACCCAGCCATAAAATTATTTTGTTGCTATTTCATAACTGTGGTTTTGCTACTGTTATGAATCATAACGTAAATATCTGAGATGCAGGGTATCTGATATTCGACCTCTATGAAAGGGTTGGGTTGAGAACCACTGCCCTGGAGCTACCGTGTCTGGCTCTGAGGTGAAGGTTACAGTGGATGAGGCCAGTGTTAGCACTTGCCTGCTTTGTGGAAGGGAGGCAGGACCGTGGAGATTACTATAATTAGTTTTTTTTAAAAAATAATTTAAGGACTGTTTATCATTTCTATTAGTTTTCAGATTTACGTTGCTAATTTTGGAATTTCATTTATTTGATTTGTATCATATTTCTACCCAGGACCCTGGGCCAGTGCTTCAGTTTTCCACGTTTCACTGAATACGTTAGAAACTCCTTTATGCCAGCTTTTGTGGACACACACACACACACACACACACACACACACGCTTTTCTACAAGAGCACCATGTGTGTGCTGTGCCCTCAGAGGTCAAAGGAGAGCATCAGATCCCCTGCAGCTGGAGCTACAGATGGCTGTGAGCCTCCATGTGGGTGCTGGGATCTGAACCTGTGTCCTCAGCAAGAGCAGCCAGTGCTCTTCTCTGCTGAGCCGGCTCTCCACCCTCACCTCTGCTTTGATTTCTGTCTGTGGCTCTGCCTTTCTATTCCTGAGTAGAGGTCGGCTGTAAGAATTGACCATGGATTCCCCACAGTGCGCTCTCCTACGGAACTGCCTTCAACTTGTGCAGGTGACTTCAGGGATGCAGCTTTTGTGAGTCATTGCCTAGATGGGGGTGGGCTGTTTGTGTGTGTAGCTACCTCTGGGTTAGATATACCTGTAACTCCTATCCCATGATCCTGTTCACCAGAGAAAGGAAAGAGAAAGGTTGCCAGCCAAATCACTGGGCCTCCCAGTAAAAGCCTGTTGGAGCTGAGGATACTAAGAAAACTGTTGCTTCTGCTTGTACAGCTGTGGGGTGAACCAGCATAGCCAAGGCCCCAGGGCAGATGGGAACTCAGTGCAGGCAGAGGACACAGTGACTTCCCTTCCTCAGACAAGTCTCTTGCTCTTAAGGCTTCCCAGTTGTGTCAACTCAGCCTGATTGTCCAGGATCATCTCTCTTACTGAACAGCATCTGATTACAGAATTACACCCACAAAATACCTCCACAGATACCTGGGTATTTGGTTGAATAACAGGGCACTATAACCTAGACACTCTAAACCAGTCGCTATATTATCTGAAGGAAATTTTCCCTTATTCCACTAACAAGTGAGTACAAGTAGACAAACTCCGTGATTACCTTAATACATTTGCCTAGAAGGAGGCAAGCCCTCAGTGAGGCTAAAGCCAGAGCCAGCACCCACTTCACTGTGTCCAGGCAGGTGCTGGGGTGTCCCATCCCACCCCTCACGGTCTCCGCCTCTGTGAAGGACAAGGGCTGGCACACTCGTCTCAGGACAGAGGAACTGGTCCCAGATGTCCAGGAGCTTGTGGCACCACAGAATGCAGAAAACTCAGAGTTCTACAAGCACTAGAACTCACGATGGTTGCTGAGACTTAATCCTCAGACTCACACACTCATCTGAAATTGTCATATAAAAGGACAATAAATGTGGAAAATCCAGTAGTTTAGGGAAGAAAGAAACTTTTCTAAGTTACAAAAACTTCTTTCAACATTAGACTGAACAGTCTCACATTAAAAAACATTTTAAGAATAACTGAGCTACACAGAACTTTCTTGTGTGTGTTCAGTGTCCCTAAATTTCCTTTAGAATACAAAGGTTACTCAAAAGAAGAGGGAAAATCTGGATAAAGCACCATGCACTCCTGTAGGTACTGGACAGGACTTCATGGCTCTGTGTAACACCGGGGCTTCTGCCCAGAGCAAAGAAACTTGTCAACCCGGTTTACACAGCAGAAAGAGCAAAATATTGACTGGTCACTGTCTGTGGGGACACCTTGGAGAGGTGGATCCACTCACAATTTGGAGTACTCTGTACACACTATGGAAAGAAATAAAGAAAAAAAGCTAACTCATGGTACATGCAAGCCTGAGAAAGTAGCTTGGTGTGGAGGCTGGAGAAGAGGAAAGGAATAAATTCAGGGGAGACTTCCTGGACAGTGCAGCCCAGACAGTTATGAAGAACAATATTATTGTGGATGAATTCATCTGTCCATGAAGCTTTTCAGAAATCCCTCCTCTCTTGCCATCTGCGCACATAAGCACAAGACAGAGTCTGGCTCGGAACCCCATCTTCCCAGACATTCCCTCAGTCCACTCTGAGCAGAGCCTGCAGCAGGTCCAGGGAGTTCCCCCAGCCTCTTCCAGGCCTCTCAAAACGAAGTCTGCAGCTGGTAACAGTGACGTCATCACGAGGGGATTTTCTGATTGGGTCTGGCGAGTTTGGTTTGGGTGTGTGATCTCCTTGGCTGGATCCTCACATTCTCTTGAAGACTCAGGAGAGCAGCTGCAGAGACCACCCAGAGGACAGGATGCCACTCAGCAGAGCTCTGATTCTGGGGGTCCTCGCCCTGACCACCGTGTTCAGCCGCTGTGGTGGTGAAGACGACATCGAGGGTGAGTGTGAAGCTGAGGGACGCCTGGAGCCGGGCAATGGGAAATCCACAGAAGAGGGAGATACAAATTGTCAATATTAAGAGGTCTAACGACTGTGTGATCTCTTCTTCGGGAGGCTCTGGTTGGCGAGCACAGCTCATGATCCACCAAGCCATGGTTCTAACAGTGGACCCAGTGAGGGAAGAATTGAGGGCTCTGTGACAGGCGGGCTTGTCTCAGAACTTGGGAGAGTTTCCACGAATGAACGGTTTTAATTATTAAAAATCCATCAACTATTGCTCTCAAATTTCTCTGAGAGTCTCTGAAGCCCTTTCTACCTGTAGTGTGTCCTAAGGAAACATGTACACAAACATACAGAAAATGCTTCCCTTATGGTGGGATTTACATGCACCTTTTCAAGTTAGCTGCTGACCATGGTGGGAAGGCGCTCACCATTTACTGAGCAATCCTCCAGAATCTGGGTTGCATCATGTGTCACCTCATAAGTGACTAAGTCAGGTAAATATATAGATGTGCTTTAAAAATAGTGGAAACCAAGGTGAGTCTGGCAGTGCATGCTGGTAACTACAGGCTTAGGTGCAGAAGCAGGAGGATCCTGAGTTCAAGGATAGCCTGAGCACATAGTGAGATCATGTCTCAGAAAAGTATCCATTCATTAGTAAATGCCTACAAATGCCAATTTTCTTCTTTGTTACCATTATAGATACAGTTTAATATTTTTGTAACAAGTTAAGAAATATGGGCTGCCTGTTCTACATCTGACTTATACCCCATGAAGTTCTGTAACAACACCCCAGGCAAGCACAAGCTACACCAGCCTGTGGCCTCTGCCTGTGTTGTTCACCTCCCTCCACACTCTGCTGACATTCCCTGTCCTCTCTCAGATCCCTCCTTAACTCCATGCTGAGTTACAGACATGAATAGGAGCTGTGTAAAATAGCAATTGAAAAGTCAAATGTCTGAAACAGGAAGTGAAAGGGGTTGAGCTCCTGGTTGAAGCATGGCTGCTCTCTTCCCAGCTTTGGTGGGAGGTGGAAGTCTCACCTGCTTCTCCGGGGGAGGTGTGGCTCCTTTGTCCCCAGTTTTTTTTCTCCAGTGTCACACTAGGGTGCTCCAATCTGGTGTTAGCACGCACAGTGGGCACAGTTTTGAGGAACCACAGAACTGAAGGACTTCGTAAAAATATTCCCATTTCCCATTTCTTTTTTTTTTTTTTTTTTTTTTTTGGTTTTTCGAGACAGGGTTTCTCTGTGTAGCCTTGGCTGTCCTGGAACTCACTCGGTAGACCAGGCTGGTCTCAAACTCAGAAATCTGCCTGCCTCTGCCTCCCAAGTGCTGGGATTAAAGGCGTGTGCCACCACCGCCCGGTGACCCATTTCTTTTTAATTCAGAAGAAAAAATGGAAATTTCAAGGCCTAAGAAAATGCTTTGATTTAATTTAGCCTATACTACATTTTCTTATTTATAAAAATATGACTTTTAACATTTTCATCAAGGAAGGCCTATAGTGGGGCCACACAGATCCAAATGCAACCCAGGTCATCGCTGACCCTGATTTTCACATGGTTGTGACACCTGTCTGTCATTGCCAAAGTCTCCATGGGCCTCAAAACTAGCAATCATCACTCAATACTCACTTCGTAAAGCATTTGCTCAGCTAACAAGTCGGCGCTGACGCACATAAACCTGCTGCCTGCCCCTAGGGAGTGGGTAGACCAGCGAAGGAAACAGATCAGGGTCAGGAAGCAGAAAGGCCTCTGTGTGGAGTGGACCCAGCTGAGGGCAACACTGTACCAGCAGGGGGCAGCGCGGAGCCTCGGCAGCACCTGAGGCCCAGGACGAGCACCCGCTGAACTAAACGCTGTGTACATCCACGGTTGGAAAGGACATTGAGGTTTATTAATAATAGATGTGGGAGACTTGAGGGAGACGTGTGGTGTGTTATTGGCTGATAATACCAACCAAAATGGCCGCACTGGGAAGGGAAAGGCCAGAGGAGCAGTCGAACGTGGATAGACAGACAGACAGACAGACAGACAGACAGACAGACAGACAGACAGACAGACAGACAGACATAGATAGATAGACAGGAGGTTTGGGGGTCATAGTGTAGTTGGAGCCTAAACTGAGCAGAAACCTTCAGAGTAGAGGAGGGTTTCAGGAAAGTGGAAAACAGCAACAACAACCTTCATTTCTGTGAGAAAAAGAGACCCCTGCCATCAGCAGGACCATGAGAGGATGGCGTAGTTAGTTTTCATTGGTCATGTCATGATGGGGTAATTAGGTTGATTGACAGTCACTGTTCAGAACTCCAGACTGTAACTTACCCACAGCCACTTACAGCACCTTTCATGCACTCTGTGGGTCGACTGACCCCACTTTCCTCACATTCACCAAGCCTGGTGACTGCAGAGGCCAGGCCTGGACACCCAGTTACCCTTTGAACAGCACCACATCTGATCTTCACTGGAACTCAACAAATAAAGAAGGGAGAAAAGATTTCAAAAAACAAAACAAACAAAAAACAAAACTAAATACTAGAATCTGTGCTGTGATGCTAATGCCTACATGGCATGGTTTGGGTAGAATCATCCATACTAGAGGCCATTCCGAATGACAGCTCACACATGCTTACTATCTGAAAACTCTTTAATTTACCATGAATCTGCAAGTTAATGTCAGAAGTTGATTTAGGAAAAAAAAAAAA